>ML685779.1:10001110-10014820 GCA_007922175.1 Pelusios castaneus
CAAACCTAGGATTTTACTTTGTTTTCCTAAATTACAGAAATCAGGAATACGCAGCCTTGGAACGCAAAGGAAGGAAGTGATTTAGCATTAAGGCGAGCAGCCTGATTTTAAAGCTTCCTTGAAACAAGGACACAAAGGAAACCAGAACAGACTTATTGGCCTGGCTCTCACAGCCACTGGCTCGCGTGACTAACTTCACTTCCACTCCAGGGGACCCCTCACATCAGCAGCGTTTGCAAAGCAGGAGCTCTGGGACGGTCACAGACCCGTGTGAGGAGCAGTGTGACAGCTTCACCCTGCGTGCCCCGAGAAGGGTGCCCGCCAGCCCAGCACGGGAGAAACCCCGGGACTCGCCGTTCATCCCTTACCAAGGACACCGCGCTGCCTCCCCGGCCGGGTCCCAGAGACCAAGTACCCCGCAGCAGGGCCCGGAGAGGCCTCCTTCCCCGCCCCCCACCCAGGGGCACCCAAAGAGTCCCCTCCCCCCCGCGGTCTCGCTCGCGCCGCGCAGCCCCAGGTGCCCGCGCGCCCCCCACGCTACCGCCAGGATCGCGGGGATCCCCGTGGGCACTCGCTGCGGTGGTTCCATCCCGACACTCCCCTTCCTTCTCGCGAGAACTCTAAATCCCGCCCCCCGCGCAAGCCGGGTGGGGAGCCAAGCTGGGACTGGCCCGCGCGCGCGGCAGGTGCCAGGCTCAGGCGCGGAGCTCCAAGTCGCAGGCTTGGGTCGGGCCGCCGCTGGCTCGCTGTCCCCGCCGTAGGGGCTGGCCTGGGCATCAAGCCCCAAGCTTGCTCCGAGGGCCCGCCTGAGCCGAGCCCTAAGTGCCAGCCCAGGCCGAGCCTTGCTGATCCCGCCCACGCCACTCTCACTGCCCAACTCTCAGGCCCCGTCCCTCCCCTTGCCCAGCACATATCCGTGCTGGGGGCTCCAGGCCGCTGGGGCAAGCGGGAGGGATTTAAATTTCCCTCTTCTCCTTACTGCATCACAGGGTTCAGTGACATGATGCAGGACGGGAGAACCCTAGCTCCAGCTGATCGCTCCTCCCAGGTGGACTGGCACATTCAGGTCTCATGCCCATGTGCCTAATGCCAGTGACGCCCATGGTTCCCAGCATCAGTTGGGAAAATCCCATGAGACACTGGTGGGAATGCCTGGCATTATGCAGGGCATAATTTATGCATATAAAGCAGGGCAGTGTGCTACCCCCACCCCCTGCACTGCACTGCACATGGCCTGATTTAGATAGTCATTTGGGGGGCAGGGGGTATGAATGTGGAGGTGTGTCTGGGTAGCCTCGTTCCCAGAGCCGGTGGGTGGGGTTTCTGTAAGGAACGCTCCGTTTGCTGGGTCGTGTGTGCAGCTGTGTTATACTGGTGCCCCTGGCACTCACTGCAGTCATGGGGTGCAGGACAGAGGCAAGGCTGGTCTGTTAGGGGTGCAGGTGGACATCGCTGTTCACATAGCGCTTGAGTAGGGTGAGGCTGCATGCACATTACTTCTCAGTTCCCATGGACAGCTGTTGTGTGCGCTAAACGGAACAGGAAATGAAGCAGAAACAGCAACACATCCGCATCAGCACTAAAGTGACTCAATACCTATGACTAGCTATACACCACAGCATAGAAGCCTGGGGTTAGAGGGACTCTTTGGCTGACCCTGGTTCTATCTACCCTGCGTATGGATGTCTGCATTTCTTGTTAATCGTAGATTAAGAAATTGCTGAAGTGTGGTGGCATAAGAATTCTAAAAATTGGAATACAGCATTCACAACACAATATGCTATTACTTTAGCATAACATAAACTACAATGTTATGAAAATATAACATACATAAAAAGTAAGATGAGGAAATTGTGCATCCATATGTATAAATCCTTAACACTTTGCAACACAGATCTTATTACAATGTGGCAAATACACATGCATATAATATTATTCTAAACAATATTGATACTATTATAAGTTAGCAGTCTATGAGTGTTGATCATGAAGTCATAGAATGAGTGGGGTGATCATTCAAAGCTGTAGGCATCCAGTATTGTTAGTCATATCAATACATTCCTTGCTATTAAGGGAAGATCATACTTACTCCTAGCTCTAATCCCTCGGCTTCATCTATGGTCTTTCTGCTATGTCTAAGGGACCTGCTACTGACAAAGTCTTCTTGAGGAGGAGGAGAAGGAGCTGCTGTTGTTGCTCAGCCTAGATTGTCATATCAAAAATACCCAAGCCCTCCCACCCAGCAGGCAGGCCAAAAGATCAAGCAAGGCGCTGGGATGATTCTCCTGCCTGCTGCTGCTGTTGCCCCTTTTTCTTAAAACGCTAATCTATACATTTATTTAAGCAACTGCACAGGTCAACGCTTACTCAGATTCTTCACTTTTATATCTTTACTATGGTAGGAAATTATGAATGGTGCATTTCTTACTATCTGATTTCATTTTTACTCATGATTTATGATAAGCTGTGTTTGTGTGTAAATTGAGTCCCATGGTGCAGAAAGCATGCACGGAGAAGGCCGAGGCCCTAGGATATTGACGGCTAGGTTGTGAGAGGGATGAGGTGCAGCCAGCCCCAGAGAGGGCAGCGGATCCTTCAGAAAGCTGGGGGGCGTCCTGCATTTGATTGGCTCAGTCCCTCCATTCGCTGTGCCCACTTGTTCCTTTTCTTGTTTGTGGTTCACATGCCACACTGTTAATCAGTGATTTCATTTGGCCACTTGCAAAGACTCAGACACTGCCTCTTATTATCACTACTCCCTGGCTTGGCCCCACCTCCTCCTTTCCTGCCTCTTGAGCCTGAGGTGGTGCTCTGGGAACAACAGGCCAGGGAATTGCGGGTAGGGTTGGAGGGGGAAATAATGCATGTGCATTTGGTTAGTGACATGTTTTGTACACGACCGTGGGGTGGGACCACCTCTCCAGCTGGCGTGGTCACGGGTCATGTCTTCTCTTCAGCAAGCTGCAATTGCAACCATCACAGTGTGGGCCACAGGTAGGCTTTTTGGGCAAGTAAAAGAAGCCCAAAAAGCCAGCCTGTGGCTGTCAGTTTCTAAATTGCTGGGCTTCCTAGAAGCCCAGCTTTGTTTATAATAAGCTGATCTCTAGTGGCTCCCATCCCTTGGGTTTTTATTTCAGAAACTCAAATCTTTCAGCTGTTTATTGGTTTCTGTCTATAAACTTACTAAGGTAAAGCCAATGTGGTCCGCTCGCTTAATTGTTAATCAACGCAGGAAATTTGGATACAGCTCTCTGATCAAGAATTGACACTTAGAGCAGAATTTTTTTCAAAAATTAATGCTAACATTTTTACATTTTTACATTAATACAATGAAATCCAAGAAATGAAAATATTTTACCACAGAAATCATATCATATCTATCACAGTGAGCATAGCATCCAATGACAATTATATGGAATGCTGTTCTTCCATGGTATATGTACAGTGCTTTCCCTATTCTAAAATACAAACAATTATACAATTAAAACAATTAACATCTACTTACTTAAAATATTAAAATTCTATATACAACTTAATTTTCTTAACAGACAGCAAATGGTGAACAATCATTTGTGGAATGGGTGGCAATGAGACCCATTCAGACACATGCAGCATTCATCCAGCTTTATTGACAGACAGACTTTAAGCACTCTTTTTACTTACAAAAACTTTAAACGAAGTTCTTCTAATCTGTCTTGAAAAAGAACTACTTTTCAGTTAAAGGCGTATACCAGGAACTCTGTTAGCCTACTTGCCCAAACCTAAAGAGCATCTATGCCTTACTGATGATCTGGTCTTTTCCCTCCTCCTCATTCTCTTTCTTCTGCTGCTTCACTCTCTGGTTTTTGTCTGTTGGCCGCTTCACTGGTCCTGGCTGCTGTCCATGCCATTGGTGCTAGATTGATGCAGATGTGTGAAGGTCTTTTCAGGTTAAGGGCGTCATTGACACTCCCCACCTCCCCACCATTGATCTGAGCTATTTATAGGCTGAATCACATTCAGGGAGGGGAGGGAGAGGAACATGTTCAGAGAGAGGAAGGGGAGGGAGCACCTTCAAAGAGGGAAGGGGAGGAGATGTGAAGAGCTGGATGTTTGCAAAGAGAAGGGGGACTTAAGAAGCAGAGTGAGGAAAGACAGTGTTATGGGGAATATGTGTGTGGGATACTCTTTAAAGGGTATGGGAGGGGGTGAGATTACTGATCAATTACCCAAATGCTGAGTTGACCTTATACCTTATCCTAACTACTCATATTTACATAATGGAAGGTGTTTTTATTACTGTCATCATCCTGTAAGTGGCTAGAAGCTTTGCTGCTGCTTGTCAGGAATTTTAAACTCCTTCTGAGGTTTTTCTGCCAATTCTTTCTTAGCATTTTATTTACCTATTTTAAGCATTTTGAGACAAAAATCTCTGGCTACAGGGTAGGTGGCAGGATAGCCTGGCCACACAGCACCACAGATGTGAATGAGTTGCAGGGGAGCTGGCGTGTAACTGCCACAGAGGAAGAACTGGGTTCCACATCTTGGCAGCCCACCAGACCTGCTTTGTTAAAGTGACAGAGGCACGGTGAGTGAGTTTTGACCATTTCTCCACCAGAAAACCATGAACCACATTCCTGACTTTGTACACCCTGGTGAGCACTCTGCCCTGAGACAAGATGGTTGCGTACCTGTAATTGATATTCTTTGAGATGTGTTGCTCTTGTCCATTCCACTTAGGTTCATACGTGCTGCATGCATGAGCCTGCCAGAAGGCTGTTTCTGTGAGCAGGGTTGGCTGCTGAGCCCCTCTGGATGGTGCTCTCGTGCCACACTATATAAGCTCCAGTTGACCTGTCCCTCGCCAGTTCCTTCTTGCTGAAGGTCCAACAGAAGGGAAGCAGGGGAGGGTGTGGAATGGACATGAGCAACACATCTCAAAGAATACCAGAGTGATTGCTCATGTGTGTCCCACTTAAGTGATCCCCAAGCCTTTCCTTGTATGGAGGAGGGGTCAGACATCAGCTATTCACAGACTGCAGGACCACTAGCCCAAATGCATCATTTTCCCTGGCCTGTTGTATAAGGGCATAGTGCAACATGAACATGTGCATTGAAGACCTTGTTGCTGCCCTGTAAATGTCCTGGATCAGGACGTTGGCCGGAAAGACCGCAGATGGACTAGGCCTGCGCTCTAGTCAAATGAGTTGTCACTGCTGGCACTGGTCCTTCCGTAAGTCTGTAGCACTTCTTTATGCAGGCCGTAATCCAGGAGAAGATTTGTTGTGATGATACCCGCTGACCCATCATCCTATCAGCCACCACTACAAACAGCTGTGATGTCCTTCGAAAGGGCTTAGTGAGCTCTAAATGAAATGCCAGTGCCCTCCTTACATCTAGCGAGTGGAGACAGCACTCTCTGTCATTCGCATGCAGTTTAGGGAAGAGTATGGGGAGAAAAATGTCCTGGTTAGCATGGAAGTGCAACACCACCTTTGGCAGGAAAGCTGGATACAGTTGTATCTTATCTTTGAAGAATGCCGCATCCAGCGGCTTGGATGTTAGCGCTCGCAGCTACAAAACTCACCTAGCTGATGTAATGACCACAAGGAAAGCCATCTTCCAGGAAAGGTACAGGAGAGAGTAGGATGCCATGAGTTTGAAAGGAGGTCTTATGAGTCTGGAAAGCACCAGGTTAAGGTCCCATTGGGTTATTGGGGTGCAGGTTGGGGAAAGTCTATCCAGATCTTTCAGGACTGACTTCATGAGACGATCAGAGAATACTGAGCCCCCTGTTTCCCCTGGATGGAGGGCTGAGATAGCAGCTAAGTGGACCTTCACGGAAGAAGCAGATAGTCCCTGATGCTTCAAGTGCAGGAGATAGTTGAGGATCCGTGGAATGGACGCCCATGTCGGCAGGACATCGTTGGCCTGTGCCTAAATCGCGAACTGGGTCCACTTAGCATTGTAATTTGCCCTAGCGGATGGTGTCCTGCTGCTGAAGAGGACATCCCTAACTGTGTCGGAGCAGCATAACTCATTAGGGTTCAGCCACAGATGATCCAGACCGTGAGGTGGAGAGACTGGAGGTCAGGGTGTCTCAGTCTGCCATGATCCTGAGTCAGGAGGTCTGGGAGTGCTGGCAGTGTGATTGGTTGGTCAGCAGACAGATCTAATATCATGGTACCAGTGTTGACAGGCCTAAGCCGTACCAGGAGCTTTTCCGCTGAATCCTGCTTGGCTTTCACCAGCACTCTGCGCACCAGGGGAGTCGGTGGGAAAGCATAGAAGAAGCTCCCTGACCATCGGATCAGGAAGGTGTCTGCTATGTATCCTGGTTCATGGCCTTGGAAAGAGCAGAACCTCTTGTACTTCCTGTTGGACTGGGAAGTGAAGAGGTCCAGTTGAGGAGTGCCCCACCTCTGGAATACGTCATTGAGAACATCCCGTCAAATTGACCATTCGTCTGTGAAGAAGGCCTTGCTGAGACTGTCTGCCAGAGTGTTGTAATGGGCAGGCAAATGCAATGTTATCGGATGGATGGAATGAGCAATACAAAATTCCCACAGCTCGAGGGTTTCCTTGCACAGGCGAGAGAAGTGAGCTCCACCCTATCTGTTTATATAAAACATCGCTGTCGTATTGTCTGTCCTGACCGACACTACTCTGCCTTGCAGGTGGCGACGGAAGGCTTGGCAAGCCAAGGTCACAGCTCGCAGTTCTTTTACATTGATGTAGTCTAGCAGCTCTCTGTGGTTCCATAGTCCTTGCATCCTGGGAGACCCTAAATGAGCACCCCATCCCATATTGCAGGCATTCGTGATCACACAAGTGTTGTGTTACCTCAGTGCCTCAGTTTACCCGACTTGTTTAGAATAAATTTATTAAGAACACTATTCTGAGGTAAATCTATGTGTTTTGCTTTCTTAATGGCTTAAAACCTTGGAAAATATGACTACAGCCCGTCAATCAAGAACAGACATGGAGCAGAAAATTCTTTGAAAACAAAGACAAAAGAGTCTTGTGGCACTTTTAAAGTCTTTAAAAGTGCCACAAGACTCTTTTGTCTTTCTACAATAGACTAACACGGCTACCCCTTTGGAATTTGAAAACAAAGTTCAACATTTATTTGTTTTCGCTCTAATACAAAGTTTAAATAATGAGCATCAATTAGTTCAGCAGAGAGCTCGAATGACAGTTTTTAGTGGTTAAACAGAATGTAGTGACTCTACTGTAGTTCACTCTAGTTACTGCCCCATAATTATTCATTTGAAATATCTGGCTAACCACTAACCAACCAGTTTTATTCTCAGAGAATTGCTACATTGATTGTCAGCTCTGCACTGCCATCTGGGGCCATTTTACAGAATGACAGAGAAACTGAACACTTAAAACATATATAGCCTTGTAGCTCACAATTCACATAATTAAAAAAAAAAATCACTAGCCATAAAATGGCAAGAAGTGACTTTGGATTTTAATGTTCTGATTAATTTTGACTCACAAACCCTGAGGTACTTATGAACTTGCCTGAATAAAGGCTGGACCTGAATACAACTGAGGACTTCAGAATTTTGTTTTTAAATCTTCTAGGCAGGGCTGGCACTAGAACACATGGTACCCCAGGCAAGGAACATCTTTAGCACCCTCCCTCCATTTATAAAACATTAAAAATCTTATTTTTATTGCATTTTTAGCCTATGTTGTGTCTGAAATGCACAATTCACATGCCATGATTTATTCCCTGTTATATATGACAATAATACATTTGTGCACTAGGATCTGCAAATCTGTATATTCTCTTCATATACCTGTGAGGCCATGGCTGAAAACATTCTAGGAGGCTCAAGGGAAATGTAGTACTGAGAAAATTCAAGGAGTTTAGAAAAAATGAATCTACTTACAGAACATCTGAAACATTTTACTTCAAACATTCTGTTTCCTCTTTTGTCACTAATAAAAAAACAGCACAATAACTCTGGCAGCCCCACCCCTGGCACTTGAGGATGTTGCCTACATTGCTTGCCCCTAAATCTAGCTGTTCTTCCAGGTTGTGGTCTTTAGTATCTTCCATAACCTGACTTGGTAATGAAGGTCTAATTAGAATAGCTGATATCTGTATAAATAGCTGCAAGATTTTTCCTCCCATGAAATAGCTTTAGCATATTTTCATTATCTTTGCATTTAAAGAAATGAACATTGGCTGTGTAAGCCTCCTGAATGACTGGTCTGATGCATCTAGAAGTTGTAGATCTGGGTACCTATTTAGGTCAGTAGCTTCTGAATTCCTTTGGATTCTGTGAGAATAAATCTTAAAGCTTTAGTCCTTTTTGAACATCTAATTTATGACACACATTTTGTTGGTTGTCTTTAGTAAATGGCAAAACAATGGAAATACTGAGTCCTGAAGTGTCAAATGTTGACTGATATAAGCTTAGGGATAATATTTGGGGTAATTTTGAGAATTTACCTTGTCTTCTCTTTTCCTCTGGGGGGGGGGGGAGAGGAGAGAATGTTGCTTTTGCAAATAATTGCATTACATTGGAATGATTTGC
Organism: Pelusios castaneus; assembly: GCA_007922175.1. Taxonomy (NCBI): domain Eukaryota; kingdom Metazoa; phylum Chordata; order Testudines; family Pelomedusidae; genus Pelusios; species Pelusios castaneus. The sequence continues at coordinate 10,009,645 of ML685779.1, forward strand.
TTCTCTGGCATGCCTAGACCATGGCTCAGAAATGAAGCTGAGAAAGAGTACTGAATGAATTAAGTTGATCAAGTCAAATTTCAATAAAGAACATTGCTCTACGTGCGTGTGTGTGTGTAAGAAGCCATTTTTGTTTAATTTCCAAAAGGTGCAATGCATAGTATCTGTCACTAAAAAAAGTGTATATTTTTGTTTCAGTTAGAAAACTGTGAAAAATAATACAAACAAGAAATTCTGAGAGGATTTTTCATAGTTATGTTGCAGAGAAGATATTGTGCCATACCTACTAGATCAGTGGTTTTCAAACTTTTTTCCTCGTGGCCAAGTTGAAAAAATAATTTATGTCCACGACCCAACATCTTTGAGCAATGCATTCCAGTCTTTTTATGATGGCAGCAGTGAGTGCCGCAACCCAGTACCTGAGGGCCTGTGACCCAGTATTGGGTCCTGACCAGTGGTTTGAAAACCACTGTACTAAATCATCCTTAGGTCTAAAATCTACCTGATAATTGTTTTAATATTTCATTTTAACTTGACATTGTTACAGTACTTGATTAACGGTATACCATGGCACTCTATTTTTCATTAATGCTAATGTTGCTATGTTCACATAAGAAGAAAGAAAATAATTGCGAAGATTAACACTTTTTCTTTTACAACAGAAAACAAAATAAAATGAAGTAAATTCCTGCTTTTTTTTATTACACAAAACACTAGATGGCACAATTACTTTGTTTTTCTTGGCTACGTTATTTTTTCAGGAACATAATCTTTTGCTAAGCACTATTAAGCATCTAATACATTTTCAGGGATATACTGAGTTCAGAGAAGCTTTGTGATCATACAACCTAGTATGAATTTTAAAAAAATCTTTTAAGTTTATGCAACCATTATCTACACTTCTCCTTTTCATTATGCACTCATAGCCATTTAGGCCCAGTGCTGACTGGTGTGGGCATAGCACCTCTAACTTCAGTGTGACTGGAAAGTTATATAAAAGGTTCAAAGTGTTACTGATAAAACCAATAGTGAGGAGAACTCCATCAAGCCTGCTCACTCTAATCGGGGTAGAGAGGGATTTTTTTAGTTTTTTCCTTTAGTCTATATTCTATTTGATATTTTAATCTGAAGTCTGACACCAAGTAACCAACTGTTTATATCTTTAAACAAAACTGTGTACTTACCAACAATTCATCTGACACAAAAGTTAAAAAGTTAGGAAAGACACAGTTAAGGTAAATTTAGCAAAATATAATAGCAATCACTTTTAAACTACAATTACCAAATTGGTTTATATGCAGATGTGTAATCTAGATTTCTGTTCATATCTGCTTTCTTTTAGGGAAAGATTGTTTTTTACAAAGCTTTATGGCTTTGGATTTGGGGGGGGCCGCGCGTCAAGACAGTAGTATTCAATGATAAGGAGAATATGTATATGTGACAAGGACAGAGGATGAGTGGGAATGCAAATAAGGTAGGTGAGTTTGTGTGACATTCTGGGAACCTAAATGAGAAATATAGCAAGCACTAGTTTGTGGTGAGTGTGAAATTCAGAATTTGTATGGACTCAGAGGGAAGAAGTTTATCATCTTCCAGGGATGTGCTGGTTGTATTTATTGCTTTGGCCAAAAGTACTGATTTAATAGGCCAATATAATCATGCTGATGGGAAAAACTTCCAAGCAGTGATCTCTCTTTCATTGGGTCCAATGTCTCATGTACATGCTAGTCTGAACTCTCTAATGTACTAAACTTCTTTTAATATTCTTCTACCAAAGGAGGGGAGAGCAGGGGATAGACAAAAATATCGATAAGACATCCTTCAAGTGATGTGGCCCATCAGATAAAAATAGTGTCAGTCAGACTGCAGACTAACATATACCTGTTTCCTAAAAAGACAGAACTCACCACTGACAGTTAACATTTTGGAGATGTTGTCTATTACCTATGGAAGGTTAGGGAATAAAGCTAGGGACAGAGTGCTTAGACAGCTTACACATCAGAAGCAGGGGTAGAATTTTTAAAATAGCAGTGGCACCCACTTGCAACTTTGAAAATAAGTTCCAGAAAAAAGTGTTTGAGTCCCTGTTGTGCACTCAGATCATTCCCTTTGAAAATCCCCATTCATGACTCCATGTTCAAAAAGTCCTTTTACATAAACATTATAAATATTACATTAGTTTACAGAAACCATATTGCGGAAATAGAAAGAATGGGAAAATATCACTGTGAAGAAATTGTAGAGCCAGAAAACACAATGGAAGACATCTGAATATTGGGAAGGGGGGATAAGGAGATAATGGGGGGGGGGGGAATGGGTTTAGATCTAATAAAATCTAGCTTGGAAACTGTAAGAAAACCACTGAAAGGTATAAATGATATAGAAAGTAGTATGCAAAAAATAAGCAGTAAGAGAGACTGCAGTTTCACCACATTAATGTCAGCTGTAAGCAATCAATGATAACCTTGTGTATCCTAATTAGTGAAATTAGAGAGTGTAAAAAGAATATTTAATGTACCATTAAAGACAGATGTAATGTTAAAATGTGGTTCATTTTCTTAAATACTTCACGGATAATTTCAAATTGTAATAATTTAAAAATTTAACATTAAATAATTCTAAGATATCATTTACATGTGTGATGAATACATGAAAGTAAAGTCACTTTCAGTACCATTAATGCTAAAAAGGAAAATACTTTTAATTTAGAAAGAAAATGTAAGACATAGAATCTTGACCTGCAATATGGGAAAATTAGAAATATTAACTTATTGGATTGATTCTTTAAAACAAAATCATACATGCCAGAAAATCTGTGTATTCTGTGTTTTCTGTTCTGTAACCACGAAAGATGGAGAGACATATTAAGTGTTAACTGTAGGAAATTCAAATTTCTTATCAGGTTTTTTAGAAATACATTATTACTTTTCTGTTTACAATCTATTGTAGGTGTCTGATACATCCAGTCATATCAAGTTTGAATATTTTTAGATAGAATAAAGCCTCTATCCCATGTCTTAAATAACAGAAACCGGTCTTACTATCTTCAGTATGCCAATATCTCTACAGTTCTGTTAAGTTTTTCTACATATCAGTATTGCCATTCTAATTGCCAGAATATAGGACATGATAATCTGGAAACATATTAACCTGTAGCATAATATCAAAGTTCTGTTTCCTACCACTGATTAATTGATTCCATTTTATAGGGCCAAAATAGCTCATTTGAATATGATCATGGAAGAAATTAAGCCTTCATTTCAGTCAAGGTAAAAATCAGGTGTTCTCACCTACTGATCAGGACACAAAGGTAAATGAAAGATACACAAAGATGGATTTAAATGTCAGGCCACATCTTTTATTACCACTGGTGAGGGGCTCTCTATGCCTCACCTGCTGTCATGTATCAATAATTTAACTGGGTGAAGCACGAATCAGAGGGCTTTCATTATATAACTAATAACTTCGGAGAGACCATACTCAGTGTGAATAACTGGTTTTGTTCAGCTTATTAATAGACAAGACATTATAAGTTCTAGTTCAAGATAATGTGGTATCCAGGACTGGATACAATACTCTTGAGATCTAATCAGAGTGGAGTAGAGTGAAAGAATTACTTCTCAAATCTTTCATACAAGACTCTTCCTAACGCATCCCAGAATGATGTTTGTTTTTTCTTGCAGCAGTGTTATACTGTTGACTCATATTTAGTTTGTGATCCATTATGACTCCCAGGTTCCTTTCTGTAGTACTCTTTCCTAGGAAGTCATTTCCCTAGGAAGTCATTTCCCATTATGTATTTGTGCAACTGATTGTTCTTTCCTGCAATTCTTGCCATTCCTTCTTTTTAAATTATATCCTATTTACTTCAGACCATTTCTCTCGTTTGTCTAGATGTCACGTGGGAAGCCCTCCGAAGTGCCCTGAGTGGAGAAAGTCCTCAGGAGGGTATACAAAGTGGGTGTCCCCACAACCTTACAAAGTAACCCATAGGGTCAAAACAACCAAGTCCCGTTTTGTCAGGGTGGTATGGCCTAATGGCCTCAGAGTCAATTCACAGCCCTTGCAGATCAGGGCAACACGGCCTAGCGGCCACAGAGACAATTCACAGCCCTGGCAGATCAGGGCACCATGGCCTAGCAGCCCCAGAGTCAATTCATTGCAGATCAGGGCAGCACAGCCTAACGGTTGCAAAGTCAATTCACAGCCCTCGCAGATCAGGGCAACACAGGGTATGGTGCCCAAGTTGGGGGGCTCAGGCCCTCCGGTCCACTGAGCCCCAGCTCAGGGCCCTCTGGGTGCCAGGGTTATGGCATCAGACCAGCAGGGCTCCACACTGAAACAAGCGGGTCCTTTGGGGCACTACTCTCGACTCCACAACCCGGGCCCCCTGGGCTACTTCCTACCAGAACCAGGGTGGTGTGCTCCGGCAGGGTCTTGGTCCGTGTGCCTTCTCCTCTGGTGATGACTGTGGACTGTTCCTCTGCCACCTTCCGGGGTCCACTGGCTGTTGTCGGCGCCTGGGGATCAATCTCGAGACTGCGGTCACTGCGTGGGGGCTCCTGCTGGCCTCCTCTGGGGATGTTCTCTCCCTCGTGCCGTGGGCTGATATAACTCCTTGCCTGGAGCCTCCAGCTTAGATCCTTCCTCCTCGCTGGTCAGCCCCAACTGAGCTGGGCTGCTCCCTTTTTATACTAGGGCAGCATTTGGAGCATGCCCAGCAAGGCTTAAGGGGCAGGGCTTCCACCACCCACAGAGTCTGCTGGGCCTTTCTAGTGGGAGGTAAGCTTACCCCATCACACTAGATTATTTTGAATTTTAATCTCATTCTCCAAAGCTCTTGCAATCCACCATCTCAGCTTTATATCAAAAAGAGGAGGAAAAGTGACTGCCTGGACCCTCCGCCCAAGAGAGTCACCCTCTTGCAGCTGTTCCCTCCTGAGAGTATTACCTTGCCTGCCTTCCCCAGAAAACCTGAGGAGGGAAGCACCATTCACTCTGTGGTGAGGATACCTTTCCCTGTCACAGAAGTTTTGGGACAAGAAGCAAAGTATTGTGTTAAAGACTGACTTTCATAGACTGCAGTGAGGTAGCCACTCTGCTATGCATGAACCCTGACCCAGACTCAGGCTATGTACACACGATCACTTTATTGTGCGGTAAGGCTCCTTACCAC
>ML685779.1:10015220-10046447 GCA_007922175.1 Pelusios castaneus
GTGTGGACGCTCTAGGTCGACTTTGTAAGTTCCTCCCTAAGTCGACTTTAATTTTCAGTGTAGACACACTAAGTCGACTTAAATACACAAGTGTAGACATAGCCATAGACACTAAAGTCAGAAAGGACCAATATAATCATTTAGACTGACCTTCTACACAATGCAGGCCACAGAATCTTACCCACCCACTCCTGCAATAAACCTCTAACCTATGACCAATTTATTAAAATGATGGTTTAAAGGCTGAGCTGCAGGCAGGTCAGGATTGCCCTCCAGTGTGCTTTCAAATGGCTGAAGGCACACTCAGTGACCGGGGAGCACCTGTTGACCCTCCAGTTTAAGAGGTCCATGCTGGCATCCAAGTTGCCCAATAGGTCTTCATGAGCCAAGGCACCAAGCAGTAGGTGACATCCCCCAGGATAGTGATGAGCATCTGCATGTCCCTGATGGCGATGTTGTGCTTGGGGAAGAAGGTGCCTGCATGCATACGGCAGTACAGGCCTAAGTTCAGCAGGATGTGGGTGTCGTGCGCCTTCCCTGGCCAGCCCACACAGATGTTGGTGAAGAGCCCTCGGTGGTCGACAAGGGCTTGCAGGACCACAGAGTAGTACTCCTTCCTGTTTATGTAAGCTGTGGCCCAGTGGTCCGGGGCTCAGATGGGGATATGGGTGCCATTCATGGTTCCCCTGCAGTTGGGGAACCTGAGTCGGATGAAGCCATCCAGGATCTCCTGCAGGTTGCCCAGGGTCACGATGCAGCCTAGCAGGACCCTATTGATGGCTCTGCAGACCTGCATCAGGACAGCCCCCACAGTGGACTTTCCGATCCCAAGCTGGTGGGCTACAGAGTGGTAGGAGTCCGGGGTGGCCAGCTTCCACAGGGCAATGGCCACTCACTTGTCCATGCGTAAGGCGGGTCGGGGTCTGGTGTCTGTGTGCTGCAGAACTGAGGTGAGCTCGCTGATCAGCCTGAGGAAGGTGCATTTCCTTATCCAGAAGTTCTGCAGCCACTGGCTGTCGTCCCAGATGGTGAGGATGATCTGGTCCCACCAGTCACTGCTGGTTTTGTGTGTCCAGATGCAATTGTGTATGGAGTGCATCCTGAGCATGCGAGTTCACAGGTTCAGCGAGGTGGTCGGCCTGCTGCAGCCTGCCCTCACACTGCTGGTTGCCCTGTGAAACCTGCTCCAGAGCAGGAGAAGGCTGGCCAATAGATGGCAGATGTTGAGCACTTTCCTGGCAAATCGCTGGAACATATTGGAGTCCAAGACCTCCTCGGGCTCCAGCCGGCTAGGCACATGGGGAGGGTGCTAGGCTCACTTCCTGTTTTAAAGGAGTGGCCAGGGAGGGGGGAACTTCTCCAGTGTAATATGGGACAGCTACCCACAACGCACCACTCCTCCATTGACCTAGCACCTGCCAGTGTGTACTCAAGCAGTCAACAGGAGTTTTCAATGTGGACTCTAAGTCAACTGAACAGGGTAGACTTTAGGTCGACTGAAAGTCGACCTTGTTAGGTTGACTTAACAGAGGCTCCAGTGTAGACATACCCAAAGATAGTAAAGAATATATCCCCGGTTTATTTTTGGCACTTAAGATGGTCATGGCTACTCAAGTATCAATTATGAAGGTGTGTGGGAATGTGCTCACTTCTGAATATATTATCACTTCTATCAATAGCCAAATTCATCCCTCTATAGTAGTATTTCTCAAATCTCTGGTCTATATAAACTTATTATTACTACATCTTCACTCCCAATTTTCCATCTCTTAATCTGAAATAATAATAAGCTTCTTAAACTACTATTCTTATTTTTAGAAAAGTCCATTAATCTTATTCTATTCTTGTATTAACTATCTTATGCTATTTCTAATTCACATCCTTCAAGAGTGTTCTTCCTCTTATATCAATAATGCATTGTAAGACTTCCAGTGCATCAACTCCAAGAACACTGTGTTGTTCCAGTCCTAAATCCATTAGTCTGAAGCTTCCTAGTATTCTCTTTTCTCCTATTTGTATAGACCTAGTTTGACTTACAGCGACTGTACTCCATCCGGTCAAATTCCAAAGGGGTAGCCGTGTTAGTCTATTGTAGAAAGACAACAGAGTCCTGTGGCACTTTTAAAGACTAACAGATTTATTTATCGCATGAGCTCATACGATAAATAAATCTGTTAGTCTTTAAAAGTGCCACAGGACTCTGTTGTACTCCATCCATTTAGTGTATGTACTAATTGTCTTTCTTCATCAATGTTTAGTCCATTTATATTTAAAATGGAGACTGAAGCTCGAGAGTTTATAATGAAGAACACTCTTTTTGGAATTCCTTATCACCTATTTGCCATTCTTGTGGATGTAGAATTGGTCCCAACTTTTGATCCATTTATTGAGTTTTTGCCTTTATTGCTATTGCCACTTGTTTCTGAGTTTCATAAACTGATTTTAAAAATTGTTGCATCCATTGATTAGTTAATATCCTGGTTTGTGACTCATCTAGAGGATTTCCAATTACCACCAAAAGTCGACTTCATTTTTCAAATGTAGACGTGGCCCCTTTTTGACCTTATTAAGTCAACTTAATGTTTTAAGTCGACTTAATAAGCTCCACCAAGGCACTAATCCCCGTCTCCACTGGCTTAAGTTGACTTAATAAAGTCGACTTAAGCGCTAGTTTGAATTAAAATGAGGTGTTATTAATTCAAACTAACTTTTCCTTAAATCGACTTAAGGATCAACTTAAGGAAAGCCCAATGTAGATGCGGAGTATTTTAAGTCAACTTAAGCCTCCTTAAGTCGACTTAATTTGTAAGTGTAGATGAACCCTAAGAGCTGTTTTTAAGGTCCTACGTGTTCTTTCTACTTGTCCTTAACTTTGAGGATGTCCTGCTATATGCAGTCTTTGTTTAATGCCAAAAGCTTGGCATAACCCTTTTGTGATTTCTCCTACAAAACGTGGACCCTGATCTGAATCTATTTCTTAGGGGATTCCCCATCTCGATATAACCTGATCTACTAGTACTTTGGCAGTTGTTAAGGCTGTGTTATTTTTAGTGGGTATTGCTTCTACCTGTTTGGTAAAAGGATCTACTATTACCAAACAATATTTGTTTCCCTTTGCAGTTTGTGCAAATGGTCCTATATAATCGATTCATAATCTTGACCTTGAACCATCAATTCTCTGATGTCCTAGTGTTCCTTTTACTATTTTTCTATCTGCATTATTAGCTGCACAAGTTAAACAATTATTTACATATTGTTCTATATCTGCTCTCATACTAGGGCACCATCCTGCCATTTGGAGCTTGTCGAGAGTCTTATCTATAGCTAAGTGCCAATATTAATGCACTAAGGCTATCATCTCGGCTCTAAGGTCAGATGGCATTACACAGACAGACATGTCATCTTCTGTCTTGGTTGCACTAATCCTGTCTCACATTGTCAAATTTTCCAGCCTTGAAATCTGCCTTTTTCTATTTTTTTTTAATTTCAGGATCCCTTTTCTGTAATGCTATTAGATCAATTTGTTCTACCTGTTCTTTTCCTACACTAGCAATTGGGGTTATTTGAAACTTTATATTTGGTTACCATAGAGTCCCCTCCTGGGCTCCTAATTTAGCCTGTTCATCTGCTTTATTATTCCATTGAGCTTCTTCAGTCATTTTCTTATGTGCTTTCACTTTTCACATTAATACTGGCTTTAATCTTTCTTGAGCCAAACTCCATAAGTACAATAATTTATCTGCATGGGCTATAGGTTTATCATCTGCTGATCTCATTCCCCTCTTTTGCCACTGGGACATACAATACACTATGGCACTTAGTACCCAACCAGAATCTGTGAAAATGGCAACCTTTTTATGTTCTGGGACATTTTCTAATACCACAATTAAAACTACTATTTCTGCTGTTTGGGCTGAGTGTGGTAAGTTCTGTCCTTTCAAAACTATCTCATCAGAAATTCTGATTGCAGTTTACCCAATAAAAGGTTGTTCTTCCCCATGATAACTTGATCCATCTACAAAGCAGATCTCATCTTCTTTGACTTCTTCTAAAATTGCTCCTCCCTGGAACAATATAGGACCTTCTGGGGGAATTTCAGGTAAAGGACATTCATGCTGCTCCCCTTCTATTATGAGTCCATATGGGACCGGAGATAAAGTTGGAACTTTCTCCATGTCTATGGTTTTATTCAGCAAGGTTAGTTTCCATTTAGCTAACCTAGGACTGGATACATGGCCATAATTAATTTTCCTGTTAAAACATACTTTACAGGGGAGTGTGAGGCTTTTAACAACACTGGGGACAGTCCTACTAGATATTCCCAATGTTGTAAAGGCAATACTAACGCTAGCACTTCCTTTTCACATGGGGTGAAGCAGTGTTCTACTCTATTGAAATTCCTAGAAGCATAAGCCACTGATCTTAGTCCAGTACCATGGTCCTGGCTAACAACAGCACTCATTCTATTATTAACGGTAGCTAACTGGAGCACAAAAGATTGTCCTACCTTTGGATATGTTAAAGTTGGGGCTTGTGCTAATGCTTGCTTTAATTGGGTAAAAGCTTTTTGTTGTTCTGCACCCCATTCCCATTTAGTACCTTTTCTTAATAAATTATATAATGGAGAAGCCTTCTTTGCATAATTTTCTGTAAAATCCATGGAGAAATTTGTCATTCCTAAAAATGATCTTAAAGTAGAGATATCTGTAGGGGCTGCATTAATTCTACCCTCTGTTTGTCTGGTTCATTGGCCAAGGAAATCTCTGATTGACAGCACAGCGTGTGAACCACACATAAGAAAAGGAAAAAGTGGCCACGGCACATGTGGGGAATGAGCCAATCAAAGGCTAGCATGCTGACTGAGTGAGCCCAAGCCCAAGCCCGGATGCGGATGTGGATACATATAAAACCTGGCATGCAGATCGCGGATTGGATAGATACTAACACTGAGCAGATCGGCTCTGGATCCATATTTGTATATCCGTGCAGAGCTCTAGCGTTTTTTCCCTTTTCCTTATTTGTATTTCCTCATCTTACTAATGCTGGAGTGTTCTTTCCTTACATGTTAGTATATCTGTGATCTCAACTTATTATCATTTATGTCAATGTGTTGCCATGGCCTTCTTGTGTTTATGTATCCCGGGTGTAGCTCATGTACTTGTTATTACTATGTATGTCAATTCATTGCCATAGCACTCTTGTGGTTGAACTCAAATTCCTGTGCTCAGAAATTCCCCTTAAACACTCTGTTTTCATCTCCCAAATACTTGAGGTTTTCTGTTGGGCCAGTTATCTGTACCAAAGTTCATAGGCCACAAGCCTTATGCTAAAATTGTCTAATGTCTTACGGGACACAGGCCTGTAGGTTCCTTGCATTACAGTTGAATATAATGAAAGCAAGTTAGTTCTATGGGCTACAGTTGTAATGTTCCTCTGAGCCACATATGCTGAATCAGGATTTTGGAAGGTATATGTAAAGGATATGGAGTGGGACTGAGTGGCAGGATTTGGGACTGCCTGTATCTGTTGTCTAGGAAGATGTGCCACCATTCTGGCTTCAGGGATGTGCAATGGCACGATTATGCCCACAGAGAGAGGAGCATTTTCCTTATGCTGTTCCACTGGGCCTCGGTTCTCTTATCTCCAATTATGGACAGTGGCCATGGAAGCCCCACTCAGTCCCCTTAACTTCCTGGGGATTCCTGTGTGTTCCTCTCTTCTTGGGCAGGTCATGGAAGCCCCACTCAGTCCCCTTAACTTCCTGGGGATTCCTGTGTGTTCCTCTCTTCTTGGGCAGGTCATCATATATAATACCCTGGGCACAAGTTTTGGCCCTGTAGCTACGCAGCTTGTTGGGGTTCCCTGGAAGTGTCCTTGGCCTGGCGGTATGAGAAGGGGACCAGAATAGTGCTTCTGGAATTTAGAGTAAACAGTTGGCATATAGCATAGCACTTGCCCTATTTGGCTTATCGTTTGAACAGATACTGCAGTGATTTGACTATTGGGATCTGTTGTCTGCCTATATAGATTGTCTGCTTGTGTAGAATCTCTAACGATTTCTGTAGCTGCAGGGACATGAGGGGTGTGATAGCACAGTTGTTTAGGTCTATCATCTGAGAGTCTGAGAAGAAAAGCAAGCAACTTCACTGCATCAGAACTGTTTCTCAAATAATTAAGCACCCCTCTTTGCTTTCATTTTAGAGATTTCTTCACTGAGCGCACTTGGGTGATTTCTTTTCAATGCTTATGTTAAAATCATATTTATAGAAATGCACTTAATTATACCTGCATGTGACTCCATACTTAAAATACTAAACCAGATTTCCTCTTTGAAACACTCTGGAACAGTGAAATCAATGTATTCACTAAAAAACAAATCCCTTTTAGCTGTGCGATAAGCCTTTATAAAGATGGATGAAGTGGCCAAGTCGCTTTCAGCTTTTGCTCATTAATAGCAGATTTAAGTATAACCAAAGCGCTCAGCTCCCTTATCCTGTTCACATCCTTTTGTACAGCAATGGTATAGTATTCTCATGTTATCTCCATTTACATCCCTTCACCCTTTTTATTTCTATTCATGCTTCAGATTCTATACATGCCTTTGCCTCTATACAATTCAAGCTGCCTGACAGCTCTCTTTTTAATTAGACATTTTCAGTGCACTGCTGAATGAAGGACTCCCTCGTTAAGCACCATTTTCTTCCATCACACACCATTGCAATCCAAGGAACTTCCACCTGCTTTGTCAGCTTATTTTTGCACCTACTTTGTGACTACTCTTTATAAGTTTATAGTTTTCTGGAAACCATTCTAAAATCTTATGTCATCTTTCGTCTTGTGATGCCACCAGTGAACTGCCCACTCCCTTTTTGTCATATTTTTTTATTTTCTGATGATGAATTTCCATGTTGGTTCTTCTGTCCTTTAGTATGAGACTCAGCATTGCTCCCTCCGCTATTCTTTTGCTGATCTTCAAGTGATTTTCCCCTTTGCTTTGCCACTGACCAAGTTTCAGTGCCAAAACTGAAAACTGAAGATTTTGTACAACATCCGCTTCTGGCAAAGAAGCATCATTCCTTTAAAAAATTGAAGTAATCTACTGTATGTCACTCAACTTGAGCTAGTTTTTGTTTTATTTCTCCTTCTTGGTCACTGCCTTTCAAACCATTTGACTCAGAAAAGCATGATTTTCCACTTCTTCAAATGCATCATCTTTAATTTGTATGTTATGCATTCATGAACCAAGTACATTTGCCATGACTTATGTCATCCTGTCATTTATAAGCATATATGTTTCTGTTTGCCTCATTGAGTCCATGGAGGATCTCTGGCTATGCACAGTATTTATTCAGAAATTACCTGGGCCTTCTTGGCTGAAATATCACCACTAGTTGGTAAACCATCATGAAAGAATAGAAGTTTTTGCTGGCATCAGAATGTGAAAGAACATTATCATTTAATTACTTACTGTGCAATGAAATTAGCTACGCCTGGACAAGAATAACTGAATGCACTGAGGATTGTCATGTAGAAGGACAGAATTTTGTGTCTGCCTCACCTGTGTTCCACTCCTACTTGCTGCTCAGTGAAGGTGTAGGTCATGAAGCGATTGAAAGTAAGGAGGGGGCTTTCATGGACACCAAGGGTGCATCTACACTTACAAATTAAGTCAATTTAAGCTTGCTTAAGTCGACTTAATTTAATCTGCATCTACACTACATTTTCCTTAAGTCGATTTAAGGAAAATTAAAGTTAACTTTATAAAACCTAGTATAAAATCAACTTTACTTGCTAAGTCGACTTTATTAAGTCGACTTAGCCAGTGTAAACGCAGATTAGCCCTAAATCGACTTTAAGAAAGGGCTCTAGGGCTCCCCCACTGCCCTCCCTGCCAGGGTGGCTGGCACAGGCAGAGCCTGGCATACCCCCGCCCCGGTGGGCAGGACAGAGCCCTGCCCACCCTGCTCCTATGCCCTGCCACTGTCCCTGTCCTGCTCAGCCCCCATTGTACCCAGGTACAATGGGGCAAATGCTGAGCCCCCTGGCACTTGGGAAGGGGTGCCCCCCCGCCACTGTTGACCAGTCCCAGGTCAACCTAACCCCTAGAAGTCAACTTAGGTGTCCAGTGTGGATGCTCTAAGTCAATTTGGCAGGGTCCCCTTTAAGTCGACTTAATTATTGAGTGTATACATGCTAAGTCGACTTAAATTAACAAGTGTAGGCATAGCTCAAGTGCTGGAGCCAAAACTGCAGCCACAGTTTGGTTATTACTGCTGATGAATTGCTGGGTATGTACGTGCTATCTTTAAAGTGCAAATCTGTTCTGAAAAGTGCCTTCTTACTCAGTAAGTCAGCTTCTTGGCTATGTCTACACTTGCAAGTTAGTTCGAATTAAGGAAGCTTAATTCGAACTAACTTAAGCCTTGGCCACACTAGGCTTTCATTAGTTCGAATTAAGGGCTTCCTTAATTCAAACTAATAAATTTGATTGCTTAGTTCGAACTAACCCTTAATTTGAAATAGTTAGTTCGAATTAAGTCAATATGGCCATATTAGTTCGAACCAACTGCTTAGTTCGAACTAATTGGCAGATTGACCTTCATGCAACTGACTAATTCGATATAAGCAAGTGCCCTAAAATTAGTTCGAATTAGTTGGTTCGAATTAACTAATTCGAACTAGCTTTTGTAAGTGTAGACATAGCCCTTGTGTATAATTCAGTATGATACCTGTTTACTGTAGAAAAGCTGTACAGTTTGACAGAGCTTTGGGAGAATTCCTGGATTCCTGTGGATTCCTTGATATGCAAATCTGGAGATCTGTGAGATAATTTTTAAAGTCACTTTTCAAAGAACAATGCCTTTTTAAATACTAAATAGTTCAGTGTTTGAAAATATTTTTCTCATCTTCTGTACACAATATATAATACAAATTTTAGTGCTGTTGGCAAGTTCAAATGTTTTACAAAATGTTATCCTTATTTTCCTGAAAGAAGAGCTCAAGGACGAACACTGAATGGATTTAAAATAACAAACTTTTTATATTGGCCTTTGAGGAATTTGGAATATCTTTCCAGCATAGTTATTTATTTATTTTCTTTTAAAATTTATGAAAAAATTCGATATAAATGTTCTTGGTCCCCTGACAATTATTAAATTAACAATACACATAGGAGTAGAACCTAGCAAGGTAATACAATAACAGAAGTTGTCATGTCAACTGATGAGTACATCAACATAATATACCCCATCATAATCTATGCCAAACCTTATGTCTTCAGCTGTCCTGAAGAGCACAGATGGCTTGTGTGTTATGTCCTGACAGTCATCAAAATAAGGCTACATGGAAGTGGAAAGAGTGAACTCCTGAGCAAGATATGGACAGAAAAGGTATTTTAATAGTATAGACTGCTTATCTAAGATACTTAAAGCACTAGTTAAATCTGGAATTCATAATTCTTCAAAAGCTGAACCTGACCCGTAAAAAGAGAAGTTCACAAATCTCCAGTTCTTCCTCAGTATGGCTACATCAGCAAGTCCTGATTTCAGAACTGGTTGCCCTCTCAAACAGGTAGCAACCACTGTGGTTGGTACATCAGACAAAGGATCCAGTACTTTGAAAACAAATCTTTTGAAAAGGAATAGGGAACGTGAAGGAGCCATTATAAACACCCTCTTTCCCCTTCAGGGAGAGAAATTGAGCTATGGAAGTCCCTGTGGAGAGAAAGCAATCCAGCAAGTCAGAGAACTGGGGCTTGATAAAGTAACTAACTGCAAGTTCTAATTTATGTCTGTGAGAAAAAGGTTGTAGGGCACAATCCCAGTGAAAGTAATTTTAAGAAATGGTTCTTTCCTCCAGAGAAAACTTAGCCATATTATTTTACACAGTTATGGATTTATGTTCAGTTGTATTGACTCAGTGTGCATATTTCTCACACATACTTAACTGATTTATTTAGAAAGACATATTCTTTACATGGCTCCATTGTAAAATTTTTGAACCTCATATTTTTGCACTTAGCTGAGGAACTTGTTAAGGCATTATAGGGAAGAGGCATGGTCTCCCTCAGTGATTGACAGGGAGGGACAATAAACCACATATACTCTGGCCCCCACGAGGGCAATTCCCACCCCTTCAGAAGCTATGGGGCAGGAACAGAACAGGAATTATAAAAGGCATGCCCTGCAACTCAGTTGGGTGGGACCATATCCTGCCTGCTGTTGGAGATAGAGGAGCTGCTGGGAATGCCACTTGCAGTATACACCGGGCAGACAGAGGATGAGCTGAAGTTGCAGGTGCACTACGAAGAATGTGTGTGAAGAAGCTAAGGGCAGCCGATTCCAGGCAGGCTGTCATGCTGTTGGAAACAAAGTCAGTGCATTGTGGCTGAATTCCTGGCTGACCCAGTGGTAGAACATTCCCCCTACTGTTAGGGCCATGGCCTAGGATGCGGTGGAGTCGGGTGGGCGTGTGTCCCACTACCACCTCACCCCTGTAGTGGTAGCTCCCCTACCAAAAGCCTTAGCCCTTAGAGTGTATTGATGCTCACCCCTGACTATTGGCTGCCTTGCCCTGCTTGAGGACCTGGGCTCACAGACTGCTATAGCTCTGCCCTGACTACATGCCAGAGCCCTGCTAACTGTTTGGTACCCTGCCCTGCATGAAGCCCTGGGCTCCAAACTATTTGCTATTCTGCCTGTCTGAGGGCCAGAACCTTAGAATGGTTGGTGCTGCACCTTGCCTGAAGGCCCAAGCCCCTAGATCCTTTATTATTCTGTTCTACCCTGCCCTGCCTGGATGGCCAGTGCTTCAGAAACTGCTATTTTCCCCCTTTTCTTTTTGTTTGAACATGCCTATTGAGTTCATCCTTACAAGTGCATGACAGCAAGGTGGCATGACCTCCCTCTGCAACTGACAAGGGGGGAAGGCTCCACACCCCTACACACATATGCTGGGAACAGTGATGCCCAGGGACAATTCTTAAGAAAAGTAAATATTGTTTATAGAGAAAACCATTTTGGAAATCACTATCTCTCCTTTCCTTGTCTTTCATCAAAACATCAACACCCATTAAGCCAGTGTATAGACTATTTCATTTTATTGTAAGGTCACATAATACTGTACACTTGGGAAAAGTGCATACAATCATATATTTCTTTAGTTTTGACTGCACAAGTGGTAAAATAAAGATGGGGAAAAGGTCAAAATATTCAGTAGGGAGATAAAACAAATGTATAAGTAAAACAAAAATAGAAAAGAAAATGTCAGCATCGAAAGGGCTTACATAGACATCATGCATGTTATAGTCAGTCAATAACTTTGAGGTCAACACTACTGAATCTGGAAAGTCTTCCTGGTAGACCAGCACCAAATTAGCAGACATTCAGTGGGTGTGCAGTATCCTCAACTGCACACAACACCACAAAGTGCTGTTCCTGGGTCCTCAGGTCACTTGCACACCTCACTACCCCCTAACTAAAACAGTTGAGCATGCACCAGAGATGATGTGGCAGCTCAAGCCAAGCAGTCTCTCATCAGGCTGAGTGATAAGGAAGGAGTTTTTTTACAGAGGGAGCAGCTCATTCCCATAGAACTCACTGCACTATGACAGCATCTGTCATGAAGTGGCCAGTAACATAGATGTCTAGTGGTGAGGTGCCTCCAATATATCTTTGAAAAATAGCAGTTGTGATGTCTTCTGGGTTTTGTCAAGGCAGTTCTTTGGTGCAATATAACTCCTGATATTAGGAGGTGGGATATTGAAAAGGTCTGGTAGCCACTCAGTGTTATTTAGTCTTATAGTGACCCATTATTCTTCTCACAGCTAGATTTACGTGTATATTAAATAGCTTTGTGCAGGGAGAGTTTAACCACACAGCAGCACAATATGGTCCAACTGAGTAGAAAAGAGCTAGCACTGAGCTGCAGTGTTTATGTATTAGCTTTCCAAGCTGAGTCTGCCAGCTTCTTTAAGAGGCCATTTCTTCTCTGAATTTTCTGAGCTGTCTCTGTGAGATGGTCCTTATAGGTAAGTGTATAAGCTAGAATTACTCCTAGACTGTCCTTGATCATGTGCCAGGTATTCTCTATTCAAGAAGATATTAAGTTTTCCTGAAACATTAACATTATTGAAATGAAAGAAAGATGCAACTATCTTAGACAAACTGTGCATTAGTCTCTACCTCCTCTGATGGCTGCCATATCTTGGTTCATGTTTCTGTCTGTCTCTTGAAGCTAGGAAAATGTCATCTGCATACTTATATAGTCTTGAAATTACTGGAAGCAGATCATTCATAAGTATGTTGAAAAAGTTGGGGCAAGAAAGATTCTTGAGGGTATCTGTTCTGGATCCTCCATGTGCTCAGTTTATTTCATAGCATGGCTTGGAATTGTCTGTTTCAATGCATTTTGTAACAATAACTACACATCAAGGTGACATCTTGCCACTAGGCCAATGTACTAGATGGTATCAATACTTCTGTAAGTCAAGAAATACAACACCTATCTCTGTCTTCTGTAGAAGATCATTTTCTATGTTGATAATAAGAGCAAGGACTAGGTCACACATGCTCTTATAGGCCTGAAATCTGGCTGGTAATCACTCAGAGCCTGCTTTATTGTGGGCATGATGCTTTGTAGAATTAGTTACTCCAAAAGTTTGTAATCACCACGCAGAAGTGATATCAGATGGTAGCTAGCTATAAGCGAATGATCTTTCCCGGGTGTAGTCCATCTGTCACCAGGGATCCTCATTTTCTGTGATTAAAAAAACCAAAATTATCTGATGAAAATCATAATAATCTGCATTAAAATGAAAAGTGCTGAATTTTAGTTTCCCTAGCCACTGTATATTTAGTTGGGGCAAGAAAGGCACATATTATCCATGGCAATCACCCTAGCTTCTGCCATTTATTAGGCATCTTGTTCTCTTGGCAAGGAATATGAAAATGGACAACCCTTTTATGCTGTTCTTAACAACTTCTAAGAGCATTTTTGGTGAAATCTTGTCAAGGCCACATAATTTTTCTGCTTTCAGTTCTCTTTTCCCTTCCTCAGTGGGGAAAGGCTGGAAGATACTTTCCTCACTCCAGAGTGGGGCCAGTATGTATCAGTACTATCCCTTGATGTATAAATAGTGGTTTCTGTGATGCCCCAATCTTCCTTATCAGTAATGGAATTTTCCTGCTAGACCTTGTCATGTCCATATTTAATATAACTTCCCAACTTTCCCTACAATGGTCGCTAACGTTTTTGGTGGTTTCCTATATCTGAGTCACCAGATTCTTCCTGCCACACCAGAAGTTCTGCAAGTTCCTCATCTAATCTATTTCTTTGGGTAGTCACATGGGATGGATTTAGTGGCTGTTTTGAAGATTGCTTTTAGGAAGGAGCTATAAGCATTTTCTACAGAAGCATTAAATGTGTTATAAACACTATTTTCTCATTGGTCAACTCTGAATATTTTTTCCATTGTGCTCTTCTATAGTTTCACTGAAATATGGCAGTAATGGTTATTATGAGCATTGTCACTCCTATCTGAGTAAGAATGGGGTAATGCTGACTGTACAGGAAGTTACCAAGAACTCCAAAGGAGGGTTGTAATTGTTAGTCCTCTGCTGAGGTGACCCAACTAAGGTCAGGAGAATAGTCCTGCACCCACTGTGAAGAGAAAAAGATGGTTGGCTGCTTAGGTCATGCAAGACATATAGATAATGCATAGAAGCCCAGTTTGAGATCCAGTCCATTTTTCAAATTAATAGTAGCCCTCTCAAGATGGAGGTGATTGATGGATATGGAAATATTGGTAAAGGTGGTATGTTCCAAGCTTCATCGGGAGATTTATAAACATTCATAACTTTACACCAGAGGTCCCCAAAGTGAAATGTTTAGGGTCATGTGGCAGGGCCCTGGTCAGCTCCCATGAGAAGTGCCCAGGGAACCTCAAGCTTCCAGACCCAGTCTGCCTCCAGACTAGTTCTTCCCTGCAACTCTTCAGCCTCCAGGTCCAGCTCTGTCTCCAGGCCAGATCCACCCCCAGTCCCACTTCATCCCAACCCTGCTGTGCCTCTAGCCCCAGCTCCACTCTGCTCCCTGCTTTGCCCTCCGTCTAGCTCTGCTTTCATTGCTTCTCTGTCCCCCAACCAGCTCTACCTCTATCTCCAGCTCCTCCCCCATCTGTTAGATCTGCCTTCAGCTAAAGCTCTGTTGCTGAGGAAATCTTTGCTGTGCAGTAATGGATGGGGAGTATGGACAGATTCCATTAAGGGGGAGGGGCGTGGGACGCACACTGGGAAAAATTTCCACACTGCTGCTTTAAATTGGCTGACTTTGTTACAATGTCACAGTGAGGCAAAGTAATTGCTAGGACTTCCACATCAATATCAGATGGAACAATACTACTATGTTTTTGTCCTGTACTCTGTGAATGCCCTACAGGGGAAAATAAAGCAGCAAACTGAATCTAGTTCCAAAGGGGTAGCCATGTTAGTCTAGTTCAGCAAAAAAACCAAGGAGTCCTGTGGCATTTTTAAAGACTAACAAATTTATTTATCGCATGAGATTTCATGGAAGTAGGGTTTCTCCCCGAAAGGTCATGCAATAAATAAGTCTGTTAGTTTTTAAAAGTTCCACAGGACTCCTCGTTCGTTAAACTGAATCTAGACAATCTGGATGGTGGTTATGGTGGTGCTGGATTTGTACTTGTTGGTTCTCCATGAAACCAATAAAATGAAACAATTAAATAAATGAAAAATGACCAAACTGTTTAAGAAACTGTTAGAGCATTTGCTTTGGGATTGCAACTTTGGCTTTTAAGATGAAGAAATATCTTCATATTAATCTCTTAACCTCTGGAAGAAACAATACAATTGTATACTGTACTTTCAGAAATAAAATCAATTTACAGAACCAGGGGAAGTTTTCCAACTATGTAGTATAAGCTGCAGTGAATTAGTTTTGCCCATTTGCTGCTCTTAATGAGAACAAAATAATTAGCTCCTTCAACTTCACTAAGTAAAAATATTTCATTTAGTGCAGAATAGTCATATATGCTGATATTCACTCTTAAATAAGAAAGAGGATCTTTTAAATAAATAAAATGTTATTAACTCCTTTGGAATAAGTGAAGGACTGTGTGTTATTCAATATAAGTAGATTTTAAAAACTGGTATGAGTGAAAAATGGCAATCCCATAGTAATTATTTACATAACAACACAACAGCCCAAAGTTAGTTAATTTTAAAATAAAAAAAAAAATATTTTCTTCATGCAATTCCATGCATACCAGGCATTTAAACAATCAGGTGCTAGCATGGATGGGGCAAAAATGTTTCCAACACTGTATCAGAAACTCTTCTTAAAACTTGTTGGAAGGTGTTGGCAGTCACAGACTGTAAGGTTTAACAACACTTAAGACCTAGTAAAATCAAGGCTTAATGGCTTCTGAAAGGTTCTTGAGAAACTTTTTGTCTTGGTTACTGTGTAGACAGGGCTATAGAGAATATATTGGAAGGCAACATTCTGAGCAACAGCAGCAGCAGCAGAAAAGTTGAAAATCAGCCTTACAGGCATAACTGTTGTTCCTGCTTCTATCCCCAAGAGCATCTCCTTCCCTAATTTCTGGTGAAGCGTATCGAAAGAACGGATAGCAATCATTAGTTCAGAGATAACAAACAAACAATAAGAGACATTTTTTCTCTCTCTTTTTCTCTGAGGGGATTCCCAAACATGGAGAACCTCTCTTTCTTTCATTTTATTTTTCAGAAGTTTTAACATATCCATAGAATCACATTCAAACAGAGTGACATGAAAAATACAGATGGAGTACAGACTTAAGAACAACCCAGTATGAAATATTCATAGATAAATACTCCTAAGTTTTACAATAATAATTACCTAACACTCCTCCCCTGCATACCTCTTCCCTCACAAAAAGATGTATCAGAAGCCCAGTCTACCTCGAATAAGTTTGTAATGTTCTCATGAAACACTAAGGCTGCATCTACACTTACAAATTAAGTCGGCTTAAGGAGGCTTAAGTCGACTTAAACTACTCCTCATCCACACTGGGCTTTCCTTAAGTCGACTTAAGGAAAAGTTAAGTCGGCTTAATAAGACCTCTTTTTAGGTCAACCTAACACTTAAGTCAATCTTATTAAGTTGACCTAAGCCAGTGTAGATGCAGAGTAGCCCTAAGTCAACCTCCATGGCCTCCAGACTTTCCTCCCTTTCCTCCCTCCCAGAGTTCCTGGCACAGGAAGCACCCAGAGCTGGCCAGACCTGCTGCTTGGGAGCAGGGCAGAGCAGAGACAGCACCGCAGGCGGGTCCCATCCTGGAGGCACCAGGAAATCCTGGACCTGCTGGACATGGCGGGGGGGATGAGGCAGTCAGCTCTCAGTTGAGAGGCAGCCATCGCAACCGGGAGGTGTATGCCTCCATATCCTAGGTCCTGACTGCCAAGGGCCACACCCGGGACACCCAGCAGGTCCAGGTCAAGATCAAGGACCTCCACCAGGGCTACCAAAAGGTCCGGAAGGAGACGCTCTGGACAGGGGCAGCCCCCACCAGCTGCCGGTATTACCAGCAGCTGGGTGCCTGTCTGGTCCAGGAGAGCGGCAGCCTGCCAGCCCTCACCATCGATTCTGACGAGCCCCCTCCCTCGACGATGACCAGGAGGAGGTCTTGGGGGATGAGACTGTGGTGCTGGAGCAGGCGGAGGCCAGCACCCAGCAGGAGCAGGAGGGCACCTTGCCAGCCCCAGAGCTAGCTGCCAGCCTGAAACTGATCCCTGCCCTGACTGTGGACCCAGCATCACAGGAGGAGGTAGAGGAGCAGGTTCTCCCCACCAAAGAAAACCCAGGCGAGGGGACATTGCGACAGACACCTGCTGCACCTGCTGGTAAGTGCCCCCTCCATCTCTCCCTCTTTCTCCCACCCTGCAACTCTGACTTCTCAGCAGTTAGGCTTGGGCCCCAGCTCTGGGAGAGAGACGTCCTTCTCCTCCGACAGCTCTCCTCCAACTGAGATAGAGGCCCTACCTTTTCGACTTCCTGTCCTGCCCACCTGCTTCTGCAGGGTGGGACAACGCTGGCTTGGCTCTGCCCCCTTGGATAGGGAGACTCACTCCTCCCCTTCTGGGTCAGAGGAAGGCCATTCCACCTCACTACACACGGCCTTAAGTTTCTTTGCTGCTTCTTTGCTTACCGTCACTTTACACATTTTTACAGCAGATGGAGGATCAGTTCTTCTCCAATGGTCTGGGATTTTTATATTTTGCAATCCAAACTACAGTTAAGAAAGATGCTTTCAGAGCCCTTTGTGGAGCTCAATGTCATGTTTGTCATTTGAATTTTCTGTCAGTTGTATTCTTCTTTCTTTCATGGAAAAAAGTCTCTGGATTTATCTTTGTATTCCAGGTGCCTTGTTATGAGGTGTTGTTTCAACTTTGCAGGTTTCATTGCTTCATTGGATAGGATTTGTAAGCATACAACACATTGTGGTCATCCATCACTGAATTCTATAAAACCAAAATCAATATAACTTTTTTCAAACTTTCTGTTCTTCATTTATTTCGTACTACTTACCTCTCCATGGTTCACGACTTCAGCACATCTAGCAGTACTAGTATGAAGATGTTTTAAAAATGTATCCATTTTCAATGTAATTTTTTCACACATTGTAACACTTCTATCCGTCAAAGATGCCTCAGTCCTCAAAAATAAAAAAAACAAAGGATGTCACTTCTGATTTGCTGTTGCAAACCAATGAGATTTGTTTATGTTGACACTAAGCAATGTGAGTATTAAGGCACTGTTCATCCACCATGGAATGTGTTGTGTAAAAAGAAATGGTAGAGCTGTTGGTTTAATAGTTAGATGCAGATGCAGTGAGATTTTTAAGATGTTTTTCACAATATTTTGTGCACCCCCTGTGCAATCTCCAAGGATCCCCTTGGGTCTGTGGATTTCAGTTTTAGAACTGCTGTTTTAAATGCCCCAAACAGAGGCTTGATGTAGTGCAAATCCTATCGCAGTCACCTTAGATAGAGCACCACACACTTCATTCCAAGAAGTGGCTATATTTTGACATCCAAAACTATATGAAATAGGTTTGAATTGTGGCTGTCACATCTCCAACATTTACTCTGAGGTGCAAGTTCAGTTTTCTTCAATTACTCAAGAGTTCAATAATATCTATTCAGAATTTTGTTCTGAAAAACACAGAAAGAGAACTGGACCTTCTGCTTAAAGAACTGGATCTTCCACTTATATTGTGCCATATATTATCCCACCTATCAAAAGAAATGAAGATGTTTAACCATTTCCTTGATTTTTCTTTTATGGTATAGTCAATAGAATAAGTCAAGGAGTTTAGCCACTTGTATATGTAACCGATAAAATGTTTTTGACTAGCATACTTTTTAAGATGCACTTCAAGTGGAGTCTTATTTGAGGCTTGCTAACAATTCCCAGCTCCTTTGTAATTTTGAGTTAGAGATTATTGTTTAAAGGACCTTGCTCTGTGGTAGTTGGTATTCATCACAAAGATATATGAAGGAGGTTAAAGTGGTTGATTTGATACTATCTTTTACAGTTCCTGTGCCCTGGTTGGATTTGAATTTTGAATTAGAAGCAAAGTTAAATCAGGAATTATATCAGACTGGCATGGAAGGAGAGTTTGTGAGATTAGAAGTGGTAAAGGACTTGATTTGCTAAAGAATACTCCACGAAGAGATTAAGATTGTGTGACCCCCTTTTTTTTCTTTGTGGGTTACTTGAGAGTAGGTAACACTCGTGTGCACAAAGGTTGCAGTGAACAAGGAGATTGTGAGATTCCCAGTGGTGATGTTGGGTAAGTGGGAATCCCCTATCTGCCCCTTTGCTACAGTCCCTTTGCTTTTACAGGAATTTAAAATTGGCGGTGCCTCTACCTGGCTGGACCCTGTACATGCTCAGTGGTGTGCCCCGGGAGCCTCCAGGAATAAACCCATGCTAATCATGATAATACTCCATGACCTGGATCTAATTCAACAATACTAATTGTGTATACAATACATTCAGTATATTTAAATTAGTGCTAACAAAACTTTACTTAGCAAACTAAGGAAACTTGGCATAACAGGCTGAAATTAAATATCACTATATTTTAAATCCACGGGGCAGTTGAATATATCAATTAACAGACACAGAATATTGCAATAAATGAAACTTACCTAACTGGCATTTACTCTACCTCTATTACCCCACCGCTAGTGTGCACACTCCCCTGGAGTTCAGAACCCTGACCCCTTTCTTACTGGGGTGCGCTTGAAGGTCTGACAAAGGAGACAACACTGTTGATTCGGTGCTGAAGATTTGGTGTTGGTCCAACCAAATATCAGTGTCCCTGGTCCTGGCTCAAAGAGCCTACAATTGTGCTTCTTCTCAGACCCTGTCAATGTCTCTCTGCTGTGCTCCTTCCTGCTCCAAAACATGGGGTGGGGGCACTCACACCATCTTCACTGCAGCCCCAGCTCAGCCAGCTCCAGGCTCAGTCCCTGCTTTGGGTTGAACAATGCTACCAACACCTGAATCTCCCTTCTCAAACAAACCTCCAGCAGGCTCTCAGCAGCAGTCTCTGGACCCCTAGGAGCAGTCAGCAACAGCTTCCAAAATAGAGTCCACCATGCTCTTATGTCTCCCTAGAGGAGCCACCAATCTTGCATAACTATTGTGATTTACCTCAGTGCTCTGATTCTGCCTATCTATAGACACATACATGACTCTTGGCCAGTGCACAATTTAAAATTCTTACTGAACATGCTCAGGATCTGCAGCATTCATCTCAGGACAGAGAGATTTTTGCTTATTCAGAATAAAGATTTAGAAAAGCAAAATGGAGCCTGGAGAGTTTCTCTGGTAATACTACCTTTGATAAAGTAGAGCCTATCCTGATGCCTAAGTATTTTATCTCTTTGAATGAATGAAAGGAGAAGGTTTATGTTTGAGATGGATTTGGTCTACCAGAAATATCCATCACTTGAGATTTGTTCCAGCTTATCTGAACTCAAGACAGTCAGTTGAAGTAGTTTACTGCAGATAGTAGCAATGGATTGAAAAGCAAGGATTTTTGAGAATGAGTAGGATTTCATATGTGTATAGACCAATGTCGTACTCTTTACCCCAGGTGGTAATTCCTTTAATGGAGGGAGTGTGTCATTATATGGTGCTAGCTATATATATATATATATATATATATATATATATAGAGAGAGAGAGAGAGAGAGAGAGAGAGAGAGAGAGAGAGAGAGATAAAGGCAATAGAAGGCATCCCTGACATTTTCCTCAATTTAAATTAAAAGTACAGGAGCTAAAATCATTTCTCAGAATAAATGGAACCGGTGATTTATAAATAATATCAATGCAAGTCAAAAAAAAATACATCTGGACTCATGAATGATTGCTCTATCAATGTTTTTTTTTAAGTATGAAGTGAGAACTTTATCAGAATTTATTATCTGTGCTCAGCAGAGAGATGAAGTAGTAATCATTACAATAATGGTCATCCTTGTCTTTTTTTAGAATTAGGGTAATCATCATCCTCCTCATGTCCCATGACATTATTTCTTTTGTAAATATCTCATTATAGACTTCTGATAGTATTGGTACTAATTGAATGGCAAATAACATTATTCTATAAAAGCCATCATACAAGGTGATTTTGCCCAAGTTGAGTGAGCCCAACTCCCTCACTTAACTTTTAATAGAGAGCTATCTTCCTCTATATAATAACATTAATGTAGTGACAATATATTTAGGGGTAATTCCTCTATGAATTGGTCAAATAATGGAATTGAATTAACTGTGAGATGTGTAAAAGGATTCATAAAAGTCTTTTAATGGTTAATTTTATTAGGTTCTAGTACAGAAAGTCTGTTGTCCTGTAGGAAAAGGATATAGTATTATTGGATTAAATCACTAGGAGTTTGTCTACTTTATCCTTCTATTCATAATGCCTTTCTTTAATTTACTAAGATAAATATAATCTGGGTGGACGTATATTCATTGTGTTTGTATTAGTTAGTGTGAAAGTGCAGCCACTCATTGCTGAGAGTCTTCTTTATATTTTTTTTCAAACTTAGCAACCTCTTCTGCCAAAGAATGAAGAAATTTATTTCTTTCCCTCTGCTTTTGAGACACAAATTGAATGCATTTTTCTCTTAAGGTAGTCTTCAATGCTTCCCATAAAAGTGTCGTAGAGGAGACAATATTTGTATTTTTCCTCAAGAAGTTGGCAAATAATGTTTCAATCATCTGAAAAAATGTAGCATTTCTAAGTAGATCCATTTTGAGGATCCTGTAGCACTATGACCAGTATCTATGTGAAGACAAATTTGAGCGTGAGTAGTGACTTCTGCCTTCAAAATGCTTGGAGCTAGTTTAACAGACCCAGTGGAAGAGTATACTGAAACAGAGCAATAAAGAGAAGCAGAAGCTTTAGAAGCCAAATTATGTTTTATCTCAGTCAGCTGGTGTAAAGTAGAAGTCAGTTAAGCGAGGAATAATCACAAGGGGTGCGTCTACACTTGTAAATTAAGCCAATTTAAGCCTGCTTAAATTGACTTAATTTACTCTGTGTCTATACTACAATTTCCTTAAGTCGACTTAAGCAGCTCCTAGTATAAAGTTGACTGTACTGGCTAAAATGACTTTATTAAGTTGACTTAGCCAGTGTAGACGCGGATTAGCCCTAAATCGAATTTAAATCGACTTAAAGGACCCCCAGGTCTCCCCCACTGATCTTCCTGCCAGGGTGCTGGCACAGCCAGAGCCTGGGGTGCCCACCCACAGGGCAGGAAACAGCCCTGCCCGCCCCGCTTCTATACCCTGCCCCTGTCCCTGTCCCTGTCCTGCTCAGCCCCCATTGTACCCTGGTACAATGGGGCAAATGCTGAGCCCCCTGGCACTTTGAAAGGGGTGTCCCCCTGCCACCATGGACAAGTCCCAGGTCCACCTAGTCCCTAGAAGTCGACTTAGGCATCCAGTGTGGAAGCTCTAAGTCGACTTGGCAAGGTCTACTTTAAGTCGACCTAATTTTATAGTGTGGACATGCTAAGTTGACTTATTTTGCCAAGTGTAGACATAGCCAAGTAAATCAGAGTTAGTTGCTTTAGCAGGAACTAATACTTAGGCTAACACTCTAAACTACTGTAAACTGTTACCATTATCTAATGTACATTAGCTAGTATCACCTTACTTAAACTTACTGTTTAGGTAACTATGTGCATTTATGGAATAACAGAAATTTGATTACAAATACATTACACCAGAACATAAACCCATTGTTAAACATTTCCTTTTCAGTTTCTCAGTTTTCAGCATGTGTAAGCCCAGATGGTTAGGATGTTTAGTTATATCTTGAGTAACCCACTTATGTAATCCTCTTTTTCCTATTTTGAGTTCCAACTTAAATAAAGACTTGTATTCCTTGCTGTGGTGACTTGACTTCTTGATTGAATAATTATCCCTTCAGTCCTTTCTGCCTTAGTCTCTTCAGGGATGCCCAGTAACCATAAGTCATTCCTCTGTGAACTGTTTTCAAGATCTGCTTGTTTCTCCTCAAGATTGGTTAGTCTTTGCCTTAAGGAAGCCTCTATTTTAATCTCCTTCAGTTTTATGGCAGTTTTTTATAGCTTGTTTTCTAAATAAGTCAAATGAGCTTTAAAGACCTCATGTATATCTTGAGATAGCAAATTTTGTAGTTAAAAAGTCTGTCATAGCTGCAAAGTCCTGTGTGAGAGTCTGCTGGGGATTACCTTATTTTCTTTGGAAACTCAGGCTTGGGTCATTTGGTGTTTCCCATAATAATACAACAAAAATGTCCCCCTCATCTAATTAGTAAATTTCTGACAAAAAAACTATGGCTGAGGTATCTGAGAGCCCTTAACTGATGAGGATTAGTGTGTGGGATTTGAGGAGATCAAGAGTCAGGTCTTATCTACAAGTCACATACTCCATCACTCTCCCAAGAATCAAATTTTCAAAACATGATGATTTGCATACATACACAAAATTTGTATCTGCAGTTTAATCCCATGTACATCAATAAAGATACAGAAGATAAGTGTAAATGGTGAGCATCCTCAGAGGTGACCTAACCTCCACTGCCAAGAGACCCATGGTTATTTCAGCAGGCCCAAAGGCAGCAGATACCAGACTCAACTCCAACAAAGACTAAGCGGACAAGGAGGTTGCAGATGATGCAGAGCAGAGAACCATATCATTTGTTGACATGGGGAACCAGGACCTCTTCTTGACCCCAGAGGGTTCAAGCCAGTTCCAGTCCTCCAACTCTGACATGCAGAATGCAGGTGAAGAGAGTTTGCGTAAATGATTTTTTTTTTTTGAGTTGATGCTGCTCAGTTACATGAGGTATAGCTTTCCTTTACTTTGTTGCATTAAATAGTTGGATGAAGAGACATAAATGTACAAAAGTACTGTGTTTGCATGTGGTTCCCATTCCTCTGATCAGCTAGGCAGCATGGTAGAGAAATGTGTGTCTACTGAAATTTAATGCGAATCTTCCAGGGAGACCTATAAGAAACTTTCATGGAGGGTCTCACTGATCCTCTGCTAAGGATTCCTAGCCAGACCTACTTTGTTTCTTTCCCCATTGTTGGAAACTTTCTTGTGCTGATCAGCAATCACTTCTGCAGGGACCAAAGTGGCACACAGCTGAGCAGCGTAGTTTGAAATTTCTTACCTGGATCAGATGCACTTTAGCATCCCTGTTTACACTCAGGAGTGAGATAGCAGCTTCTATGGCACCTGTCTGTGGAAAATGGTGGCACAGTTTGAAATTTTGCCCCTATCTACCTGCATCAATACCCCAAAACACCCACTGAGAACCTTTTCCCCAACTTGAGGGCCTCCTCTCCCTGAGCACAACTCATCATGCTCTGGTTGTCGAGCTGCATGCTTGCCAGGGGACAGTAAAAAAGATGTGTATTTTTCAGTATTGCATCAATGCTGTTACTGCATTCACAATAATGCTTCTGTTCATTGTTTATTGTGCTTTTATAGATGATCCCCTAATGGTAAAACTCTCCATATCTTCTAACTGTGTGCAACTGATAAAAAATACTATGGGGAAGCAAAGAGGAGATGTTCCAAGAACTACTCCAGTCCTCTGAGGCAGAAAGAAAAGAAAAAGGGCATGGAGGCACACTGTGTCTGAAAATCAGAAAATGGATAGGCAGGAGAGTAGGGAAAAGCAGGGTGAGTGATAGCAGGTCTCAAGTGCATGATAAAAGCCATGGAGGAGCAAACAGAGCTGCTAATGTCACACGTAACATTACTGACTGAATTCATGCACGCTCACCCTCTTGCAGGCAATACAGAACTGCTTTCCATTCCCATTCATAAGGTCGATGTAAAAGGTAGCCACTCTGTTCAGTCGACTTAACTTTTCTAGTGTAGACATACCCTTTTATATACAGTGTAAGCTGGATAGCATTCATAATATGGCACAGTAATTGTAACAAAGACATTTTATTGATGCTCAGTGTCAAAATTGTTCTCTAATTGTTCTCCCTGATTCAAATAGCCCTTGCTGTGTCCCTTTAATAGCTTTGACATCTGAGTGCCTTGAGACTGAATATGAATAATCCACCTTTGTGGTCCACCCAGGGGAAATTTTTCAGCTTTAGCTTAAAAAATATTATGGAGCACGCAACAGATAGCTATAACCATGGAAATATTTTCTTCATTTAGATCTAACCTGTCATAGAGGCATTGCCAGTGAGATTTTAATCTGCCTAATGCACATTCAAAGGTCATTCAGCACCTGCTCAGCTGTTATTCAAATTCTCTTTGCTGTTACCCAGATTGCCCATATAAGGCTTTGTGAGCATTGGCTATGTCTACACTTGTAATTTTAAGTCGACTTTAACTAAGTCGACTTAACTAAGTCAATTTAGTGAGTCTACACTTAAAATTAAAGTCGACTTTGGGGGGAACTTACAACGTCGACCTAGAGCGTCCGCACTGGATGCCCTAGGTTGACTTCAAGGGGCTAGAGGACCTAGGGTAGGTTCACGGGGGCAGGGAGGGCACCCCTTGCAACTGCCAGGGGGCTCAGCCTTTGCCCCATTGTACCTAGGTATAATGGGGCAAAGGGGGTCAGGGACCCTGGCAGGACATAGGGGCAGGGAGGACATTGGTGTAGTCCTGGCGTAGCCCTAAGTCAACTTAGGGCTACGCCACATCTACATTGGCTTAAGTCGACTCTAGGGAGTCGATTTAAGCATTAAGTCGAATTAAAATGAGGTGTTATAAAGTTGACTTAATTTTTATTAAGTCGACTTTATTTTCCTTAAGTTGACTTAAGCAAGCTGCTTAAGTTGACTTAAAGAAATTGTAGTGTAGATGCAGGGTAAATTAAGTCAACTTAAGCAAGCTTAAGTCAACTTAATTTAGAAGTGTAGACACAGCCCATGATAGTGAGGGATAGGCTGGGTCTCACAGGATCACTAAAAGCTTTTCAACATCCCCCATTGGAATCTTTTGGTTTGGAAAGAAAGTCCCCACTTGTGGCTTTTTGTACAAGCCATGAATTGTGTGCATCATGCACCTTCCCTGACCAACCTGCACTGATGTCAGTGAAATCCCCATGGTGATCCACAAGTGCCTGAAGTACCATAGAGAAGTACCCCTTTCAATTGATGTATTCCATCGCAAGATGCTCTGAGATCAAAACTGAGATATGCATGCCATCTATTGCCCTGCTACAGTTAGAGAGTCCCATTGCCATGAAGCCATCCACTATTTTTCATGCACATTTCCAAGATTCACAGTCCTTCATAATGCAATTAATGGCCCTGCACATTTGCAATAACAGAGCTCCAGCAGTGGACTTCCCAGCTCCAAATTGATTAGTAACTAACCAGTAGCAGTCTGGAATTGCCAGCTTCCACATGGCAATCACTACATGCTTCTCCACTGAGAAAGCAGCTCTCATTCTGGTGTCCTTGCACCACAAGGCAGTGGTGAGATCTGCACAGAGTTCCATGAAGGCGGCTTTGTGCATCTGAAAGTTCTGCATTCACTGCTTGCCATCCTAGATCAACATAATGATTCAATCTCACCACTCAATGGTTGTTTCATGTGCTCAACAGAGGCAATGCACTTTGTGCAGATGCTCCATGAATGCAAACAGTAATCTGGGATTATTTGTTTGCATGGCACCCAGCAAGTCAGGGATCTCAGTTTTTTGGGAGCTCACAACATATTGCATGACCAGCCATGATGTGTTCAGAACACTGACAACAGTGGAGTGCAGTGCAGCATCTGTCCTTTCAAGTAGAGATGACAGGCATTCAGGAAACTGAGGCCACTGAAAAATGCTTCAAAACACAGTTGGAAACCCATGGAATGATGGGATGGAAATCACTCCATCATGGGATATTGAGTCTGCATGCATGATATGCTGTGATTGTCTTCACCTTTCCACAACCCCTAGCAGCACATGGTGATGAGTTGTGCAGTGGGATAGCTGTTATTGTTCGAGCACCAAGTATAGACATGATTCTGTGACACATTGGGTACTGTGTGGAAAGGCACAAAGGTTGTAATTACAGCTATAACTTGCATTGACAAAACTTTCTAGCCTAACCCAACATTTGTATGTAGGCAGCCCATTCTTCACAGCCCATTGTACCTTGATTAATGTTACTGTGCTAAAGGGTGTTCATTTGTTCCCCCTTTTCATCCTTCCTTTTTTTTGTTTATTTAACCCTCTTAACTAGTATAGCAGCCTGTCCCTTCTAAAATTGGTTCTCGTTCTGCTGTGATATAGGCCAGCTATACCGTACAGTCCCTTCTTCCCATAGAAAGTGGACCGAAATTCCACAACAGACCTTACACTACCTATCTGGTCAGCAATTCATTTCAAGAATATTCTATTTTCTATCATCCTTCTTGCTGACCTGGAAAGATTACTCTGAAAACATCAACTGGGCATTCTTTTCCTTCAGCACACTTCAGTGTTCTCTGAAATGGTCTGTAACCTGTGAGGTATGCCAGGAAAACTCAGTTCAACTCTGTCTCTTTTCTCAGGATCCTTATTTGGCATCCAGCAAAGCTATGCTGCCTTGATGAGAGTCAAACTCTGACAGGGATTCCACAGAAAACTTCTTCCTTTATTTGCATTTAAACACATATTACCTTTCTATAGATAACATCACATGCTTTATGATTGTCTTGGTTCATGCATAATCTGACCTCTGCCTTATCTTACAATTAGCTTGTTCACTAACACCTGGATGTTCCCCGCCTATTTAGCTAATCATCCTGACTCCAGGATATTGCTTGTTATGACAGCTTAGCTTCCATTCAACTTCCTGGACAGGCCCACTAATAAATGAGGCAAGTTACTTATCTCCAGGCCTAAAACTCTGTTTAAAATGTTTATAAATCATATACTACTGAACCATATATATTTGGTCATGTTTTTACACAGTCAAGAAGCCTATCAATGTAAGTAAACTAACACTATAATATCTAGTTCAGTTCAAGATTTCATTGCACAAGAAACTACAGAGGCCTTATTCCTGCAAGTTCGTGACTAGTTAACCATCAAGGGAATGCATCTTGAGTGAGGAGGACTGGGTACACTTGTATGCCCGCTCTGTGATTGCAGGTTGAAGAAGGGGTGAGTATAGTGTATGTGGACAGATATATTTGGAGACACGATTGTTTTTAAGCATTATCTTTATTATGCTATTCAGGTGCTCCTCTGTACATCCTGTTCAGGAAATCAAATTAATATTTAACTTCAACTAGCTGCCCTTGAATGATATTCAGCCTTTCCCCCAGTAAACTGTTTTCTGGGGTTTTTTTGTTCAGAATTTGTATACGTGAAGAAAGTGCTCTCATGTTACCAAATCACCCAGGATTTTCCTAGTAGATTAATCTTTTCTGTTGGTGTGGGCTGACCAAGAACGGTGCATCTACACTTGTAAATTAAGTTGATTTAAGCAGTCTTAAGTTGACTTAATTTACTCTGTGTCTACACTACAGTTTCTTTAAGTGACTTAAGGAAATTTTAAGTCGACTTAATAAGACCTATTCCAAAAGGGTAGCCGTGTTAGTCTATTGTAGAAAAACAACAGAGTCCCGTGGCACTTATCTTCAAAGCGTCTGACAAAGTGGGATTTTCTCCCATGAAAGCTCATGCAATAAATAACTCTGTTAGTTTTTAAAAGTGCCACAGGACTCTGTTGTTTTAATAAGACCTAGTTTTACGTTGACTTACTTGTTAAGTCGACTTTATTAAGTCGACTTAAGCCAGTGTAGACATGGCTTAGCCCTAAGTCTACTTAAAGGGTCCCCAGGGCTCCCCCACTGACCTCCCTCCCAGGATGCCTGGCACAGCCAGAGCCTGGCATGCCCACCCACAGGGCAGGACACAGCCCTGCCCACCCTGCTCCTGTACCCTGGCCCTGTCCCTGTCCTGCTCAGCCCCCATGTACCCTGGTACAATACGGAAGATGCTGAGCTCCCTGGCACTCCCATGGCACTCCCAGGCATCACTCTCAAGTCCACCTCAATCTTACAAGTCAACTTAGACATCCAGTGTGGACGCTCTAAATTGATTTGGCAAGGTCGACTTTAAGTTGATCTAAAATTACAGTGTAGAGATGCTAAGTCGACTTAACAAAGTTGACTTAAAGTCGACTTTGTTAAGTAGACTTAGAAAAGTCATCTTATTTGAGCAAGTGTAGACATAGCCATAGAGTCTAGGTCTTCTGTCAAATCTTGATTTAACAGCACATGGCAATCATGCAGTCATTTCCCTGACTATAGGCTAACTAGCCATAACAATCAATGTAAGTCTTACCCTGTGATGACTGGGGAGCTCGATGGGTTGAGTTAGATTTGCTGTCCAGAGCTTCCTTCCTCAGACTGATCCTTCTTCCTGCACCTTGCTCAGCTTTCCCCCTGACTATTTAGAACTTTTCTCTGACAGTTGCAGTGGGAGTTTTCCTTCTTGGCCAAGATTGGCCAAGCTTGCTTAAATCGACTTAATTTACCCTGCGTCTACACTACAGTTTCCTTAAGTCGACTTAAGCAGCTTGCTTAAGTCGACTTGAGGAAAATAAAGTCGACTTAATTGAAATTAAGTCGACTTTATTAAACCTCCTTTAAATTCAACTTAGTGCTTAAGTCGACTTTCTAAAGTCGATTTAAGCCAGTGTAGATGTGGGGTAGCCCTAAGTCGACTTAGGGCTACCCCAGGACTATACCAATGCCCTCCCTGCCGGGGGGCGGGGGCACAGAGGCTATGTCTCCACTTGTAATTTTAAGTCAACTTTAACTAAGTCTTAATTACGCTTAAAATTAATCCTGATGAGCCATTAAGGACATATTAAGGAGATATATTAAGGACATATACATCGATTTAGGGCTACCCCACGTCTACTCTGGCTTAATTTGACTTTAAAAAGTCGACTTAATTCGACTTTAATATATTTTGAACTCTTTCAACATATCATCCCAGAGGAATGTCTGTATCTGGGTTTTGTTTGTTTTTCCCTCCAGCCACTGATCTACTAATATGAATAAAAATTACTTTTAGTTTAGCACACAAAACAGAATTTGCACTTTAAAATCAAGCAGCAAATCCCCTATCCAGTTTTGTTGTTGTTGTTGTGCTGGTTTCTTTCGCTATGTCACAGTCAGCAATTACTTCAGACACCCAGCTTCCTCACACCCACTGGGATCCACATGCTCTGAGAAGAAGATGGGTCAGCCCCCTTTAATGCTATCAAGGTGGTGCTCATAACCAGCCATATACAAAAGAGCTTCACCAATTGATCTCCATTTGGGTCAGCGTATGTTATTTTTTGTGGCAGGTTTTGTCAGGACCTAGAGTCTCCAGTGCATAATTATGTACCTTTTTCAAGGCACTTGAATTGGCTAGGACAGAGGTTCCCAAACTTTTAGGCTGCATCCCCCACTGGAAATCCATGTCCTACGCATGCCACCATCAGCATAGGAGAAAAGGGGACAGATGGTGCTGAGTTCAGAGTCCACAGGGTGGTGTTGAAGGGGACCAATGAGTACCAGGGTCTCTTTGCTGTGGAAGAGGCTCAGGAGGAGGACCTGTTCAGAGATGCCATGGATGATGTGTCTTTAGCATGGGGCAATTTCTCAGCCCCACAGGGAAGCCAGGGCTACTGTTTGAGGGGGATTCAGCACCTAGCCCTTTGGCAGGCAGCCCAAACCAACCCCCGGGACAGCCTCCTGCCTAGCCCCTTCTCCCTGGCAGATCTCCCAGGGTGGGTCCTGTTGGCAGCAGCAGGACCCCCTGCCTCTTTGTCAGCTTACATCCCTCACCAGAATACTATCAATTCCTCATTCCTTCCCCTTCTCCATACACAAGTCCAGCTCCCCTTCAGCAGCACCCCGTGACTGGCCTGTTTCCCCATAGCAGAGACCCCAACTCCGCCATGCCCAGAATCTTGCTTCCTCAGAATAGCCTTTTTCTTTCAACTTCTCCACCCCTTGCACTCACTGTGCACAGCCTCCAAACTAAGGGTGTCCAGGATGCCCTCCTGTAGGATGGAAGCACCACCTGCAGCCCATCCC
Organism: Pelusios castaneus; assembly: GCA_007922175.1. Classification (NCBI taxonomy): domain Eukaryota; kingdom Metazoa; phylum Chordata; order Testudines; family Pelomedusidae; genus Pelusios; species Pelusios castaneus. The sequence goes on from ML685779.1 coordinate 10,045,848, forward strand.
AAAAGGGTAGGCCAAGTGGTTCTTAATCAGGTAGACATTTGTTTGGTGAGAATGTAGGGGGAGGAGCCTGGCTTCTGCGGGTAAGGGGCTGATGACATAGTGCTAGATGTGCTGGGTAATGACAATGGCCATGAAGCAACCTTCTCCCCTCCACCCTGCCCAAAGGCACATGTGGCCCCTGACAACCTCATTGCCTCACCTGCCAGGATGGAAGGCTGTGTTCCACAGTTTGAAAACATAGAATGGTGTCTCAGTTTGTGACTTGTATTTGTACAAAGAGAAGGACACGTTGAACGTGAAGCTGGAAATGCTTACGCTGGTTCCTCATAGAGGCTGCGTCTACACTGGTAAATTAAGTCGACTTAAGCTTGGCTTAAGTCGACTTAATGTGCCCCTGCGTCTACACTACACTTTGCTTAAGTCGACTTAAGGAAAATAAAGTCGACTTAATTAAAATTAAGTCGACTTTATTAAACCACCTTTCTACTCGACCTAAGGCTTAATTCGACTTTCTAAAGTCGAATTAAGCCAGTGTAGCCCTGGGGTAGCCCTAAGTCGACTATCCCAGGACTACACCAATGCCCTCCCTGCCGGGGGGAC
>ML685779.1:10066447-10089136 GCA_007922175.1 Pelusios castaneus
AGCCGAGCCCGGGGGCTGTGCTGGAGGGGCCGGCTGGAATGGGAGCCGGCCCCGCAGCACACTCCGGGGGTTCGGGGGGCGGCACAAGCTCCCCCGGACCTTGTGCTGCCCCCCGATCCCCCATCTCGGGTGGCAATCAGCTGAAGCGGAGCCCATATGTCAATTTCACTGCTCAGCTGGAGCAGTGAAATTGACATAGTTGACAGCTCCCATGTCCCAGAGTGGCCTTGATTGGCACTCTGGGACATTTCAGGAGGCCAATCATTACGCGTTAAGCATACACACGAGCTCAAACGCGCAACAGATGATCCGCAACAGCTGTTACCACTCTCGTCCGAGTGGTTGTTGGATTGCGCGACAACAAGGCAGTTAACGCGCAACAGCTCTGTTGCACGTGTGTACCCTGTTGTTGCTATCGCGCAGTAACGAGCTTTACTGCGAGATAAACTGATCGTGTGTACAAGGCCTAAGTAACAGAGGCCAGTTCCCATTGATGTAAAAGGAAATTATACCATTGCCTTCAATGGAAGCAGGATCAAGCCCTACAATATATTGGTAAATCATATTACAATTGCTTATCTCATTTTTTTCCTGCATCTAATTGGACTATACATCATATTAGACTCAGCAATAGTGGCGCTTTCCCGCAAAGAATCCTGCTTTACTTTAGGCAATGTTTCCTTTTCCTGTCTCATGTTCACTTGAAAGCCTGTTTGTTAAAATCACCCTTGTGCTGGAGGTTGTTAGGGATCAGATAAAAGTGTAGTATGGTTTCATCCCCATAAAGATTAATCCTTTACCTGACTAAATCTGTTACTTCAAATGAAGTCTAATAATTTTGCTGTTACATAAACTGAACAGAAATTATATAAAAGAGCACAAAGAAAGTTCTCAGTTTAAAGTTTTATTTAATATTCTTGAATCTGGTCCACTATGTTACATGACTGTTTGCAAGCATTAACCAGAAAAGATATTTTTTGAAAAGATTATTTTCTTTAATTGAAGGTAAAAGCATTACAAAGTATATTTTTTCCCTCAAGTACAGTCTTCGGAACAGAGAGCACATCAAAGAGAATAATATAGTTGACAGACTAAAGTAAAAATGATATTTGTTGAATCTCCAAAAAGCACATTATAGCATATACAGGACATTTTGTTTTCATTGCACATTTATGCAAGGAAAAGAGGGAAGAGGTGATCATATAAATGAACTTGCTTTTGTTTTTACCGCACTGCCAGATTTCTGGAACTGAGAGTTTTATAATAGAGTTCTCACCTGTAGCAGTGCATTGAATGGGATTAATTCACCAGCACAAGACTATAAACTATAAAGGGTATGAATAGCGTTTGGAGGTGGGTGTTACCCACTGGAGTTGAAGCAGCAGGAGCAGTGAGTCTTTTCTCATAGAATCATAGAGCTGGAAGGGACCTCATGAGGTCATCTTGTCCAACCCCCTGCTAAAAGCAGGACCACTCCCACTAATTCATCCCAGCCAGGGTTTTGTCTAACCGAACCTTAAATATCTCCAAAGACGGAGATTCCACCACCTCCCTAGGTAACCCATTCCAATGCTTCACCACCCTCCTAGTGAGAAAGTTTTTTTCTAATATCCAACCTCGACTTCCACAGCTGTAATTTGAAACCATTGCTCCTTGTTCTGTCCTCTGTTACCACCGAGAACAGCCTAGCTCCCTCCTCTTTGGAGCACCCCTTCAAATAGTTGAAGGTTGCTATCAAATCCCCCCTTAGTCTTCTCTTCTGCAGACTAAATAAGCCTACTTCCTTTAGTCTCTCCTCGTAAGTCATGTGCCCCAGACCCCTAATCATTTTGTTTGCCCTCCGCTGGACTCTTTCTAATTTGTCCACAACCTTTCTGTAGTGGGGAGCCCAAAACTGGACACAGTATTCCAGATGTGGCCTCACCAGTGCCGAAGAGGGGAATTATCACATCCCTCGATCTGCTGGCAACACTCCTACTGATGCAGTCCAATATGCCATTGGCTTTTTTGGCAACAAGGGCACACTGTTGACTCATATCCAGCTTCCCGTCCACCATAACCCCCAGATCCTTTTCTACAGCGCTGCTACTTAGCCGATCGGTCCCCAGCCTGTAGCAGTGCATGGGATTTTTCTGTCCTAAGTGCAGGACTTTGCACTTGTTCTTGTTGAATCTCATGAGGTTTCTTTTGGCCCAGTGTTCCAATTTGTCTAAGTCTCCCTGGATCCTGTCCCTGCCCTCTAGCATGTCTACCATTCCCCCCAACTTGGTGTCATCCGCAAACTTACTAAACACACAATCTATCCCATCATTGAGATCAATAATGAAAATGTTAAATAGTACTGGCCCCAGGACTGACCCTGGGGCAGGCCACTTGTTACTGGTTGCCAACTAGACATTGAGCCATTGATTCCTACCCGCTGAGCCCATTGATCTAGCCAGTTTTCTATCCACCTTACGGTCCACTCATCCAACCCATACTTCCTTCATTTACCGATGAGAATGCTGTGGGAATCCGTATCAAAAGCTTTGCTAAAGTCAAGGTATACCACGTCAATGGCTCTTCCCGCATCTACAAATCCAGTCATCTCATCATAGAAAGCAATCAGGTTGGTCAGGCACAATTTGCCCTTGGTGAATCCATGCTGACTGTTCCTGATCACTCTATTTTCCTCCAAGTGTTTCAGGATGGATTCTTTGAGGACCTGCTCCATGATTTTTCCAGGGATTGAGGTGAGGCTGACCGGTCTGTAGTTCCCCGGATCCTCCTTTTTCCCTTTCTTGAAGGGTTTTCATGAGGCCTTAAGGGGTTTTCATTGTTGCCACATTCTCAAATGTCCTGGACCACCATTCAGCTGAGGCAATAACCATAAATTATTCTTTTTTTTTTCTCATTAGCAATGGACTTATCAGGAAAAAGCCACACAACTTCCTCCTCATCTGACACCTGCTCAGGTAGGGACATACCTGTCATCAGCTTAGGATATCTAACGTAACAAAGTTATTGGCCTTATTTTTAAGGTTCTAGCTGCTTGACAAGCTGATAATGCTGGGTAGAGTCAAGGACTGCTCTCTAGAAAAGGGGATGGTGTGGAATGGCTAAGTAGGTTACTTTCCCATCCTGAGTAGTGGAATATCCTCAAGCTATTAACCAAAAAACATCAGAGAGTATCCATGACTGGAAGGAAGATATGTGAAGCACCAGAATGGGAAAAGGCACTCTCTACATGCTTACAAATGGCATATGATATTTTATCTCACACCGAATTAGATCTGTAGTCAGGCTTCTCAACCTTTAATGCACTGCATTATTAACAGCAAACTTGCTTCTTTTTCCTTTAGGTATTAGTTCAGAACGATGGCCTGTAGTCATTGGCTTCTGTAGGACTCCAGCCCTTCATAAGTTGTCTGAGCCCCTCCCATATAGAGAAGATAGCTAACTGACTCACAAAGTCTTAATGGTTCTGTGATGGGCCAGCAGTTGCTGTCCCAAGCCTGATATCTCCCTCTACTTTCCTGCTCTGTGCAGGAACAAGGGAAGTTAAAGCAAGGACAAAAGTAAAGTTTCATGTAGTGATTCTGTATCCTCAGCAATCTCTGCTTCCCTTTCCTGTGAAAGGGGCTAGGGGAATCCAGTCCATCCCTCTTCTCTGAATCCCTGTTCAGGGACCCTTTGTTAGGTAGTCAAGGACTATTTGCTGAGGTACCCTGGGCTGCTTCCTTCCTGTGGACTTTGTAGGAGTCTTCTGTACAACAACCTCTTCTGGATTCGTCAGCCAGGGATTTGATCTCCGTGGGCAGCTTTTCCCCATTTGATTCCGTGAAGAGTCTCTGCAGTAACTTTCAGCCGACCTGCTAACCGCCCTGTTCCATCTAGCTGCAGATTTTTATCCTCACTGCTGCTGACTGGCCTTTTAGCCATAGATGGAATTATGATTGCTCTCTTCATTAATGTTTTAGGCTATGTCTACACTTACAAAGTTAAATTGATTTTGTTAAGTTGACTTAACAAATTGACTACACTTTAAGTTGACTTTGTTAAGTTGACTTAATGTAACCCATATGCCTGAAAAGGCTATCTCTGGGAGACCTGCTGAGGGTGGGTTACTGTTGTTGGGCAGATTAGCTACCCACAACTAGAAACTTCCAGAAGCAGGGAGTGGTAGCATTTTGAGCATGCTCCACAGTGTACCCTGCTGGTGTGATGTGATGTTGTCAGTCAGATGACATGAGAGCAGCAGTCTGTGTGGACAGCAGGCAGGAGCTGCCTTGAAAGGAGACCATGTGCTCAGTTTTCTGGAGAGGAGCTGAGCCAGGAGTGAACAAGATGTTTTCTCCCTGTAATGGAGTCATTTGCAACAGACCTTGCAGACATGCATGTGGGACTGAGGGCTGGTTGCAAAGGAGAAGAAAAAGCCTGCATGGAATACTACAGAGGATTCCAGCAAAGGAAGAAGAGGACAGCGATTTCTTGCCACTCAAGCCTCTACATTCCAACAAAGACTGTAGCTGAGAGTTGGGTGAACTCCACACAGACTTTGGGACTCTTCGGTATCTTTCCTGCGGGGTTCTCTAGAGGGATTGTTCTTGGTTAATTGTATTTTGTTTTCTTAGGATAAGGTTCATTTAGTTAGTAGTTAATAAAGTTCATTGTTATGTTTATTGTAGTAGTATTTTAATGTGGGAGTGTAGCTCTGAGCAAGCTTCGCTGTGAGTCCTGTACAGACTGGATCCTGGGTCTCCAGCTGCTTTCTCCATCGGGATTGGGATTGATTTCTGTGTTGCCGCCGAGGAGAGCCACTTCTGGGGTGCAGGGTGTGGCACTGGGGGAAAAGGCGCTCCTCCAGACGCTCTATGGCCTGTGCCTGCTGCTAGAGGAGGGTGAGCATCCGTTTGAGCAGCCGCTGCTTGACCCTCTGGTGGCCCTCGTCCTGGTCCTGCTGCGCTGCCAGGTGTGCTTCCATCCGCTCGCTCACACAGACCAGGTCTTCCAGGATCTCGTCCCGTGAGCACCGCTGCCTCCTCTGACTACGGATGGGGCCTGCTGGGACGCCAGGAGTGCCAGGTGCCAAGGGCGCGGGAGCTGCTGGGAAGAAGTAAAGAAGAGAGTCCCTCCCATTAGCTCATATGGTGTGCAGCCTGCGAGCAGTTGGTATCCCCTGACCATCCCCGCGGCTTCCCACTCCCTGTGCTTTGGCATAGGGACTCCTTGGTACATGCCAGCACGCTGTGCTGCCCAGGTTGGGTGCAGTGCCCACAGTGGTGGGCTGCAGCCCTGCCTCAGGGGATCTCTCCTAGGGCCATGTGCTACCAGTGTCGGGTGCATGCTGTACGGCCTTGGTGCTCCTGCCTACAGTCCCCCCACCCCATCTCCAGACACACCACTGCACCGCTCACCTCGAAGTTCCCCCTCCCCCATGCCACACAGCCCCCCCAGCCCCTCTGCCCCTGTGGGAGTTCCCCCTCCCCCACCCCCAACCTTGCCTGTTCCTGGGCCATGTCCCCCTGCAGTCTCTATCCCACAGGCATGCTCAGCCCTGGATGTAGGAGGGAGGGGGGGGGAGCATGCACCAGCAGTTGCAGTAGGTGTCCGTGGTGCTGGACCCTCGCCTGCGTCTTCCTCCAAGGGGGGAACCTGCTCCTCACCCTCCAGCTGGGAGGCCATGTCGGGCATCGGGGCAAGGATCAGCTCCGGGCTGGCAGCTGGGTCCAGGGATGGCGAGGTGCCCTCTGGCTCCTGGGGCTGGCTGGTCTCCCCTTCCTCCAGCCCCACAGTCTCCTCCACTGGGCCCTCCTCCCAGACGTCGTTGGGGGAGGGAGGCTCGGCAGAGACAACTGTGTGCTCGGGGAAGCCCCCACTCTCCTGCCCCAGGAAGCCGTGCAGTTCTGAGTAATAGCGGCAGATGGTGGTGGGAGATGACCCCGCCCTGAGGCTCACCTCTCAGGCCTGCTGGTAGCCCTGCCTCAGGTCCTTTATTTTAACCCAGATCTGCTGGGTGTCCCAGGTGTAGCCCTTAGCAACCAGAGCCTGGGAAATGGAAGAATAGATCTCCGTGTTCTGTTGGCTGCCCTGCAGCAGAGGGGCCACTGCCTCAAATGGCTATGAGAGCCAGAATTTCCTGGTGCTCCAGGATGGTGCCCGCCTGCGGCATTGGCTGCCCTGCTCAGCCATTCTCAGGCAGGCCTGGCCAGCTCTGAGCTTTGGGGGGAAGGAGAGAGGGCAAGGCTGTGTCCCGCCCCGTGATTGGCCAGAGCAGACTTCCTTTCCCAGGAACTCTGGGAGGAAGGTCAGGGAGAGGAGAAGGGAGCCCTGAAAGCCATTTAAGTCGACTTAGGGCTACTCCACGTCTGCACTGGCTTAAGTTGACTTAATAAAGTCGACTTAAGCATTAAGTCGACTTAAAAGGAGGTTTTATAAAGTCGCCTTGCAATTTACTTAAGTCAACTTAAGCAGCAGCTTAAGTCGACTTAAGGAAAATGTAGTGTAGACGTGGATTAAATTAAGTCGATTTAAGCAAGCTTAAATTGACTTAAGTGTAGATGCACCCTTAGCGTCCACTGCCCAGGAGGATCTTTACATCCCATCCAACATCCTTCTAATAAAAAAATCCCTCTATTTTTTTGTGAAAAATAATGCAAACTGACTCCACTGTATGTTCTTTTGAATATAACTTTGAATGCTGGAGTCTTGATTATTTTAAGCCACATTGCTGAAAACAGTAAAATGCTTTCCCTTTAAACTATGTTGCCAAATTTTGCCTAAAATCATCTTTCAGAAGGTTATACTGTTTTAAATGTTGGAGAGAGGTATAAAGAATGAAACTTTCCAGAGAAAGACAGCTGAGAAGTAAAACAGCAGTTTGTCTTTCAGAGTACAAAACAGTAAGTTTGAAATGGAATGTATTATGGCAACTACAGAAACTGTATCGGGTTATCTGATAGAACTTGTCTCTGATATTGAACCGGAATTAATGAGAAACAAGATTTGCATTGGAAGAGACTGTCTATGAAGCCCGTAACTTATTGATAGGTGAGTGATAAAGGGGTTCCTGACTGGAATGCATTACTTGAAGACACAAACTGAAAACACTTTAGTTCTGTAAGTTAAAAGTGAATAGATGAATATTAAGGGTAGGCTAAGCAGAAGTTGAAAATGTAGACAAGATGATTAATTTATAACTTACCTTTCCTTCCTATGGTGCATCTTCTTGGGAAGTCTCTAAGGCTATGTCTACACTGGCAAGTTAGTTCGAATTAAGGAGGCTTAATTCGAACTAACTAAAGCCATGCTTAAACTAGGCTTTAGTTAGTTCGAATTAAGGGCTTCCTTAATTCGAACTAATAAGTTCCAATAGGGTATTTGAACTAAAGGGTTAATTCGAACTAACTAGTTCGAATTAACCAATGGGGCCATGTTAATTTGAACTAATTTCTTAGTTCGAACTAAACGACCATTGAAATGAATGGGGATCACTAATTCAAACTAACTAAAATTAGTTCAATTAGTTAGCTCGAACTAACTAATTCAAACTAATTTTAGCTATGTAGACATAGCCCAAGATTATTGGAAACTATTACTAAAACCTTAAAATGAAAAGGGTTGGGTTTCCATCATTTCACCACCTCAGTGTGGTTCTTTCATGAAAAGAAACTCATTTTAACAGCAAATGTTGACTACCCTAAGAACCCCCAACAGAATGGAGCTCAACAATGTTTCATGAGTATCACTGGAAATGGCTAAATACTTCTGGAAACCAGGAAATATTTATTATGAGTAGAGGTCTCAACTAGGTCAGTCTCTCATTTTGGGGTGCCTACACAGCCAGCAGAAGTGAACCACCCAGCTCAGGCTGATGGACTCCAGCTTATGCTCATATTCTAAAAATTGCTCTGTGAACACAAAGGTGTAGATGGAACTTTAATCTGAGTTCTGAAGGCTAGGGAGTGGGGTGAGCTTTGAGCTGAAGCTCCAGCCCAACCCACAACTTCTAATTATTCTCTCCACTGCTATTTTAAAGCACTAGCCTGAGCCCTGCCAAAACTGAGTCATTCAACGCTGATTGGGAGGCTTACACCCAAGGACTGTGTGGATGCACTCACTGGAGCAGGCACTGTGTAAGCACGCAGGGACAGATTTTGGGACATTGGTTAGCATTCTAATTCACAAACATTTTTGTTGTCATCAGTGTGACTCTACGTAAGTCGAGGGACATAAACTGGTCCATTGTCCATGGACCAAAAGTTCACAAACTTAAAAGACAAGATGCAATACTGGTGAAACAAGCAATAGAGAGTTTATTTCCTGAGGCTTCCAACTTCATTCATCATATAATTTTCATTCATCATCTAAGATCTCATGTGTAAGTATTTGCATGATTCGGTCATTGGTGTGGTTATTATGATCTCTGCAGGTAAGGTGTCACAGTATTTGGACACACAGGGCCATCTTGGGGACGGGGACGGGGACGTGCCCAATGCTGCCCCGCTATCAGCCCACACTGCGGCCCCCCCATTGCCAGGCAGCCCGCTCCCCCCACCCCGTTGCCTTCAGTTTGCCATCTAAGATAGTAGGGCAGGGCAGGGCATGAGGGCAGACCACGGCCTCTGGTCAGCCTGTCCCCAGCCCCACTCCTGCCCCAGCTGCGGCCTGGACCAAGGCCGGCTCCCGGCCGTGCCCTCGAGCTCCTGGCTAAGCCCGGGGCCAGATCCCGGTTGCAACCTCGGGTCCCCAGCCACGGCTGGGTCCCGCTCCCACTGGCGTCAGCCTCAGGGCCACAGATGGGGTGGGCTACTGCTGGCAGTGGCAGCTCTGGGACCCTGGAAACAACAGAATGCCACTGATCATCACCTACAACCCCCAAGTCAGACCTCTACAGCACATCATCAAGGATCTACAACCATTTCTACACAACGATTCCTCACTCTCTCAAGCCTTGGGAACAGACCTCTCCTCGCTTACAGACAGCCCCCAACCTTAAACAGATACTCACCAGCAACTACAGATCAAACAACAGAAACATTAAAGCAGTAACAAACCATGTTGCCAACTTTGCCCACATATTTACACAAAAGACACCATCATAGGACCTAATCAAGTCACCTACTCCATCAAAGGCTTATTCACCTGCTCGTCCTCCAATGTGATTTATGCTATTGTAACCCATATGCCTAAAAAGGGTTATCTCTTTAAGAGACCTGCTGAGGGTGGGTTACAGTTGCTGGGCAGATTAGCTACCCACAACCAGAAACTTCTGGAAGCAGGGAGTGGTAGCATTTTTGAGCATGTTCCACAGGGTTCCCTGCTGGTGTGATGTGATGTTGTCAGTCAGATGACATGAGAGCAGCAGTCTGTGCAGACAGCAGGCTAGAGCTGCCTTGAGAAGAGACCATGTGCTCAGTTTTCAGGAGAGAAGCTGATCCAGGAGTGAACAAGATGTTTTCTCCCTCTAATGGAGTCATCTGCAACAGATTTTGCAGACATGCATATGGGACTGAGGGCTGGTTGCAAAGGAGAAGGAAAAGCCTGCATGGAATGCTACAGAAGATTCCTGCAATGAAAGAAGAAGAGGACAGCTATTTCTTGCCACTCAAGCTTCTACACTGGAACAAAGACTGTGGCTGAGAGTTGGGTGAACTCCACCTGGACTTTGGGACTCTTGGGTATCTTTCATGAAGGGTTTCTGTAGGGATTGTTCTTGGTTAATTGTATTTTGTTTTCTTAGGATAAGGTTCATTTAGTTAGTAGTTAATAAAGTTAATTGTTATGTTTGTTTTTAGTAGTATTTTAATGTGGGAGGATAACTCTGAGCAATCTTTGCTGTGAGTCCCGTACAGACTGGATCCTGGTTCTCCAGCTGCTTTCTCCATCGGGATTGGGATTGATTTCTGTGAGGCACTGGAGAAAGGCAATTAAATGAATTTTTGCCCACCCGAAAGTTACACTATCACGTGCTTGAAATGTCCCCCTGCCTTATATATTGGACGAACAGGATGGTCTCTGCGCAAAAGAATAAATGGACACAAGTCTGACATCAGAAATTACAACATTCAAAACCCAATAGGGGAACATTTCAATCTCCCTGCTCACTCCATTGATGACTTGTTAATAGCAGTGCTCAAACAAATGAATAACAAATTGAGGCTTCAAAGAGAAACTGCAGAATTGGAACTTATATGTAAATTCGAATCCGTTGCCATAAGGTTAAACAGGGATTATGGATTTTTTTTTCTCATTACAATAGGTGATTTGACCTCACCTTCCTCTATATGCTGTTCCCCAGTGTTTGAATCCCAACACCTATTTTGATTTGCTGTTACAGCCTGAACTGATCTTGTGCTATACATTTCCTCCTATTCTGTAAATTCCCCATCTTCAAAGTGTCTGGCGATGTGGGATTTTCTCCCATGAAAGCTCATGCAATAAATACATTTGTTAGTCTTTAAAAGTGCAACAGGACTCCTTGTTTGTTTTACACTATGACAGCTGTAGTTTGGAAAAGGTTACATCACTTTTGCTAATACAAATTGTCTGCCATTTCACCTATCAGTGCTTTATAATTTTCCTGTATCTTGTGTGTTGTGCCTGTGAAAAAAGCTAATGCGATTCTAGGATGTATCAGGAGAGGTATTTCAAGTAGAGACAGGGAGGTATTAGTGCCACTGTACAAGTCACTCGTGAGACCCCATCTGGAATATTGCGTGCAGTTCTGGTCCCCCATATTTAAAAAAAAAGAATTCAAATTGGAACAGGTTCAGAGAAGGGCTACAAGTATGGTCCATGGAGTGGAAAACCTGCCTTATGAGAGGAGACTCAAGGGCTATGTCAACACTAGCAAGTTAGTTCGAATTAAGGCGATTTAATTCGAACTAACTAAAGCCATAACTACAGTAGGCTTTAGTTAGTTCGAATTAAGGGCTTCGTTAATTCGAGCTAATAAGTTCGAATAGGGTATTCGAACTAAAGGGTTAATTCGAACTAACTAGTTCTACTTAACCAATGTGGCCATGTTAATTCGAACTAATTTCTTAGTTCAAATTAACCGGCCATTGAAATGAATGGGGATCGCTAATTTGAACTAAGCAAGTGCTTGCTTAGTTCGAACTAACGTTCCAGTATGGCCATGCTAGTTCGAATTAAGCTAATTCGAACTAACTAAAATTAGTTTGAATTAGTTAGTTTAAACTAACTAATTTGAACCAATTTTAGCAAGTGTAGACATAGCCACGGAGCTTGACTTGTTTAGCCTAACCAAAAGAAGGCTGAGGGGTAATATGATTGCTCTCTATAAATATATCAGAGGGATAAGTATCAGGGAGGAAGAGGAGTTATTTGAGTACAGCACCAAAGTGGACACTAGAACAAGTGGATGTAAACTGTCCATCAGGAAATTAAGGCTTGAAATTAGATGCATGTTTCTAACCATTAGAGGCGTAATGTTCTGGAATAGCCTTCCAAGGGGAGCTGTGGGGGCAAAAAACATAACTACTTTCAAAACTGAGCTTGATAAGTTTATGGAGGGGATGGTATGATGGGATAGCCTATTTTGGAACTAGACTGATCTTTGATCTTTGGCTACTGGTGGTGAATAAGCAAGTGGCCTAAGAAGGGAGGGTAGATGGGGTGGGTTCTGAGTTATTACAGAGAATTGTTTCTTGGATGACTGGCTGTTGAGATTTGCCCATGCGCTCAGGGTTTAATTGATCACCATATTTGGGGTCAGGAAGGAATTTTCCCCAGGTCAGATTGGCTAGGACTCTGGGTTTTTTTTGCCTTCCTCTGTAGCACAGGGCATGGTCACCTACTGGTGAGTTCTCTGTATCTTAAAGTCCTTAAATCATGATTTGAGAATAACTCAGTCATAGGTTGGAGGCTTATTGCTGGAGTGGGTGGATGAGGTTTTGAGGCTTGCATTGTGCAGGAGGTCAGACTAGATGATCATACTGGTCCTTTCTGACCTTAGAGTCTATTGGTGCATCTACACTAGTAAATTAAGGCTTCAGTCGACTTAATTTACTCTGCGTCTACACTGGAGTTTCCTAAGATGACTTATCTGCTCCTTAAGTTGACTTAAGGAAAATTTGAGTCGACTTAATAAGACCTCGTTTTAAGTTGACTGAAGGCTTAAGTCGACTTAAGCCAGTGTGGACACCCTAAGTTGACTTACAAGATAAGTCAACTTAGGGCAGGGGAAAAAGGGAGCTAGCAGCTTGTCCTGGGGAGATCCAGTCCCACACTAGCACTAGCAGCTCGTCCTGGCTCCCTTCTGCGTGGGACCCAAGCGGTCCTGGCCAGAAGGAAGCCTGCGGCTCTGGCAAAAAAGGAGCCATGGCTTCCTTCTTGTTGGGACCCACGAGGGTCCCAGCCAGAAGAGAGCGCGGGGCTCCCTTTTTGCCGAGACCCACGGGAGTCCTGGCCAGAAGGGAATGCGGGGCTCCCTTTTCCCCGGGACCCCAGTGGTCCAGGCCAAAAGGGAGCCCTGCAGCTTCTTTCTGCCTGAGACCGCACACCAGCTGATTGGGAAACCCTGCAATTGCAGGTACAGCCCTCCAGCTGATAGGGAAACCCCGTGGTTTCCCTATAAGCTGGAGCATGATCCAGGGCAGAAAGGAGCCACTGGGCTCCTTTCTGGCTGGGACAGCTGGGGTCCTGGAGAGAAGGGAGCCCTGCACTCATTTCTATCCAGGACCACTTGGGTCTCGGGCAGAAGGTAGCCGCGGGGCTCCCTTCTGACAGGGCCACATGGTCCCGGCTAGAAGGGAGCATGGGGCTCCCTTCTGCCTGGGACCTGAGCAGTCCTGGGCAGAAGGGAGCCAAGCGGTCCGGGCCAGAAGGGAGCTCTGTGCTCCCTTCTCCCCTAGACCACCCTGGGGCTTGCTGCCTCCAAGAGAGCCAGCCCCGTGTGGGGCTGGCTCTCCCCAGGACAAGCCCCCCTACCCTGGAGAGATGCATCTGACGAAGTGGATTATAGTCCATGAAAGCTTATGCCGAAGAAAATCAGTTAGTGTATAAAGTGCCACAGGACTCTCATTGTTTTTGCTAATTTTCTAAGTGTAGACATAGCCTATGAGTCTATGAGTGAGCTGTAATATTTTGTGTATGTTAGGTTAACTTTTAGTTAGTATAAAACTTGGTTATCAGGAGAGGCTGGTGGAAGAAACTTCTTAATATCTCACCTGTCTGCCCCAAACAAGTGTTTTAAGGGGAAACAGTTTGCTAAAAGAGCTATTATTACTTATTTTTGTTTGATTACAGTAGCTCCTAAGAGCCCTAGTCATAGACCAGGACCCCACCAAGCTAGGAGCTATACAAACAGAACAAAAAGATGGTTTCTGCTCTCAGAGTTTTCTCAGGCTGCACTGTTCCTGCCTATACTGGGTTATCCCCAGCAATCTAAATGGTCAGTGTCTGCTCTTTGCATTTTCCTCAGAGACTATAAACAGCATAATTGACCAGAGTTATAAGTTATTTCACAGCTCTTTTAAAACAAACATTTTTTTTTTTAAATTGGAAGGATTACAGAGAAACAAATAAATGCAATAAAAGAACATGCACACATTAATATGCTTACTAATGATCACCCCGGCTTCAACCTTGGACAGCCATCATTCTTTCCAATCCTTCCCCAAGAATTGCTCCAAACCCTTATGCTGAAGGTTCTGTTCACATGTTGGTTCAGAAATAAGGCCCTGAGTTAGTTTAGACTCGGGCTATTTATCCAAAATTTCTTTCTTTGTCTGAAGAATCCAGTTTGAGCCAGTATATGTGGGCCTCTCCCAGGTGGTGGCACTTGTCTGAAAGTGTTACACCTGTGTGAAATTTGCCTGATAACCCCTTGTTGCTCTTAGTTCCTGGAGAGCAATGGTCACCCACTCTGATGGAAATACAGACAGTCCCTGGCACACAATGATACCTAAATATAGTACAGACATATTTCCCAAAATTATTGCAGGAAATTGCCATATCTGTCATGGCAGGTTATGCTATCCTCAGACAAGCAGCCTGGCCATATTCAAGTTTTATTAGAGGCATTGGTGCAAAGGAGAGTTTTGAGGAAGAATTTGAAGGAGGATAATGAAGTGTCTTTGTGGCTGCTTTGTGTCTCCTGGGAATGAGGGGCATGATGGCAAAAAGTACAAAAGTGTTTGAATATTTAACAAGTGGGTAGTATTGTTTGACTCTCTGGGCTGATCAGAGATGAGCATCAACAGCTTGATAGAGAAAAGAGTTGGTAGGTACGTTTGGGATAGGCACAAGTGTGGTGTCTCAGGTTACTGGGACCATTGGGGGTTGCCATAGTGATAAATGGGAGGGTTGTTAAGGGTTCAGGTAAACCTGTGTCTCTGCTGGCAGTCTTTGCCAGACGTGCTAAATAAAGGTTAATAAGGGAACTCCAAAGCCTGCTATGTCTGTTGATCATTATTTAATCTTAGTACATGACAACAAGAAGTTTAGGTATGATGTGATAGAGAAGGGAGAGACAATTAAGGGCCGAAAAGAGAGGGGTGACATGGTTCAACTGAAAGATTAGGAAAATGATCTTTGTAGCAATATTCTGAATGGATACGAGCAGGGAAAGATTGCATTTTTCAAAGCCAAAGAGGAGGATGTTGCAGTAATTGAGATGCAGACTAATAAAAGCTTGGCTGAAAGTTTTAATTGTATGAATGGATAGGAAAGGCCATAACTCATATATTGTGCAGAAAGAATTGGCAAGGCTTATATATAGCTTATATATGAAGATGGAGAGAGAGATCTTACTTGAGAATGACACACTGATATCAGGCTTGAATGACAGGTAGAAGAGTGGTATTGCCCACAGTGATCGAAAAAGGAGATAATGGGGAAGACTGTGGACGAAGATTAGGAGATCTGGCTTAGCTCTATTTAGCTTGAACTGGCAGCTATATATTCATGAAGGCTATGTCTACACTTGCAACTTAGGTCGACTAAACGATGCTTAAGTCGACCTACACAAAGCCGTGTCCACACTGGGCACTTATTAAGTCAACTTAAGTGCTTCCTTAAGTTGACTTAATAACTACCACTCTTTAGGTTGACTTAATGCCTAAGTCGATTTGTTAAGTCGACTTAAAGCCAGTGTGGATGCCCTAAGTAGACCTAATGCCGTAAGTTGAACTAATTGGCCTCCAGGCCGGGGGATGGACTGGCAGAAGGTAGTGCGGTTCAGGGAAGATGGGGCTGGGGAGAAGGGAGCCATGGCTCAGGGGAGTTGGGGCTCAGGGGAAGAGAGAGTGGCGGCTGGGGAGATGGGTTGCTGGCTCCTGTGTGGCAGAAGAGCCTCAGTCACAGGGAACCCCGCAGCCCTGGGGCTCCAGCCATGGGGAAACCCCCACCTGCTGTGGTGGGGGTATTCCCACTGCTGGAGCCCCAGGGCCACAGGTGTTCCCCCACGGCTGAGGTTCCCCCGCTGCGCAGGAGTCAGCAACCCATCTCCCCAGCCACAGCTCTCCCTTCCCCTGAGCCCCATCTTCCCCTAGCCCATCTCCCTCAAGCCGTGGCTCTCCCCATCCCAATCTTCCCCAGCTGCGGCTCTCTTCTGTCGACCTAGCACCTGCCAGGGTGGATGCAGGCAGTCGACTGGAGTGTTCTGTGTAGATGCTCTAAGTCGACTTAACAGAGTCGACTTAGCTTAACAAGTGTAGACATAGCCGAAGAGATGTCAGAGAGACATGTTGTGACGTTAGTTCGGACAGAAGGAGACAGGTTTGGAGTAGAGAGGTAGGTCTGTGATTTGTCAGCACAGTAATGGTAGCTAATTTGTATTTTCAATGGAGATTACCTATAGCTGAGAGAAAGGGATCAAGGACAGAGCACTATGTAATCCCTACAGAAAGTTGGAGTGTTGATAAAGAGGATCCTCCAAAGGACACACTGAAGGAGGGATGAGAAAGGTAGCAGGAGAAACAGGAGAGGAAAATCATGGAAGCTAAAGGAGGACAAGACTTCAAGAAGAACATGGTTGATCGTGTGTTAAAGGCAGCTGACAGATCCCAAAGGATGAGGATGAAGTACAGTTTCTGAGTACTAGCTAGGAAAAGGTCAATAGGGACTTTCATGGGAGAGATTTCAGTGGTCCTGAGCAGGGCCAGCCCAATCCTATAGGTGAACTAGGCAGTCGCCTAGGGTGCCAGGCTTTAAGGGGCACCAAATTAGATGGAAGAGAATTTTTGCATATATTATCTCTTATAATGTTTGGGGGGGAGGCACTAAAATCGTAGTTTGCCTAGGGCACCAAAAACCCTTGGGCTAGCCCTGGTCCTGAGTTGTTTAGAAGATCCACTTTTATCTGCATCCTAACCACCAGTAGGTTAATGGCAAGGCAGCGTATCTTTTGCACTGTTTTGTTCGACTAATTCTACGTAAAGATGTAAGTGAGGGAAGGATTGAAGGCAAAACAAGCATATACAACTTTAACTGTATTCCTTAATGTGACAAGGGCCCATAAATAGTAAGAAGATTGGTTTATCCACTTCATTTTGTACAATCTTCTCTGATTACTGGACAATTTCTGCATGCTGTTCCCAAAGATATTGTAATTTATTTTGCCATGCTGCATGAGTTGTTTTCTAATTTAAACTTTGTGACATTTCACAAATTTGCTGTAACTATTTGAAAAGCTTAGAGTATTTTAGATCTAATATCCTCCAAGCCTTCCAACCCTTTTAAACATATGCAGATAACCAGCAGGAGTGAAAGGTAAAGTTTATGAACCCATAACATAGTTATATTCTAAAGATTAAGGATCATTTAATTTGTTTGATTCCTTAGGTAGCAGAGCAATTTGTGAGCTGTGTGCAGTACTGCAGAATTGCTTAAGATATGTGTGATAACAAGGTGAAGTTCAACACAACGAATGTTCCTTTTCAGCCCAAAGTAATGTTGTTTTCAAAATCACTGTCAGCATCTTATCACAATAAAAACAAACATAGTTTAATATTTAGTTTTGAAAGGTTGATAACATTCATTGTTTACTGAACCTTTAAATGGTTTTGAAACAGCTGATCTACAGAAGAGCTGAATAGCATTGAACACAAAGAAATTTCCAGAGGGGTAGCCGTGTTAGTCTGTGTACAGCAAAAAACAACGAGAGCCCTGTGGCACCTTATAGACTAACAGATTTTCTTCGGCATAAGCTTTTGTGGGCTATAACCCACTTCGTCAGATCTGATGAAGTGGGTTATAGCCCACGAAAGCTTGTGCCGAAGAAAATCTGTTAGTCTATAAGGCTGCATCTACACTTGTAAATTAAGTTGACTTAAACTTGCTTAAGTTGACTTAATTTACCCTGAATCTACACTACAGTTTCCTTAAGTCAACTTAAGGAAAATAAAGTCGACTTAATGAAAATTAAGTTGACTTTATTAAACCTTGAAATAAGTCGACTTAGGGCTTAAGTCAACGCTCTAGAGTTGACTTAAGCCAGTGTAGATATGGGGTAGCCCTAAGTCGACTTAGGGCTACCCCAGAACTACACCAATGCCCTCCCTGCCGGGGGGGGGGGCATAGAAGGAGCCTGGCATGCCCCCCCACAGGGCAGGGCAGAGCCCTGTCCACCCTGCCCCTATACCCTGCCAAGGTTCCTGAACCCCTTTGCCCCATCGTACCTATGTACAATGGGGCAAAGGCTGAGCCCCCTGGCACTGGGCAAGGGGTGCCCCCTGCCCCTGTGGACCTACCCTAGGTCCCCCTAGCCCCTAGAAGTCGATCTAGGTGTCCAGTGTGGGCGCTCTAGGTCAACTTTCTAAGTTCCCCTTTAAGTCGACTTTAATTTTAAGTGTAGACGCACTAAGTGAACTTAACTAAATCAACTTAGTTAAAGTCGACTTAAATTAACAAGTGTAGACATAGCCTAAGTGTATAAGTATGCCATCATCTAAATCATTGATGAAAATATTGAACAGAACTGGATCCAGAAGTGATCCCTGTGGTATCCTGCTCATAATGCCCCCAGCATGACTGTGAACTGTTGATAACCACTCTTTGGGAACGGTTATCCAATCAGTTTTGCACCCATCTTATATTAGCTCCATTCAGGTTGTCCTTCCCTAGCTTGTTAATGAAAAGGTGATACGAGACCGTATCAAAAGGTTTACTAAAGTCTAGATATACCACATCTACCACGTCCCCTCTATCCATCATAAAAGGCTATCAGCTAGGTTTGACATGATTTGTTCTTGACAAATCCATGCTGACTATCACTTAATACCTTATTCTCTACTAGATGTTTGCTAATTGATTCCTTAATTATTTGCTCCATTATTTTTCCTGGTACAGAGGTATATCCTTACAGGGTGTAGAATATGCCACTTAAGTGTCTTCTTGTGACCCATCAAGTCATGCTGCCTTGCAGGTAGCCTGCCTCCAGTAACTGCCCCTCAGGCAATTCACCGCCATGGTCCCCAGCATGGCAGCTGTAGTAATAAAGCCACAGTCTAGATCACAATTGCATTTTCTTTATATAAAATCCATTAAGTTGCTTCAGGCATGGCCAAATGCATGGTACAAATGTCTGTCCACAAATAAAGAGATCATGAAAGGGCATTACCTATAGACAGTGCAACCTAGCTGATATTTTTACAGTATCTGAAAACTCCAGCAGCTATTCACTGGGATAAAGGTATTAATCTACTGTTCAGAAAATAATCAAATCTGAGAGTCACAGTGTCTTCGCTGCTCAATATGAATTTCTAAGTGTACTTGTTCAATACCTACCTGGTCAGATTTGTAACTGAGAAGCAAAGATAACAATTCCTCTATAGTGCCACCATTTTTCCCCCTCCAACTTAAGTCTACAGGAAATTCCTTTCTCTTAAAAAAATATTGAGGGCAAGGGAAGGCAACATTTGTTTAAGATTCACCATGATTGTTATCTGCAAGTTGTAAGCACCTGAATTTATACATACCTTATCTCCTTTATTGCATATGATCCAGTCACGACATTAATAGTTTATTCAATTATTGCTTCAGTACCTATTCCAGTGCCTGCTGATAAAGGCAATATTCTGAATGAAAGATGAGAATGAATTCTGAGTATGGTGTCTGATGGATAGGATCTGGATATGGGGGCTTCTTTGGTATTTTTTTAAAGGACAAATTTACGGAAGTCAGAAAAGCAAAGAAAAAGCTAATAATGAAACAGAATCATCCCTCCCTCTCCCTTATATGAAGAATGCATTTGTTTACAAATTCTAGAGATATTACTGTGTGCATAACAGTGTGTTTATTTCTAAGTGGTACATACTTGTTGACACAAGGTGCTAAGTACTTCTTAGTTGAATCGCATTATCTCTTTCCACAGATAATACGGGCATCTTATCACTGGTTCAAGTCACACTAACTTGTCATCACTGAAAAGGAGAGAGATGAAATGTTTGAGAAATGTAACCAGATTTTTAAAATTAATTAATGAATTAATATTTTTCCAATATTATTCCTTATCTAGAAAGCACCCCTTAAGGCAAGTATTACTGTACTTACATAACATTTGGTATATTTTTGTATGATTTTAAAATGTTTAATTACTGCACACAGCAGCAACATAACCATAACCTAAATAAAACATGCCTTAACAGTAATCAGTGTAATATTTTTTGAGGTAAAATAGCTCTTACTTTTCATGTAATAATAGTAATTTCCAATGCTAGTTTTTGGAGTATAACAAATACTGTACATAACTATTGTAGAAAGACAACAGAGTCCTGTGGAACTTTTAAAAACTAACAGATTTATTAATTGCATGAGCTTTCGTGGGAGACGTTAGTTATGATAATTAGAACAAATTACATAGTGCCTTGATGATCTTTTGGCTTGAGTGGAATGTAGCTGGCTGTTACTTAATCCAGACAAGAGAGAATTATCACAGAGGAACCAGCAAGAAGAGTTGAAACATTTTATAATGACACCCCTGACTCAGGGACTGCAGCTACTGTTTGGGAAACAGCTGTGCAACCGTGAACGGTGCTAAATCTGGGACTGTTCCTGAAAGTTCTGCTAGCTGATCTGTCCAAGGATGTGTTTTTTTCAATGTGCCTCTGGGTGGTACAGGGAGACATATTGCTACAGTTAGCTAAACAGTTATCATTTGAGATGAAATTGTTATAATGTGTTCTATATGGGCATAACATATGAGAACATTCAGAGGCTAAACTAGTGCACCATGCAGCAACAGCCCATTAAGATGAATTGCATGTTGGGATCATGTTGATCCAATCTTTTGTGATCTGCACTAGCTTTCAATAAGCTTTCAGGTGAGATTCAAGGTGATGTTTTTAACCTCTAAAGCCCTAAAGGTTTGGGGCCTGATTATCTTTGAGATAATTACAAGCAGAAAAATAGAGAGTAGGATAGGCACTGAAGACTGAGTCCCCTTGATACATATTGGAAGGAGCTGCTAACAGATCCATCCATAGAATTAGATCAAATAGCTGCTCCTGTGTATAATCTTCCCAGATTTATGCTTATAAACAAATTGTTCTAGGCATTTACCATTTAGATCCATTTTCTTACTTTTCAATAGCTCACTATAACTATCAAAGTCTCTGAAAATTATAAGTGGATTTTTGACATTAGTTTTAGTAATGGTAAAAGAGCCAATTTTACATGGATTATAAACATTATAAATCATATAAATGTTTTTCTTCTGCATTGGCATCTCAATAGTATTATATTCTTCTGTACATCCCTGTCAGTGTAACTACTTCCCACTTGTATAAATATAGCCTCTAGTCAGATGCAGATTAAGATTTATTGCAGCCCTTGGTACAATGAACATTTGCCCCTCAACTTTTGCTCACTACAGGACACTATCTGCTCCTTCTGTCCCCCAGGCTCCACCCTTTGGCCAGCCAGCTGCCCTGTCACAAAGGTACTCCATAGTCTTGGTAGTAAAAGTGGAAATAATCATTTTTAAAGTGTTAGCAGTTCATTGTGCCTTAAATCATAAGCTAAACTCCTTAAAGAGCCATAAAGCTGTACAATATGTGCAAAACCAAAGAAACTGTTGATCACGCTATGCCATTGTGGGTAATAAATATTCTGTGGAAAGAAAGCTTTTTTAGTGAAAAGATGAGTCAAAATTGGAATCAAATATTTTTTCCTAAAGGGATTAATGAGAATGTCAGGGAAATGGAAAGGTGGGGGGGGGGGGGGAGCTTTGGTGTGTTTCCTTAAGGATACTAGGTTGAGCGAAAGGATATTAAAAAACAAAATGGCTAAAACTGAATGAAGAATGTTGTGGATATATGCTCATATGATAAGGCTGCTGTTCCAAAAACCAAATGTCCAGGCCACAGTGAGGATCTCCAAAAGCTGCCACAGCCAATCCTGCTTCCTGCTCTTGAACTCCTGGCTTTGACCTTAGCTTGATTTGGATGACAAGGCATTTCTTTCTCATGTTGCTCTAAACCACTTGTCAGAGAATAAGTGATAATCACGGGAGCAGTTTTAATCATTATGCTGCCCTTGTTTTACTTCACCGATTATGGTTGACCAAAAAATGTCATAACTGAACTCACAATGCTAAAACTGACAGCTCCCTATGGGGAAAAAGAATTTCTAGTGAACCTAAATGAGGCAGAATGCATAAGGAATGGAGACTCCACAGCATGAGAGTGAGAGAACAAAAGAATATCAGTGCAGGAATCAATGCCATCTTTAAAAATCCAGCAGAAAACATCATGCATTCCTCCAGGGTCATATCTGCAGTAATTTACTGTATAAGCTGAGAACTACTTTCTCCATCGATTGTTATTGTTTGTGATACTATAGGATTTAAATAGTCCCATAAATGCCATTACTATGCCTTTTTGTGTCCCTCTCTGTATTGTATTTATTTTTTCACTTACTTACTTCTGCCAGTTCACCATGTGCTTTATTTTTTAAAATCTTACTATGAGTACAAGAGTTGCATTACTAATGTATGGTAAGGACTACCTAGAATTCATATGCTACCTTAAAATAGGATATGCTTGCATTTATTTCACCTCCCACTGTCTTAAGGTGCATCTACACTTACAAATTAAGTTGACTTAAGGAGGCTTAAATCGACTCAATTTACTCTGCGTCTACACTAGCCTTTCCTTAATTTGACTTAAGCTGCTCCTTAAATTGAATTAAGGAAAAGTTAGTTCGAATTAATAACACCTCATTTTAATTTGAACTAGCGCTTAAGTCGACTTTATTAAGTCAACTTAAGCCAGTGGAAATGCAGAGTAGTGCCTAGGTGGACCTTTTTAAGTCGACTTAAAACATTAAGTCGACTTAATAAGGTTGAAAAGGGCCCACATCTACACTTGAAAAGTTAAGTCGACTTTTGTTAAGTCGACTTAATAAGGTCCACTTTAAGTCGACTTAAAGTGGACCTAACTTTTCAAGTGTAGACATAGCCTTAGTGTCAGCTCTCATAAATTTAACTTTTCTTCTAATTGGATGGTAAAAAACTATGGCAAATCTAGGCACTAAAATAATACTTCAGTATAATGATAAAGGAGCAGTCTATCATAGGAGATGTTATATTTTAGATGAGACATATAACTAAGGTTTAGCTCTTGTGTCATACCGAAATGCATTTTTTCTATCTAAAACTCTCTATGTGTGATATCTTAAATTGATACAAGAATTTTTCTCTTTCTTTCTTTCTTTCTTTCTTTCTTTCTTTCTTTCTTTCTTTCT
>ML685779.1:10089146-10108120 GCA_007922175.1 Pelusios castaneus
TCTTTCTTTCTTTCTTTCTTTCTTTCTTTCTTTCTTTCTTTCTTTCTTTCTTTCAAAATCTAGAATTGCATTGTGCAGTTTTAAACATGGTCAACTTTAATTGCAGTGATGTCTGCATTTCTATATACACCTAGGAATTGCCATAGTGGATCAGACTCATGCTCCATCTAAACCAGGATCCAATAACAGTCTGATCAGAAGCATTTTACAGTAGAAATGAATATGGCCAGCCAAACTATAGTTTTAAACCTGAAGAAAATAGAGCCTGGCATTACTGGAAGAGCAGAAATATGTGTGAGTGCTTAATAAGAAACGAGCAGACAGGTAGGAAGAGTCATAGTTTGTGAAAACCCGTGAAGCACCAGAGCTGGTTGAAAATTTCCAGATGGAACAGTCTTCCCTTTGGAAATGCTGATATGGTTAAGTCAAAACACTGCAGGAACATACTGATTTGTCCAACTTTTTGCAGGAAATCACTTTTTTTTTTTGGGGGGGGGGGGGATTAACCTTATTAGAACATTGTATTTTGTTTCAATGTGGCAAAAGATATCTCATTTTGATAAGGTGAAAAACCTTTTTCTTACTCTAATATTTTGACTATTAAGTAATAAATTAAACTCAAAATGAAAAAGTTGAAATAAAATATTCTGATAAAATTGAAACAAAATAACTCAAAATATCTTGGTTGGTATAAAAGGTGGCGATTTTGCCTCTTTGTCATCATTTGGGATGAAACCAACTTTTGAAATCTTGCAGTTTCCTGAAGGATGGAAATGCTAAATTTCAACCAGCTCTAATGAGGACAAGAAGTGTGAATTTAGTATGGTGACATAGGAAAACCAATGAAGAGATTAAATGAGGGGGATGGGGTAAATGATCAGATTGGCAGGTGTGAACATTGTTAAAGTCTATTTTCAATAGACTGGAGTGCTACAAATGTTATGGAGGTCAGAGAGGAGGAGGTTATAGTACTCAAGATGTGCAATGATAATGGCCTGGACTTTTATTGAAGCATTCTAGATACTGTTTAATTGGGGATACTGATGGAGATTATTGCACAGTCTAATGAATAAAATAGATAAATCTAGTCCCAGAGGCTACTCGAGGTAATCTGCTGCCCTAGGCAAAACTTTTATATACCACCCTCCATACCTAAGCCACTCTGGGATTTAAGAAGCAAAGGTGGCCATCTTACCTCTTTATACGGTAGGAACCATAGATACCAGACACCACAGGGTATGAAGAAAACTATTGTCAGGGATTTCACCACCAGCTACAGCATTTTTATGGGAGTTGAGCACAGAGCTGACACAACAACCTGTAACAGTTCTACATCCCTGTGAGATTTGTGGGGTTGTGGTCCCATGAACAGCTTGGGGAGCTTGATTTTGTCCTTTGAGCTCTTAAGATTAAGTACAAAACACAGCCTGTAAATCAAGTGCAACTGACCTTTGCTTCATGGTCTGGCTTAAAGAGTGTAGTGTTAATTGTGTTTACAGGGTATTCATCTATTAATGTTGCAGCCAATATGCTGTTTCGTGTTTCTTCCTTGCAGAATGCTTGTGACAACAAAAATGCTTCACCCTGTTTCCATTGTTTATGTGGTGTACAAAGCACAGAAGTACAGATTATAAACTTTAAACAACTGTCGCACAATTAGATAGTTAGGATAAATTCCAGCTATCTCATACTATGAATGGAAAGACTGGATCATCAATAATTGAGGCTATTTTATTAAAAATGGCAATATGTAGAACTCAGTATATGCTAATGACTGTAAGACACCTGAACTCGTAGTTAAAATACAAAAAAACCACTTCACCAGAAAATAGAAATCTCAGTATTTTGTTTTTATCTTTGTGTAATTTTTCAGAATGCCCTAATTCACAACACAGCCTTGGTAAAATTTCTCTAAATAGTTTGAGCAATCCTACTGAATGGATAGGCCAAAATCAAGGCAGAGATAATGAGATGAAAGGGAAAAGGGTGAGAGAAGATCTAGGGATCTCACTGATTGCACCTGGAGATGGTGTGTCAGATGAAGGGGGTATATTTTTAAAATGAGAGAGAGAAAGTCAACTATGGGAGAGGATGTAATCAGTTTCCCCTTTCTGAGACATAACCTGATAGAAGTTTAAGAAGGCAGAGAAGCAGACAGTCTGCTCTTGAAGTGTGTCTAAAGCCTGAGGGATGATCAGGAGCTGCCAAGGCATGGCAGCTTCCCTGAAACCCTGAAAAGGTGGAGATATGAGCTACTGCATTTTATCTGAGGCTTGCCTGCATGAGAGAGGGGTAACTAGATGAGTTTATTTAGGGAAGAAGATTTTGATTTGATATTTCAAGTTGGATGTGTTAAAGACTCAGTGGCCCTAAAAAGGGTCAGACTCTTGAATGTGTCTTGGCTGAAGAGTTAAGCTACTCCTATGGTTGGACTAAACAGAAGAACACAGGAAGGAAACTTAGCCCCAGGTGCTGTAATACTGCATCCAGCCATGAGGTTGCATGTGTGTCACTAATTGCAGAAATGAAGGATATGCTATGAGAAAGTGCAGTTTAAGTTGGGCCTGTATCTGAGGATGGAAAAGGCTTCTTTCCATGAGTTCTTATAGTTGTCTACTTGTCCCAATAACACAGTAATTTTGAGGGCAGTGGAGTTTCTGTGGTCACAGAGCATGCCCTTGAAGTACAAAGAAATGGCCCATAGCCTTTGCTACAGTAAAGTGGTTGTGAGGGAAGTCTAGAAGAACCTGCCAAAGGAAGATAGGATGTGTCCTAGGAAAAAAAAAAAGTAGGAGGAGTTGCTCCAGGGGAGTCCTGGATACTCTAGAGCACTTACATATTGGTTGCCTCTGGACTCAAGTGGGTGGAAGGGCTAGCAAGCATGCTGAAAGTGTCAGTCATCACAGGACAAGAGAGGGTCCAATGGGATATGGAGATTTCTCAGGCCCAGGATATTGAGAATTGCTGGGAAAGATACTTTCTATCAGTGTAGTTCTCTACTCATTTCTCAAGAAGACAAGTTGTGAAATGGTGTTTCAGATGAATCCTGGAGATGGGCTTCCCCAGAGCAGTTAATACACATGATCTGGAAGGAACTGAGCACATGGAGGCAAGCAGAAAGGAAGTGCCGTATAGATAAGAAGAAAAAAAAAGAGGGGGGGAGTGTCTAATTTTGATTGATTTTTATACTGGATTTATGATGAAGGGTGAAGTCATACATCTGCAGTGCAAAGTACCACCAGTTGTTCTGAAATTATGATCTGTCATACCTTGCAGCCATCGTAGACCTTTATAAAGAGTTTCAAGAAAAATGGGTCTTCCATACACATAATACTTAAGCATCTCCACTGTTCATTTTTTTGTCCAGACATTCCTCTTTTATAGTAGCATATTTAGTGCCTCATGTAAACAACTTCCAGCTTAAAGACCAAAACATTCAGAAGGATTGTGAGGCCCTTCTTCCTAAACAAGATTAAGCAGAGCTTTTGCCCTTCTCTTTCTAGAGCTCACTA
Organism: Pelusios castaneus; assembly: GCA_007922175.1. Lineage (NCBI taxonomy): Eukaryota > Metazoa > Chordata > Testudines > Pelomedusidae > Pelusios > Pelusios castaneus. Next base: position 10,092,659 of record ML685779.1, read on the forward strand.
GGACACTTGAACTGTGCTTTGACACCTGGTTTTCAGAAGTTAAGTTTTCATTACTTTAACTCTTCATTTTCTGGTTTTCAGAAGTTTGACTGTAACTGAACTTGATGTTCTTGAAGGGCACACGGCATGAGTGGGCAAGTGTAACTATAGTAACAAAGTTTGGGGGCATTTCATAGAATCCATAAATATTTCTAATGTTTATACAGTAAGATAAGAAAATGAGTAGATATAGGACTGTCACGGACCCCTCAGCCCAGCAGGTACTCCTGATGATGGTATTTGGGGAATTAAGCTCAGGTCTGCCTCCAGTGTCCAGCACTGTCCGTGTTCTAAAAATCTTTGCAGAGTGACCCAGCCCTCCAACTGAGCCCCAGTTCAGGTTATTCCCCTTCCGGGGAAAAGCTGGACTGTTAATGTTTATTTTTAAAAAGTTTTGGAGCACTGATGAAGTTCCAAAAGACTGGAAGACAGCGAATGACAGTTTTTAAAAGGATAACTGGGATAACCCAGATAACTACAACCCTGACAGCCTAACATCAATCACGGGCAAGATATTGTATCCACTAAAATGAGACTTGATTAATAATAAAAAAAAACAAACCCTAAAACTAAAGGAGGGCAATGTAATTAATGCAAATCAGCATGGGCTTATGGTAAATACATCCTGTCAAAATAATTTAATATTTGTTATGGATGACATTACAAGTTTGGTTGATAAAGAAAACTGTGTTGATACAATATACTTGGACTTCTGAAGGTGTTTGACTTTCTTCTGCAAGAAATTTTGATTAAAAAACTAAAATGATATAAAATTGGCATGGTACACATTAAATGGATTAAAACTAGCTAACTGATAAGTCTTAAGTTATAGTAAACTGGGAAACATCATCAAGCAGGTGTGTGTCTCACAGGGATCAGTTCTTTGTCCTCTGCTATTTAATATTTTTTTCAATGAGCTGAAATATAATATCGGTCTTGATAAAGTTTGTAGATGACACAAAAATTGGGAGAGCAGTAAATAAAGAAGAAGATAGGTAACTGCTAAAAAGAGGTCTGGATTTCTTGGTAAACAGTACAAGCAAACAATATGTAAAGCTATATATAAATGTATACATATAGAAACAAAGAATTTAGGCCATTCTGAAAGATAAGGGAATCTACACTAGGTAACTATACCCCTGAAAAAGATTTATGGTTCATGGTGGATCATTATCTAAAATGACATGCAGTGGCCAAAAGAACTAATGGGTACAAAAAAAGGTCATTTCAAGATGTAGAAAATTTATTGTACCCCTATATTTAGCATCAGTGTGACCACTGTTGGAATATTTTGCCCAGTACTTGTGTCCAGTATTCAAGAAAGATGTTGATAAATTGCTGAGGATTCAGAGAAGAGCAACGAGAATAATTTCAGATTAGAAAACATGCCTTATACCGATACACTTAAAGAGCTCATTCTATTTAGCTTAACAGAGAGATGACTATCTAGAACTTGATTATGGTCCAGAAGTATTTACATGGGAAAGAAGTATTTAATAATGGACTCTTCAATCTAGTAGAGAATGATATAATACAATTCAATGGCTATATACATTCAGACTGGAAATAAGGTATACATTGGTGAGCATAATTAACCATTGGTACAATTTACCAAGGGTCACGGCAGTTTCTCCATCAGATCATTTTTTAAATTAAGATGGGTGCTTTTCTAAAAGCTATGCTCTAGGAATTGTTTGGGGGAAGTCCTGTGGCTTGTGTTACATGGGAGGTCAGAGTAGATGATCACAGTTTACATGCTGTCACACACCCTGACCAGGTATTCTGGGAGCTGGTTCTGCCTTGACATGGCTCCACAGGCTTCTTTTTCCCACGCCCTTCTGTTGATGGCAGTGAACTCAAACTGCTCTGAATGTGGCCCTGTCAATGAGTCAAGACTTGCTGCATCCCTTTAAAATAAAAATGCAAATTCAAAGTCCAGAGAACCACCTCCGCCTGTGGCTTCACTGGACAAAAGAGCAGAGACCTCTTAACAAATGCGTATATTTTTTGTCCACACAGAGAAAGAAATAGCTTTTCTCTTGTTCCACCATCTTCTCCCTCTCATGGACAGCCTTTCCACACAATATTCTACACCCATGATCTTCCATATACCCTCTTGCAGTCTGCTCTGAAGTTTCTTTAGAGAGGGGAAGGCTGGATCCCACTGCTCTTGTCACTGCCATGGGGAAGATGAGGAGTGGGAGGAGTAGTAGATCTGATGTCCTTTCTCTGCCTCTTACCCCCCTCCAGCCAAAGTGCCTTACACTTAAGTTCAACTTAAGTCCCAGCACTTGTTCATATATATATGGAGGCAACTACTCAGTCTGCCTTTCTCCTGTCAAGTTGTAAAGAAAAAGCAAGATGTTGTCTATGAAAGCCATGACCCAAGGGAGAATGTCCTGCTTATGCCTTGCCCCTCGCTCCCTCACAACATTGCCACCTGCCAACAGCCAACCAAGAGTGTGCACTAAGAACTGGTGCATTAGAAGTGGTGTTGAATTTCCTCATCAATTTCAGCTTTCTGTGACAGATGGCTGCTGAGGTAAAGGAAGTGCCTGATAATCTCCAGGGTCTCATCCCTGATCTGAATTATGGGATCAGGATCCTGATGATTCAGAACCTATTGGTGGAGCACTTTAATTTTCTTGGTGGTGAATGTGAGTCTGTAGTGGTGGGCTGGTTCCATTACAGAGAGTAAGGGGTTAACTGGCCAGCTAGGGGCAGCCAATCAGCTGCAGAGGGCTGCAGAACCAATCAGGGGTGAGCAGCCCAGTATAAGAAAGGAGGCAGCAGGGTATAGGTTTCAGTCTGCCTGGGGAGCTAGAAGGGAAAAGGTTTCTGCCTGCCTGCCTGCCTGGAGACTAGCTCAACTGTGGGAGCAGAGCAGAGCTAAAGTTCCTGAAGGGAGAAGACAGCAGCAAGTGGCTAGAGCAGTTGTGTGGGGCAAGGGTGCCAGAAAGGACTCCAAGCTGGTGAGGAGTGGTGTGTGACGGGGGGTTGTGGGGAAGTGGCCCAGGGAGTTGACACCCATCATAGAGGAGAGACTTCTACGGTCCCTGGGCTGGAGCCTGGAGAAGGCGGTGGGCTTGGGTTCCTCCCTGTTCCCCCAACGTGCAAGGAGTAGCACAGACTTGTGGCCATTGACTATTTTTAATCTAGTGGCCACCAGGTCTCCCTGGCCACTACGGTTAGTGGCCAGGGCCAGAGGAGAAGAGCTGGACTCCATCCTGGAAGGGGTGGACTATGGGCTTAGCTGGATGGCTATGACCCCATAAGAGGACTCAGGGTGGAGTCTGGTATGCACAAGAGGCAGCGGATGGGCTACTTGCAGCGGGTCCACTTGAGCAAATTCCTCACTACCACCACCAAGAAATGCCCTGCTGGTGAGTCAAGTGTGGACACTGATACAAAGGCCAAATTTGTTATAGGCATCAGAAAAAAATGTACTGACCTATTCTATAGGTTAGGGCATAGGCAGTTGGTAAAAATATTTTTTGGAGACCTGAGTAAAACCATCAAGTCCTGCTCCATAGTACAAGTGCTGTGCAGTTTCTATCTCTATCCTGGCCCATTGCAGAGAAAAGGCTTTGGGCAGGGAGTGAGATTGGAAAGTGAGCCTGTAATGCAATATCCCAGAGTGATGGCTTTTGTGTTACAGGTCAGGCCTGGCTGGCCACTTTGGTGTGTTGGCTGTCAACAACCAGAAGTTTGCCATGGCGGGGTTCCCCCTAATGCAGTGTGGCAGGGTAACCGTCTGACCACCTCAAGAAGAAAAGGAGGGGGAGGGAACAGGAAGATGGGAAGATCACCAGCCCCATATAACATTCCATAGTGTAAACATGATGTGGATGACAGGATTAAAAGAGCAAAAGTGGCCCTTGGGGGAGGTTTGTGAGTGAGCCATAGGTGTTGGGAGTAAAGAGAGCTATGTGGTGGTCAGTGGCCTCAGCTGCCTGTTTCTGTGCCTGGCTCCCCTCTCTGCAGCCTATTCCCACTTTCTTTTGCTCACCCCTAGCCTCTGCCAGCCAACCCGCCAACTCCCCTTGCAGGCACCAAGGTGGGAAAGTCATGCTACTGTTGCACCAAGGATAGGGCTCACTCACAGGCTGCTGCCCACACTGTGGATGGACTCTGCCAACAGCACCATTCTGAAGGCATGCATACTCAACTTGCTGTTTGCTACCAGGCTGTAGGGACTCATCCTGCTGCTGAGCAGCCAAGTGGCAGAGGGCCAAGCTGGCCCTGGTGCTGCTGGGGACATAGTTTCATCTCTCAAGCTAGATTGTGTGCAGAGGTAGTAGGACAGCTCAGCTCTGGGAGGTCTGAGTGCCCTCTTAGCTCTATCCACCCAGTGTCTATGAAAAAGGCAAACATAGGCCTATGATGCATCAGCAGATGTTTCTACTGGAAATACAGGGAATTCTGTCCTCTGTTACTAATCCCCATCTCCCAGTTTGTCTATCAGTATAGAGGGCACTGTTGAAACTTCATTTGAATTTTGTGCACAGTTCTGGTCTCCCAGCTTTAAGAAAGAATTCAAACTGGAAAAGGTTTGGAGAAAGGGCTACTAAGATGATCAGAAAAATGGAAAACCTACCTAATGAGAGAAGTCTCAAAGAGCTTGGCTTGTTTGGCTTAACCAAAACAATGCTCAGGGGAGATAAATACTCAGTTTCTAAGGTCAGATAGAACCATCATGATCATCTGACCTCCTGCACATTGCAGGCCACAGAACCTTGTTCATCCACTCCTCTTGTTATGCAGGGTTTTGTGACCCAATAACATTTAATCTCTGAGTCAATACCAACTGAAATGCAGTACATCCACCTGCTATATGGCTGATAAAGACAAGTCCTCAAGTGATTCATTCACAGATTTGCAGATGGCCAGTCCTTCCATCTGTGCCTGTAGATTTTTCAATGTGACTATTAAGTGGTCCACCTCACTCAGACAAGCAAACAGCCTCATATACTACCCAAAGTTACATGTCCATCAAGAAACTGTTACATAGCTGACTAAACAAATCAATCATAAGCCAGAAGCAGGAGTTACAGAGATATGTCACAGAGAAAAAAATGTAAAGCAAATAGTCTTAAATTATAAATCTAGCAATAACTTCTCCACAGCTGCAGTTCTATAATATTTCCAGACTTCCTGTTTTCCACAGACATCTGCCCCATCATAGTGAGAGAAAGAGAATGCAGAGAGCCAAACTCATTTCATATGTTCACTGTCTAATCATAGAATCTTAGGGCTGGAAGGGACCTTATGAGGTCATCTAGTCCAACCTCTGCTAAAAGCAGGACCACTCCCACTAAATCATCCCAGCCAGAGTTTTGTCTAACCAGACCTTAAATATCTCCAAAGATGGAGATTTCACCACCCTCCTAGTGAGAAAGTTTTTCCTAATATCCAACCTCAACCTCCCCAGCTGCAGCTTGAAATCATTGCTCCTTGTTCTGTTCTATGTTACTAATCCCCCTCTCCCAGTTTGCCTAGTTATGGTAAGTTCTTGCAAAAGCCTGAAAATGGCTGAAAGCAGCAACCAGAATAATTGATAGTCCATCCCAAGAACTTGATTTCCTTAGATCACACTCAGTGTCATTGTTCAGTAAAAGAGTGAGGCACATGATTACATTATCCTAAATGCTTGCTAGACTTTATCTTCTCTCTGTTTAATGACTACTAATTTCCCTGACAATACTTCTACAATAAACATGGAGTAGCACATGAAATTTAGAACATTTTAAAATATAGCTCTTAAACAAAAAATTTTGGTCTCAGGATAAACTTGCTAAAGGAGCTACTGCAGAACAGAATGAATATGCACAACATATATCTTCAGAAAGCCGTTAAAGATAGAGCTCAAATTCATAGCATGCAGGTAGCTCAGGTTCAAGGAACACCGCATCTCACTTTGAATCTCCTATTTGCTACGTCAACAGAGTGCTTGTTGATTGTCTTCAATTACTCTATTTAGGTCAACCCAACATGTAGTTCTCAATTTACTGCTCAATGACTTTTCTTTTATATAGGGCAATGCTATCACTCCAGGACGCTGAAATCAGTTTGGGGAGGGTTAGTGTTACAGTTTGAACCCCAGGCTGGAAAAAAAAAGTTATATATCAGAAAAGTCTTCCCCAATGACCCCATATTTGAACTACTAACTCACTCTACATTCCCATAAGGCACAACAGATTCCAAGACAGTCAGTGTTACCATGTGAATTTTGGCACCCTTAGATAATTATATTATCAACGGTAAGTGACAAACTTAACTACAACAGAGCTGTCATTCTGTTTATAATGTTCTGAACTTTACTCCAAATTTAGGAAGGACCCATTCTTGAGGAGGATAAATGAGAACAGAAGGATAGTCTTTTAGAATTGGATTCTTTAAAATCTTTGGCTTTCTAAAGACAGTGTCATGGAAACATTTAATTGAACTGAAGCAACAGAGTCAAAGGACAGCAGAATGTTATGCATGGCTTGCTAAAGACAGTGAATCATAGTTAGGTGCAGTGTGTGTGTGTGTGTGTGTGTGTGTGTGTGTGTATATGTGTGTATATATATATATATATATATATAAGTACATGGATTTCATTGTTACAAACATAAATAGTGTCCTTGAACTTTATACTGGTTGCATGCTTTATCTTTTTGAGGGAGTTTGTTTCTAACACTGACTTGCAGCAGACTCACTGCCTGGCTGTGTGCTTTGTCACAGCCATAATATTCTTCCAGGATATTGAGATATAGCTAGACAAGGGATATATGTCATCTGCTTGTTTATTGAACTGGTGACATTTGTTTGAATTAGTTGAAATTAAAAAAAAAACAGTAAAAAGAGTTCTTGCTTGAAATAGCTTCAGTGGAAGCTCACAAGAACCGAAAGGCTGTTCTTTGACAATATGCTTCTTTGATACAAAATCAAGATAAACCAGTCTTTAAAGTTTTATTACTGCTGATGTAAAACTTTTGACTGTACTGTTGCTTGGATTTTTTTTAAAACTAATCATATAGTGATCTGTTTAGCAATCTGGGTCAAATTCTGCCCTGATTTACACTCTTTGCAATCTCCACTGGCTTAAATAGGGTGAAAAGCTAGAGAACTTGGACTGCTCTGTCCACATTTAAGTGTGTTGTATGTTGTCATGTTCGGAGGAATAGCTCAGTACAGAAGGGAAAGAAAAAGATTTATTCTTCTGCAGAAGCAGAACAGCTGGAATGCACTCTAAGCAGAAGAGAGATCAGATTAGACCAGTGCTCATAGAATTCTAGGACACAACGCTCTCTCAACAGATTGAGTGATGATACAATAATGAAGTGTAGTGTGGTAACAATACATCATCTCAACACAATATCACTGGTTTATTTGTGATCCTGAGGGCAGAAGACTGCTACTTGTAACTCAGTGCTGGCTTTTACAAACTAACCCTTTTAGTAATTTCACATGCATTTAGGAAGATCATGAAGAGACTTTGAATAAGTAAGGGGAATCAAACAAAACGAGAAGTTCTATTTTTTTTTTCTTTCTCCCTTTTTCAGTTACAGAAACAACTTGTGACACTTGATCCTAAACTTGTTTGATGGGAATATGAGCTCTACCATTTAATCTGTGATATAATTAGAGACATTTTTCAAATGTAGTGATCATATTAATAATTAATCAAACATGCACACTGAATTAATATGATTTCTTACTTTCAGATAATAGGTTACAACCTCTGTTTCTAATAATATGGTTTTTAAAGAAAATTAGTTGCAGAGTTAAAAGGTGTCATGTATGATTCAAGACTTCTCCAGATACTTGAAATATTTCTTTCTCTTTCGTTTAGAACTAGTTTAAGACAAAAGCTCTTAAATCTGTAGAAGTCCTTGAATTAATGATCGAAAATGTTGTAGGAAGTCAGTTTTTAAAGGTGTAAATAAACACAAGATCTTAGCTCCAACACCTTGATCATGGCATTGCATACATAAACATAGCATGAGAGAAGGATATAGAAACACTTACACAGCCTTCCATATACATACACCATTTTTGAATTTGTAAGTCAATCCTGTTATCTCTAGCCTTTCCTGCTCAAGATGTCTTGCAGTCATCTACGCATATGCTTTATTTCTCCAGCCAAATCTCTTAGCTTCATTGGCTTCATCTTTCTTTCTTTCTTTCTTTCTTTCTTTCTTTCTTTCTTTCTTTCTTTCTTTCTTGTAAAGTACAAATCATTGAAATAAATAACTTATGAATGGTGCACGTAAGTGCTGACACTTCAATGCATTGAGCATCATGTGCCATTTACTTCAATATTTTATGCTCAGTGCCAAAATAGTTTTGGAAAAAGGAGTGTATAGTCAATGCTTGTTTATAATGAATGTATCTATAAGCAGGAGATGACACAGTGTTTATCCTAGCTGTCATATTTATTATAGATTGTTGTGAAGTTATAAAAATGATGAAAAAAATGTTGAATAAAACATGATACACATGCAATGGTTTAAAGGCAGTGCTGTTCATAACTAACATAAAACTGAGCATGGAAAAAAGTCATGCTGTATCACTACTTAGGCCGTCATTAATACAAAAGAGAACCACAAATGGGCTTATGTCACGAAGTTCAGCTGGAGCATGGATCTGTAAGAAAGGCTGTGGATGGTCTGTGCTCCCCTTCCATTCCATAAGACCAAAGATCAGAGGGAAAAGCAAATCTGGGAGAGATAATCAGCTGGTGTAAATTGTCATACCTGCATTGACTTCAGTGGAATTGTTATGTTTCCATTGACTTCAAAGGTTGTATGACAGTTTACCCCAGCTGAAGATTTGCTCCCATGTCCTCCAGTTTCCCCAAGGATCTTGAGGAGGTCATTCATTTTTTTTTCCCACTGCTACTTCCAAAAGCAGAATCTCATTCTTCTAGATTGGTTCCTTAAAACGATGGCCACAGAGAGACCTTCTCATGCTTTTAATTCACCTGAAAGTAATGGTATTTTATGGATTATAATGTGAAAAAAAAATAGCATTTGATAGGAATTGAAATCTTTTTATTGTATTTTTTGTTTCACATAATGGGGCATGAATCACAGCACAGCAAAGGCTATATTGTACTATTACACAGCAAAGCCAGTAACAAGTGATTATAAATTAAATTTTCATAAAAATCAAATCACTGTGTTTTTTTAAAAATCAGACATGAGCTGTTTTTTTAAACAGAGCACCTAATTTAGTCTTCTCATATTGATATTATGTAAACCCAAGTAGGTTTTCTTGTCACTTTTATTTAGATGTAGACTGTGAAACCCAATCCAGAAGTGCTACTTTTTAAATAAAGCTATAATCTATGAGAGGTAACTCTCAGTGTTCTCATTCTAAATGGATGGTAACTCCATTCTAATTCTTGGATTCTTCAATTTAGGTAAAAGCAATTCCAGCTGAAATGTTTTTGGTCTCCAGTGGATGTCCCTGTATTTATTTGAGGTATGGTAATAGGATACCAAGGGATATATAACTTGTACTCTGAAATTTTGGTTAGGTCAAGATTATAACTGTAATGATTGATTCTTCTGGAGGAGTTAAAATAATAAAAGTTCACTCTAGCTCCTTCTAACTCTTATCATGCATAGATTTTCAGAAGTGTTATAAAATAATGTGGGTTACCTGAGGCAATGAAAAATGTATGTAGCAACACAGGGCGCAAAAGGAACGATTTGCTGTACAAATGAAATGGTGACCTAGAGATGAAATTTTTTCTATATAGGTAAATTGTGTTATTATTTTAACAGCACTCCAAAGCACTTCTTAATACAGATAATATCCGGTCCTGATGGATTTACTCCCTCATTGAATGTAACTATCTGCAAATGGTTTGTAAGAAAATGATAGAATGGAAGGATTGGGACAATATCAATAAGATAACATGATTATTCAGTGAGCCCATAACATGGCCTCATAAAAATAAAATGTAATGAGAAATAGCTAAAATAAGCAGAAGGCATAATCAGGAAGCTTTTTATGTCTCAAGGGCCATGCAGCTGCAGGTCACAGACATATTAAGGTAGGTGGATAACAAGCTCACCTTCATTCCTCTTAGGGGAGTGTCTGCTTCTCTTGCCCTTTGGTAAAAATCAGAACAGCCTTGAAACCAGTGTCTCCAAGAGGCTGAATCAGTAGCACCAGTTCATCAGGATGTAGGACAGTTTCAGCAACACCATTCCCATTTCACTCTGGTCCCACCTTTCACAGAGCAGTAAAGAGAGAGAGAATGGCATAAGAGCCGCTGCTTCAGCTCAGTCACTGGAAGAACCGCCCTTCGCTTTCCCCTGAAAAAAAGGCCATAACCTCTCATTGCCAATTAGTTTTGGTGAGAGAGGACCTGCAGACAGAACAAAAACTGCCCATTCCTTTACTTCACTCTTTTCCACACAGCCAAGTTTCACCATATCCAGATTGAGCCAGGAAAAAAGATGAGTATTTTTGACCATTGCTGAGACACATGTGAGAGACAGTAATGTAATTCAGGAGTCACACAGCAAGTGGTGAAGCTCCATAATGTTGGTACCTAAAAAGGACAGGTCTACCAGATTCTACATAGACTTCTGAAAAGTCAGTGCAGTGTCAAAATTTGACACCTACTTGATGATGAGTTGTTGGGGTTTCCAGTTATATCACTGCCCTTAACCTAACCAGGTTACTAGCAGATCACCTTGACTCTGGAATGTTGAGAAAAGACAGCCTTCTACATGCCATTTGGCTTGTGTCAATTTAAGACTATGACTTTTGGCCTAGCCCGTGAGGTATTCACCTTCCAAAGGCTGATGAATAAACTGCTTTGGCCCACAACCAATATGTGTCTGCCTACATCAATAATATCTATCATCTTGGCAGACCGGGTGCCAGGTCATGTCTGAGCCATATGACTCATTGAACACTGACAAACCCATAGCTAGAGACCAATCTGGTTCACCTGTGTGTTAGCATTGTTAAAATAGTTGTTAGAATGTGCTTAATGCGTAGGCATGAGGAAATGCTTGTCGGATGCTGCATGTATTGGTATTAGGGCCATGTCTACATCAGTGGTGGCAAATTCTGCGTAACTTGCATAACTCCCATCGACTGCTCCTGAATTTCACTGCCAGTGTAGACCTGGCCTTAGTCTCACTTATCTGCATCTCATGGTATAAAATGATACTGAATTTTTGCATTGTAAATCTCTAAGTGTGTAACTCACCAAACAGAAAAGAAACATTAATTAAGTTAAAGAGCTCATTCTGTACAGAAGATGGCCATTGAAAGCAAAGGTGGAATCAAAGGATATAGACATTGTTGATTGCATTCCTTACTTCCTACAGGCAGGGGAGACCTGCTCATGAAGTCACCTCATGAGCTTGAACTCTGTGGTGAAGGGGATAAAAATACCTGACACGGCAAAACTTCAATCTTTTTGTTGTCTGGACACTGAGGAGCAAAGATTCTTAAACATAAGCAAGAAATTCCCATACTGCTTAGCATGGGTTAGCCCTAAAGGACACAGAGCTGCTTATTATAGAAACATATATTACCTTTTAAAATCTAAAACTGTAACCCACATGTGTGAGGATATTTCCTGTTCAACCTTATAAATAACTCATTTCTTTTTTTTAGTTAGTAGATCTTTAGTTAGTTTATTGCAGGATCTCTGATTTGAGATTTGAGTACAACTGAGTGAGGTAAGGGACTGGTGCTTTGGGACTGGAGTAACCTGATTATTATTGTGATTGTGTGTGTGTGTGTGTGTGTGTGTGTGTGTGTGTGTGTGTGTGTGTGTAAAGTGACCATCTGTCATATAGTCCATATTGCCTGGGTGGCAATATATCCTGGATTCCCAAGAGAACTGTTTATGACTGGGTGGCAAGACTTCTGTAGTGCTTTAAGATTTCATACTTATTACTGAGTTGGTGAAATCTAATTATAGAACATACAGCCAGTTTGGGGTTTCTCCTCTACTTCTTGACAGATTGCCCTGAGACTGGCACTCACAATTGTAAGCCACTCCAGACAGTTTGACAACCATATATAGAAAGCCCTGGCGTGAACATTCAAAGCATTTTGAGGCAGTCTTGGGAGGCCCTTGGAAGTTCTGGATGTACAGCTAACACATCCAGTAACCTCCTAGCTTATTAGGAGGTGATCCACTTGGGGTATATGGTGCAGAGCGGAAGCATACACTCGTTGATAAGAAAAAATCAAGTCCTAGCAGAGTGTCCCGCACACATCACTGTCACATGTATGATGTTTCCTTGGATTATGATATTATGGATGGTTTATTCTGGATTTCACCACAATTGCATTCCTATTGATAGGCATCGTAAAGCACGCAGCTCCCAAGAAAGTCCATTGATCCCACGACAGTTTAATAGCCTTCAGAAAACTGAAGGGCCATCTGACTCAGGACCCTATCCTGTTTCATCTTGAGTTTTCAAAACCCTATTGTGAATGTAATTTTATACTTAGACTGTGCCTCAAACTGAAGAGGGAGCAGAGGAAGATAGAAAGTAGCTCAAAAAAGGCTAGCTTGTTACCAGGTACAAAGGATTGTGACTCTTTTCATTCTTCTCCCTTGTGAGGAGGAGAGCTGGGTCCCCCTTCTCCTGTCTTTCATTCCCCTCCAACTGACTGGGGGGAACCCAGGGAGCACCAGGGGATAATGGACTGTACCATGGCTGCTAGGCCTTCAGATTGCCTGGCAAAATCATCCCAAGACTATGAGTCTGTTGAGCCATGGACTGACCACTAGGCCTGCTGGCCCCTGGTGAACCTTGCTACATGTTGCTATTAAAAGATATTTACAGCAGAAAGTGGAGAAGGAAGAAAGTGCCAGTAATGAAAAAAGTTACAACAGCATGTAGTTCAGGGCAGGAAAAGGTATATAATGGGAAGTGATGAAAATGTGCTGCTTGTAGGAAAAAGAAATGTGTAGATATAGGTAACTATAGATAAATATGATCAAAGTGATTAATTGCACTTTAAAGACATGAAAAAAAACCCTGAAAATTAAAATTGCAGAAAAGTATTTACAGATAAGTAATCTCTCAACAGGCCACATCCAGACAGTTTTAAATGAAGATAATGTTGTTGTTTAAACAACATTGGTTTTAACAATTTTTTGCTGGAACATGCACAGTGTAATAATACATGATGAAGAATTAAATAAAATGTTGTTTGAAGTGGAAAACAAACCTGATGTGATATGTGTAGGAACAACATGGTTTGTAAGAATACTTATGCTTAGACTTCTAAGATATAATATATTCAGATGCAACAATGAAATAGCAAGAAGAGAAAGGGGAATCTGTATATTGATAAAGAAAAATCTTAGTTACATCAGAATAAATGTGGAGAATTAAGTTTTGAGTACAACACTGTTCAAATTCCTATGCAAAATAATAAAACCTTTATATGAATCTATAATGTTTACAACTCAAACATAGTTTTTTACTTGAGTTGTAAACATTATAGATTCATATAAAGGTGTTATGTTAAGAGTGTCAAGGGTCCTTATATTAGTGGCAATCTTAATAGTCAATACATTATGGAGCATGGGAAAACTAATTATATTGGCAAATGCTTGGAACAGTTCATTGACATGCACAGCCTGGTGTTGCTAAATAGTAGAGTTTCTGCTAGGTTTGATTTGGTGGATGGGAGCTTTTCAAGTTTAAATATAGGAACTGCAACAAGAAATACAGCAAGTAATGCAGCTTTGAAATCTGTATGGAAGATGGAATTGGTAGTGAACCCTATCTTATGTATCCAGGTCAAGGTAATATTGGAAACACTGACATAACTGTCATCTTCTGTAATGATAACCTTCTCTTTTTCTCCTCCCCTCTTCACTTTCACAAGGGAAACAGAGCTGATGTAGAAAGTGGAGTGGATTCATAAGTAGTTCCTTATCTTTCCATTTATTTGCTCCTCCTGTCTTCAAATAATTTCATTCTTGTCTTGCTTGTTTTTCCTCACTGTTTTCTGTCTTTTCCCATATTTTTCCTCATCTGAGCTTTTCCATCACTTTTCCATTCCCCCCTCTTTACCTTTTTCTAAATACACCCTCACTGAACACAGAAACAGGATATCTAAATAGTCTTATTCATTCCTTCTCTTTCTCTCATGAGTACTTCAGGGATACTACAAACTAGAACAAAGGGAGCAATAACCATGCTCTATGAGTCTTTCACTATTCTTTACCACAGAAATAATACTATTCTACACTATCTAGTCACTATCAGTCCTAGAGCAGTAACAGACAGAAAATAATGTAGGACAGGTTAGAAAGAGAAAAGAAAAAAAAACAATAGAAATTATTTTGTCTTCTGGTTTAGCTCTATTCTATAGATTTATGAGGCTAACGCCAAAAGATTTATGACAAATAAAAAGGCTAGTTTGGTAGTTTTAGTGCTGTGTATTTACGTTTACCTCCATGATTCTTTGTGTAATAGGATTCTAAATATAGTTACTGCTCAGTTTTCCTCATCTTTGTTTCTGACTCTTGACAGAGTATTAGCTGAAACTTTTTCAGTCCTCCTAATTATTTTGTATCACCCAATTGCAAATACCTGCCTTGAAATATGAAATTTAGATAAATATAAAAAAGAGGCAATAGTGTGAGTCTAAGCATTGCTAATTTTACTGAGTTAAGAATTAGAACCCCACCATCTGCAAGTATCAAATATTCATGAGGATATTGTAAGAAGCTGTCACTTTCTAGGAGAGAAACATTGTCAGCCAAAACAATGTGTTTGTTTATTATTATTGGATCATTGGCTGAATTCTTTGTATCTCTGACTTAGTTTGCTGCATATTTCATTTAACAATTACAAGGTGATGGTGTGGTATTATGAAACCCTTCTATGAAAGCAAACACAAGAGCAATAAAGAAAGTGAAAAGAACATGAGCACTGTTTTTTGGGGTGGGGCATTATATATGTATATTGTGGGGGTGGGGAAGAGCTTCTAAGATTGCTGAGTGATTTCCAAACCATGTGCTTCAAAACTCTATTTGCACCAACCCCCCATTTGGGGATCCAGAGCTTTAACTACTAGGAAGGGACACAACTGTAGAACAATGAATTTTTTGAATGGTGCAACCTCAGTGCTGGTGGTAATCCTCCGAGAAGACTTCTAAAGGAAGTTACATTTATGCTTTCCCCAGCATCAGAATAACGTGTTCGGTCCCCAATGCCTAATTATTATAGCATTACAGCAATGAGACCATTAAGTTCTATCAGAATTTTTTGTTTTACAGTGTCTGTACTTCCATATGTCACCTTTTTATTAAGCCCTTTTTTGCAAGCATTCCATGGGTAGATTGACATTTCAGCCACTAGCTAACATGTCTGGGATGACTTCCAACATATATATTATATGCTTTTTAATATTTTTCCTTAGGAAATT
>ML685779.1:10118120-10191225 GCA_007922175.1 Pelusios castaneus
AGGCATCATCAGGGGATAACAAATGTTTGCTGTGTGGAGAAAAAAAAAATCACAGGTTTTCCAGAAACATAAAGCATTCATTTATTTTTCTGGAAGGACCTTCTCTTTTCCTTAGATGTACTTTTTATTTACATCACTTTCAAAATGGCTACCAATGTGCTACTTTCTTGTTAAGTCAGCACAATAGTACCAAGAGACATGTAGTTTGATATCTGATTATCAGACATTAAATACTCATACTATTAAGCTTTTGACTGCTGAGTGATGTACCCCTATCATCACCAAACACTCTTGTCTGGTGCAGCTAGCTATACTGATCACAAACAATTGTCTGTAATTCTGTAAAAAGAAAAGCCAAGCCACTTCCTACTAGGCAATAGAGTAAAGTGCTACTTTCTCAAACTCTATCATCTACTCTCTCCATTGTCAGGCAGCTGAACTATCAATAGTTCAGGATAACTCTGCCCTAGACAGACTCCTCTATAATGATTGCATATACAGCAGCAACCTGGTAAACTTCACCCCTGTATAGCCTCCAACATGTTTGTAATTCCTTAGCTCTCAGATCTACACCCAACAGCTACAACCCTCCTTCTACAATTGCAGTCAAAGTACATATGAACACCCCGTTGCCTCCTACATCCCTTCACGTTCACTAGCCCCTGGAACCCCTTCCCACTCACTGCCTGCCCCAGACTTGCTCCTACCCTCCGCTCCTCTCTCTCTCTCTCTCTCCCATCATCTCCATGATAGATGAGCAGTGGAATACCATACCTGCAGGTATGCAAAGATCCTTACATGTATGCCTGCTCTTTGTTCACTTTCTCCTCCTTTCCAATCAGTAAGTAAGAGAATTGGGCACCGATACTAAAGTTTGCTACTAACTTAAAACGTGACAATGTGAATAAACAAAAGAGAAATTGCTGTGCTAGGGAAAAAAAGCATAATGAGAATTTCAAAATCTCTCTGTTGATAAAGGAAAGAACTACTGTCTTCCCCGTTGTCTTCCTTGGGGAGATGAAACTTTAAGGATGTGAATTTTCTATCATAAACAATATCTTCTTAAAATCCATGATCAGTTGGCTATAGCTTATGGTAGCGTTCTGGCTTACTCACAAGACATGCTTCAGAAAACATGCCTGCCATTAGGGCTTTCGTGCTGTAACTATTGGGTTAAGTGCTATGCAGATATTGATCTGAATCATGCAGCATTCATTACAGAAAAAAATTTGTATTTCATGATAATTAGAGTAAGTGCAAAATTCTACCCTCATGCATACTCATAGCATGACCGTGCTAAACTCCATGAAAATTGCTTGTGAGTGTGTCTGAATGAAGTTGGAATTTTGTCCTAAGTCATTAATATTGCTAACTTGTAAACACATAGTTTCTGTTATCTACTGTGGCCTAATATAAAATTACTAAGAGAGACATCCCAGACGTGGCTTTGTGTGAGATGTGATGTTGGCAAAATGAATACAGCCATTATTTAGAAGATATCCTCCAATATACTTTTTTCTAGATTTTTTTTAGATATATTTTAAACAGGTGCTTTTAAAATACTCCATTACTGCTCATTCATTACATCTTAGTTATTGTCTTTAGATGCTCTTGTGTTAACAGAACAGAATATTTGGAAGGTTTTGCTTTAGCACTTTAGTCAGAGTTAAAGTTTTGTGCTAGAGTATGAATTTTTAAGTTGGAGTACAGTGATGGGTTCTCCTAGGGTGCCACCTGGGACTGGGGTACCAGAAAAAGATAACACTATCTAAAATGTAAACCGCTAACACTAGGGACCATTTAAATTAAGCAGTTTTCTCACTCCACTTGGATGTTCCAGTTCTCAGTATACAAGCTTCTTCCAAGCCCGGGTACAGTCTCTTAGGACTTGTCTACGATGGGGGGGTGGGACTGTAATTCAATTTTAAAATGTCGAATTACAGACGGTGAAGGTGAGTGATCACACCAAATTGCTTGCTCGGGGTCTCGCATCCCCACTGCTCACATTACTTCCTGAAATTCATTGCACTGTGGGTAATAGATGCAGGGTCTTTTGGGGAGGCAGTTGTCCTTTGCTTAACCCAGGCGCGGAGGGGGTGTGTGAGCGGAGAACAACTGTTTCCCCACAAGACCCTGCACCTATTACCCACAGAGGAGGGGGAGGGGGAGCCACTCCCAAAGGGAAAAAAAGCAGGAAAAGCTTTCCTTGCTGTTTCTCTGCTGCAGAGACAACAGAGGGACAGTGCTTCATGCAGAGAGAGGAATTAATTGATAGCTTCCTGGGGCTGCTGTGAGTGAGTCATTGAGTTGAGCAATCTCTATTGTATAGTCTTGTGCATTGGTTATGCTATGGTAAATCCTTTGTTTACAACACCTTTGCTGATTGATGGCTGCTGAGCTCCTGCTGGGTAGGGATGTCTCCTATGTTACCTGTAAGCCCATTAAACATTTGTCAATAACAGCAAAATCTTATAACTTGTTATATATGAGCGACCACTTGGAACTTTGTATCATTCTGATGGTCTGGAAGCCAGAACAGGGGTCTTTGAACTCTGTGAAAATGTTACATTTTGAGGGTGCCTTCTCTGTCAGCACCTTCCTTGCACTTTCTCTACCTTTTGGTCACTGAGATACTCTTCTAACTTGAAAGATAAAATAAGGAATTAAATTCTGCTCAGCCTACCAATGAACATTGCCCCAAAGTTTTCCTGGATAGGTATCATAAACCCTTCTGGGCCACAGGAAAAAATTCCTTGAACCACTGGCTAAATTAACTACTTTTTGCTCAGCCTCCTAATAATGAAAGTGAAAAAATTCTGACTTTTCTCACATCAAAATATATCATCTCATATGAGTTTCCTTGAGGGCAGCTTAATGAGTACCATGGTTATGAATGTTACAATATAATCAGTTATCTGATGAAAACCTTAAACCAATGCATAGGCTAATATTAACTCATATCTGTTGGCTAGCTTTCCACTTCCAACCAGACAAGCCACCTGGAATTATTTTCAAGACAATAAAAACCCAAATCTCAAATCATTCCCAACACCTACAAAAGAAGTTAACATGGCAAAACACTATTCATGTGATGGAGCACCTGCCCCACACTGGCCTCTAAAGAGTTAACAGAGTTCTAGAGAGGCTGTGCAGGAGGCAGCCAATTAGAGATGGGTTGAGAGGAGTGGCGAATCAGGGCCCAGCAGGCCCATATAAAAAGAACTGCATGGCAGAGCAGAATAAGTCACTCCCTGGAGCTTCAAGAGGTTACATGTCTGAAGGTAACAAGCACATAGGACAGGGCAGTGCTGGAGGCATGACCAGGAGGGGGTTAAGAAAAACTTCTGGCTAGCTGCAGGGATTTTGAAGCTGAGACCATCCAATATGATGATGATTTTTTCCTGTTTTGTTCCCTGCGTATATTTAAATCATAAATTGCTTCTTGGGTCAGGGAGCTTGTATAGTAGAGATTTTTCAAAAGTAATTCAGGGGATTTAACTATGCATCTTATAATAATGTAAAACTGTGTCTAAATCCATTAGCTACTTTGACAATCTCCATTTACATAATTAATCCCTCTATTATTAATAATTATTTAAAAAAATACTAATTTCCTATAATAAATTCTTCCCTCATGAGTAAACAGTCAAATATAAAAGTGTTAATGGCCTTTCCAATTCTATGATAATAACTTTACTTATTGGAATATGAACTGGTTTATGATTGGAAATTCTGGTGCAGTCACAGATCCTGGACTGTAGCTGCTGATAAAAATAACTTCCATAGAATTTCTTAAGTTAGTCTGTCTCCTTCAGCCTTCTTATTACAGACGAACTTTTCAGAATGGATCTCTTTATATTAAACTAGTTTACAGAAAGTACAGGATAAGTGTAGATTATATAGAAACCATTAACAATACCTGAAATATAAAATTTTCCCTCTAATTTCATATTCCTCATGTTTGAAAATGGTAATAGATCTCACCTGCATTTTCATTCCTAAATGTAGGACAAGAGTTTATAATACAGACCCTCAGGGTAAGAAAACCTGAACATATACCTGAGTTTTGAAAGTTTTTAGATTGAGGCTGTACAAGAAAATGAACTTCACTCTATTATTCTGCCTCTTCATCACAAAATTGCAATAGTTTTTCGTGTTATGTTGTTTTGTTGTTTTTTTTAAGTAGAGTACAAGATAAGAAATCAACCTTCAATAATAAAACTAAATTCATGATTTGATTTTTTTTAAATGTATATTTGTTTTTTAATTGAAGCACCTTTGTCCTAAAACCTAAAATAGATTTCATATGTTATTATTCAAAGAGGCCTGATTCCGTTATTACTTACCTTGCTGTAACTCCATTGACTTCAGTGGATTTTCTTCCAGTGAAGAAGTAGGCCCTGTGTGACTATTGTATACTGTAGCAGTGTTTCTTTCAGTGTTCTCCATGGAGCAAACAATAATGTCATGTATGCCATTATCTAAAAAATATTAGTTGGACTAATTATGCTCATGAAGCAAAATGTATATGAAATGGCTAAAATACCTTTCATCTTCAAAGTAACTTTGCTTTTCACAGTCTGCTTTTAAAATTAATTTAGAATCACCGACAATGATTATTGACATATAAGCACTGAATAAATTGTACTATAAACACAATCTCTTGTTCATACACACTGTAAATCAAAGATATATTTGACAATACATATAAGATTATTTTGCAAACTAAATATTTATTGGCTCTAAAACTTACAAAGATATGCTGTATAATACTATGAGAAAATCTCTCCACAGAACAATCTGGCTATTCTGCACACCATTAAGCTAGACAAATCCTACTGTCCTTACACAATTCTAATAGTCAAAATTCTTATTGACTTCAGCAGAAGTTCTGACCATTCTGAATCATCCCTTCCCATATAAAAATCCACCAGAGTATGCAAGTTAAGCAGAAAAGTCACTAAGTTTCCTCCAAATCATTTTATAGGGGTAGATACCCCAGCTTAACAAGATAAATGGGAGTGGAACCGCTGTTGCTACAGGTTCCTTGATTCTTGGGTCACAGATTCATGTGACGGCTCAGTGCTTCTTTGCTGTTGCTTATCCTCTCAGTGTCCCATGGCAGCAAGGTCCCTCAGGAATGTTGTATACTGGGAAACAGATCTTCATGCTTCCTTCAAATAGCTCATCGCAGAGCAGGTAAAATGGCCCAAATCTCTGCATAAAGGATTCTATAGACTGTTATAATGACCACAAAGGAGAAGATGCTTCTGGTCAGGCTCCACTACAATTCCTGTGGAGTCAGCACCACACAGAGAACTCCAGTAGGGCTCCATCTGAAATGTCAGTTAAGAGCTGAATTTGATCAGACTCAGCTAATGACTAAGGGGCAATTGTCTCAAGATGCAGTAATGGAGTTCCATGCTGAGTATTAGGAAGAACTTTTTCTTTAGGAGGCTGGTGAAACACTGGAATTGGTTACTTAGGCTATGTCTACACTTGTTAATTTAGGTCGACTTAGCTAATTCGACTAAACAAAGTCGACTTAGCATGTCCACACTCAAATTTTAAGTCGACTTAGAGGAGACCCTATAAAATCAACCAAGAGCATCCACACTGGATGCTTAGGTTGACTTGTAGGGGCTAGGTGGACCTGGGACAGGTCCACTGTGGCAGGGGGGCACCCCTTGCCAAGTGCCAGGGGGCTCAGCCTTTGCCCCATTGTACCTTGGTACAATGGGGCAAAGGGGGACAAGGACCCTGGCAGGGCATAGGGGCAGGGTGGGCAGGGCTCTGCCCTGCCCTTTGGGAGGGCACGCTAGGCTGTGGCTGTGCCAGCCACCCTGGCAGGGAGGACAGTGGGGAAGCCCTAGAGCCCCCTAAGTTGACTTAAAGTTGACTTAGGGCTACTCCACGTCTACACTGGCTTAAGTCAACTTTCTAAAGTCAACTTAAACAGCAAGTCTACTTAAAATGAGGTTTTATAAAGTCGACTTAATTTTTCCTTAAGTCGACTTAAGCAGCTGCTTAAGTTGACTTAAGGAAAGTGTAGTGTAGACGCAGAGTAAATTAAGTCGACTTAAGCACGCTTAAGTCGACTTAATTTGTAAGTGTAGACGCACCCTTAGGGAGGTGGTGGAATCTCCATCCTTAGACATTTTTAAGGTGCAGCTTGACAAAGCCCTGAGTAGAATGATTTAGTTGGGACTCATCCTGCTTTGGGTAGGGGTTTAGAGTAGATGATTTCCTGTGGTTCCTTCCAAACCTAATCTTCTATCATTCTAAAAGTTTTCCCACATTTCATAAGAAAGAAGCAAAGTGTCTCACCTTAGCTTTTTATATCACAAAGAACCATGGGATATGTCCCCAGAAGTCCTAGTGGAACAACGATGATTGCAACACGAGTGAGGACACTAACACAGGTAGGGCTCTGCAGTGTTGCTGCTCATGATGGGCTAGGTTTACCTGAGTTCCAGCCTCCTGGGTGAACCCTGCAATGAAGAGACAACCTATCATGTGGACAAACCCTGAAGGTATGTCAGTATAACTTTTGATGCCAGCAGTCTGAATAAAACACCCCTCTGAGAGATGTATGTTACACTGATGTGAGTCCTGGTGTGTACAGCGCTATGCTGGTCGGAGAGCTTCTCCCACTGACATAGCTACCGCCTCTTGTGGAGATCGTTTTATGAAACCAAAGGGAGATCTCTCTCCCATCAGCTTTGAGTGCCTTCACCAGATGTGCTACAATGGCCCTAATACAGCTGCAGTGCTGTAGTATTTCTAGTTTAAACTAGCCTTCAGAGAATAACCTCAAGAATGAAGTGAGCTGGTTAATTCTCCATCCTGAGCTAATTCAGTTCATGTGTGTTGTGTGTTTTCCTGGTTCTGCTATTCTTGCCCAATTAAAATAGCTCATTGAGAAAGCTTTATTGGCTTATTTGGCTCTAAAAACACAACTTTTTCTTTCTCCAACCGTATGCAGTATTTTGTTTTTATCTTTGATATGCATGAAAGCACTGGAGAAATCTAAACTGTGTAGGTAGCCTCCCCAGTCCGCAGAAATTGCTAGCTATGTACCCAAAATCTGTTGTTAGCCCTATAGGCAATCTAGATGTTTTTCAATTAGGATCTTTTAATCCTGAAAGTGTATTGTTTTTTTTGCAAAATCCAGCCAGCTGGGGAAGCATTGCATTCCAACTAATATTTAGATGTCATTCATATTGACAAATTTGCAGGCAATTAAGGCATTAGAGTATAATATCCATGCCAATTTAAACAAAAAAAAAAAAAAAAATTATAATTAGAAGAAAAGTCAATACTTTGAAGAGAGTCTTCAAACAGTGAAAAACAGAGACATTTGAATCAGTAATTGGAAAATAGCTTTAATCTATTTTAATTAGTGATAATGATCTTATTTGTAAAATGTAACATATGAAAAATCTATTAAATAAAAATCTAATTTAAGGTAACAGAAGAACTGCCATGTATTGAAACTCTAGATGAATACAGTAACTTTTAGAAATTTTCTTTGATACTAAATTTGACAGACACCCCTTTTATTTTTATACAGTGAAATAACTCTGTAGATCAGTTCAAACCATTTGTCCTTCTGGAGTTTAGCTGGCAATCTTTATTCATTCAAAACTACCATAGTCTCAGAGTGCATAACTGGATCCCTGACAAAATCTGCGTAATAATTATTAAATCATTCTTTCTCTTGCAACTGAGGCCAGTTCTTAGTGCCTATGGAGAATAAAAATCGCTTGTGTACATTTGAAGTCTCAGAAACTTAGACAAAAATTTAATAGGTTTAGATCTGATTTTTCTTGAATTGTCACTCAAAGGTCATATTTTCTTACAGCACTGTGGCTTTTCTGGCTTCTATTGTATTTTTATTAAGTAATTATAAATATTAATATGTAGGCATTATACATTTTCCTTTCTCTTCTCTCCACCATATTTTCCAGCAACTTCATCTGAAGCAAAGTATGAAGCCCATCATGTCTTATCAGAAGTTGTAGGTTTTCTTTTTCTGATTCCCTACCCACTCCTGCCCTGGTTCCTGAGGTGATGATCTTTGCTTCTGATCGGGAAGATCAAGGTATCATTTACTAAGGATTGGTCAATATCACCCTGTAAAACAGTTTGCAGGGTGTGTTTACCCTAATTTTACTCACTGCTAGGCAGTATCAGGACATAAACCCAGGGGGAAACAGTACTTTTGTCTCCTATGTGGCTGGTATATTCAAGTTAAAGTAAAGTGCTTTCACTTTATTAAATCTCCAGCACTCTCAACAGAATGACTTTACTGCAAGTCTCTACCTTATTAGTTACAAGTACATACAAACACAATAAGTTATAGAGCATACCGACTAATAGTTTCTCCCAGCAGTCTGAGGCGGTCTTTGGGCAGTTCAGTCACAGATTTCCAGTTGGCCAATCTTTCTGTCTGCGTCTGGAGTTCTTTCCACATGTCCATGAAGCAATTTGCTTAACTCAGACTACAATTTCCCTCTTAGACACAAAGGGTACGCCCACACTGGAGCCCTAGGTCAACTTAAGGATGATTAAGTTGTCCTACAGAACGCTGTGTCCACACTGGGCGTTTATTAAGTTGACTTAAGAACTTCCTTAAATCGACTTAATAACACCACTTCTTAAGGTCGACCTAAGGCTTAAGTTGACCTTTTTAAGTTGACTTAAGCCAGTATAGATGGGAGATAGCCCATAAGTCAACCTAATTGGCCTCCAGGCCCCCTTGCAGAGTTCCTGGGCACTTCTCTGTCAACCTAGCACCTGCCAGTGTGGACGCAGAGCTGTGGAGTCTCTAAGTCTACTTAACAAGGTCAACTTTAAGTCGACTTAAAGTCGACCTTGGTTACGTCAACTTAACAGAGCTCCAGTGTAGACATACCCAAAAAGTTAGAGACCTGCCTATCAAAATTTTACATAGCTGGTGAAACAAAATAAATTGCTAGGTAGAAACTAGGGACTACAAAAACATATCATTAAAAAAGAACTGTTAAGCAAGCAATTTTGAGCCATTTGTCTAGCAATACATTTTCCCATAAAGACAGTCCTAAAATATTATCAAGACTTCCTGTTTCCTATAGTCTCTTAGCCAAGCATATCAAAGATGACACAGAATAAGGTTCACTTCATGTAACTGTTGCCTTCTCCCTCCTGGCTTGCATTTAGTTGTGTCAGCTTGCTGCAAAGACCTACTAAATGGCTAATACAACAAGAAGAATAATTGGTAGTTGGTCCCAATGATTGACAGTGGCTTGGACACCTGGTTGATTGCTACAAATGCCCCTCTACATGTATACTGAATATACTTGGTTAACCCTTTCCATCTCAAAGAAAACATGGCACTTTTTTTTTTACAGGATCAAAAAGAATCAGTCATGATATTGCTGTCCCAGTAAAGTTTCCCATCACAATACTTGGTTAACCCTTTCCATCTCAAAGAAAACATGGCACTTTTTTTTTACAGGATCAAAAAGAATCAGTCATGATATTGCTGTCCCAGTAAAGTTTCCCATCACAAACCAGGGCAAATAAGCTTTCCACTATCACCTGCTTGTCTATTTAAATGTTATAGTCCCCATCTTGTTGGAAGCCATTCAAGAGCAAAATCTCCTTATTACTTCAAATTTTAGATTTTTACATTCTGAATTTTTTTCTAAAAAATGTCTGTTTCTAAAGCTTTTTTCCCCTCAAATTCATCTGAGTTTCTCACCTGGTTGCTTCCTATTCATTTCCTCTTTATGATGCTGATTTCAAAAACAAGTGAGAGTCAGATCTAAATGAGGTATATTCAGGAGGAAGAAATAATCTCTTTGGCTATGTCTACACTTATACAGTTAAGTCGACTTTAGTAAGTCACGTTTATTAAGTTGACTTTAGGTCGATCTTAAGTCAACGTAGAGAGTCTACACTAGACTCTTAAGTCGACTTGGAGAGGGTTGGAGGGGTACATTGTGGGAAGTGTGGCAGCATGGCAGCAGAGAAGGTCTCCCCGCCCCCAGCCATGCCTTCAAAAGACGATGACCAGGCAGAGGCCTCGGGGGATGAGACTGTGGTGCTGGAGTAGGGAGAGGCCAGCATCCAGCAGGAGCAGGAAGGCACCTTGCCAGCCCCGGAGCTCATCCCTGCCCTGACAGCAGACCCAACCTCACAGGAGGAGGGAGAGGAGCATGTTCCCCGTGCCAAAGAAGACCCAGGTGAGGGGACATCGCACCAGACATCTGCTGCACCTGCTGGTGAGTGCTCCCTCCCTCTCTCCCTCCATCTCTCCCTGCGGGCAGGGCTGGGCATGCCTGTGGGACAGGGACTGCAGGGGGACATGGCCCAGGGACAGGCAGGGTCAGGGGGAAGGCAATCCCAGACGGGCTGGGAGCTGCATGGTGGGGGCAGGGGGAACCCAGAGAGGAGCAGTGGAGTGGTGTGTCTGGAGTTGGGGTGGGGGGACAATAGATGGAAGCAGCAAAGCCAGACAGCATGCACCTGACACCGTTGGCACATGGCCTCAGGAGAGACCCCCGAGGCAGGGCTGCCTGCAGCTCATCATCGTGGGCACTGCACCCGACCTGGGCAGCACAGCACGCTGGTGTGTACCAAGGGGTCCCTGTCCCGAAGGACCCACTGCTCCCTTGACATGTGGCACTCCCTGCACCCCACCAGGCCCAATCACGAGGAGAAGGAGGGTGCATCGCTCACGGGATGAGCTCACCGAAGACCTGGTCTACATCAGTGAGCAGATGGAGGCATGCCTCACAGTGCGGCAGGAGCAGGAGGATGCCCACTGGAGGGTCAAGCAGGGGCTGTGGAGGGGTGAGCAGAGGCTGCTTGAGTGCATGCTCAACCTCATGGCAGACCTAGTCCCTGGAGTGCTTGGAGGAGCGCCTGTTCCCTCGAGGCGCCACCCTGCACCCCAGACGCAGCCCTCCTCGCCAGCAGGCTAAGACCTGGGATGGACATCTGCAAGTCCGGGACCTGCCTTCTGGAGGCCAGTAGCACCATCCCCTCCCCCTGACTCTCTTCACTCCCCCCAAACCTTCAACCCCCGCAGCTCCCAAACCCCATTTCCCACTCTGAATAAAACCTCTGAACACTGTTATACAGTGTTTCATGTTTTTTATTGGTCTGGGGTCAGGGGGGAGATGGGTGCATGGGGATAGTGGGGCAGGCATGGGGGGGTGGAGGTGACGGGGGCCTGGTTGGATGCCCACCTTCTCCTCATTGTTGAAGTGGGCCCTCAGCGCATCCCGGATGAGCTGTGCTTGCCGCTCGACCCACTGAGTCTGGGGCAGGGTGTCGTCTGGCTGCTCCTACTGCATAGCGAGCCACTCGGCCTCTCAGACGCGGGGGAACCTTTACCCCGGCAGCTTGCAGAGGTTGTGAAGGCAACAGCATGCACTGACAACCTCCAGGAGGTTACTCTTGTCAAGCTGCAAGCAGGTCAGGAGGGATTTCCAGCGAGTCTTCAGGCGTCTGAAGGCATGCTCAATGACGCTGTGGCACCGGTTGAGCATCCGATTGAAGAGGTCCCTGCTGTCATCCATGCGGCCAGTGTATGGCTTCATCAACCAGGAGAGCAAGAGGTAGGCGGCATCCCCAAGGATCAGGACTGGCACCTGCACGTTCTTGATGGTATGGTCTGGGAAGAAGGTGCCCACCTACATGTGCATGTACAGGGTGGAGTTG
This sequence comes from Pelusios castaneus, assembly GCA_007922175.1. Classification (NCBI taxonomy): domain Eukaryota; kingdom Metazoa; phylum Chordata; order Testudines; family Pelomedusidae; genus Pelusios; species Pelusios castaneus. The sequence continues at coordinate 10,129,833 of ML685779.1, forward strand.
CGCAGGATCCATGCCTCATGTGCCTCTCCCGGCCAGCCCACATAGATGATCTAGAAGATTCCACGGTGGTCCACGAGGGTCTGCTGGACCACAGAGTAGTACCCCCTGTGGTTGACATAGTCCCTGGCACAGTGTTCCAGGGCTCGGATGGGGATGTGGGTGGCGTCCACAATGCCCTACAGTCCACTCAGGGAAGCCGAGTCCAGTGAAGCCATCGAGGAGTTTGTGCAGGTTGCCCAGAGTGACGAGGTGGGCTAGCAGGACCCGGTTGATTGCCCTGCAAACCTGTATGATGATGGTCCTCAGGGTGGCCTTCCCGATCCCAAACTGCTGGCAACCCCGTACTCCTACTGCTCCATGTCCCAGCTTCCACAATGCGATAGCCACTCACTTGTCTACGGGCAGCACGGGTCGAAGTCAGGTGTCCATGAGCTGCAGAACCAGGGTGAGCTCGTGGACCAACTTGAGGATTTCCTCTTGCTCATCCTAAAACTCTGCAGCCACAGGTCATCGTCCCAGGTGGTGAGGACGATCCGCACCCACCAGTCACTGCTGGCCTCATGTGCCCAGAAACTTGTCTCATTTGAATGAACGCTGCCAATCCATTTGACACATTACCAATAACCTTGTATTGTGTTCATAACTCGGTCTTCCTGTTTATCTTATGCATGGCTAGTTACTTAGAATACATCAGTATAGATTATCCACAAGTTAACATTGTTCCTCTGTTAAATCACTGCCTGATAAGGTGACTGTGATGCTGGTGCGGGAGGCACCTGGTTACCACCTACCCCCAGGAAGACAGAGTCCTGTTTCTGCTGCTGGAAGTCAGGTCCCCAACTCCCACAAGCAATACAAGCTCTCCCCTCTGAACCTATGGGGGCTTTGCTGTCCCCATGCAGGTTAGCAATAGGCATGATCAGCCCACTGAAATTCCCCTTGGTGTCCAGAACCTGGTCCACTGTGCACTTAGAAAATTCAAAGATATGCTGCTATCAAAGGAACAATGCACACTAGTTTACTATTTTTACCTCACATCACAGCTCTATTTACCATACAATCTTTGGATATGTTTATCAACAAAACAAGTATAAGTTTATTTAACAAAGTACAGAGATTTGAAAAGTAGCAACTGAGAGTATTGGAAACAAATGGTAACAGATAATTATAATTAAATCATAAGATGCATTGTAGAGCTTCAACTTAATTACCAAGATATGTACCTTCTAAATGTCCCTGCCAGCGGGTAGTGGATTTTGGGGGACAATTACCGCACCAGTGGGGTACAAATCAATCTTTATTGAAAAATGTAAAACAGTAAAATTTAACAATGGGGTGTATGGGGTTTGTCACAGTAGGCAATTGGGGAGGGGGTTTCTCTTATTAAGCAGTGTGAAAATGAAGAGGTGTCACAGCGAGTCACAATTGGTGGCTAGCGATTCTACCAAAAAAAAGCAATAATATGTCACAGTGGTATAGGTGTAGAGGTACAGTAAAGGCAATGGTAACCAATGGGGTTTTACGAATATGAATGAGATACAAATAGCAGTAAAATTGCACAATAAGGGTGATTAGTGAATTTACACAAGTGTAATAGTACAGATGAGAATCAATAACTTGGTTTGTAGGACTGCAGTGGCAGGCAGTCTGTAAGAGTGTACCTAGAGGCTGGGTTAAGGAACAGGGGTGGGGGTGGGGTGAGTAATCAGTGGCAGAGGAAGAGGGAAGAGTACAGCTGCAAGGGATGCAGCAAGAGGCGCTGATGCCCTGCAGGGCGAGGCTCAGAACAGTCTTCAGGAGCCTGCAGGCTAAACGCGAAGGAATCAAAGAAGAAGGGCAGCAAGGGGCTTGAGAAGTTCGGGGAGAGGGGGAAACAGCAGCGGAGGACTTGGGGTGTTCGGGGAGAGATGAAGACACAGAGGCACTTATTTAACAACTTAACAGCAACTATACAACTTATGCTAATAATGAACAACAGAAAGAAGGAAAAACAAAAGGAGAGAAGCAATACAGTAAAACAGTTATCTTTAATCTATCTTGACTATGGCCACACAATATAGCAGGTAATGGCAAACAAGTATCCCACTTAACTACCACTAAACACAGACAAAAAATTTAATTCTAACAGGACTACAACTTATACAAGCTAATAAAATGCAACTTAACAAAACTAAACCTAAACAAACTAATGAAACTAAACCTAATGGCACGCCTTATACTATACCGGTCCTATTGACCAGGGGGAGCAGTCCCAGTGGCAGAGTGGTGTGAGCCCAGGGTACAGCTCCTGGGGGAGTCAGGGAATGGTGGCTGCAGAAGTGGAAACAGCTGAAAGCAGGGAGCCCCGGGACAGAGCACATGGAGGCAGAGCTTAGCAGCGGCACAGGCTTTTCTTTAAGCAGCAAGGGAACTGCGGAGTTAGAAACAGTTTCAGGCACAGACCAAGGAATTAACTTGAGTCTGTCTGCTGGGGAAGCAAGGCCAGCAGCTAGGACAGGGAGAGTTTGCAAGAGGGGAGCCTTACCAATTCCCAGGACAGAAACAGGACTAGAGGCAGGAACAGCAGCAGCAGCAGAGGAGGCTTGGTTCATTTTCAGTAGTCAGGAGATCTCACAGGAAAAATTCAGTGTTCGTGGGAGGGGAGTTTAAAAATGGGGAGTATGCTCAAAAATTAAACGAGAGCGGAGAAAGGGCCCTCCAAAGACCCCTAGCTGATCAGACCAGGTGGCAAAGCAGGAACCTTTCTGATGTCTGACTCAAAAATGTCAGGTTTTAAAGGCAAACTTAGGCAGCTTCCCGCCAGTAACTCTGATTGGCTCCCTGTTCTACAGGGGAGGAGAGAGGGCAGGGAAAACTGCAGATAAGCACAGGACATGTCTGGGCAAAGTTCTGAGCCACAGGTGTGACTCATGCCCTTAAGCTTAGCAGGCCATTTAAGTCTTGCACTCCTGGGCATTTTCCACCCTACACAGAGCCAGGGTCTAAGCCAAGGAGCTAAAGGCCGCCTCCCTGGGCTGGGCAATGGCCCCAATTGGTTTGTGAAAGCCATCCCTATGAGCAGGGGCAATGGCTTCAGTTAGCTTAGTAGCCTGGGAGGGGTGGCCACACAAAACAACAAAACAAAGGGAAAAATAAATGCAGCAGGGGGACAGCTGCAACAGACACTAAAGTAGTTTGTCTCTTCCAAAATCTTTGCACTATATTCTAGCTAGGCTGGTTGTGACCTTCCTTTCACGAGACGCAAGAACATGCTTGACAACTAATCTCCTTGGGGAAAGATGAAGGGTGTCTCTTGGTACTCTTAGATATATCGAAACTGTCTTTTGTTCTTTTTCATAATCAGGATACCCTTGCTGACTGTTTTTTTCATATGACCTTCCTCTTTTATCAGCCTTGCAGTCTTTAAATCAGCATCTGACTCCATATGCACCTAGACTTACATTGTGAGATATACACTATACAGGTGTAAGTTTATACAAGATTATCACAGGGTGCCTGGTGAGGTATCTGCCATGAGTTAAGACAGCTCTGGTAGTCATAATCATTGCAAATGTATGTATGACTAATATTTAAGGAGTTATTTGTCTATACTGGAAATTGCAGAGACTGTTATTGGGCAAACAGGACAGTCTCTGTGAAAAAGAATAAATGGCACAAATCTGACATCAGAAATTACAGCATTCAAAAACAAATAGGGGAATATTTTAATCTCCCTGCTTACTCCAAGATTGTTAGAGCCCTGCAAATCCATGGATATCCGCTTCTTATCCACAGATATCCACATCCTCAGGTGCACATGTGGATATCAGCAGACCCGTTGCTGCGGATTGCAGCTCGGGTATGGATATTATTTTTATCTGGTCACGGCTGTACGTGCAGAGAGAGCACCATTGCTCCGCCCAGAACATCTGATTGGTTACAGCTGCAGCCCTCACTGAATCCAAAGGCCAGTCCAGGCGGAGTAACAGTTGCTCCCCCCTCCCACTTCCCCTACTGTTAGCCACTCCCCCCAGCATCAAACAGCTGAGTGATCTCAGCCGTCCCTGTTTCACATGGCCAGCCCTGGTAGAAAAAGAGTTGCTCGGATCTGGGCTAGCCAGGGCTCTGAACACCATCGGGCTTTTACTGGCTCATCTGGGTCCTGGGTCCCGCCCCCAGCCGTCCTTCAGTCTCTGACTCCAGATTGTGAGAGCCAGAGCCCAGCCCATCAGAACTGGTGTTCAGTTTCAGTGGCCGGTCCCCACCTCCACTGATCCTCTGAGAAACTGCAGCAGCCCAGACTTCCCAGCCTAGCCCAGGCAGAATAATAGTTGCTCAGATCGGAGCCAGCGAAATCTCTGAAAACCACTGGGAGCTGTTGGCAACTCTCTCCCCTCTCAGCTGTTTCTCGGGCTTCCTGAACCTAGCTCGGCAGAGCCCACGCACATCAGCTGATGATGGGCTGCTGCCTCCCCCTTCTCTGGCTGCCAGCCTCCCAATATGATTGCTCAGCTGAATGAATTACCTTTCCCATGCTGAACAGTTGAGTGACCTGATCTTCGCTCTAGTAGGTGGAATAACCAGATGGTCAGGGCCAGCAGGGCTCTGAACAAACAGTATTGGGAGCTGCTGGCTAGTGCCGCCCTCCCTGCCCCCTTCCTCGGGCTCTGTGTGAGGCAGCTGCTGCTCTCTAACAATCCAGGAACTGACAGGCAGCTGCCCCAGAAGAAAACACAGAGGTTGCACCAGGATCCTTAGGACTCTCTATAATATTGTTTAAAATATAAATAGTGTGTGAACATTTACTAAGCCCCTGCTTTTAAGTTGTTACATAACAGAGCGCACACAGGCAGGAGCACAAAACAGAAGCACAGTGTAATGACGAGAAGCTGAGCAGAGCGGAGCGGAGCTGCTGCAAGGCAGGGGCGGGGCAGTTGCGGATACCCACAAACATGGAGATGCGGATTGCAGATCGGATACGTGCTTACATGTCTCAGATATGGATCGGTTGCGGATCCACATTCTTGTATCCGCTCACGGCTCTAAAGATTGTCATTTGCTGTACTTAAGCAAGTTAATTACAAATCAAAGCTTCAAAGAGAAACTACAGAGTTAGAATTCACATGAAAATTAGATACTATTATTTTAGATATGAATAGAGATTTGAACTGGTTTTCTTGTTACAATAAGTGACTTTCCCCTATCTCTACCTCCCCACCTTTTTAATATGTTGTTCCACACTGTTTGAATTTAAACAACTGCTTTGATTTGCTGAAAAAGTCTGACCTGATCCTATGATTTACACTTCCCTGCATTTATTTTCCTCCCATTCTGTAAGTTCTTGATCTTCAAGTGTCTGACGAAAAGGGATTTTCTCCAATGAAGCTTGTGCATTAAATATTAGTCTTTAAAAGTGCTGCAGGACTCTTGTTTGCTTTGATGAAATAGACTAACAAGGCTAGCCCTCTGGAACTGAATGAGAAAAAACTCTGCTAGCCTTCTTCTTAAAATGCTCCAAAAGAGAGACACCAAAGCAACCCAGCTTCCCCCAGGAAGTAACTCAAGATAAAATGGGTCTGGAGGTAACATGGATACTGGTTAAATGGAAAGATGTTCTGTCCAAACCCACCTTTAATGCCTTTAGAAGTCTTGTCTACTGTAGCTCCAAACAACTTTTTTCTCTCACTTCAAGAATGGCAGCAGGAATTGACCCTTTCCTCAGAGAGCCCTAAATATCATATTTAACTGTTCCCCAGATGTCAGAGAGAAGAGAGTATTAAAGAAATATTTTAATCATTGGGTGTCAGAATTTGGGTTAATGAGTTTTAGAATGCAATGCACAATATCACAAGGATGTTTGATGTCTTAATATTAAAATTTGTAAAAATGTTTGAGGTCCTCTTCTAAAAGGCCCCATAGAAGTTAATATTGTTATTATTGTTATCTCTATGAGCAGGCCAAGTCAGACTATATTGCTTTATTTTTTTTTGTGTGCATGGGATAGGCGTGGTTTCAATCTGGCATTGACTTTAATGGGGCTTCACTCAGATAAATCCACCTATAAACAATGAACAGGTGAATCAGGGCCGAACTAACTTAATTAGGTACTGTAGCCAAAAATGAAGATAATGTCCATACTCCTGTTCCTGTGTAAAGTGATATAAATCAAGAATAACTCCACTGAAATCAACTAGTTACTCTGGATTTTCACTGGGGTCCATGACAACAAACAATGACTAAGAAACAGCATTTTCCATTTATTAAGACTTTTTGGATTGTACTAATAGCAATATTCACCTTCTGCATGTTTATAAAAATTACTGTATGCATTTACTAAAATAGTGATTTGCAAGTCAGTTACAGCTACTCCATAAAAGCCTCAGTTGACTCTTTCATAAAAGATCAGTTTTGAAACAACATTCTGAGATGTGGGATGCAGGTATTGGATAAGTAATAAATAATATGGAGAAATCTCAGACTGTAAGAGGACAAATATAGTGCCAATCTATAAAAAGGGGAATAAGTACCCCTCTGGAAATTACAGACCAATTATCCTAACTTCAGTACCTGGAAAGATAATGGAGCAACCGATTTGCAAACACCTAGAAGATAATACGGTGAGAAATTACAGTCAGCAATGGATTTGTCAAAAAGAAATTGTGTCAAACCAGCCTAATAACTTTGTTTGGCAGGATAACAAGCCTAGTGGAAGGGTGGAAGTGGTAGATATTGTATATCCTGACATTAGCAAGGCTTTTGATATTTTCAAAGGGGTAGCATTGTTGGTCTAGTTCAGCAAAACAAACAAGGAGCCCTGTGGCAATTTTAAAAACTAACAAATTTATTTATTGCATGTGTTTTCATGGGAGAAAATCCCACTTCTTCAAGCGGCTGACGAAATGGGATTTTCTCCGACGAAAGCTCAAATAAATAAATAAATTTGTTAGTCTTTAAAAGTGCCACAGGACTCCTTGGTTGCTTTTGATACTGTCTCTCATGACCACCTCATATACAAACTAGGGAAATATAGTCTAGAGAGATGTGCTATAAGGTGAGTGAATAACTAACTGGTGGGGAAAGTATTCCTGGAGAGTAGTTATTGGTGGTTCAGAGTCAAGCTAGAAAAGGTAGAGGTTCACCTTGGGTCCAGTTCTGTTCAATAGTACCATGGTTTATATAATGACATAGAGAGTATACTTATAAAATTTGTGATTGCTATCTAGTTGGAAGGAGTTGCAAATGGTTTGGAGGATAGGATTAAAACTTAAAATGATACGGAGAAATGGTCTGAAGTAAATAGACTGAAATTCACTAAGACAAATGCAAATTACAATAACTGCCTACAACAGAGTATTGTGGGAAAGAATTTAGGGGTTGCGGTGAATCATAAATTAAATATGAGTCATCAACAGTGTAACACTGTTGCAAAAAAGCAAACATCATTCTGGGATGTTTACAGGAGTGTGGAAACAAGATAGAAGTTATTCTTCCAGTCTATCCTGCACTGAAAAGACCTCAGTTGGAATACTGTGCCCCAGTTCTAGGCACCATATTTCAAGAAAAATGTGGACAAATTGGAGGCAGTCCAGAGGAGAACAACAAAAATGATTAAAGTCTAGAAAACACGAATTATGAGGGAAGATTGAAAAAAAATGGGTTTGTTTGGTCTGGAGCTGATAAAACTAAGGAGGGACATGATAATAGCTTTCAATATATATAAAAAGTTGTTTTAAAGAAGAGAGTGAAACATTGTTCTCATTAGCCTCTGAAAATAGGACAAGAAAAATGGACTTAAATTGCAGCAAAGATTTAGGTTGAACATTAGGAAAAAATTCCTGTCAGGCTTATTAAGCACTGGAACAAATCACCTAGGGAAGCTGTGGAATCTCTGTCATTTGAGGTTTTTAAGAACAATTTAAACAAACACCTGTAAGGATGATCAGTTACTACTTAGTCTTGCCTTGCATGCAGGGGACTAGACTAGATGACCTATTGAAGTCCTTTCTAGTCCTACATGTCTATGATTCTATACGTTGTGCTTTTTGGAGGGGGACGAGGTACATGGTTTAATATAAGCTATTAGAGATACTGTTCATTTCAGTGACATTTTCTTCTGCATTTGCAGGTTCATCAATTCCTCAGCCCACTTCCTAAAAGTAAAGAAACTTAATTTTCTACACATCTTTCCTCTGTAGAATAACCTGACATAAGGATGAGGGGAAGAGATATGATCATGATAGAAGGAAGATGGCAATTACAGGAGAAAAGTAAAACTTGAAATCATTAGGAATCAGATACACAAGCTGGGTTTCATCTGAGGGTGAAATTCAGCGGTTACTGTGGTCCCTGGTAACATGTATTACAAAGAAATTATTCCTAATTATCCAAACAACTCATTTCCAATTTATTTTGTGCCAGGACCCTTTCTAATATTGAATGATAGTATCCTGCATGTGAATGGCTGGAAAGAACCTGAAGGTAAAATCAAAAGGGGGTCATATGCCTTATGTCTTTATGGTGTCATTGTGACCAATTAACTCAGTTTGTCATTCATCCATTCCAATTACAAAGGTGAGATATCGAAGGCTGTGGGTTAATTCTGGTCATGGCTGAATGATATTAATTTTATCAAAGGTTGACAAGGATGGATTGACAAAACTGGCCGTAGCTGTCTTTATATTTCTCCCTAGAAACATCACAGTATGAGAAACATTGATTTGACCTTAGAATTAATTGACTTAGTTGCTTCCACTGCAGACATTAACTTTCTGAGAAAGCAGGAAATTAGAGCTCAGAAACCAGGGTTAATGAGAATGTGATAAAAAGAAGTGAAAGGACATAAGTTTCCAATCTTATGTAATAACATTTAGGGCTTGAACCTTTCATTCTGTATGTCAGAATATTGTGGGAAATCATTTCGATACTATATCATTTTAGGGCAAATAAATTGGTGTTGAAAAAGAAATGAACAGAGATGTCAGGGCATTTACAAACCTCCCAGAATTTTTTAAAGCTTCTCCAGTCACCATTTTGTCATTTGCTGATCATTCTCTTATTCTCTGATAAGAGTAAAGATGGTCACATGTTTTTTTGAGATGCACAAATAAATGCGCTTTGTAATACATAAGTTATAAACAATATAAAACCTTATGGCAGGACCTTGTCTTTAAACTTGACTGTAAACAGCAAGCAGATTTAGTACTATACATAATAATGATGGACACAAGATGCTATTGTTAAATTAAAAATTGATTCAAGGTCAGAGCCAATTATAATCTTTAAAGACTTCAAGGAGATGGGCCCTAGTGCTAAAGTTGGAGCAGCCTAAGATAACACCAAGTAGCCTACGATTGCTAATGAGCTGCTTGCTGCAACTCAAAATTGGCACCCGTAAGATAGGTGAGGAGTATGTATTTGACATCTTTGTCATTATGGTGGCTGCTCTGGGTAACCTAGACTGAGTTATTGAGATGAGATGCTATTTGCTAAAAATGAAATGTTTAAAGCAGAACCCCCACAAATCCTATTGAACGAAGGAGCCATACACTTTGTGCTTGGGACTGCCCAGAGCATGCAATTACTCATATACTCTCATGCTCCATACGAGTCCCATCAATAGCACCATCACAGTTAGGAAACAGAATGAGCAGTAGAGTTTTCCCAATTCCTAGGGCTCATGTGTCAACACTAGATGTGTGGTGGAAGGGCACTAGGCACTCTGGATTATGGTTGCTTTGAGTCAGGTCTGTGCTCAGCATTGTAAATGCCAGTACCATAGATTTGAGCATGGGTCAGATAAGTCTTAACCTAGTGTTAAAATGCAATGTAGATGTTCAAAACTAGGGTTCCCTGACATGAGTCAGATGACTCGAGCCTCACTAACCCTAGGTTTACCTTGCTGTGTAGACATAGCTTAAGTCAGGGATGGGCAAACTTTTTGGACCGAGATTCACATATGCAATGTGGAGAGCCATACAGAGTTGGAAAGGGGTGTGGATGGGCAGGGGAGTGCCTTCTGCTGGGCCCATGTGGTGGGAGAGGGTTGCGAAAAAGAAGGGGCTGGGAGGAGGAATGGCTGTCACGCTTGGCCAGCTTGTTTCTGCGCCCATGTGGTGGGGAGGAAAGCAGCCACTATGCTTTGGCCAGGGTGCTGCTGCTGCTGGGCCCACATGATGGGGAAGAAGGGCAAAGCAGCTTCCACGCTCTGGGCAGGCCCAGCTGGAGGAGCTAATGAAAGGATCCCATGGGCTGGATATGGCCCGTGGGCTGCATACCACCCGAGGGCTGTAGTTTTGCCACCTCTAGCTGAAATGAAGGAAGATCTAAATAGGATGATGTAGCAGCCCAGTACTGTGCCCCTATAGGACTATATAAACTATCCCTCAGGAAATTTAGACTTGAAATTTGACACAAGTTTCTAACCATCAAAGGAATACAGTTCTGGAATAGCCTCCAAGGGGAGTTGTGGGGGCAAAAACCTAGCTGGCTTCAAAACTGAGCTTGGTAAATTTATGGAGGGGATAGCATGATGGGTTGGCCTAGTTTGGCAATTGACCGATTTTTGACTACTGGTGGTTGGTATGCTAGTGACCTGAAAGGGGACATTAGATGGGTGGGTTTTGAGTTTTTACAGATAATTTTTTCTTGGGTGTTCTGGCTGGTGAGTCTTGCCCACATGCTCAGGATTTAACTGATCACCATATTTGAGATGAGGAAGGAATCTTCCTGCCATAGCAAATGAGTTTGATACCCCTGGATTAGATGATCATATTGGTGCCTTCTGACCTTAGACTTTATGAGTCTTTGAGACTAGTTATGGCATTTAAAAAAGGAATATCTTTTGGTACTTAGACCTACATAGACTTAATAGCACACTAAGGCAGGAAAGGTATTCTTCCTATAACACTAGTAGATTCTGGCATATTCAGGTTTATATGATGATACTGAACAGTTAACTATTATTACATTACTCAGAATGTATTGCTTTAGTTACAGTTCAGAATTATAGAAATCTTTCTTAAGAAATAAGCAAGATAGGTTGCAAAGCCTAGAGGGAATGGATGTTCATATGGCATGGATTCTGGTTTGTGAGAAGTCTGGAGAAGAACATAAAATGAAAACAGATTCCAAAGGTATAGTGGAGTGCTGGACAATAATAGTGGTTGTGTTTTCTGTACCATAGACACCAGTGCACTAGGATCTGGGTTTTATGTAGGCCATAAACATGGCTTTCATCAGACTTATCTTTCATGTAAATTGAGGCATAGAACCAATTTCTTTCTTCTGTCACACTGTGCCATTGGTAGTGTTAATGTCAGAATCTGACCTTTGAAGTTTAGTGAAAAGAAGTGTAAAGGTTCTTGTTTTCTTATTATTATTTCCAAACACTTTATTCTAGTTCCTTTTCAGCTGTAATACAAATGATAAAATGTCAAACATGTAGTAAAGCAGGGATTACTGCATTTAGCATGAAGACTTTATTGTCAAGTATCTATGGCTGCGTCTACACTGGTAAATTAAGTCGACTTGAGCTTGGCTTAAGTTGACTTAATGTGCCCTGTGTCTACGCTACACTTTCCTTAAATCGACTTAAGCAGCTTGCTTAAGTCGACTTAAGGAAAATAAAGTCGACTTAAGGAAAATTAAGTCGACTTTATTAAACCACCTTTCTACTCAACCTAAGGCTTAATTCGACTTTCTAAAGTCGAATTAAGCCAGTGTAGCCCTGGGGTAGCCCTAAGTCGACTTAGGGCTACCCCAGGACTACACCAATGCCCTCCCTGCCGGGGGGGGGCACAGGGGGAGCCTGCCATGCTCCCCAAAGGGCAGGGCATGTGGGCACAGTGTGACACTGTCTGGATTTAGGGAAGCATTTATGATATTATTTTCTATGGATATCTCATAAATTCTATAATCCATAGGAACTATGTCATGTTTGGTATCAATAGAAAGGTAGTAATGTGCTGGGAATGATTATATAGTTTATGTCTAGGAATTCTATTTCGATTAGAAGTTAAGAATTTGATGTTATATCCATACTTTAACTTGTGTCATTCTGGACAAATGTCTTAGATGGGAGGGTGTGAACAACCATTGTCTCCTTAATGTTAAGGAATCTGCCAGGTGATGTGGTCCCAGGGAGTAAACTGATGAGCCATTAAGGATACAATGGTTGTATCCGCGGCTCAGGGGAAGTGAGCCGCCGAGGCTCCCCAGACATGGGAGCCCCAGAGAAGCCAACCAAGACCCAGAAAAGGGAGCCGCCAGGGTTCCCTGGCTGGAGGCAGCCCCCAGGGCTCCCCTGGACCACGGAGCTGCGGTGGATCCTTTGACAAGTGGATCCTTAAGTCGACCTGAATTGCTAGTGTAGACATACCCCAGAAGTTGATAAACAAGTTTCTTTTAGGCAAAAGGTTTGTGTCTATTTGTCTGGCTATATATGAATTGAGTATTGAATGGTTCTCAATGGAAGACCATTTACAGTCTGAACTGAATGCTAGTAAACCTTAAAGAGGGAACTTGCAGGAAGAAATAAACTGGCAGGAGGTAGCCCTGTTTACAACTGAAGAAAATGGACTGTTGGAACTATATCGGGAACGGGGTGGGTATGTGTGCAAAGGCACATCGACGTATCCTTCACTGAGGGGAGAAGTTACCAGCTGACTTATGTGCCATGACTTAGTTTTATATGTAGCCATTTGTTTCCATTAGTTCTACTTGAATCTTTGGTCTTAGCAAAAAGAAGTATTTGACAATAAATAGAAATAAGTATAATGTGTTAAGCAGAGCATTAATCAAAGGTATAACTGGTAAATTGGTATGTGTTGTTCCTTTAGGAACAGAGGTTCTGTGTGTGCACAGCGGATTAGGGATTTGGCACCGCTGAGGACTTGGAGAACTCAATGGTCCCCAACCAGTAGATCACAATCTACTTCTGAAGGGCAATTGCCATTGAAACCTATGAGTGTTCGTGCCATCTGCTAGCGAAAGGTTGGAGACCACTGGATTAGTGCTTCCCTGCAAAGGGACAGTGGAGACCATGTGGAACGAGAGGGGAGGGCTTGTGTTGCCAGTGGAGTTAGAGAGCTGTTGCCTGACCAGTAAAGGCAAGGCTTCCTCACACTGAGGGCAGGGGATTGCAAGGGTCCTCTCAACCTTGGGTGCCCATGGGAAGTATTACTGAGACATAACTGCATTAGCTCTAATTTGAGCCAATATGCTGAAAATGGATTGTAGCCATAGAGGAAAGAGGGGTTAGCAGACCTGAGTACACAAGTGTCCGTAATACCAAGCACATCACATCAAAGACAACAGGTATGTACTGGGGCAAAGAATCCCTTCCATTGCCTTGACTACACTCTATTTTTAGCATGCTAGCTTAATCAGAGCTGGCATGGGTGTGCCTGCTCAAGCAAAGATTCAAACTCCTCTTGAAGAGTTAGACATACCCAGAGTCTCCACAGTTTCTATTTCTTGACCATCCATAGGACCTACTATCATAATTATTTCCTACAGGTTCATAATAATAACAGTATCCTGTATGCTGAGTCCTTCCCAACTGTTCAAGAAGGGATAGAGCAGAGGGATTCAGTGCGTGTGTACGTGCGCATATGTGTGTGTGTAAATGCAGTGGTCACGAGAGAAAATAAGAAGGGAAGGGCAAAGTTATGTAGAACTCTGAAAATAAATCTATTCTGTATTGAAATACATTAAAATATTATGAGACATTCCAATCCTATGGTAATGGGGATCATAGTACCTTAGATAGACTGAAGATTGTTACAAAAGCTTTAAATTTCTGGCAGAAGTATCTCAGTGAGGAAGAATCCAGGAAAACCCCCCAACATTTTTCATGGAAAACACATGAAATGGGTATGAATGTACTGCTCTTTGGAATTAGGTTTGCTTTTCCTTTTATTCCAGTAAAATCAGGATACCAGCTGCTTAAGAAATGAAGAAGTGATGTTTCATTCACCCTAGTAACCAGAGTCCATGAGTCTGCTGTCACTGGAGTTGATGGCAAAGCTCCCACTGACTTTACTGGGAGCAGGAATTGGCCTTGTTGTCAAAGTGAGCAACATTTCAAATTATTTTCCACACTGGGGGTCTTTGTAAACTTAAATCTGAAAAGACAAAAGCAGAGAAGCATGTCTTCATTTCACACTGCGTTAAGGCTGGAGCCTGCGGGAGGCTGAGCAGCGGAGTCAGTCATTTGGAAGCTATTGCTCAGGTCTCCCTGGAGACTCAGCAGCTGCCTAGTGTGTGCTCGGCAGGGTGTGGTTCTAGCCATGCCTCACTGAGCCAGAATTTGTGTCTAACTTCTGCGCACAGATTAAACTTGTATTAATGTTCATAGAGTCAAATAGAATCTGTGTTTCTAATTTAAGGGCATGAGATGACATTTAAGTGCCAGGCTTTAAAAAAAAAAAAATTACTAATCTTCAGACACTGAAATGCAAAACTTGACTGTGAATCTCAGTCCAGTCAATCTGAAAAACACTGACCATAGCCTGGCAGTCAGAAATGTGTTTGTAAACCAAGGCCCCGTGGCTCTGATTCAGACTTGGCTGCCTCCAGTTTTATGCTGCAGCAGCTTCACTGTGGCACAAGACTGGAGGTAAGTCAGTGCTGAACTAGATATACTTCCAAAATATGTCCATAATTGTCATTCTGATTGTGTATTCTTGGCTTTCAAAATGTAGGTTATCTTTCTTGAAATATATTTTAAAAATTGTGCTGCTCATCTGGAGTTAATTCACATTGAAGAAAATGGAACTACCTGCAGAGTTAAAGCACACTATTCAATGCTGATTAAAGGCAGCAGAGCCTAGCCCTGGCTAACCACCATAGAAATGCATGAATATGCCCCAGGAAAGTAAAGCCATGCAGAGGACCATTCCTTTATGTGCACATTTCATGGTAGGGTGCATGATGCACAGAAGAATGCTAATAAAGGGAACCCTGGCCTCTTCAAATAGCACAGCCAAACACTGCAGAGCCACACAGTTGCTGAGGAAGCTGGGTTATTTTTACTTGGCGTTTGGCACTACCCTCTAGCAATGACTGTACATCTGCAGGGTTGAGACCTTAATCTCCATGAACAATTTACTTAAAAAAAACCCCGTAAGCAGTTTATATAAACATTAAAAAAGATACTTCATGTCAAATATGTATCAGTTAATTTCCTATACCTTAGGATTTTTTCTTCAATTTAACTTCATTTCCTCTATTGCAAATACTTCATCTGAACTCCTATTGAACTAAATCCAGAGAGCTGCTGAGCAACTCTCGTTCCAAATTCTGCAAACTCAGACCCTGGAGCCCATAGGAGCTCACTAGGCTGGAGAGATGTGCAGAAGACACTACGGGGAAAACCTTCCCCAGTCACTAGCTTCCCATGCATCTACCCTATTCTCTTTTCATTTCATAAGTACTGCCACTGACAGAGCTGTGCAGGAGAGGCCTCTGCACTGGGTGTGCACAATCTGTGCAGCTCCTCAATATCCATCACTCTGTCTTTTGGCTCTGTTGCAGAAAGTCTCTCTGTGGTCAAAAGGTGGGGCTGGAGCTGGATTTGTCCCAGAGGGAAATGCAGGTCCCAATATCTGTAAGGATTTGGTATAGTAATGATTCATTTATTTCACTCTGTTCTCCCTGGTATCTACAGTGTCAGAATGATGTTATGGTAGCACCTGTAGTTTAACATTTTCTTTTAACAAATGCAGAATTTGGTACCACCTCTAGCTATCTCTAGAATGCCAGTGATTAGGCTCTTATCAACAGATACTATTTACCAGTCCCCATAATTTGTGCTGTAATTTGTAAAGCCACTAATTCAATAATTCAAATACTAATTTATTCCTGTGACATGTGGTCCTGCTTTTTAGCAGGGGGTTGGACTAGATGACTTCGTGAGGTCCCTTCCATCCCTATTATTCTATGATCTATGATTCTATATTAACACTGCATATTGTTTCTGATAGAACATTTAAGTATTATCCATTAATCTATTGCTGTGTTATTATAGACGAAGGCACTTTAACCAGTAGTTGCATACTCAAAGAAGCACTATCAGGTAGTTTAAATCTAAAATCTCAGAGTATGTCTACACTTCCAGGGCTGCATGGATCATGCAGCAGGATTAACTGAGTGCGCTGTGGAGACCTGCTCTATGGATCCTGGAAGTGCTCTCTAGTCAATGGAATAAATCCACCCCACAAAAAGAGTAAAGCTGCATTTACCATAGGGTGTCTCGCATTGACACAGTGCAGTAAAGACACTGCAGTATGGCAATGTAAGTAAACTGATGGGAAATATGCAAGCTATAGTATGGAGCTTGCATATCTCTCATTGAGCACCTGTGTCAATGTAGACCAGGCCTAAGATTAATGATTTTGAAATAAAAATATTTAAATAATTCAATGAACACAGCTTTTCTTAAATTAAGTGTTCTCTTGCATTGTTTGCCATCCCAAGAGTTATAGCATTTTATTTGTTCATCTGATTGATGGCAGAAAGCAAAACCGACTGGACACCAGGTAAGTCTAATTTTACTCTCTAAACTGAACAAAATACCAATAGTAAGAAAAAAGGAGAAGTTGTGAACAGGAAATCTGATTTTTTAAAGGTCTTGGTGTTTAAATAATCCAAAATATTATTGCCATAAGTATGAAAACTCTAAACAGTGTACCTGGTGTGTGGGTAGGTGTATATATACATACACACTAACAGGAATTGAAATGTGACAATGTTATTTAATTCATAGCCATGTTGTTGACATTTATTATTTTTATTTTGATAGCACTGTGTCAATGTAAGTGCTATACAAACAGATAAAGAAAGAAAAAGGAAAGGGGCATCATGATAGCCTTATTTTTACTACGGTAAATTGGGGGCATCTCCATGGAAATCAATAGAGTTAAACTGGAGTAAGTGAGCTCAGAATGAAGCCCAACGCCACTGTCCAAACTAGTACATAATCTAGATAAAAAAATAGAGATGTACAACAGACAATAGAGACAGCAATAAAAAGCAATTCTTCTTCCAGTGTTCATAGTGCTTGCTGAGTCACCCAACGGGAACTTCATCTGCAGGATAAAGGGCAGTAAGGCCACCATGAAAACTAGTCAATTGACATTTGTGAACAACATGTGCCACTGATCGATGGTCAGTGTAGGTCATTGCACAGACACCATGTAGAGATGTTGGCTGTACATATATCTTGGCTATTTCAGAACCTGTTCAGCAGAGTCCAAAGGTCAAATCCTGATGGTTGAACATTTGGATCAGTGATTAGGAAACCATTCCAAATGTCTTTAGCTGAAAACTTATTATACCAGAGTGTTCTACTAACAGATTCTGGTCTGGCAGTTAAGACTCCAATGGGTGCCTCAATGTAAGTTGTGCTCTGGAATGACTGAATATGTCCATGTACAGTGGGAGTTCTAGTTTGGAACTAGCTTTTCCATCAGTCTGTCTGTAGACTCTCTGTGATGAATGTGTGGTGACGCTATGTTGCTCAGAACTGGTAGCCATGGAAAAGGAGTGGGGTGTAGCATGCCTCTGATTATATGCAGAGCTGAGTTTAATTTGTCATCAACCTATTTATTGTGAGGCAAATGACACCATAAAGGAGCAGAGTATTCTGCTGAGGAATAGCACTGTGCCACAGTCAGGCTGCAGGGAGGCACCTTTGTCTGCTTGTGATCCTAGTCTTGGAACCTCCTTCTGGAGTGAGTCATTGTTTCTTGCCAGAACCAGGGCAGCACATACCTAACCCCACAACCCCACACAACATGTTGGGGGGGGGAGGAAAGGAGTTCTCTTTTATAACCTTTAGCTCACTAGGACATTCACCTGGGATATGGGAGACCCCTGTTCATCCTCCCTTTCCCTCCACCTGATGATGCATAAGGATTTTAACTAGGGTTCCCTGTCCTTCAGGTGAACATCCTATTCACCGGACAATGAGATATTTTGGTAGGGGCTCTCTCAGTTTCTGCGGTTGAAGACAGTCCATTGTCTGAAGCACTGGGCCAGAGGGAGAATAACTCTATAGCTTAGTAATTAGGACATTCCCCTGAGATGTGGAAATCCTTTCTCCTCATCAGGCAACTCATGTCTCCCACATCCTGGGTGAGTGCCTTAGCCAAGACACTAAAAGTTAAATGGGTCCCTTCTGCTGCTGCCTCTCCCTTTCTGTCATTTGGCATTTTGTATGGAGCTAGGTGTATTCTGAGCTCGCCTACTGGATTGGGACCAACTGGCAAGATAGGCGACGTAATGCCTCTCTTCAGCTGAATTGAACATCATAATGGGGCTTACATGTCAGATAAGCACCTGGATGTCTGCCTGAGGCAGTAACATGCATGTTCAGATACAGAAACTTATGTGACTAGGGCCAGGTCTATACTGGCCCCAGAATTCAGTGGCAGTCGAAGGGAGATGCACAAGCTATATAAAATAACTTCCATGTCTCCCTTTGACTTCCTAATGCGTACTTATTGTGGCATCTCCACTGCGCTGAGCAGTGCCATCCCTTGGGGGGGAGCAGGGCACGGGGCCAATTGGCCTAGGCAAAGCCCTCGCCTTCCCCCCCCATGCTGGAGGGGAGCGCGGCAGGTCGGCCCGCTCCACCCCTGGGGAGCCGGCCCTGGCCCCGGGCCAGGAAGCCAAGGCCACTCGCCAGGCAGTGAGGAGAGTTGGCCTCAGCCCCAGGAAGCCACAGCCAACCACTGGGCAGCGGGGAGAGCTGGCCCCGGGAAGCTGAGGCTGCCCACCTGGCAATGGGAAGAGCCGGCCTGGCCCCAGGAAGCCGAGGCCGCCTGCCGCCGGGCAGCGGGAAGCCAGCCCCATCTGCAGCTGCGAGCCGGTCCCAGCCAAGGCTGCCATCACCCTGGCTGCTGCTGGGACCCCCGGCTGCCCGGGGCTGGTGCCCGGGCCGTGGACCGGAGGCCGCCGCCGGGAGTCGGCTTCAGTGAGGCCACGCCAGTGAGGTCTGGCCTAGCCGCATGTGGCTGTGTGGGGCAGACTTCAGGCAGCAGGCCAGCCTAGAGGCCAGGCCCTGCACACCTGCCCCACACCTGGGCCTGCCTGCTCTGCCCTGGGGGCAGTGAGGGCCAGCCCAGAGGCTGGGCCAAGTGCTTCGATCCCATACTGCTGGCTTCAGTTCGCTGCTGAAAGCAGCGGGGAGTAGAGCAAAGTGTGGCCGTGAGGGTCCTGCAGTGCGGGTCCTGCACTTTCCCACTGGGAGCAGGACAGCGCAGGGCCCACGTAACCGCAGGGCCTGGGGCAACTGCTCCATTCATCCCCCCCAAGGACAGCCCTGGCGCTGAGTCAAAGGGAAATGCTTACTTTTCTTGTGGGGGTGGAGTTATTGTGTTCATATCCCAATCCGGTCAAGCTGGTCTTTACTGACCACTCAATCAAACCAGAAAGATCAAACTGACAGCAGCAAATTTGCCACTGTCAGTGTAGACCTGGCCTAGGGAACCATTACGGAAAAAAATAGAGCCAAAATGAGTTTAGGCCTCTTCAGGGTTAGGCAGTGGCTGAGCAGGGGTTTGAGTTATAGAAGCACTTAAATCTGATGTTTAGACACCTACATCACTTTGTGGATCTGGGCCTTTCTGGCTTTTGAGAACTTTAGCTTTATAACCTTAATGCTCTTTTAATATATTTTTGTGTATAATTTTTATTATTTATTTTGCAGTATCACTTGGAAACCTCAAAGAAACCAAGGTCTCATTGTGCAAGACTTTTTACCATCGTGTGATGAATGACAGTGTCTTCCCTCAAGGAGCTCAGTCTAAAAGAAAAGATATAACAGATGACCCAAACAAATGAGTGGGTAGCAAGTGGGGGGAGAGGGAACATAGAACAACAGTAATAATTTTAGCATAGACATACTGTTTGTACAATTTGTTAGCATAGTAAGTTAATCAATAGCAATAATGACAACTTATCACCTGGTTGGAGGCATCACTGCAGAAGCAAGTTGTAAGGAAGACTAGCAGAGGAAAAGGTTGAATGTGTGAAAGCAAGAAGGTACATGTAAGAGAAGCAGGTAAGCGAGATCTTTTTGATGTCTGTAAATCACAACACAAACTGTTTCAAATCAGCCCTAAACTAAGCTAAAACATGTCATAGTCTATGATCACACCAACAAAAGAGTTCTGAAAATTCCATCCTTTTGTTTTAATAGGATCCATGAAGAAATAAAAATAGCTATTTCCAGATATTTGCTTTGTCTTATTCTAAAACAAAATCTAAAAGGAAATAAAGACCAGCCTAACTCTTCATTTTCCCAGATAGGTTCTTTCAATCCCATGACCTGTAATTAATGGGTTCAAAACCAGACAGATATTAAAGAGTGTTTTGTGACAAGTTAAATAGAGAGTAAAATGAAGAAAAGAGAGAGACAATAATTATCCTTAAACGGCTTTATATTCTTTCCCTAGAGCGAGGTTTAGTACAAGGATTGTCTTAATCGAGAGAGCGGTGATTATTTTTGTACTTTTTTGTCCAATTTAAGGAGCTGAGATTTAGAAATACACCTGTTGATCACTTCTATTAGGTACTTATGAGTAATCTCACTTATCTGTCTCCAAGGACTACATTTAGAAAGTGAATTCTGTTGTTCATTTAAACTATTGTACCAATGAGTTGGATAAAGCAGTCTAATGGCTATGGCTGAAGGCTTGTGACACTAAATGACAAATGAAAGTCATGGCATGAGGTGAAGTGTGGAAGAGAATGACTAACAAAATGATGACAATTTCTGATTATGCATATACCAGTATCTGTTTATTGATCTAGAAAAATTGCAGCACCACCTGGCACTAAGGTGAGGTACATTAATTTATTCTGTGGGAGAAATTTGCTAAATTAAGTGGTGTATGTAGCTATTTAAATCTATGTTAAGCAATTTTTCATCAATAATTTGATTACAGTTCAGTATTTTGGGATCTTTTAGTGTTTCTTTGTTGCCATGCTACTATTTAAAAGGGCCAGACTGAGTAGCATTTCTTCATGTGAATAGCTCAATAATTTGCATTTGAGATCACTGCCAGTAAATCTATGCTATTAGAGCACTTGGAAATAATTTATTTAAGGCCATCTTCCCACCTGCACTATACAGTAGTTACTGGGACGACTTGCATAAGTAAGTGCTAATCAGCTTGGGTAAGGGCTATACAATCTGGCCATAAATACATAATTTGGAGAGTTTTAGTAAGGAATGGAATTATTGGCAGTAATCTTAAATGCAAATTATTCCTCATTCTTGGAGTAAGTAGGTTTAAAAAGTGCTGCAGGGAACTGTTGCTTGGCAGAAGATTAAATTTGCTAAAATTATGCTAACATAATAATTACCTGCATTGAAGGACATAATGTTAGTTTTAGCAAAGTGAACAAAAAGCAGTACTTCAGTTCTTCTACTAAATATAAAACAGGTACTAAGGCTTAATTCCTGATACATTTTTCAAAATATTGCATCTTAAATTAAAAAGCAAATACCATAAGCAAGAAGTCCAACAATTTTTGATTTAAGGGATCTGCTCTCAGTGCCTTGCATTTGATATTACCCAGGGCATGCTCTTCACCAAATTCATGCTGTAATTCATCTTAGCTTTGTTCTGCCATTTCTGTAATTATTATTGCATACAGAGGTAATACTGCAGGAAAATAAGTCTTTTTCTCCCAGGAGTTTGAAGAAACAATATGATTACAGAAGAATTCCGTATATAGTACATGGAAATGACCATTATTTTTTAGCACCGCACAGCATGGGAAGTTAAAAGAGCATTTGTACATAAAATAAAGCACCCAGAAATGTATATATGCAGATGTAGTCAAGTTTGCAGTATTTAATATGTGCTAGCTTTAAGTTATCTATGATACAGTATAATAATGTAGGGCAATACAGTGACTGGTGCTTATGCAGGTGCACAAGCAAGACAAGAAAGTATGTGAGAAGCCAGTCTCTTCCAGACAAGGATTTGTCACTTTGTCCTGATGCAAAGATTGCTTTTACTCTCTGTGTCCCTGCCTGCACAATCACTCCTTAGAAAGCAGGATCATGCTTCCACTGAGCTAAGCAGCAGTTCAGCAGCAGTGCTGGGAGTAGGCTACAACATCCTGACAGTAGACTATGAGCTCCCCAGGACAAGGAGTGCATTAAATAGAATATTTGACCCATTGCCAGGAAACACATCTGAATATGTATTTGCACATGAACTAGTGTTAATTAATTGTGCTTGCAAATACAGATGTCTTTGTGACATACTGTACTACATTTACACCCACGTAATGTGATCTGTATCTTTCCTGTTCACCCTTATAATATAACTATGTATGATATAATGCAAAGTATGTCATGTAAGATGTTATTTTTAATGCTCATCACATGCTCTATATTACTATTACGGTAGCATGTTTCCTGCAATATCATACATGTTTATAGATTAGAAACTCTGTCTGATCATGTCTCCAAATGTATCCCTGTGTTTACACACCAGAGGCATACATACGAGAACAATGTATCTTAAGCACCTTGGCTCACGAGGGAAAGCTCACAATATACACAAACAATCACCTGACTGCAAGGGGTGGATGAGGGGTTTTGGAAAGAAGAGACACTTTGTGGGGGTCTTCCCTGGATTCCATCTTCCAAGCAACATGAAGGACTGGAAACCTACTCACAGGAGGCAGTGGGGAGGAGTGGGGCAGAGTCTGACTAAAAACCATCAATAACCAATCCTGTGGGTAAGCTGAACATAGACTGTAACAGTGATCTTCGTTTAGCATGCGACCTTTTCTTTTATTTGATTGTGGTTATCTCCTTGACTGAATGGTTAATTGATTTCATATTAGTTTGACTTATATTCACTTAAAAATCTTACTATAGTCAATAAACTTTTGTTTATTTTATCTAAATTACTGCAATTTTGAATGAGAGTGTATAGAGGTCTAACTGAGAGCAAAGCTGGTGCATTTCACTTTCTTAAATTGACAACGTGTAAATGAGCTTGTAGGGCCCAGTGCGATGCCCCAAACACTACAAAGTGGTAGATCTCAGGATTGCAACTGGGATTGGGGATGTTTGCTGGGGACTATCCCAAAACTAGGTAGTGAGAGCACTCTTCCACTGGTTTATGGACCAATTACATGCAGGTGGCTTGGCATGGCTGACCCAAGAGTGGTGGTTCACATAGCAAGGTGGGGTAAATCAGGGCCCTGGAGTGGAGAATTGGGGTGGCACAATCGCACACTGGTCCAGATTGCAGGAGAGGAACATCACAGCCCAAAACGGCATACAAAAGTATTTCTGTCTAAATAAACCTGGACCCTGAGATGTTTTAACTACTGCAGAACAGCTGAGAAATTGATGCTGACAGTTTTACTCCTCAACCAAAATTCAGTTAAATCCATGCAGCTGGAATGAACCCATCTCCAGAGTATAGAATTACCCCTGAAGAAAGTCAAAATTCTTTGGTCTAAAAATTCTGTATGTTCAGATACAGGTAGATGTAGGCCAGGTTAGAAGTAGTGAGCTTTTTTACAACACCATCTTTATTTTTTTTTAAATCTCTTCTGCCATATAAATTCAGGTTCTATCCCAGGTGGTGACAAGTTTGCAGTACATAGTGGAATTTTATAAACATCTCCTTAATGCTTCCTGGTGAAATATAGCTGTTACCCTGATTCGACATGTGTCAAAATATTCCTATACTCTCTGTCACACCAGTTAATACACTTCACCTGACAAGATGCCTTAGGTCTGCAAAGCATGATTATGGAATACTAAGTGAATATAGTGCTCTTAAGCTATCAGTGCTGTATATTTTAGTGTTATTTAATATATACATATGGTAAAAACAAAATCCTAGAAAAAGGGCCAGTGACAATAACTTTTATATATATAAAGGTTATTGTGTTACTGGTCCTTTTTTTTTAAGATTTTGTATTTATCATATATATATAGTAGAAAGTCCCATTCCATCTAAAGGATCTCAAAGCTTTTACTTCCCTACATTTTCAGGGATCACTTCACCCACTATTAAAATGCATCAATCTCTTGCTGTTATACTATTCAACTACAGCATTAGCAACAAGTACACTATTTTAGGATGGGAAAGAAGAATTTTCAGAGCTACACTAAGCATTTTCATTGGTCAAAGTTGGTTTGCTCTCTCTAGCTTTCAGGTTCAATTACACAAATAAGTTCTTAGCAAAACTCATTCAAACACATACAATTTGGGTCACAATTATGAAAAAGCAAGAGGTCCCCCTGGGCTTCCCCTAAAAATGTAAATAAACCTTACTGCAGTTGAAACCTGGTTCAGACACCTCATCAAACTTGAGCCAAGATTGGTAAGGACACCCTAAACCAGGAAAGAGTTTCATTCATTAATGGCAATGGAAACATTTTGCCATGGATCACATCCATAAAAAATATCTATTTGTTTGCACAAAATAAACTTAGTATTTGTACAAAACTACAGCATGAGTCTTTTCCTCAGAGTATTCCCATGCCTGTTAACCACAGCTCTTCGGAAGTGCTGAAAATGACCAGAACATTTTGAAGTAGTGGCCTTTTCAATTAAAAACAAGCTCTCCTACAGATGAAGAGTTATCTTCATGGGTCCCCTCATTTGTAGGCTTTGAAAGTGATTTAACTTTGCAGAAATCATCAGATGTGACAGATTGGGACAATGATATTATGGCCTAACAGCTGGACTCCCTGAATAAAACAATTACTGCCAGTAAGAAAAAATGTGAGCAATTGTGTATAAAACTAATGGAGACAGAAGGGAAAGTTTCCAATCTAGAGGTAATAGTACAGGGATATGATTTAATTATTTCTAAAGTGACTAAAGACAATAAATCTTTTAAACCTGGACTAGACTTAATTAAAAATAAACTCTGGGGCAAAAACATTAAAATTGTGGGGTCTGATGCAACTCTTTTAGAGCTGTGATTCTTTGTATTAAAATGAATGCTAAATGTATTAAGGTTTCCTCTCCATTATCCCTTGAAACAGGTACATTTTTCCCCTGGCAGGAAAGACAGGGCCAAATTCTATGCTGTTGTAAATGTGCAAAACTCCTTTGATGTCAAAAGCACACATTTACATCAGCAGAAAACTTGGCACATAACAATGGAATGGAAGCTTTACACTCTATTTGATCAAGGAAAATGAACTTTGGCACACATGCATATATTTTGGTCTGATCTCTCACTCTTTTCTGCTCCAGTCTAGCAGGTGATATAGAATTTTGATGTCTAATCCTATGAGATGCTGAGTAATGCCTACGTGGTGCTGAAGAATCTCAATTTCCATTAACTTAAATTGGGGGTAAGAGTGTTCAACATTTTACTGGGTTGGGGCCTTATTCATAATTTTGGGCTGCCTTTTTAATTAGTTACCTTGCATGAGTTATATAGTCTGGAGAACAACATTAATAATATATAAGTACTTTTCAGTTGCAATTCTCAAAATTTTACTGAAATGAATGAAACATCACTGTAACAAGTTAACAGGTGTCAGAACAGTGGTGAGAGAGAGGCTAAGTGACTTATCCAATGACTGCTCAGTGAGTCAGATCAAAAGAGAAGTAGTGTTCGTAGATGTTCATTTAACCATGCTGAAGAAGTGATAGCATTAAGAAGAGTTCTATGTGGAAAGTTTATTGGAATAGCCTGTACTAAAAAAGCCAGTTCCTCAGTGTTAGGAATGGAAAAGTTTGCGTATAAGATTTTATCAGTGCTATCCAAAAACCGATCTGGTTCTGTGGACATATAACCTCACCAGCTGAGTGCCTCACAAACAGTGAATTCATCCTCATAAAATCTGTATTAGATAAGAAAGGACTAAAGCCTCATTTGACAGAAAGATTATATGAACTCCTCAGGGTCGCACAGGAAGTCTGTGGCAGAACCAACAGTCAAACCCAACTCTCCCAAAAACTATAGAATGCGTATCAGTTACAAAAATTCTTTTAATTTGAGGGCTTACTATTCCATGAGGGAAACAGAAATGGGGTGTTAGATAAGACTGTAGAGGGCATCAAGTTGCTATAAGAAACTTACAGATGAATAAAACACATTTTACTGTATATGAATTTAAATAGGAAGAAGGGATGCTAAGGCAAATAGGGAAAAAGCAGATGTTTTGAAAGCTATGGGTATGCAGTATGAGAAATATCCTCAGGCAATGTAAATAATGTATAAGACAGTGGTAAATGATAGTGTTGTTGCTATTTGTGGGGCTGTGGGCATTCTTAATTAGTCCATAATGTATGGGCATTTGATTATTTATTGTGCTTGCCTACTCAGCATAACAGTGCTGGATTTCTCTGGTCTGCACTGTTTTGTGATATGCAGCCTTGTTAGTTTATTTCAGCAAAAAACAAGGAGTCCTGTGGCACCTTTAAAGACTAACACATTTATTTATTGCATGAGCTTTCATGGGCACAATTCTAATTCATCAGATGCATGAAATGGAACATATAGCATGTTAGCTGTAAATATATACATACAGAGAAGGGTGAGTCACAAGGTTAATTCAAACAGATCCAGGAGGATAGACTGCTAGCCAATCTCTGCAAAGTAAACAAGCTATTGGGATTCAAATAGAGTGGAAGATGGAAACAAGAGCTGTAAGCAAGAGCTGAGAAGGGTGATTGAGGGGAAATCACCTTTTGTAGTGATTTAGCCATTCAACAGTTCTATTCAAACCCAATGTGAAGCTATCTAGTTTGCATATGAATTCCAATTCTGCAGTTTCATGTTCTAATCTGTTTTAAAAGTTTCTTTGCTAAAGTATTGTAACTAGCATGTTTTTACAGAATGTCTGGGTAGATGGAAATATTCCCCTATTGATTTTTTAATCTTACACTCCTGATGTGTGGTTTGTGTCTATTTATTCTTTTGTGCAGAGACAGTCCATTTTGGCCAACATACCCTGCAGAGGGGCATTGTTGGCACATGATGCAGTATATCACATTGATAGATGAGCAGGTGAAAGAGCCCCTGTTGGAGTGGCTGATCTGATTAGGTCCCATGATAGCGCCACTTGTGTAGATATGTGGACAGAGTTGGCCATGGGGCTGCCGCAAGGTTAAGTACCTGGATTGTTGTTCCTGTTGTATGGTGCATACTTGCTGGTGAGTATTTGCTTAAGGTTGAGGGGCTGTCTGTAAGTGAGAAGTGGCCTACCTCCCAAGGCTTGAGAGAGTGAGGGATCATCTTGTAGGATTGGTTGTAGATCTTTGATGATGTGTTGGAGTGGTTTGACTTGGGGGCTGTAGGTGATGACCAATAGTGTTCTGTTGTTTTCCTTGTTGTGTTTGTCCTGTAGTAATAGACTTCTGATATCTACCAGGCTCTGTCAATCTGTTTTTTCACTTCCCCGTGTGAGTAATGTACTTTTAAGAATGCTTGATAGAGACCATGAAGGTGTTTATCTCTTTATGAGGGATCAAAGCAAATGCGATTGTATCTTAGGGTTTGACTCTAGACAATGGATCATATGATGTGTCCCAGATGAAAGCTGGATGAATGTAGGTAGGTATTATGGTCAGTTGGTTTCCGGTATAGGGTGGTGGTTATTTTGCTATCACTTATTTGTACTGTAGTATCCGGAAAGGGCATCTCCCATGTGAACTGGTCCAAGCAAAGGTTGATGGTGGGGTGGAAATTGTTGAAATCTTAGTGGAATTTTTCAAGGGTTTCCTTTTTGTGTATCTAGATGATGAAGATGTCATCAATGTAACATAATTAGAGAAGTGGCACTTAGGAACGAGAGCTGAGGAAATATTCTGTCAGCCATAAAAATGTTGGCATACTGTGTAGCCATATGATTACCTATAGTAGTGTTGCTGACTTGAAGGTATAAGTCATCTTCAAAACTGAAATGGTTGTGGGTGAGTACAAATGTAACCCATATGCCTGAAAAGGCTATCTCTGAGAGACCTGCTGAGGGTGGGTTACTGTTGTTGGGCAGATTAGCGACCCACAACTGGAAACTTCCAGAAGCAGGGAGTGGTAGCAATTTGAGCATGCTCCACAGTGTACCTTGCTGGTGTGATGTGATGTTGTCAGTCAGATGACTGGAGAGCAGCAGCCTGAGCAGACAGCAGGCAGGAGCTGCCTTGAGGGGAGACCATGTGCTCAGTGTTCTGGAGAGGAGCTGAGCCAGGAGTGAACAAGATGTTTTCTCCATGTAAAGGAGTCATTTGCGACAGACCTTGCAGACATGCATATGGGACTGAGGGCTGGTTGCAGAGGAGAGGAGAGAGCCTGCATGTAATGCTACAGAGGATCCCAGCAAAGAAAGAAGAGGACAGCTATTTCTTGCCACTCAAGCTTCCACACTGGAACAGAGACTGTAGCTGAGAGTTGGGTGAACTCCACACAGACTTTGGGACTCTTGGGTATCTTTCATGCAAGGGATTGTTCTTGGTTAATTGTAGTTTGTTTTCTTAGGATAAGGTTCATTTAGTTAGTAGTTAATAAAGTTCATTGTTATGTTTGTTTTTAGTAGTATTTTAATGTGTGAGTGTAGCTCTGAGCAAGCTTCGCCGTGAGTCCTGTACAGACTGGATCCTGGGTCTCCAGCTGCCTTCCCCATAGGGGTTGGGATTGATTTCTGTGGGGCACTGGAGAAGGGCAACTAAATGAATTTAGCCCACCCGAAGGTTACACAAAGTCACAAAATTCAGTCACTAGGTGTGCCATGACATCATTCAGGATAGTGTTCCTGAGGGCTAGTCATGCGTCTTTGTTTGGGATGTTGGTGTAAAGAGCTTCTGCATGCATAATAGCCATGGGGGTAGTTTCATGATGACTAAAGCACCTCCTTTGTCAACCTCTTTGATAATAATGTCAGAATTGTTTCTGAGGCTCTGGATGGCATTGCGTTCTGCATGGCTGAGGTTATGGTCTAAGGGAGGTTGTTTGTCCACAATTTTGGCCTTTCAACAGTGGCGGAAACAATCTATATAGAAGTCTAGTCTGGGTTTGAATAGAACTCTTGAATGGCTGTGTCACTACAAAAGGTGATTTCCCCTCAATCACCTTCTCAGCTCTTGCTTACAGCTCTTGTTTCCATCTTCCACACTGTTTGAATCCAAACAGCTTGTTTACTTTGCAGAGGTAGACTAGGAGTCTATCCCTCTGGATCTGTTTGAATTAACCTTGTGACCCAACAATTTCTGTATGAATATATGTACGGTTAACATGCTATATTTTCCATTCCAAGCTACAGAAGGCACACTGGATTTTTAAAAAGCACGACTCCTGACTACTTGCCTCATGGAGTCTGACCCATGTGACACAATGCATCCTGTGTACACCCTTCTGGTGTGATAGTGTATCATTCATATTCACCCTCATAGGGTTTAATGCAAAGTGTACTACATAAGGCATTTTTGGAATGCTTATGACATACTGAGCATTATTGTTATGGGAAGTTCAAAAGGGGTAGCTATGTTAGTCTAGGTCAGCAAAACAAACAAGGAGTCCTGTGGCACTTTGAAAGAGTAACACATTTATTTATTGCATGAGCTTTCGTGGGAGAAAATCCCACTTTGTCAGATGCTTTGAAGATGGGGTACTTACAGAATGGGAGGAAATTAAATGCAGGGAAATGTATGACACAGGATCAGGTCAGGCTGTAACAGCAAATCAAAATAGATGTTGAGATTCAAACACAGTGGAACAGCATATAGAGGAAGGTGAGGTCAAATCACCTGTTGTGAAGAGAAAAAAAATCCTTAGTCCCTGTTGAACCCTGAGGTAATGCTATAGTTATCTACATCCCTCAAGCTTTCATCCAAGACTTCCCACATGATCCATTGTCTAAAGTCAAGCCCTAAGATATGACCACATTTGCTCCAATCCTTTGGATAGAGACAGACACGATCAGAATCTTTATCAAGCATTCTTAAAACTTCAATACCTACCTGCAGAAGTGAAGAAACAGATTGATAGAGCCAGACGGGTACCCAGATGTCAAGTACTACAGGAGAAACCCAAGAAAGAAAACAACAGAATGCCATTGCTCATCACCTACAACCCCAAAGTCAGACCTCTACAGGACATCATCAAGGATCTACAACGTCCTTCTATCCAATGATCCCTCACTCTCTCAAGCCTTGGGAGACAGACCTTTCTTTGCTTACAGACAGCCCCCCAACCTTAAACAGATACTCACCAGCAACTACAGACCAAACAACAGAAACATTAAAGCAAGAACATATCCCTGCAACAGACCACATTGCCAACTTTGCCTACATATCTACACAAAAGACACTAATCAAGCCAGTTACTCCATCAAGTGCTCATTCACCTGCTCATCCACCAATGTGATTTATGCCATCATGTGCTGGAAATGCCCCCCTGCCTTATATATTGGACAAACAGGACAGTCTCTACATAAAAGAATAAATGGACACAAATGTGACATCAGAAATCACAACATTCAAAAACCAATAGGGGAACACTTCAATCTCCCTGCTCACTCCATTAACGACTTGTTAATAGCTGTGCTCAAAGAAATGAGTAACAAATGGCAGCTTCAAAGACAAACTGCAGAGTTGGAATTTATATGTAAATTTGACTCTGTTGCCTCAGGGTTAAACAGGGACTACGGATTTTTTTTTCTCATCACGACAGGTGATTTGACCTCACCTTCCTCTATTGTTGTTCCCCAGTGTTTGAATAACAACATCTATTTTGATCTGCTGTTACAGCCTGACCTGATCCTGTGTCATACATTCCCTGCATTTAATTTCCTCCCATTCTGTAAGTTCTCCACCTTCAAAATATCTGATGAAGTGGGATTTTCTGTCATGAAAGCTCATGCAATAAATACATTTGTTAGTTTTTAAAAGTGCCACAGGACTCCTTATTTATACTGTTATGGTAGTGTGCTTTTTGCAATATCACATATATGGTTATGAAGCTCAGCTATATAATATTCCCAGATGTGTGTCTCACATTGTTTGGAGTAGATCCATTCAAAAACTGACTGCAGAGTGAGAGTTCACACCTTACAAAGGCATGCATAAAACAATCTAACTCTTCCAGGATAAATGGACTGGCCCGAGCATCTGATAAGGTGATGCTCATTTGATTCAACTAGAGAAAACCATCTGGGATATTGCCAATCAAATGACCACAGGGGGTAGCGAAGGAAAAGGGGTTAAAGGCAGAGACATTTTGATCTCTAGAATTCTCTCTTGCATTTCATCTATGAAACAACATCAAGCAACTGAAAGACTGACCACAGAGGGTAAGAGAAGAGAAGCTTGGTTGGATGTCGACACCAGCTTGTGGTAAGATAACATCAAAGACTGTAAGGCTACTGAAATGTTGAGTGTAGGTTAGAATCCAATCTGACATTTATTTCTTTTCTGATCAAATCTGACTTATATTCTTCTTGCTTATAATAATTTAAAATCGTTCTGTTCTTAATGAACTTCCCTGTTTGTTTTATCTAAAGTAATACATGTGGTCTCAGTATGTGCAGATGCCTCAGATAGAGTGACAGCACTAGTGCATATCAATTTATTTGATCAATTGACTAACCAATGAGCTTGCAGAGTCCAATGGGCAGCACTAAACTCTGTAAGGGTGCATCTACACTTACAAATTAAGTCAACTTAAGGATGCTTAAGTCAATTTAAACTACTCTACGTCCACACTGAGCTTTTATTAAGCCGACTTAAGCATTTCCTTAAGTCAACTTAAGGAAAGCTTAAGTCGACTTAATAACATCTAGTTTTAGGTCGACTCAGCGCTTAAATCAACCTTATTAAGTCGACTTAAGTCAGTGTAGACGTAGAGTAGCCCTAAGTCGACCTCCATGGCCTCCCTCCCAGGGTTCTTGGCACAGGAAGAGCCTGCCCTGGCCAATCACAGGGCAGGACACAGCCCTGCCCACTCTGTTCCTCAGAGCTGCCCAGGCCTACCGTCTAGGAAGATGGCTGAGCATTCACAAGCAGGCCCCATCCTGGAGCCACCAGAAAATCCTGGACCTGCTGGCCATTTGGGGGGATGAAGCAGTAAACTCCTGGTTGCGTGGCAGCCACTGCAACCGGAAGGCATATTCCTCCATCTCCCAGGCCCTGGCTGACAAGGGTCACACCTGGGACACCCAGCAAATCTGGGTGAAAATAAAGGACCTCTGACAGGGCTACCAAAAGGCCCAGGAAGAGATGCTCTGGATAGGGGCAGCCCCCACCACTATCTGCTGGTACTACCAGCAGCTGGATGCCTTTCTGGAACAGGAGTGCGACAGCCTCCGCCGAGCCACCCTCCCTCAACGATGACCAGAAGGAGGGCTTGGTGAATGAGGCTGTGGTGCTGGAGCAGGGGAGACCAGCACCCAGCAGCAGCAGGCTATCTTGCCAGCGCTGGAGTCAGTTGTGAGCTCAGAGCTCATCCCTGCCCTGACGCCAAACCCATCCTCACAGGAGGAGGAGCAGGTTCCCTCCGCCAAAAACAACCCAGGCAAGGGGACAGTGTGCCAGAAACCTGCTGCACCTGCTGGTGAGTTCTCCTTCTCTTTCTCCCTCCCTGCAGGCAGAGCTGTGCATGCCTGTGGGACAGGGACCGCAGGGGGACAAAGCCCAGGGACAAACAGGGTTGGGGGGGGGCATGGAGGGCCTCCCACAGGGCCAGAAGAGCTGGGGACTGTGTGGTGGGCGGGGAGAGCCGGAGCCAAGCGGTGCAGTGGTGTGTCTGGAGAGGGGGTGGGGGACTGTAGGTGGGAGCACCAAGGCCAGACAGCATGCACCCGACACCGCTGGCACGTGGCCTCAGGAGAGACTGCCTGCAGGTCACCACCGTCGGCACGGCACCCGACCTGGGAAACAGAGAATGCCAGCGTGTATCAAGGGGACAGGGATTGGGAAGCAGGGGGTCGGTCGGGGGACAGCAGCTGCTATTAGGCTTCACACCACACCAATTCTTTGCTTCTCCCCAACAGACCCTGTGCCCTTGACACACAGCATTCCCAGGGCCCCACCAGCCCCGACCGGGAGGAGAAGGAGAAGGGCACCGCGCTCACAGGATGAGCTCCTCAAGAACCTGAGGCACGCCTGATGGCTCAGCAGGAGCAGGAGGATGCCCAGTGGAGGGTTGAGCAGGGGCAGCGGAGAGTTGAGCAGAGGCTGGTCAAGAGAATGCTCAACCTTATAGAGTGGCAGACCCAGTCCTTGGAGTGCCTGAAGGAGTGTCTGTTCCCTCAGGGCCCCGCCCTGTGCCCCAGAAACAGCTCCCTTTGCCAGCGGGCCGGGACACAGGGTGGACATCTGTAGGGCCGGAACCCACCTTCCAGAAACTGCTAGCACCAGCCATGCCCCCCCAAACCTCTTCACTCCCCCCAAATCCCCTTTCTCTCCCCAACCCTCTTCACTCCCCCAACCCCAAAACCTGTAGCTTCCAACCCCCAGTTCCCCTCCCCAATGAAAATCCTATACACCATTATACATTCTGTTGTGGTTTTTATTGGTTTGGGGACAGGGAGGAGACAGGTGTGTGGGGGTGGGGAGGCAGGCATGGTTGGGTGGTAGAGGTGACGGGGCCTGGTAGTAGACCCACCCCTCAGTGCTCCTCACTGAGAAAGTGGGTCCTCGGTGCATTCCAGATGAGCTGTGTTTGCCGCTGGACCTGCTGAGTCTGGAGCAGCATGCTGTCAGGCTGCTCATACTGTGCAGCGAGCCCCTCGACCTCCCAGATGCTGGGGGCCCTTTCGTCCCAGAGCTCACAGAGATTGTGCAGGCAACAGCATGTGCTGACAACCTCCAGGAGGTTGCTGTTGCCAAGCTGCAGGTGGGTCAGGAGTGCCCTCCAGTGAGTTTTCAGGTGTCTAAAGGCACGCTCTACAATGCTGTGGCACCAGTTGAGCGTCCGATTGAAGAGGTCCCTGCTGTTATCTATGCGGCCCGTGTATGGCTTCATAAGCCAGGGGAGCAAGGAGCAAGAGGTAGGTGGCATCCCTGAGGATCAGGACAAGCACCTTAATGTTCCTGATGGTGATGTTGTGTTCAGGGAAGAAGGTGCCCACCTGCATGTGCCTATACAAGGCGGAGTTGCAGAGGATCCATGCGTTGTGCACCTTCCCCGGCCAGCCAACATAGATATTCTGGAAGATCCCGCAATGGTCCACGAGATCCTGCAGGACCACGGAGTAGTACCCCTTCCAGTTGACATAGTTCCTGACATAGTGTTCCAGGACTTGGATGGGTATTTGGGTGGCATCCACAATGCCCCCACAGTTAGGGAAGCTGAGTCCGGTGAGGCCGTTAAGGAGTTCATGAAGGTTGGTAGCAGGACCTGATTGATTGCCCTGCACACCTGCATGTGGGCAGTCCAGTCCCCACGGTGGCCTTCCCGATGCCAAACTGCTGGGCCACAGAGCAGCAGAAGTCCGGGGTTGCCAGCTTCCATAAGGCGACGGCCACTTGCTTGTCTACGTGCAGGATAGGTTGAAGTCGGGTGTCCATGTGCTGCAGAACCAGGGTGAATTCACGGACCAACTCGAGGAAGATCCGCTTGCTCATCCTGAGGTTCTGCAGACATTGGTTGTCATCCCAGGTGGTCAGGACGATCCGCTTCCACCAGTCGCTGCTGGATGCACATGCCCAGAGGCAATGAGGCACGGAGCACACTTCAGTGAGCGTGGCAGCTTGCTGGGGCAGCAAGGTGGGGGGCAGGCTGTTGTCTGCTGCCACGCTGGCAGGTTGCCAGCAAAGCCTGCTCCACAGCACAAGAAGCCTTACCAATAGTTGGCAGATGTTGTGCAGCTGCCTGACAAATCACTGGAGAAGAGTATGGTCCATGACCTGGTCAGCCTCCATGGTGCCAGGCACAATGGGGAAGGTGCTGAGCTCATTTCCTCTTTTGTAGGAGGTGCCAGGGGGTTGGGGGAACTTCTCAGGTACCACATGCCACACTTCCCACAACGTACCACTCCTAGGTCAACTCCTGCCAGTTGACTTAAGTATCTAGTTTAGATGCTCTAGGTCGACTTAACAAGGTTGCCTTTAAGTTGACCTAAATATACAGCATAGACATCCTAAATCGACTTAACAAGGTCGATTTAAAGTTGACCATATTAAGTCGACTTAACAAAATCGACTTAATTAACAAGTGTAGACATAGCCTAAGACAGCAGTTCCTAGGGTTGAATGTGGGGCTTAGGATATTAGCTGAAGGTCACACTATTGCATAATTCCATGAGTAACTAGCCAGAAGTACTCACTCATTAGGTCAGGGACTGCTCGCTTGTAGTTAGCTTGGTGTGGCCTAGAGTCAGGAGTCTGAAAGCCCTATGAGCTTCATATTTTTCCCTTATGCATACCAGGAAACCTGGAAGCCTAAAGAACCCCAGTTCAATCTGGTTCTTTCACAGCTTCCAGATTCTCACAGAGCTGGAAGCCTGGAGGACATGGGACAGCCCATTGAAACAGACTGCCAGGGGCCAAGCACTCCAAAATCATCTTATTACTGAGTCAGATAAAATTTCATATGAGCATATTCTGTTTCTGAAAAACCGTATGTCAGTGTTTGTGAAATGTCATTCTCCTGCTCCTCCAGTATTTTCAGTTTGTGGGATTACTTTTTTAAATAGGTTTGGTCCATATTGGAACAAGATGCATTTTGAAATATTGATATTTCCTTTCAATTGGAAATCCTGCATTCCAACCAATACTATCTCATAAATAGTGGGGGGTGGGGGGTAGGGGTAGGGGGGAGGAATCAAGTAGAAAAATAATTTATTCTGATCCTCATTTAGTTTAATTGACTGTCTCAATGCCAAGCAGATGTCAGCATGGGAAAATCACCAACATTATGGGGAAAAATGCAGAAAGGTATAAGTCACTAAATAGAGCAAATATCTCTTTGCACAAATACAAAATGATATGCAAGATGGCACAAAGGGCTGTCAAACAGGAATGTTAGCACTGGTGCACTGAATTGTGGGCACTGTACAAGAGAAATAGGAGTTCAAATCAAATTTCAGATTGAAATTGCAAAAATCAAGGGGCGGGGGGAGGAAGACTGAACTTGAGAGGTCTCTTTAAAGGAAAGAAAAGAGATGTGCTGTCTTTCATAAGTTAAAGAAATATTTGCTATTTTAGTACTCTGAGACAGATTTTGAACTAGAAAGAGTTTGTCACAGCCCTCTTAGGACTACCTTCTGAGAAATAGTTAAACACAGTGACAAAGTTCCAAGAAAGAGAAAAGTTCTTAAAATTAGCCTGTGGCCTCAGTTTATAAAGAGAAAAAAAAAACATTCTCCTTTCACCGTCAGCAACCCAGAGAAGAATAATACTGATTATTCCTGTGAAGAAAGGCTTGCGACATCAGGACATGCCTTTTGCTCTTCAGTATTCTTAAGAATTAGTCATAAAAGCAGTGAGGAAAAAAAAATATAGGATATACATCATAACTGCAAGATCCTAAAATGGATTTTTTAGTGAAAAACAAAAACAAGCCCTTTAAGAATGCTGTTATAAGAACAAAAAGGTACGTCTGCACTGAAAAAAAAAAAGAAAAAGAAAAAAAGACCCATGGCAGTGAGTCTCAGAGCCCAAATCAGGTGACTTGGGTTCTTGCTACAAGGCTAAAAATAGCAGTATAGCTATTCAAACTCATGATTCTAAGAATCAGCTATCTAAGAGGAAAAGAGCAGCAAAATTAGGTCCTCCAACCTTGCCTAGACAGGACTCACTAAAGTAGCCATTTTTAGAAACAGAGACTTGATCTCCCAGAGCTAGAAGGTCTATCAGCAGCCAATCAGGGCTCTGTGGGTCCACATAAAAGAAATTTCCTGCCCTTGGCTCAATCAGTTTCTTGGGAAGGTTATGAAGTTTGTTCATCCCTGGTGTTTGAGGGATGACTAGAGTTTTGTTCTGGCTACATTTGTTTAAGCTGGCTTTGTATTGATTGAGAGGGTCTCAGAACCTTAACCCTGAGATAAGGTTAAGATTAAGGGGCAAAATGGAAGGAGGCCCAGGAAGAAGCAGCAATAAACTGAAACTGGGTAACATGTAGCTTCTCTTTTGAGGGGCCATGGGGTGGAACCCAAAGTAATGGGCAGGCCTGGGTGCTTCTACCAGCCACTGTGATATAAATCCCCCAAAGGGAACACAAGTTATTTGACAGCCTGAACAAAAGGTTGAGTTAAGAAGACCAAGAACCATTGCCGGAGCCCATCTCTATGGCAAGGAGACTTTTCATTTGTTGGAGTCTTTATTACCCTGGAAGTTGTTGATTTTAGACACTGTTACTCAGCAAGATGGCAGATCTATGCAAGGTTGCCTTACAGCCTACAAGTGGTACCAGCAGGCAAGAAAAGGACTGCAGTACAACACTTGGCTGTTAGGAGCCCCTCGAGGTGAGTGTCCCCATTACATACTAGCTATTACTACATGGTAATTTAATTTGTTTTTGGAATATAAGTGAGATAGATAATGGCCAGCATAATCTATAACCTGCTAATGTACTTTCTTGTTGCACATATGATTTCCATTATCTGAGTCTTGACAGGATTTTATTATTTTGCTAGAAGATATCAAAAATATTTCATTCCTGATTGCCTTAAATTATTTTTTTTATTGCATTGATAGAGGTTTGTCAAAGAAGCACCTGGATCTTGTGAAAAGCAATGAACTTTCCATTCCCAGGTTAAGAGACTTTAAAATACTGTTATGAGAGGACTGGGTATATTACTGATCATCAGTACAAAACTTCAGCATAATTTTCCATAACTTGATAAAGGTTGGCAATTTGCATAGTAAAAATAAAATGCATTTCAACCATGGTAACCAATTGTATCAACAAAGCCCAATTTGAGACATTAAGATTTATAATGGAAACTTTATTTCATATATGTTGGTAAAAGGTTTAAGGGCTACCAGAGTTTGTCAGGTCTTGGCCTTTAATTTTGCACATTCAGTTCAGGTCTTGTGTGTCAGAGCAAACTCACTGCTGTCAGTCTTGAAGCAAGGAACAGAGCTGATGTATTTGACATACAGCAGAGACTTCTTAACATTCCTGCTGTGTATTTGATGTGCTAAAGTTGCCTACTCTCCATTCTAAAATGCTGAGATTTGTGGTATTCGTAAGCTATTTTTCTTACACTATAAATGGCTGTGCAGTCCAATATTTTTTTCCTCCTCTTTTGAAGGAAAGGTGTATGATGCATCTGATTTTTCTTTTTATGGTTTTAGGATATCTGTAAGCATATAGGAAATATTAAGTAAGGAAAAAATATAATAATGAATTTACCATATTGTTATTTTTCTGATGCATCAGTCTGACACAGTAAACAGCCTATTTTCACCATTCAGTTCAACACCATACAGACTCAATAGAACTACAGGCTGCCCACCAGGTAAACACAATTATGATAATAAAGATATAAGGTAACATTTTCAAAATTTCTTTAGTGACTTAGGCACTTTTGAAAATGGGAATCAGGCTCCTTCATTGCAATAAACATGCACAGCTGGCCCAGGTTTGCAGGGCTATACGTTTCCAGTGTAGGCTTTTGGGGTCAGCAGGCTAATCAGACCAGCTTGTCTCCCCCACAAAAGGTTGAGTTTGGCTTCTACAAACCAGGCCCATTCACAGTATTTCAGTTTTGACACTCAAGAATTATAATGCTCAAAATGGTTGGTCAACCCCTTGTGGGCTGTGTTCTTGCAAATATTCTGACAAATTCTTCAATTTGAATATGTTTTAACTTACCTGTTCTTCTTAATTTGCCCATTAATAGGTGTCATTCAAATGATATTTCTGAATAACTTATTTTATATTGTAACTTGACTAATACTATCAAGAAATAAACAACGCTTCCTGGTGACTTGCATTTTTAGGAATATTGGATTATAACAGCAGATTCTGCCTTTTATTATTGCAAAATATGACATGAGATCTCTTTTGCCAGTAAAAGCTGGCTGTGAAATAAGTTTGTTTTTTGTCTTTTTGGGAGTGGGGAGAAGCTGAATAATTGAACATCTTTTAGCCAGGTCCAATGTCAAGACAAATGAGGTCAGTCTAGGGTCCCATATGACAGATTTTTGCACTATAAACTGCCTGATTTCAATATAATTAGAGTAAGATTTTGGTCAGTCCTATCAGAATTTGATTCAGATGTTATAGGAGGTAAGTTATTTCAAATTTCATTTTATTTTTTGACCATTAAACCATCCATTTCAAATACCTAGACGTTTGCGCATATCTAAGGTTCATTTGTTAGTTTGAGTCACCGTATCCACCCATGTGGGAAGATTAGGGGGCATAAACAACTCTTACTTTTGTGTAGAGGCTAGGAGCCTGAGTTGGGAAGGGCAGAAACATTTTTTAGTCTTTAACTCTCCTTTTATATATGTGGTTGGGGGGAGATAGGGAGGGAATGTCAGATAATGGTTGGGGGCCTGGGCTGATTCTAAGGTGCTAGGCAGTGCAATCAGCACCAGATACAGGACTAGAACAGATTGTTTCCTTCAAAAGCAAAGAGGGAACCAGGAATCTAAGTATAACTCTGAGTCACAGTTTGGTTACTGATCTGTTCCTGGGCTACTCTTTATTCAGTGCTTGTGGTAAAATTGTGATTGAACTCCTAGTTAATAAGAGCATGAATGCTGTGACAAATGTTCTTTGCATATTTGCTAGACTCAGGGGCTGTGGAGTATCATTTGGAGTGTAGAGGAGTAGGGAGCATAGATTTACTCTATACAGTAAATTTCAGCATGCCACCCTCTCCTGCTTTTCAGTGGAGGAAGGGACACATCTAACTTCCTGGAAAAACATGGTGAGCTTTCTGATAGTTGGGTGGCTGTGGTAGAAATGGAAAAGGGTAAATGCCAGGTCATAGTATCACTCACTTAAGTTTGACTCATCTGTCCTTCCATCTTAAGTGAGTAGCATTGTGACGTGACATACAAGATTGCAGAGCCATCAGGTTTGGCCTGGCTACCCCAGGACCTATCTGCCATCCCAGGCAACTACCTAGTTTGCCTATAGCTTGAGGGGCACCTGCCTGCTTAAATTTTCAAGTCAAGGCCTGGACGCCCACCATCTTCTCCTCCCTTGACTCTGTAATCTATGACTAGAATTTTAAAGGGTGCTTGATTTATTGAGGACTTTGGGCAGATAAAGCCTGAGGGAAGGTGATTAGAGTCCCAGCCTTGAAGATGTCACTCATAGATGTCCAAATTTATTATGCTATCTGGCACAGAAACAAAGGTTCTTTGCTCTACAGTAGTACCTGCAGAGTGTTCATCAGTGTACTTGTTCTAGGAAAGAGGAGCTTGACTAATCCACATGGCCACTCAGTGGACAATTTGAGTATCTCCTAATACAAACAATTTCTGAGAAATATTTGGATAAAAATGAGCACATATAGACCAAGCTGTCTGGAAGCATGGACATGGATACAATCCCTATATCTTCTCAGGATGAGTTTAGACCAGTGGTTCTTAATAAGGTACAAAAGATATCAGGATCCCTTGGTGGAATTTGGTTATATGTATGTTCTTACTCTCCATTGTATATCTAATGTGAACACCGATTTACTACCTGCTGAACGAATGAAAAACAGTAAATCTCAAGCCTGCAGAAGCTTATTTGACTTTGACTAATAATCTAATAACACAGATTTATTAACTGTCCACAGTTTTTTGTATTTTTAATATAATTAGGCTGGCTAAAAGGGAATTCTTAGAGCAACTAGCAAAAAACGTACCAAGTAATAGCAACTTTTAAATCAGAAGCAAGAAGACTGCCTAACAATCAGTGGGGACACGGGATGATCAAGGTGCTAAAGGAGCACTCAAGGAATGTAAGGCTATTGCAGGGAAACTATATGAATTCTTTGCATTGGTATTCAATACAGAAGATCTTGTGAAAAATCTGTGTCCAGACTGAGCTGTCAAAAGAAGAGATTTTGGAACAAATCAAATCAATAAACTAAAGAGTAATAAGTCACCAGGATCAGATGATGTTTACCCCAGAGTTCTGAAGGAAGTCAGACATGGAACTATACTAACTGATATGTAACCATAGTTTTATCATCTGTTGTAGCAGATGATTTGGTGTATAGCTAATGTGATAGCTGTTTTTTTAAAAAGCCTCCAGGGTTGAGCATGGCAATTACATGCCAGGAAGTCTAACTTCAGTACCAGGCAAATTGGTTGAAACAGTAGTGAAGAACAAAATTATCAGCCACAGATGTATACAATATGTTCAGGAATAGTCAACACAGATGTTTTAAAGAGAACCCATGCCTCTCCAATCTACTGGAATTATTTTAGGTGGGTCAACGAATATGTGGGCAAGGAAGATCTAGTGGATATAGTGTATTTGGATTTTCAGAAAGCTTTTGACAAAGTCCCTCATCAAAGACTCTTAAACAAATAATAATAAAGATGAGTCTGTGAAGTGTTTGTTCATGTTTCTATGTATTAAGATTGCCATCAGTGGCCTACATGTGACTGATCACAGTATGCAGAACATAATCACTTAAGCCATTCTCACTTCATGACGATTTGTATACCTGTGCTAAGGGATTTGTTTATTTTAGTTTAGGTTTAGATTAATTGTCTTGGGAAATATTGGTTAAACTAAGTAAAGAAAACACTTTGTTTTGGAAAATACTGCCTGGATGTTAATCCTGTGAGTAGAGGGATGTATCCGTATCCTCCCAAGGGAGAACAGATGTAGTTTACTCTGGAAAGTTTCCTGAAGGGCATAGCAAGATCTCTGGTAAACCCTGGCAATTTTGTTAGGGCAGGCCCTCTACTTTCACCTTGCAAAAACAGATGAGTCCAGTAAAGGGAACCTCTGGTAAGCCCAGAAAGGGGCAATAGTTGAACTATTGTAGGATCCGTTTTGGGGTAGGGTAACAGGCCAGGGGTAGTTAATGTCTATGCTACAAAAGCTATTTTCTATCATGTTAGGCCTTTCACATTTTGTAGGACATGGCAGTTCTTGTAGTGTCCAACT
This sequence comes from Pelusios castaneus, assembly GCA_007922175.1. Classification (NCBI taxonomy): domain Eukaryota; kingdom Metazoa; phylum Chordata; order Testudines; family Pelomedusidae; genus Pelusios; species Pelusios castaneus. Next base: position 10,171,836 of record ML685779.1, read on the forward strand.
GGCAAAGAGAGATGTTATTCCAAGCTGCTGGTTCAGACCAGCAATAGGCACAGCCAAAGTATTCAAATACAAAGAACATACTTATGAGTTGAATGCGTCAGTGGCTTTGAGAAATACAGTTTTCTGCAAAATGTGACTACTTATCTGGTGTTCTTACTTCGGGAAAAGTTTGCACCTAGCAGCAGCCAGGACTGTGTGAAAATTCATGAAGGAATAAATAGAACGATGTTAACTTCCACAAGATTTAGTCTGTTATGATTGCATGCAAACACGTGGCACCTCACAGACTTATTTCCTCCCCACACCTTCCTCTCCCTACATCTCTACACAATTTCAAATCCTATTTGAATTTGGGGCAAATGATTGTCCTCTATGGACTACATTTGCAAACAGAAAATGCTTCCATCTACCCACCCTCAGTTCACTGTTTCCCTGTAGTTTGTTACAGAGAGTTGTTATTGAGTAGCATACTTACAGACATAGTAATATAAGGTTATTATTTTTAAGGAACAGAAATGCCTTAGCAAAAATCTGCATCTTTGAAGTAAAAAAAATCACTTAAAGTAATTTTGACAGTTTGCATTTGCCAATTGACTATTTGAATACTACATGGGTGTAGGGGAAAGAAGAGGGCCCATGTCACTGGTATACAATCAGTCATTAGCAGTCCATGGCTGTTAGCTGGGGCTTCTAATAACTCTTTTGCATTTGTTAATAGAACAGAAATCCATCCAAGTCCTATATTAAACATTAAAATGGAGGCAGACACTTACCAGGCTTTGAGGAAATGTCTGTCCCTTTTTGTCTGCTGCAGACTGTGCTGTGGGCTGTTTTTCAGGGTAGGTCTCTGAGTAAAGCCACAAGATGTGCTGGTGTTACTGCTCCTGCACCAAAGCCTCCCCTGGGAGTTTCAAGCACCAGAATCATTTCAGTGGCATCATTCAGTGCCAGATGCTGCATCCCCATGTTGAATTCGGGAGCCACCAGGCTACCTTCCCAGCTGACCAGGTCATAGTATCATAGAATGTTAGGGTTGGAAAGTACCTCAGGAGGTTATCTAGTTCAATCTCCTGTTCAACCCCAGGGCCAACTCCAACTAAAGGATTGCTTTTTTAACTTCATTAAGTATGTAGTTTATTAAGGTTTTGGCTCTGTTTGGTCTTTTAAAGCACCAGACTCTGAACTGACTTCTTATTTAGTAACCATTGTGTTTATAGGGATTATCTGAATGAAATGGTTTATTGATATCAATTGGTGTGATGATGTGGTTATAATTCCCATTTGAGTGTGTCTAACTTTTTCCTCTTCAAGGGATATTTTGGGCTCTGATGCATTTGTCCTGAAACATTATCCCATCTTGTGTATGGTAAATATGCATGTGGGTTTTTGCTATTTACCTAATACATTATCACTTAACTCTTATTTTAGAAATTTTTGTTTTGTAGGGCCATGGTCTTTTCTTCTCTAAGACTTTCTTGGTGGCATTGCTCCCAACCTAGTGTTTGTAGAGTTTTAGGAGGATGGGTGATATTTCCAGATCTGTAGAAGGAGATGGTTTCTAAGTAACCATAACACACAGTTCTGACAATGTTGTGTCATATTTTCATTGAGAAACTCATCATAATGCTCCTTGAAAAAGAAAAGCTGAAATAATGAATTTGATTAGTAGGAATGGAATAGGAGGCCACTATTATTGTATGAATGGTTAGTTGGACTCAGAGGTGTGTGAGAGAGAAATGGTGTGATGGGAGGATGGGGAAAGGATATAGTAACTGATGGTTTTTTCTATCTATCCATGTTAACATAATACAATTTTTAGATGACGGGGTAGTAATCAGTTGAAATTTGCAGGGTCCTCCTGATTCTAACAGTGGTTTCACTGAGTGTATTTAACCTGGAAAGGAGAGTGAGGTGTGCTAGGCACCATCATCCTGTGGTGCTGGGGGAACAAGAGGACGGAACAAAGGTGGTAGGGTCAGCTATGCAGCGCCAAGTATCAGATGGTACTCAAGCCCACGCAAAAGTATTACTTTTCTCCTCATTCTCTCAAATACAGAATACAACTTCATGGTTATGCCCTTAGTATTATAAAATGATTTTAATGATTTATTTCTTTACTCGGTGTCTTGTGAGGTTTTTAATTGTCTGGTAAAAAACACATCTCGCATGAGAGCAATCATAGCAGATCTTTGTTTCATCAGTGGCATGGATTTCATGCTATTTTCTTAGAGCTAAATATCAACTGAATATGTGTGATACCTGGCAGCTACTATAGTGTTGACATTTTATAAAATCGACAGTAACTAAAACTAATGTTGTCATCTTGAAACCAGGCACATAATCAAACTGGATGTGGGGAGATGGGAGAACAATCATTTTTACCCATTCTGAGATGCATTATGGCTGGTGATGTTATAATGTATCCAGACAGTTAAAATAACTTTGCAGTACAGTGAACATGACACAAGAAAGGGACTATGTTAATATCAAAGCTGACTACTACGAGGGAAAGTTCAGCTGTACTGGCATTCATCTGTCTGCTGTCAGTTTAGTTTTCATTAATCTGTGGTTTTGTGAATGACACTCTAAGAGGAGGAGAATAAGTTGTAATAAATATTTATATCCAAGTCCAAGCCTGGTGGTAATATTTGTGTGTTTCCCTTACAGTTGTAAGTACAAAACATATTTTACAAAGGAAATTTCTTGATAAAATTTTCAGACTTCCCAAATTCTGTTTTTGAAAGCACCTAAGTCCCAAATTGGTTGGAGTCTAATGGTAAAACTTTCAAAAAAAAAAAAAAAATCTGAGGAGCTTAAGTCCCATTTTCAAAAGTAAGCTAGGCAATTAAGAGCATAAATTCCATGGAAAGTCATTGGAACTTAAGTGCCAAAATTACTTTTGAAAATGGGACCTAGACACTATTGAAAACCTTTTCCTGTATGTGCGCAGATATACAGTGTCTTCTTTTAATTCAGAATTATAAGGAAATTATAAGGAAGAAAGTACTATGTTTTGGCTTTTCTTTGCTCTTAGCTGCGAGTGATTAAGGAACATACTGAAATTGGGTGAGGGGCGAGAGGGAAATATGTTGTCTGCTTAAAGTATCCAATACGAATAATGAGACTGAGATATGTTTAAAATCAGGCCCAGATGACTCAATCATAATTGCAGAAAGCAACCTGATGGCCTAAATGAAATGAGAAGGCAGTCTCAATCCATTTACTTGAGGAAGATTCACATAATGAAATCCAGCATTGCAATTGCTTAAATTGGCATTCTCACTCATAATACGAGCACAGAAGCTAAAAACTGAACTGTTCGTTCTGTCTTCAACAGAGTTCAACCAGAAACATCATTTGTTCTGCTGTCTGCTATGCCAATAAACAAACGACTTCTGTATGACACCCTTCACAAGGCTAAATGTACTTTAAAATTCCTACTGTCGGGCTTTGCCCTGTAGCATAATTTCTTCCCTTTCCACACAGAATTAGTGTTGGCAAACAACTCAACATGAACACTTAGTAAGATGCTGTCAAGTTCCAAAGGGGAAGCTGTGTTAGTCTATTGCAGAGAAACAGAGTCCTGTGGCACTTTTAAAGACTAACAGATAGTAAGATGCTGTGGCCCTCAAAAATAAGGAAAACATGATCCTTCAATGTATAAAGGGAAGAGTGGTGAATAAGAATAGAAATATAAATTTTACCTCTGCATATAGTATTGGTGTCATGGATACTAAAATGTTGCATCCAGTTCTTGGGTCTTAAAAATAGTCCTAAAAAATTAGAGTGCAGAACATAAAGTTCTCTTTCTAATTGATTTTTAATCAGCTAAACAAATCGAGCTCTTTGTCTTTCACTGTAAGACATCCAGACCACGAATCAGTTTATCTGTGGTTCTTTCTTTCTCCAGATCTTCAATCACTTTATTGGCCTTCCCTGTCTTGCCCTGTCCCCCTTCCCTCCATCTTCCTGAGTGCTCATGTTGAGTTGTTTACCAGTATACCCTAGAATCCTTTTCTCAGTCATTGTTCTCCAGAATATAGTCCTCCATTTTGTGAGTATTGCCTTTTGTGAATATATGCAGGGGTGGTTTTAGTGTTTTCTGAAGCCTGGGCAAAAGTCGAGGACGGGCCCCTACCATGTAGAGGCCCCCCTGCCAAGTGGGAGGGCCCCATCCTTGACTTTTATCCCCTTGCCTTCTCCGAGGTTCCTCTGGAGCTGCAGGCACTGTGGCTTCTCCTGGCCCGGCTGCTCCTGCCCTGGTTGGTCCATATGTGTAATATGAGGTGTCTGGGAGATTTAAAACAGCCAGTCAGCTGCTGAAATCCATCCTGCCCTGCTGGAATCTGCCCTACCCCAGTGCTGGGGCCCTCCCCCAGCATGTGGACTGGGGCACTTGCCTACCCTGCCCCATATTTAGGACCTTATGTATAACTTTACATTTGACTGTATTAAACATATTTTGTTTGAATGGACCCAGATAGACTATCCCATCTTTATCATGCTTTCTATTCTGTGAACCTTTGCATTAGCTGCAAATTTCATCAGCATTGATTTTACATTTATTTCCAGATAGATCACTGATAAAGATGTTGAATAGTCTAGAACCTAAGTACTGATTCCAGGTTAGTTCCTTTAGAAATGCCGAGTTTGATGATGCTTCCCCATTGATACTATGTTATGAGATCTGTCAGTTAGCTAGTTCTTAATCCATTCATGTGTGCTTTATAGAGATAGTGTAATGTATGATATAGTTCTAATTTTTAATCTGAATGTTGTGCAGTACAAAGTCAAATACCTTACAAAAGTGTGTGTTAAATCTACATCATTATCTTTAGCAACCAAATTTGTAACCTTATCAAAGAATAAAACTAGGTTTGCTTGACTTGTTTCCATAAAACATGGTGAGTGGCATTTATTATATTCCTAGTCTATAATTCTTTATTAATTGAACCCTGTATCAGCTTTTCCATTATCTTGCTTGGGATTGATGTCCAATTAACTGGGATCAAATATTGGGATTATTTTATTTGCCTTTTTATAGAATTGGTATATTAGAAATTTGTCCAGTCTTCTGGAACTTCCCAGTGTTCCAATATTCATTAAAAATGTCATTAGCCAGCAGAGATCTCTTCTGACAGCATTTTTAGGAATCTTGGGTGAAAGTTATTTAGGCCTGCTATTTTTTTTTTTTTTAAAAGTATCCTAGTAAATGTTGTCTAATATCCTCCCCCATTACTAATAAAATGCAAAACATTTCTATGATGCTAGCAAATCAGGAGCCAGCTCTTGTCAAGTCTGTAGGTGTCAGCTGAACACTTCCAAATTCATAACTGGAAGCCAGACCAGATCATCCATGTTACTATTCAGAGGGGTAGCAATGTTAGTCTGTGTACAGCAAAAACAACGAGATTCCTGTGGCACCTTAAAGACTAACAGATTTCTTCAGGCATAAGCTTTGGTGGGCTCATGGGCTGACAAAGTGTATTGGAGCCCACGAAAGCTTATGACCTGAAGAAATTTGTTAGTTTTTAAGGTACCACAGGACACTCATTGTTTGTTACTATTGTTCAAGTTACTATTGTTCAAGTTAGGTGTTAGAATTATAAGGATGTGTTAATGTTTAGAGACCATTAATGCATGCAGCAAAGTATTAACATTTTATCTTACTTGTAATGTTTGTATTCCATATGACAAGGTGAAATGTTTGTTTTTATAACTATAAAAATGCCTGTTATGAACTCAGATGGGAAGAGTGGCTCACCGCACCAAGTAAGAAGAACTATCTTGCCATCTTGGTGCAAAAGTTTTGTTAATTGCTCCATCCCCCATGAAGTACATGCAGAAGGCCTTGTTCCATTGTTTTGAATGTTGGCAGAGAGAAACAAAAATAATTAACATGAAGATTTTTCATCTCTTTACTGTCTGGACTCTAACAAGGACTGGAGATAAGAAACAAAGGCAAAAATTCCCAGGTTTGGGTTAGGTTAAGCCCTAAAAAACATATTCAATGCTGATTATTACTATATCTGTCACCTTTTTGAATCTCAGACTTAAATTCATTTATGTTTATATGCTTGATTGCTTTAATTTGTAAATCACTTGTATTTTCTTAGTTTATTACAGGACTGGTTACAGGCATTGCCTTTTGTTTGAGATTTAATGTACAAATTGATCTGGGGTAATTGACTGGTCCCTTGGAACTGGAAGAAACCTGAATATTTTGTGTGTCCGTGCCTGACTATCAAAAGGTTCAGCTTGCCTGGGTGATAAGATAGACTAGAGAGCTTAAGGGAACTGTCTGTGATTCCATGGTAAGACTGTTGTAGTGATATAGAATTCACAGTTGTTATTGGGTTGGTGAAACCATCAGTTGCAGGTGTCTGCCTTCCTTTTGAAGGCGTGCCCTAGCATGAGACAGACGGAATGACAAATTCATCGTCATGTGAAATAATTACATAATTTTTCTTCTTTTCAAATACAAAACAAATATTTATTGAACATCACCTCTTTTCTGTATCATTAATAGATTTATTAACTCCTTCGAAGAATGGTCCTGTAACATTGCAAGGGTTCTTCTCTCTATAAATTTTAACTCTATATTATCCTTATCCCTACTAGTCATGGATTTCCCCTGGTGTGTTTAGCTTTCCTTATTGATATTCTCACTACATTTATTCTATCCATGTCCCAGGTCACAGACAGGAGATACGGGGCGGCCTCCTATCCCCCATTTCAGAGCTCTGCCACACCCTAGGCTCACAGCTGGTGGCAGCCTCTTGTGCCCTGGCTCTGAGGAAGGTGGCAGCTGCCAACCTTCTGGGTTCACAGCTGGGCAGCAGCTGCCCACTGCAAGCCCACCTCCCAGGCTTGATCTAGTGGCAGCCTCCCTGGCAGCAGCCTTCCGTGTGTCGGCTTGGAGCTGGGCGGCTATTTCCTGCACCCTGCGAGCTGGCCAGCAGCCTCCCATACCTCAATTAGCAGCCAGGAAACCAGCAGCAGCCGCCTTTGTCCCTTCTGGTCCCAGATCTCATCTGGGAGCCAGGTGGCTTTCCTGGGGCTGTCTTGCAGTCTGGAGCCAGGCACTCCAGCCACCTCTCACAGTGCTTACATGTCAATTTCACTGTTCTAGTGGAGCGGTGAAATTAACAGGTACGACTGCCCCTCCAATACTCTAAGGGGATGCAGTGTCGACACTGAATCTGTCAGTCCAGCTCTGCTGACAAAAGCCCTATGCCTCTTGTCGTGGTGGTTTTATTTTGTTGAAGAACAGGGTGGTTCTGTTGGCAGGGAGGTGATTACAGTGTAAACACCGGTAGTGTTTTGTCAATAAAAGCTGATTTTTGTTGACAAAACTCTCTAGTGTAGACCAGACCTAAAAGATTCCTTACTGATTACAGAGTAATGCATTGCTGTGTCAATTTAGCTGCTCCTCTGAGTCAATGCTACCACTGACTGCTGACTGGAAGCAGTATAATCTAGCATCTGGAGCAAGACAATGGGAGTCTCAAAGACTTGGTTTATTCCTCACTCTGCTGTGGACTTGCTTTGTGACCAGGAGCACAACTTTGTACATTCTTCTTTGTACATTCTTCTTATTTCCCTTATTGTTACAGACAGCAATAATAATAAGTATCACTTTTTAAAGCATTTTGAGATCCTGGAGCAACAGGTGCTATGTAAATCCAAAGTATTATAATAATTATTAGCTGGCTCAACCTATGTCTTACATCTTCTGTGGGTTTTGGTGTATCAATAAGAGCATTATGGCTTGTCTTCTAGTGCTCTCATGGAAGAAAAAAGCTCACTAATGCCATTTTTCTTCCTAATGCTTAGTTGTTCCACAGATTTTGCCTCATATTCTCCTTGGGAAATTTTGTATGCAATCTGCACTCGCTACTGGAAGATTAGAATCCTCTTAAAGACAGGAGATCTCTTAATAGTGCCTATGGTATGCTTAGGACTCTTTCATTAATGAAGTCAAATTATGTTTGTCACTAGTTATCCCTTAGAACAAAACATGCAATATTACCCTGATTATTTTCAACAACTGTTTTATTTTGGAAAGTGCACACTTTAGACACTAAAGACAACTGACCAGGTAAATGTTTAGGTTAGATGTCAGAGCCAGGTTGCCATCTTAAGGCAGCATGGCTGAGTGCTGAGCAAAATAAAAAAGAAGAGAAAATATCAGAGATTGTGAGGATTTGCACATCAATAGATAAACATTCTCCCCCTGTAGGGGTCCACATGGGGCCAATGCAGTTACATTAGAGTGTAATAACTTTCTTACAATAGTTTTGTGGCACAAGGGTAAAATTCCTTTTCTCCCCATCACGCTCCCTATTTAGCTATTCATCACCTGGTTCAGCTGCTTGCGGTAGAGGCACTGGGCTCAGGATTTGGATTTAAGTATCTAAGTATAACCCTTTAGTTGCGTGTGAGCTACATGATATATTGTGGGCATTTTTACTACATAAAAAAGCCTGGTAAAAGCATCTTGTTTTAAAAGTAGAATTAATGAATTCCAGACTAAAGAGTATCTCACAAAGCCCAGATAAACAATGTCCCCCCAAGAATGACATAGTCTAGCTCCAAGGGGGTAGCCATGTTAGTCTAGTTCAGCAAAACAAACAAGGAGTCCTGTGGCACTTCTAAAGAATAACTAATTTATCTAACATATGAGCTTTCGTAGGAGAAAATCCCACTTTGTTGGATACTTTGAAGTCGAGGCTAGCTATGTACGCGTCTTTTCATCCTAATATGTGAACAACTCTTTGCATTTATAAACATTTCCAGAAATTACAGGAAAATATATTGCAGCTAATAATAGAAAATTAGAGCTGGAAAGAATCTCAAAAGGTTATTTAGTTCATACCCCTGTTGCTGAGCCAGGACCAACTGTATCTTGATGATCCCTGACAGGTATTTGTCTAGACTTTTCTTGAGAGCCTCCAGTAAGAGAGATTCTTCCATAACCTCCCTGGGAGCCTATTCCAGTTCTTAACTATCCTTAAGTTTTTCTTAAGATCTAACCTAAATGTTCCTTTCTGCAGCTGAAGATAATTACTTCTTGTCTAACCTTCAATGGACATGGAGGAACAATTAAACACCATCCTCTGAATAACGGCCCTTACTACATTTGAAGACTTCTAGGGTCTTCTGTCTTCTTTTCTCAAGATTAAACACACAGAGTATTTTTAAAAAAACCCACAACTTTCTCATAGGTCATAGTTTAAAAAAAAATATGTCGTTTCTGTAGCTTCCCTCCAGACTGTCTCAAATTTGTCCACATCTTTCTTAAACTATTGTGCCTAAAACTGGGTGCAACAATCCAAGTGAGGTCTCACTGATGCTAAGAAGAGCAGGACAATAATCTCCTGTGTCTTTTTATATATATATATTTCAGTCCGATTAAGACACCCCAGAATACTAACCTTATTTGTAATTACTTCACAATGTTGGTTCACGAGGACAGGTTTATAGTGAGAATAATTAACCATTGGAACAGTTCACCATGGCTCATGGTGGATTCTTCATCACAGGTATTTGTAAATCAAGACTGGATGCTATTCTAAAAGATATGGTATGGAAATTACTTTGGGGAAAGTTCTATGCAGATCAGACTAGATGATCATGGTCCTTTCTGGCCTTAGAATCTATAATAACTAGAACCTTTTCTGCAGTACTACTATCTCGCCAGTTATTCCTTGTTTTGTATTTGTGCGTTTAACTTTTCCTTCCTAAATGTAGTACTTTACATAAAAATGACCATACTGGGTTGTACCAAAGGTCTATCAAGCCCAGAATACTGTCTTCCGACAATGCTTCAGATGCTTCAGAGGGAATGAACAGAACAGACAATCATCATGTGATTGATCCCCTTTTGTCCACTTCCCATTTCTGGCAAACAGAGGCTAGGGACACCCAGAGCATGAGACTGTATTCCTGACCATCTTGGATGCTAATTTTTGTACTTGTCTTTAATTTATCTTGTTGATTTCAGACCAATTGTACAATTTTTCAAGGCCCCTTTGAATTCTAATCCTGTCCTCCAAAGTGTTTGCAACCACTTTAGCTTAATTTCATCCACAGATTTTAACTTGTCTTCATATTTTTATCCTGTTATTTCCCTATTCTGACCTGCATTCCTTTCCCTTTGTTGTTAACCATCTGGACATAGTTGATCTTTTTAGTTAAAACTGAAGCACAATAGACATTTAACTCCTCTGTTTTTTTGGTATTGTTCTTTATTAGTTCTCCAATTGTATTGCTCCAAAATGACCTAAAATGTAACCAGACATCCTGTTTTTCACAGGTGTTAGCTCCAGCATATCAGAGAATGGATGTAGAGTGAGGTTCACTTCATGAACCGCCTTCTTCCCTCCTGACTACCTTAATTATGCTAAGTTTCCTGCAGAGGCCTACTAAATGGCTCAATGTAACAAGCAGGATAATTGGTAGTTCATCCCAGTAATTGGCAGTGGCTTGGACATCTGCCCATCTACAAAAGTAGCACTTACAAATGTAGAATTATTATTTATTTTATTAATTACACAACTGCCCTCTACTAAAACAATGTCAAACTTCAGAGCCTACAAGTATTTTCCAGGTCTCCTTAACCCAGTGTTTAGTCTCTGAGGGTGTAGCTACACTGGCAAGTTAGGTCGACTTAAGGATGCTTAAGTCGACCTAAACAAAGCCGTGTCCACACTGGTCTTTTCTTAAATCAACTTAAGCATTTCCTTAAGTTGACTTAAGGAAAGCTTAAATTGACTTAATAACACCTCATTTTAGGTCGACTTAAGCCTTAAGTCGACTCCTTAAATTGACTTAAGGCCAATGTACACGGGGATTAATTCTAAGTCGACTTAAAGCCAATATAACGGCTATCTCTGCTGTTAAGTCAATTTAACAAAGTTGACTTAAAATGTAGTCAATTTGTTAAGTCATTTAACTTTGTCGACTTAAAGTCGACCTTGTTAAGTCGACTTACAAAGTTAAGTTGACTTTGTTAAGTGTAGACATAGCCAGTGAGTCAGTACTGTATCAGGAAATAAACCAAAAGCAATGAAGTACCTGTGTCTGTTATATGGCTGGCACAGATGAATCAATACCAAGTTCTTAACCTTATAGCTTTACTTTATTGGCCCATAAAGTAATTCCCATTAGAATGCCTTTGCTGAAGGCTCCACTTATTAGCCTTGAGCACATATATGTACAATAGGTTATTAGCATACCCTACACAAATAGTTACTGAACAAGTCTGAGACAGTCTTTGGGTGATTGTCATAGATTTCTAGATGTCAGGCTGTTCCAACTGTGCATGTGTCCATGAAGTTATCTGCCTGACTCAGACTTGCTACTTTCCTCTTATACCACAAAAGGTACAGAGACATGTCCATCAAAAGTACTGTGTAACTGATCAAATGGAAACAATTCTCAAGCAAAGGCAAAAGTTATAGAAAATGTCAAAACAGGATGTGCTTATGTGGTCTTGAGTAGTTGGTCTAGTAACTGTTCCAACTGCTGCCTTCTCACCTCGGACATCGAAGAACAGGGCTCAGACTGTCAGGTTCAAAAGAGCACATAGGATCAGGTTTATTCTTCCATCTTCCTTTTGGCTTTCCTTAGATGAAAGAGATCACACAAAAGAAAATATGCTAAATGACTATTCCGAGAAATAAGCACTAAGCAAAATAATTCATAGTGCATCTCAATAGTTGGCAGTGGCTTAGGTACTTGGTAATTTGCTAAAATGTCCCCCTTTGTACAGTGTACTGCCACTCTTACTTTTGCACAGCTGCTGTGGTTCATGATGCCTGGCGCTCAGCCTGTGACTCAAGGCAAGCTCCATGTTGTTGTGAAGGGGATGTATCTTGCCAGATTCCACTGCTATCCCGCAGGACCAGGGGCACCATTTCATATTTGGGGGTGTGTGTGTATGTGTGTTAGGGGAGTGCGGTCCCTTTAAGAAGGGAACGCAGGAGCCTGAATGCTTTTTCAGGTTGCAGCAGCAGACAGACTCCACTGTTCCCTGAGCCCAGCTCAGTGGCACCCTAGGTATGCAGGAGAGGAGAAGGGGATACACTGACATCATCCCCTCACCCTGCACAGGAGGCAGGGTCTGGGTCCAAAGCAGCTTCACCAGGGGTGACTCATGTGAGGGGGCAGCAGTGGAGCAGGGTTAGGAGAGGAAGGGGATGCAGTGGCACCCCTTGACAATGGCATTCTGGGTGATGGCTCCTCTTGCCCACTCTTAAGTCTAGCCTTGTTCAGCAGAGAGGGGGCAGTGTACGTAGTGTGGGGTGGTACCCCTTTCCCTCCTGAAAGGTGTTTAATTGGCTCTCCCAAGTCACCTGCATACTACAGAAAAGGGTCACAATTAATTAGTTCATCAGGGTGGGAGGTGATGGCTGAAGTCACACAGGGGATGAGATCCTGTGGAGGCAGGTTCAAAGTGCACTGTCCCTGCTTTATGTCCTCATGGCTAGACCAGATTAATGCAGAGGCTATAGGAGCCGAATCCCTGGGCCACAGCCTAAAGGGAGGCCCAGGGTCCAGCCCCTAAGACACCTGCCTGATTTAGCCATTACCCTGCCCTGCTCAACCCCAGCAAGGATTGGAGGGTGCTGGGGGAGCTACTGCCCTGCCACCACGGGGGTGAGCGGGTGCCCTGGGCCAGAGGCCAGGCTCTGCACTTCTGCCCTGCCCCTGGGCTGGCTGGTCCACCCTCAAGAGTTGGGGAAGGCTGGCACCTTGTCACTCTGTTCCACGTGTGGGGCTGGCTGTCATGCGGTACAGCCTCTAGCGCAGTCTTCCAGGGTGCCACTTGGTCCTGCGACCCCGGGGGGCAGACCAGCCGGACTGAGGACTGGCGCACAAAGTGGCCCACTCACTGCCAGCCCACCTGCAGGCTGCCATTGGAGTGGGGGGCACCAGTGGGGAGCTGGGGCCCCATAGCCTCTTAATCCAGCCCTGCTCATGGCTGCTGGGGATTGCCCTTACCCCTTCTCTCATGTAAAACAAATCAATAGATGAACCGGATGAGGGGACGTGAGACTGGCTCTGAGGAACTGGGAGGCATTGCAGTAATCTTCATGCCTAGCAAGGATATGACAGGATCCCTTGTACCTGACTACCTCCTATTTGCTGCCACAGCCGGTACCTCCCTCCTTTCCCGTTTTCAGAGGTGTGCAATTAATGCTTGTTAAAAATAATGTGTTAATTTGTTTTGAGTTAATTGCATGTTATAACTGATTGACAACCCTAATGATAATTCTACGTTTGTAAATTGCACTCTCACAATAGAGACCGCTCCACAGTAGTTGTATGAAGTGATTTGGAAAATGCTGCTGCTTTTCTTTTTTTACTAAACAAATATTTGTAATAAAAATAATATTCTAAAGTGAGCATTGTACACTTTCTATTCTGTCTTGTCAATGAAATCAACATTTGAAACTGGAAAAACATCAAAATATTTAGAATACATTTAAACTGGTGTTCTATTGTTTGAGTGCAATTAAGCTGCAATTAATCATAGTTATCTTTTAAATCTAGTTGTTTTGCACTAATTGCTTGAAGTTAACTGTGATAAATTGACATCCCAAGTAATAATCTGTGACTGGTAAATAGTCCTTTGATTGCCAAGTAAATAAGTCAGTACCTACCTTCTCAGAAAGGCTTTGTAGAGCTGGGTAAGGTCTCAGTGACTTTTCCTGGTAGCCTGGCTTGTATTTCAAGCACGAAAAGCAGTTTCCTACCACATTAGTAATATTGTGATTGATCTGTGGCCAATACGGCACCTCTCATACTCATTGTATGCACTTCTCAATTCCTAAATGATCCTCATGGATTGCTTTCCAAGAGCTCATTGGTATTAAAACCTTGCTGCCCTTGAAAATCACCCTATCTATCAAAGTAAATTCAGGTCTGCAGTTCCAATAGTCTCTTATACTTGGAAAACAACTGCTTATTTCTTTAGACCACCCTTTAATTATCACTTCTTTAAGGATCCCCGGTGATTCATCTTTCTCTATTTCCACTCTTATTTGTTGAAGCAGTCTGTAAACTACATGAATTGACTTTGCAATCAGATCTACAGAAGCTTGAATTTCTAGTTCTAAGGTCTTCTCTGTAATGAAAGTCACTGCTCTGTAAACTGCATCTGCAATGAACATGAATTTACCATGCATGTAGGTCACAACTGAATCATACTATTGAAGAATTGTCATCCACTTTTTAGTGGTTTGCCAAATAAAACTCTCAGAGGTTTCTAGTCTGTTTCAGCATTCACTGTCTGGCCATGAATATACTGATTTAATCTCTCATAGGCAAACAATATTCCTAAAATCTTCTTTTCAGTCTGTGCATAGCTGACTTCTGCCTCTGTTAGTGATTTGGATGTATAGATCACTGCCAACAATCCTTATGTTTTCTATAAAATCACTGCACCTAATCAAGACTGTGAAGCATCTGCTGAAATTTTAATAGGCCTTCCTGGTACATGGAACTACAACAATGGCTCTTGTATCAGTTGTTGCTTCAAACTGTTCCATGATTCCTCCTAATCTACAGCCCAATATTAGTCACTTCTATTCCCTAGGAGTTTTTTCAAAGCCACTGCTTTGCTTGGTAGATTAAGTGTGAATTTTCAAAGAAGATTAACCATTTTCAGGAACTATTGGACATCTTTCTTTGACTGGGGACATGACATCCTTTCAATGGCTGAAATCTTTCTCTTACCAGGTTCTACGTCTTTCTTAGAAATAAAATTTCTAACAAAAGTCATTTCTTGTAACTTGTAAAATATATTTCTCCCTGTTTAGTATGAGGTTTGCAGTTCTAGTTACATCTAGGAATTCCCAATGTCTACAATCATATTCTTCTTTCATTGAGCTTCAGATAGTGATGTCATCCATTGGAGTATCAAGACCATTAATACATTCATAGAAAATATGTATGGTTTTGTGGTACATGTCTAGTTCTGAATTTATGCTGAAGTTAAACATGAGAATCTGTATCTTCCAAATGTGGTATAAATGTCCATAGTTTTGAGCTTTCTTCAGCTAATTTTAGCCGCCAAAATCCTGAGGATGTTTCCAATTTACTGAAATAATGTCTTCTCAGGTTGACTGTTTATCATCTTAGTGATGTGTCTCAGATCTATTTAAATATGTAGCTAGCCGTTGTTTTTCTCTGCAATGACTAGGGAGCTCACCCTTTCCTTTGGCTTCAGCAGTGGTTTTTATAATGTGTGTTTCCATTTTTTGATTGGACCTATACTGGTTATATTTAGTACTTAATACATAGATAAATTCACCAGAAGGGGTTATCTCTTTGAGCTGTGCTTTCACAGTTTCTGCTGCCCTGTATATCTGGAGAGCTTTTTCTAAAGTTAAATCTCCTTAATGGAGCAGTCTCTCTTGACACATTGTTTTTAATACCACAAAATATTGTTTTTCTGTCTCTCAACTTACCAAAGTCACAGGTTTTAATGTCTCCTTCGTTCTGTGACATATTGCTCTATGGTGCCATCAGCTTTTGCATGCAAAAAATTTGTCTCAATAAAAGGTATCATTCTTTTTATCATAGTGTTCCTCAGATTTAATCAGTATTTTACTAAAATATGCTTTCGCCTTCTTCTAACTTAAAGTTATTATAAATAGCCAATGCTTCCTTCCCAACAACATGCAGAAAGGTTGATTATTTTACTTATTTTTCTCCTCCGCTGCTATGGCTACTAAATACAGTTCAGATCTCTGTTGGAATTTTTTCCAATTCTCTGCAACATCGCCTGACAGTTGCAACAAATCCATTTTTTGTTATTTTCCCCCTTCTTAAGCCAGTCAAGTTATTATTGTTTTCATAAAACACACAAAAGCCATCATGTGCTCCGTTTGCCTTTGTTTGCAGTTTCATACAGTGGAGTTAACCTCCAAATATCTGCAGTCTCTGTCTCATTCAGTACCTCTGACACAATGTAATAATCTTGGGATTCATTAAACAATAAACCAGGAACAAATAAAGGAATAAAACTTTTATTAAAACAAACTAGAGCATCTGTGGTGAACTGCTGTACATAGCTGCACTGTGTTCTCCATCCCTGCTTTCAGGCCACCTCTCAAAATTCCTATTTACTTCATACTGTCCCATATGCGAAGTTTATTTAAATTATAATCTTGTACAAACGTATATCTAAAACATGGGGGAATAAAGAGGAGGGGAAGAAAGAAAAGGAGATGGGGCATGAAGAAATATATTGGTTAGTAATGAGAGAGAATGGATGTAGAGCAGATGAAAAGATGGATGAGAGGAGCCAGTGATTTAAAACAACCAACCAACCAAATAAAAACCCACAGATGCCTCTCCTTTCCATCTATGTCTATATATAAGGCCCTGAATTCTGTTTGTAGATTTCAAATGGTTAAAATACAAAGAAAAAGAAAGGAATGTCCCCAGTCATAACCCTTGGATACTTCATTATCTGTTACACATTGTCATCATCAATATTTATTTGTGCCTGCTTCTGGGACATGAAAAGAAGAGGGATGTTTTTATATGTGCTACTATGCATTATATAACACGAGAGTTTAAATGATTTTGTCCAGCTCTTTGTCACAGTTGTAATAGACTTATTCTTTTCTTTCAGCAATTGTGCTGTGACATTTACTTTGATTATTTTTAAATGCATTTAATTAATCTTATAACACACAAGAGAATTGTGCAGCACATTGTCAGACTTTTAATTTCCAGAATAGTTTTTCTCTTGCCCTGCCACATAAAGCAATTTACTCCATGTAATTTGTAATCCAATAAACACAATTATTGTATTTTAACACATTCATCCTCCAGTGCCCTCTTGAATGCCATTTTGTAAAATCAAGCAGTGGAGGAAATTACTGATGTGATGACAAAGGAACATGACAAAGTTGTTTTTAAAGAGAATAAAATGAAGGATCTAAATTAGTTAAATGAAATTAGTATTGAAATTGCAATTTCGTATTGAGAACTCACAGAAGCTCTAAATTAAATATAAACACTATAAATAAATACTATTTAGAAATAGAAAAGCCATTATTCATACCGGTTAGCTAAATGAACATAATAATTATTGTCTCTGAGCCATTATGTGAAATGTATTGTCAAAAAATACACTGTAAAAGACTTCAGAATTTATGCTCATAGGCTATATCTATACTTACAAAGTTGTCAACTTTCTTAAGTCAACTTAACAAGGTCAACTCGACTTACAGTTGACCTTATAAAGTCAACTTAACAAATTGGCTACACTTTAAGTTGACATTGTTAAGTCAACTTAACAGCAGAGAACTTAAAGCCAATATAACGGCTAACTTAATAAAATCAATTTAGTGTTAATCCCCGTCTACACTGGCCTTAAGTTGACTTAAGGAGTCATGAAAAAAAAGAATCCAGACTTTTGGCTGCATAGTTCCACAATGTCATAGAATGTTTTTTGAGGTTTACATTTATTCGGTGAAGGACTCGTTTTTTTCCTTCCCTGTCCGTTATCTGCTAGGAGTGGACCAGCCCCAACAAGGAAAGGCCTTGAAGACTTGTCTCGCTTCAGGGATCTTGAAAAGATAAAGTGCAACCCTTTTACTTCAGGGGACACTTGCCACACATGCATCTCCTGAGCTTTCTGGAACTAAATAATTTGAGAAGCACCTTCAGTGATCAGCTAAAAGCCTTTGTCCTGACATCCTAAATCTTTAATGTAGTGATGTCAGACATCTACAACTTCTTACAAACTTCTACAACATCCTGGAATGGCAACCAGTAGGGCTACTTCCCATAAAATCCCAGGAGATGCGATCATCAGGGAGGAAGGGCTGAGGAAAGATATCCTACAAAATGGAACCTGGAAACACTCCACTGAGTTCTGCTGTTTGAAGAAATTCTGAAACTAGCTAGATCCTTTAGTGTTCTTATCCTCTGGTCAAATGTAAGTTAAGAGCTGATGTTATAGAGAACTCACTGGTTTCACTGATCATTGACTTCCTAACAATGAATGAAAATCATGAATTCATGATGATTCTTCTAGATTTATTGTCATATGTCTTGAACACCAGCTACCATGGACTTTTTTTTTTTTTTTTTTTTGCAGTATTTACCTTGGTGTCCCCTATCTAAATTCCACTTGGGTTTCTACTTCTGGCTCTATCAGTTTTCTCCAGGGTCAGATATTCCCCTTGTGATTTTACATTCTGGGTACATCAGTTTCCTCTAGTTTCAGACGTTCGTCACTTTCTGTCTTGAGCAATTTTGTATTGTTTCTGCGCATGTTTATTTTAAAGGTGACTTCACACTCCACAGTTGTAAGAATTGCAATAATACGTGAAGTGTTACCTGCAAATATAATTTGTACTCAGTTTGTAAAGTGTATTAAGATCTTTTGCTGTGTCAAAGGCTACAGCTGGGTGGGGGGCACTAATAAAGAATTTTGCTGTCTCTGTCTCTTTCTCAGCCTTGAGTTCTGGCTGTTTCTGGATTTGTATTGTTTTTTCTCATGTCTATGTCTGGGAACAAGGCACACTGACCTCGGAATGTTTAACTGAGGCGGGATGAAGTGCATCTGGGGAGGAGTGCTTTTTTTAGCCTATCAGAGACTGTATTTGGTTTCTGTAACATGAACTAAAGTCTATAAAAGAAGCTGTTGCTATGTCACAGGTAGGAGATTTCCTTTGTTCTCTCCCCGTGAGCGCTCCCGTATACAGATTTAAGTAAAGGCTTGCTAATCACACTTAAGAGGTTTGCGTTTTAACTTGACAGTTTTTTGGTGCTGTGACTCGGATCCAGCTAGCCTGTGCCTGCTGCCTGCTGCTCTTCTCCTTCCCTTGCCTCCATGCTGGTGTCCGGGAAGGCGCCTCTACTTGCAACTATTGCTCACAGATGGACAGCCAGGTGAGCAGATGAGGGAGGAGGTGGTGAACGCTGGAGAGCCTGGAATGACAGACATATTTGTCTAAGTGTGATTACCAAGACCAGGACTGGATGCCTTGGGCTTCAAGGAACAGATGCCTTGGGCTTCAAGGACCGGATGCCTTGGGCTCCTCTGTAAGCAGTGCTTTTTTTCTGCCAGAATGCACCGGAATGGCGTTCCGGCACCTTTTTTTCCTTCTCCCATCCACCGGCCGCCTCGACTTCCTGGCCCAGAGCCGACCCCGCCCCGCTCTGCCGACAGCGTCGGCCTCCCGGCACGGGGCCAGGATCAGGCTCCGTTGCCGGGGTCTGTCTGCCCTGCCGGGGCCGCGTTCGGTCCCCGCCGGTGCTCCCTCCCAGCTGTGCAGGCTGGGCCGGGCTGGGGAGATTTAAATCTCCCGCCCTGAGCATGCGCAGTTACAGCGTGCTCAGGGCGGGAGCGGACTGG
>ML685779.1:10191625-10286713 GCA_007922175.1 Pelusios castaneus
GGCTTGAAAATTTTGCACACAAGCCACCAAACCTAGAGGGAACATTGGCTACTAGTTGCGTACACAACAGCAGGCCAGCAGGCTAACATCGGTCAGTCCCACACTCTGGGCCTGGCCGGAGCCCACAGCACCAACAAAAAGTGTGTGGATGCATTACTGCCTGCCACCCAGTACCCAGAAACACAGGCCAGCAGCAGACGTGATAGCTACGCATTCACGTTTTTTTCTAATTATAATACGGCCCCCCAACAGTCTGAGGGACCGTGAACTGGCCCCCTATTTAAAAAGTGTGAGGACCCCTGCTGTAAGACCTCACAGGTTGTCTTTCAGTATATTAGCGGCCTGCATAGTTAATAAAACTTAACAGTTTTTACCTTGTATTTTTATTTCTTTGATATATTCAAAAATTTACTGTTTACTGCACTATTTTCAGTGTTATTTCTTTATGACACGACGGACATCAATAGGAGTTCCGGTACCTTTTTTTTTAGAAAAAAAGCACTGTCTGTAAGGTACCTATGAGTTTTCTGTTTAGTCCTTGGACTCTGTGAAATGGGGGGGGGGAGGGTGGAGTAACGGAGTGACCAAGAGCGTGCTGTGATTGTGTGCCTGCTAATCCACTTGTAAACCCCGCTGCTGACCAAGGCTGGCCACAGAGTATTCCAGCCACCCCAGGCCTGCTGCGAGCCTCATGGCTGTGACCGGTGGTGTCCTAAACACAAGAGGAGTGTTCTGTGAGTCCGTGTCCCAGTGGGCGTTGCATGTTGTAAAGCCTGGGTCTGCTTGTTGTTTAAAAAAACCCAGAAAACAATAAGGGCGAGTAAAACAAAAGTTACCGCTCCCCCCGTGGGCACCCCAGGTTATTTTATGTTTGTTCACTATAGATCTAAAACTTGTATCTTTTTACCTAAATAAAACAAGTATACAAAAAGCAACCCAGTGCTGCAATTCCCCTTAAAAAATAGTTTTAACAAAAAAAAATATACTTAAAAAAAGCTTTAAAAGCCCCAAGTTCCAAAATACCTCAAAAACACTGGCAATTGTATTTTTTGTAGTATAATAAAATCATTTTAAAAAATCCCTAGTAAAAAATTTATAAAATATGTTTAAATTAAAAAATAATTTTATAAAACTACAAAATCAGCTAAAAAAAGCTACCAACAGAAAAAATACAAAGTCTGTATCCACAGCTGCCTGTCACACCGCCAAATAAAAAGCAAATAAAAAAAAAAAAGGAGAGCTAGCTCAGATTTGCTAAATGCAAGGTGCCCTTTCCCATCCTCTCCACCACCTTTGGTGCCTTGTCCTGTTGCCTCTGCACCCTCACTTGAGCAGCAACAAAGGCTACACCCACGTGGTGCTGGTGCTCAATCTATGCCAAAGGCTAATTCTGTAATTAAAAAAAAAAAAAAAAAGCTCCAAAGCAATTAAACCAAATAGCAAAAAACCCAAGCAGCCTAGTTCACCAACGGCACACTAAAGCATAACATTTAGAGGATGGGCTGTCATCTTATTTCCAGCCTAAACACCCTCTCCAAAAACAAAATAAAAAAGTTAAGCAAAAAATTATACAGGCACCTTTACAAATTGTACTGGGACATACTGGCATAAAGCTGGTCCATGTCCCGTGAAGCCCTACAGACCTTAAAAATCATATGACTGAGTTTCCAAATATTCAAAAACACCCTAAAAAATTAAAAAACAACTTTAAATCACTGTGGAGTATTATAATCCCAACCACGCTGATATAAATCAGCTGCGCAGGCTAATTATGCCCTCTGAGCTTCATCAGCAACCAAGGCTCAGTGGCCGGCAACTGCCCCCTCAGTAATTGCAAATATGAAAACGCGCTGGTAGACCCTAGTAAATTCCATCTTAAAAATATGCCCCCCCTCCCCAAATTAAGCTAAAATCAGTGCATATAAACAAACAAAGAAAATCCAGCCAATTACATAAAACGCATAAAAAATACTTTCTTAAAATAGTCTGGCATTCCTGATGCCGCTGCAAGCGCCCCAGGGACTGTAGCCTCTGCCTTTGTGCAAGGCCTGTTGCCTAAAGTTCAAGACCTTTTAAAAAGTATTTGTGTAAAATAGCTTTAAAAAAAAAAAAAAACCCTAAAAAAGCTAGCTAAAGTCACCATCCACTGCCAAAAAAAAATAATTTAAAAAAAAGCTCTTAAAACTCACCTAATAATGGCTCAACTAAAACAAGCAAAAGATGGCCCCAAATTTAAAATCTATTTAAAAAAAAAAAAGAAAAAAAAAAAAAGCTAGAACAGAACACCCTCGCTAAAAAAATAGCCAAATCAAAAATAATCTGTCATTACTGCAAGCAGCCTGGGCATTAAAAATCACATTGCCCCAACAAACTTTTTAGTCCTTTGGGCCCAGAACAGCAGTTGGCATGGCCCCCTCCACCAGCAGCCACTATCACCACAACCAATTAAGCAGCACCGCAGCCTGTAGCAGCTCAAGTATTCTACAATGACACTTATTAACAACATGTTAACATGTTTCATCAATTCCATTGCAAATCTGCTACTAGTGTCCCTCTCCTTATTAACACTGGGGCTACTTAATCCACTCTCGGGGTACATGACTTTCTATCACTACAACCCACTGCAGCCACTGTAAAAGCTGTAAAAATAAGCAATCACGTGGAGCAATACCCGATCTCAAAGCCTGCTAAAGTCCAGATTAGTCCCCTGAAAAAACAGCATGCCTTCCTACTTAGCACCAGTAGTCCAGTAAATTTATTAAAACATGACCTGCTCTGCAAGTTTGGGTGCATCATTTATTGCACCCCGACTAGTATCCACCTAAAGGTTCCCGCACCAAGAAGCCTAAAGTTTTAGCAATTCTTCATAAAATAGACCTTAAATCAAATCACCTAAAAGTTGCAAAAATAAGGCATAGTGAACTCCTAAAAGCAGTTCCACCCCAGTTATAGGCACAACATAAAAACAAAGTAAAAAAAATTCAAGTAGACCTGATTAAGCAATTACCCAAGAAGCAGCAATATCCATTAAATCCAAAGGCAAAAAAAAAAAAAAAAATTGCACCTGTGGTGGAGGCTCTCCTGCAGCAAGAGTTAACAGTCCCAACCAAGAGCCCATGCAACACACACCCATTCTACCAATTAAAAAGTCTAAAAAAGCTGTTTACAAATTCGTCCAAGACCTAAAAGCTGCAAATGCCATTGTACTGCCCTGTTAATAAAACAATCTTCCTCTACAGTTTTAAAAACCTCCTAACTGTCAAGGTTCTTCATGCCATGGCTATTTTACTGCTTAATAATAAAACTCGGCACCTGTCGGCCTTTTAAAGTACCAGGTACAAAGCTGTGTTACTTTCCTCACCGCATATAAAAATTTTAATAAATAAATAAATCCTTAACCCAGCTACCCTAATGCGTATAATCAAAAACAATAAAAATCACTCCTGCAAAGAAGTCATTCAACAGTTTAAAAGACCCTAAACTAATCTGCAAGATGTGCCCCATGCCAACCTAAACGCAAAGTACTATACCAATAACTCCTGTCAACAAAATTAAAAAAAAAAAAAATTAGTTGCAGGCTATGCTGTTTACACCCTACACAAAATAGTAAAAAGTAACCTAATAAAAAATCCACTCAAATTACTAAACTCGTTGCTTTAAAAAACCCCAGCAAACTATAGCAATTATTGTCACAAATTAGCAAACACAGCATAATACAATAAGTATTGTGATTAACAACAGTGGGGATTAGGACCTGCCAGCAGCCAGGGCAGGGTGGAATATGCGTTCCACCGGATTTTTCTATTTTTAGGGGCCCCGGAACTCTGGCCCCTCAAATGTGGGGGCCCAGGAACTGTTCCGGTGCATTCCCCCTTACTTTAACCCCTGATCGTCTATGTCCAGCAAGAGGTGTGATTTTCTCCCCCCCCCCCTTGAGCCAGACCGCTCAAAGATGCTTAAGCCAGTCCATTGTTCCTTTATGCATGCCTTTGCAGAGCATGTACCTTCAGCTTTGTGTTTGTCTGCATCTATTTGAGCCATGTGAGAGAGACAGTTGGGGATATGTCAGAGCGGAGTTCCTTATCTGTTCACAGGTATGACACTGCAGGGAACAGGTTACCATAGCTATAGTGATCAGTATGTCATGAACATTCCAAAAAGCTCTTACATGTTATACTTTACATCAGACAGTACACAGTTACGCTATAAAGATGAATATACATAAATCACACCATAAGAGTGTATGTGGGGTAGAGTGTGCCACACCATGAAGTCACGAATGTTCCCCCATAGGCTCTCTGGTGCATCTTGCCTCCCAGACAAACTGGACTAAGTGATGAAAGGTTGTTAAAAGTAAAAATCACCACGCTTTAGGTCTCTCTCAACCCCAAAGGGTCTGTCACTTATCCCAGGTCAATGGATACTCTTGATCTCACACCAGAGACAACACTGTAGCCAATTTCTTTTGTAACTAAAGATTTATTAGTAAGACAAAGAAATGAGAATTATTGAGAAGTGAAAGCAGGTAAAACACATTACAGGTGACTCTTACAAGTTTATAGTCCAAATGATAGTAATATCTGCTAGTTTTCCATATGTGTCTCAGGATTACCCAAAGAGGCTGCTATCCAATTGCCCAGTATTTCCTCTGTCAGAATCCATCATTTTAGAGATACCAGATTGTTTCCAGGGTTTCTTCTTATCGCTAGGAGTCCTGTGCCATTTTTTCCGCAAACTGAAAAGCAAGTCCATATGGTAGAAATGTAGAATGACTTGCATCCAGAGTGCTAAATATAGAGACTTTATCTGTTATGTAAGACCACTTTTATTGTCCTTAACTGGCTAAAGGTATTTTTGGTGTAGAAAACTGATTTTTGGCTACGTTACAGCTGGAAATATATTTAGGGTATCTCATTACATTAAGGGTGCCATATATGACATTTTGGCTAGTAATATGAAGCATAAATCACCATGTAATCTTCATATTTATAATCTCTATACTCTGCCTTATGATGCAGAATATGGAGGGGGTGAGCTGTTAATTTGGCAGAATTCCATTTTTAAAAATAATTTTGACAGATATTGATAACATCTTTTTAAAGATATTTTTAACCTTATAATTACACAAAAGTATGAGAGGATTAAACTAGAGTATAGTGGGGAAAGAGGTCATATAATTTTGTAAAGATGGTGAGATTAAAAAAGTTAAAGATTTTTATAACCATTAAAAACAAATTAACACCAGAAGTTAAAATATACACTTTAAATGCCTTTCCATCAAACACTAATAAATTCTAAAACACCATTTTTCCTTACTTTGCTTATCTGTAAATATCAATAACTAATATAAATGTTTTTGTTGGTCTGCATGTTTATGGTGAAATTGATGTTTACTGACATTTGCTGATAACTAGATTTGGAAGGATTAAATTTTTATCAGTCACAACATATTCCACTGCCATTACTGTTCTCATGTCCCTGTTATTTCTATACAAAGTTCCCCTATCAGTGATATGACACATTCTTAGTATTAATAATCTAATCACTTTTAAACAGAATACAAGTGGAACTGGTCAAAAATATTGCATTAAAAATGTTTTTCTTATGGAAATATGAGTTTTCAGCTTTTCCCTCCAAAATGGTGTGTGGGTGTGGGTGTGGGTGTGTGTGTGTGTGTGTGGGTGGGTGGGTGTGGTTTTTCTCTTTTTGAGGGGAATGAGAAGTGCAGGAAAGACCAAAATAAACAAACAAACAATGCCAAAACAAAACAAAAAATGGGGCCCCCCCCCCCGGAAAAAAAACAACAATCCACCAAACAGAAATTTTGCTGGATATTTTGCTATAGTGCCTCATGGGAGTCATAGTTTCATTTTCTGATGCTTCCCGGGGCTACGAAGGGTTGTGAGGCACCTCGCTACAAACTGCATGTAGCATGAGGAAACCTTATCTGTGTCTGCAGCGGGCTAGCCCTCTGACTCCACTAGCCACAGGTAATGCAAGCACAGTCGTCTTGGCCTTCACAGGCTCTGTTGTCCCTATGCAGGTTAGTGATAGGAATACTCTAATCCCTGAATGCTCAAATCATCAATAGAATATCCAGCCCCATTCATCTGGACAGCCTCAGATCTGCTCTTCTCAAAGGAGCATCATCAACTTACTGTTTTCACTTTAGGATCGCTACTCATCTCAATTTAAAGCATTCAGTTTATTTATTGTGAAAACAAATATTATGAAGAACAGAGCTTCAAGTAATAGCAAGTAGGTAGAAGTATAGGAAACAATTTGTTACATGTAAAATAAAAACATAGTACACCTTATAGAGCCCAGACTTAAGACACTTTTAGGTTTAATGAAATATAAATCACCCAGGCTATGTCTGCACTTGTTAATTTAGGTTGACTTAGCTAAGTTGACTTAAAGTCGACTTTAAGTTGAGTTTGTAAGGTCGACTTAGCATGTCTGCACGTAAATATTAAGTCAACTTTGGGGGGACCCTACAAAGTCGACCTAGAGCATCCACACTGGACGTCTAGGTCAACTTCTAGGGGCTAGGTGGACCTGGGACAGGTCTATGGTGGCAGGAGGGGCACCCCTTGCCAAGTGCCAGGGGGCTCAGCCTTTGCCCTATTGTACCTGGCAGGGCATAGGGGCAGGGTGGGCAGGGCTCTGTCCTGACTTTTGGGGGGGCATGCCAGGCTCCCTGTGCCATCCCCCCTGGCAGGGAGGGCAGTGGGGGAGTCCTGGAGAGCCCTAAGTTGACTTAGAGTTGACTTAGGGCTACTCCAGGTCTACACTGACTTAAGTCAATGTTAGAAAGTCAACTTAAGCCAAAAGTCGACTTAAAAGGAGGTTTTACAAAGTCGACTTAATTTTTCCTTAAGTCGACTTAAGCAGCTGCCTAAGTCGACTTAAGGAAAGTGTAGTGTAGACGCAGAGTAAATTAAGTTGACTTAAGCAAGCTTAAGTCACCTTAATTTACAAGTGTAGAGGCACCTCCAGAGACTTCACAGCATTTTCCAACTGAGTAGACAGTGACTCTCTTCTTTTGTAAGACACAACACTCTAGCGGTTCATCTCCTCATGAAAGTTCAATAGTATGACTTGCTCCCTTTAGCTACATCAGGACAGTCCATTTTTCTTTTTCACAAATAGGACAGTTCCTGCTGATTGTTCTTCTCTGGGCCTCTATCTCTATCTTTCTTGTAATATTTTAATCAGCATCTGCCTCTGCATGCTGCTATGCTTGTACTGTAACACAAATAATGCATAATATATGTCCGACCAGATGCAGATACTTTGTCCAGGGCCTGTCACCTCCTGGTGACTTGCTTTTTATATTCAAGATTTAAGAACACAATTTATAGATTTAGATAATTTATAGATTATAAATCTATAAATTCTTAAATATTACCCAGACATACTTATTGCAATGACAGCGAAGACCAATGTGTTACTGACTGTTGGTAGA
This sequence comes from Pelusios castaneus, assembly GCA_007922175.1. Classification (NCBI taxonomy): domain Eukaryota; kingdom Metazoa; phylum Chordata; order Testudines; family Pelomedusidae; genus Pelusios; species Pelusios castaneus. The sequence continues at coordinate 10,199,094 of ML685779.1, forward strand.
GAACCACCTGCTTCTCTTCACCACACTGTTTTGTAGACATCAGATCCAGGAGATCCTTTTCAACCCCTATAAATTCCTTGTGCCTTCTGCCAACTGACATTGAGTCCCTGGGTAACAGTTTCCTCATGTCATTATTCTCCAATGTGTTTTGGGCTTCCCAGATGAATTACATCTCCAATGTTGCACAATGGCTAGAGGATCCCATGATGCAAATGCCTCTAGTACAGAGGTTCCCAACCTCTGGCCCATGGGACAAAAGTGGCCCACGGGGCTTTTAAAAGTGGCCCGCAGTCCCCTGCCACTGGCTGGGAGCCAGGCTGCAGCTACCCACCTCCCACCTGGTCCTAGCACACAGCTGGATCAAGGGCTGTGGGCTGTGTGAGGGGCATGCACTAATGTGGGGGACTGTTAGGGACATGGGCTGGTGTGGTTGCAGGGGGACACAGGCTCCACAGCTGCAGGGGGGGGGCATGCTGCTGTGGGGGACTCGCAAGTCGGCCCACAAGCTGGGCCTGATGCTGGTGAACAGCCAGCCTAGGGGCTGGGCAGGCAGGCTGAAGGCTGGGGATCCAGCCCTTTTTAAAAAACAAAAACAAAAACAAAAAAACAAAACCCTCTTTAAAAAGTTAATTTACATTTAATTAATTAAATCTTAATTAATTAATTTTAATTAAAATCTTACTTTGAATTTCATTAATTACATTTTCATTTAATTTTCATTCATTAAATAGACTGGTGGCCCTCCAAGGTTTTAAAAATTATATTTGTGGCCCTCAAGACAAATAGGTTGGGAACCCCCGCTCTAGTACATTCTGAGGTATAATCCAGACCAGTAAGTCTTTTGTTACCCTTATCCTGGAGCCTGCAGTAGCTCACAATGCTTTGTTTCTCTAGCTCCCAACCTGGGCTCCTCACAACCAATCAAGATGCATACAGTTCATGGCCTGAGTGTCTGTGTATAAACACAGCTCTGGTACAGCAACTCTGAACCCAACAGTCTATTAGCAATCACAAGCCATGCTCTGGCTTCCAGAAGCCTTGGTCACTACTTGCAGGGTGACCCCAACACTCTCTCAGTTCTGGATATTCTCCCCAAAATGTATGTTCTTTGCTGTCCAGCCCTCTTGTGGACAGCCTGGATATAGTACGTTAGTTGCCTCTCTGAGGAGATCAATATGGAACAATCTGCTATCCTAAATGGAGTTGCCAAACAATTCACAACACTGGATTAGTTTTAATTAAAGAATAAAAGAAGTGTATTGAACTACAAAGAGAGAGGTTTTAAGTACAACTATAAGGCATTAAAGTCAGAAATGGTTTCAAGAGAAATAAAGATTAAAAAAAACACTTTCTATTACTAAACTCAATAAATTAGACTTTGTTCATGGTGAAGTCCCTTACCACATGTTTCTAATAACATTGCTGATCAAATTCTCAGGCCAGGATCTCCTCCCAAAATTCAACAGCTGTTTCTTTTGTATTCTTGGGTAACAAGGAGAGAGATGGATAGGAAGAGATAACTTAGGGTGGTTTTGCTCCTCACTTTAATAGTTCAGTCCCCCTTTGAAATGCATCTTCCTGAGAGTTACCCCTAGACAAAGTTGATTCCTACTGTTGAGGATGGAGATAAGGAGTCTGGTAGTGAGATTCTGTACACCTAGCTTTAACATGATGTACAATGGACAATCTGTGTAATTTTTCTGTTCACTTCTGTATTATAATTATATGGTTTGATGCCAATTATGCTATGCAAGGTTCCCTTTTGAATGCTCTACCCTGTTGTTATAATATCATGTTTCTTGCCGCATCATGCATGTGTACAGCTGTGAAGCATATTACATAGTTAAGACCCTCAGGATTCCCTCTCTGAGGCTGGAGAATTACATGGCAAAGGCAATGCAAATTTAGCTGCCTAGATCAGATAGAAGTAAGGCATTCACCGCAGCTTAGTAGGAAGAGGGACTGACGGGGATTGGAAAAGTAATGCAGAAACTTTGAGAGGTAGAAGAGCTGCTGGCTTTGGTGAGAGAAAGACCATCTTGGAAGCAGCTAAAAGATTCTGGGCATATCCACATGGCCAGGAGGTCCTAAAGCTGGTGGAACAGAACCAACAGCCAGTTTTGTTAGTAAGGAGGAGGAGAATAGTCTAAAGAGTAGTCTTGGAATACTGTTATTATTTTACCATGAGTTTTATACCTTTTATTTGCTTGTGGTAACTCCTAACTCCTTTATTAAATGATTGTGCGTTGATTTGCTATATACTCACTTAAAATCATATTCTAATCAATAAACCAGTATTTGTTTTATCTAAAGCTGTGTGGACTTTAGAGGGTTTGAATAAATGAGGCTGGGCCTATCCATTTCTTTGATAAATGGATGGACGTGACTCTGTGGTGATTGGGGCTGGATCCCAATCTCTGTAGGCCAGGAGTTCCTGGTGTGGTGTCTGGGAACTGATGGTGCTCGCTTGGGGCCCATCCCATAAGTGGCCAGAGGGCACGCACCCACTGCTTGAGACCACTTCCATGCAGGAATCTGGTGTGGACTGACTCAGGATTGAGTAGTCACCTGGCAAGGCAGGGAAAGCTGGGGATCAGGAGTGGTGATCGGGGGCAGGAGGGTTACAGCAACACACTGGACCAGGTTCTGGGAGCAACCTGTCACACTAGTTAAGATGCAGATTTGCCCTGTCTCCCTCTTCCTGTCCCAAGGAGCTTGTTTATTATTTATCTGTAAACTGAGGTAAATACACATTCTTTTGATTTAGGCATATATGACCACTTCTACCCAATCGGGGTTATATGGATGTGCCACCAACATCATTCAGGGGAATTCAATAATTTTGCTACATGCATTTTGCTATGATATTGTTGACCAGAAAGTTATTAGATTTCAAATGATACCTTACAAAATATACTTTGTACAGAGATTATAGGTGTGACTACAGGGGCACATTCCATCACAGCCTTCCCTCATCATGAGGAAAGACCATGGTGCATCATGGGAGATGTAGTCCAATTAGGAAGTTTGGCCTATAGAGAAGAATGGGAACACAAGGCACTGGAACTTGGACTCGCAGGATGCACCACAGTAGCATTTCTGAAACACAATGTTTTGGTTTTCAGATGGAAACCAACCTCAATATTATTATTCCTAAATATTACATATAAATGTTTTTTCCATCAATTCCAAATACAGTGCTTTTTTGTTTTACAAAGATCTACAAGCACTCTCCAAGGGATGAGCTTATTTTAATTTACACATGAGAAAACAAAGAAATTAAGGCTAATTTTTCATGGCTGTACCAAAAATTGATTACAGTGAATTAGATTATTAATAAACAGATTACAAGATTTGCATTCCAACATTTTTTATATAAATGTTAAATACATGCTTCTGCTGAATTAGAACTCAGTGATTCTGTGTAATGTTTTGTCACAGGATCTTTAATGAATACAGAGAATTATGATGGAATCAGAAAGTAGTTTGCAAAGATGACTTTGGATATCTCTTGGAAGCTCTGTGGGCCCAATTCAGCACCCATGGAAATCCGTGTCTTTCTTATGTGCTGGAGTGAGTACTTAAAGAGAGCTGTGGAAGCTTTGACTATAAAAACTTTACAAGTAGCTCTCCCATTAAGAAACATCTTTATAATTGCTTTTGTTAGTTTATATTACTACTAATGTATACTTTCTGGACAAAAGTAAGTTAGCCATTTAGTAGGGACTATATATTTAACATAAAAGGTCAATATTTCAGCAGCAGTGTCTTAAACAAACCCATTGGTATTTTTAGCTACAATATCAACAAATATTAAATGCATTCCCTACTAATGTAATTTTCATGCAGTCATAGAGGGTTCATGGGGTTTGAAATGTGTGTTTACAGAAAGTGACAGATCATTAATCCAAAACTCTCTAGAGGCACAACCTCAGTTACAGGCACAGTGACAGTAATTTCTCCAGATTTCTGACTTCTCATCAGGATGTCCCTTCTGCTTGTACAGTTGATTAGACCTAATAAACTGCCTAACAATGTACCCATGCTAACTTTCTATCCTAATGTGACATATAATCTAGCTGAAAATGGACATTTATATTGAGACAAAGTATATAAACAGTCTTTAAAATGTGAATATTTGTATGTTGCATTGTTTAAAGGTAGTAGTTCCAACTACCTTCTTTGTGCAAGCTTTAAATATTTCATTACCAGTCAGCTTTGCTGAAATTGGATAAGATTTTGATATGTATGTAGATAAAAAATATTCAAAAATGAATGAGTGAATAAACAAGTGAATTTGGGACAATGAATTCTTGAACAGTACAAAATCATCCACTACTTTCTCATTTGTCATGTTTCCCAGTTACCAAACCAATTCATATCACTCTCTTGAGACAAGCTGATCAAGGTCTGAAATTCTATCTGGGTCTAAAATGTGTTTCTGTTCCTGCATCTCTGATCAGTCAAAATTAAATTTAAATCGATACTTCAAATAACATACGTCCTTTGAAGTTAATCATACCCTATTCTAGCACAGAATGCTGTGTGGACACAGGATTATTCCGACATAAAGCTCTGTGCAGTTTTGTGGCCTCAGGGTTGCATTTTCAAAACTAAGCATATAGGGGATTTAAGTTAAGAAATACCTTTTATGACTTAAGTACTCCTAAGTCTCTTAGGCACATGTGAATATTTTCTCCAAGTTTTTAAATAAAATCCTCTGGTAACGACAATTAGAAACTGTCATCTTACTATAGAGAGGCTGATTCTTTCAGGAGGAAAAACCTCCAGCAAAAAAATAAATATTAAATATTTAGTTTAAACAAAGAGATTAAGGATTATTTGATTTAGAGTCTACACTGATTACCTATATGGAGCAGAGATATTTAAAAATAGGTTTTTCATTCTAGCAAAGAAAGGTATATCATGATCCAATGGCTGGAAGTTGAAGCTAGAGAAATTCAGATTGGAAATGACATACATTTTTAACAGTGAGAGTAATTAACCATTGGAATAATTTAACGGGTCATGGTAGATTCTTCATCAATGACCATTTTTAAATTAAGATTGGATGTTTTTCTGTGCTACAAATTATTATAGAGGAAGTTTATGGCCTGTGTTATAGAGGAGATCAGATTAAATAGTCACTTCTGGTCTTTTAATCTCTGAAAATAATCTACTTCTACAATTTAGCTCTGTTTTCTGAGAGATCCTTAGAACTCATTCTTTCCCATGGACTTCAGGTGCAAGACCGTAGTTTCATACTTCAAATGCTGTCTATAAGGCATTTTATAAGTGGCTGCATTTCCACAATGTAGAAAACCTCCTCTTCTGTATTTGCATACCACTACTTGATGTCATAAAAGTGTTTGTGAGTACAAGATGTGAAAGGGTGAATCTGAAAATGCTTCATTCAAGTCACTTTGGCAGTATCTTTTGACCAGCCCACTGAAATCAATGGGAAGTCCTTGTAGAGTTAGTTGCTGAATGCAAGTGTGGGCAGAGGAGTCTGACTCTGTGTGAGTATGTGGGGCATTGGGAAGATCCATGGGGGCAGTGGAGTGAGAAATCCCCATTGACCGTTGCACCTTTGAGGTTGGAGAAGTTTCTATGACACATGGTCAGCATAATGGTTAATTCCACCTGGCCTGACCCTAAACTACTCCCAGTTGTCCCCTTTCCAAGTGACAGCACAGAGGGAGCCCCACCAAAGTCTGAGGAGCCCCAGAGTAAAGAAGTTACAAACAGATTCAGATAATCTCATTACTACAGCCTTGGTCATAGACGCCACACTGATAATTACAGCAGTTTCCAAATGCTAATATAATTATATTTGCCAGTTCAAGAAAGCATAGAAGCCCAAAGTTTCGCAAAGCCTATAGCTCTTTCCACTCCTCCCTCAGAATAGCTTATAAAAAGAATACAACTAAAATTACTTATTTGCGTTTTAATGTATACAATTGATTTATTATCCCAGCAACAGAATGATGGTATGATTTGAAAATAATTAAATAATGTATGGAAAATATTCAAAAGAGGTATACATAATGTAAATAAAGGGCATTCAGTAGTGAAAAAATCATATTCTTCTATGTCCTGATCCTATAGCACTGAAGTCAATGGGAGACAGGTGCCCAGGAGTATATGCAGGGAAATTCAAAGTCTGAAAAGTTGGGATACTGTGTCCAGTTAACTAGATTATGGAAATTTAGTGTTATTTTTCCAAAAGCATTGGTTGCAAAATGCTTATAAACTCCTTTGTGTTTGCCTACCTACCTGTATGTAATTTCAAATATCATGTTCCCTGTTAGCGGAGTTGCCAGTGTCTCTTTTTTTGTGTAGCTACTTTGCAGAACAAAGGAATCTTAAAGTTTCAACTACTAGACAAAAAAAAAAAAATCCTTTTATTCCCACAATGCCTTTAAAGACTCATGGGTTTTGGTTACCACCTGGGATCTTTCTTCATTCTATGGGAGTTTCCTTCTACATGCTTGTACATGAGTTTTCCCTAATGAGCAAGATCAGTCATGCCAGCAGACAAGCAGTAGTATCTGCTTGTACTATCAACAGTATTGAGAGGATGGAGAAGAATGGTAAATGTTATTTAGCCTAGTATGAAAATAACTATTTAAAAAAAAACACCTCAGATCGATTGCTGTATTCCTCATTTAATCATATCAGCCTGAACCCAACTTTCTGAACTGACAGGAAGACAAGGAGGTGAGAAGCATCCACTCTCCTAGCTCTCATGTGGGTCAACTTATAAAGGACACCACTTTGCCTTCCAGACACATTCAGAACTGTAGCATCATGTGGATCTCAGCTGTCAGGAAGCGTACAGGGACATTCTAGCAACAAGTCAGGTGCCACAGCCAATTCTTGGGTTGGACTATCAATTATTTCATTTGCTACTTTTAGCCATTTTTAAAAGACATTTACAGGAACTTGGCATAATTAGGCAAACTAGGAGAGGGGGATGGTAGACAGGGAACACATGAAGTGGACTTGACTCTATATGTTCTCTTTCTCTGAATATGCTGTGACAGATGTCTGTGAAAAACAAGAAGTCTGGATATATTTTGAAACTGCAACTATGGGGAAATTATTGCTAGATTAAAAGCCAAAATTGCTTACTTAACCTTTTTTTTTTTTTTTTTTTAAAGTGACATGTCTAACTCCTGCTAGTGAGTGATCTGTTTGGTCAGTTATGTAACATTGTTCTTGACTGACATGTCTGTAGCTTTTAGGGTATAAGAAGGAGGTGGTGAATCTAAGTCAGCAGATCACTTTGTGGTCACATTCAAAGATCCTTAGGCACAGATGGAAGGACTTATTATCTGGAAGTCTGTGACTGATTTCCTGGAAGACTGCCTCTGACTTGTGCCAGTGCTAAGGAGATTTGGGGTACTTTGATTACCTACTGTATTGTGTTGCTTAAGATTAATAAGTGAAGATTGTGGTGAAAGTAAGGGGGATTGGTGGGGACTGGAAGTAAAGCTCTTAAGTTATAAGCATTTGGTTCTGACTCATCTTTTGCTAGCCATATAGTAGGTGGAATGGACTCAGTTTATTGCCTGATATTGACTCCCAGAGACTAAAAAATTAATGGCGGTAATGGTGTTCTTCATCTACTGCATACTTGCTTTTTAGATGAACTCTAATTGCATAGAAGTGGTCTAAGAGCAGAAGGGTGCAGAGAGAAGAGAGAGATGTGGTAGCATCCTTCATCTACTTTATATTAAGTTCTAGTGATTCTGTGGCTTTGTACAGTGTTTCAGCTCTTAGTGGCTGATAGATATATGCATTGATTAATATAGTGCTTGGCCCGAGGATGACAGGGATAGTGTTTCATGGGATGAAAACACTCTTGAATACACTTGGAGTGGCCAACATAGAAATCTGCTCAGTTTTGATTCTAGTTGATGATCTTTTAGCTATTTTGGTATCTTGATAAGAAAAAGATGTCCAAGATTTAATAATGTAGAATGACACTGAATGAAGATGAAAAATGCATGCTCCAGGTCAAGTAAAGCAGTTCATTTAAAAGAGAGTATGCATTTCATTGTATTTATAGTGCAGTTTTCAAAGAAGAAACTGAAGAAAGAAGTTCAATGGAATAAAGCAATACTGGCTGTTTGGGCAGAAAAGCAAGGGTAATATCAATTATAGGGCAATTTAAAATACTTGTTCTAATTCTATTAGATTAGATATCTGCAGTCAGTAGAAATATAATGGCTTTGAAATGGACCTACTTCCCTTGTAAATGTATATTTAATAGACTGTTGTGAAAACTTTGGGGTTTCCAAAGGGTTTGAGGTATCTGTATCCTCAGTTTGATTTTGTGAAAACCATGCAATATTTCAGTCTCCATTTTTAGTGTAAACTTGATTATTTCCTTAATTACTTATTGCAACAGTCAGGCTGGATTGCAACATCACTGTTGAGTTAGGGGGTCCTGTTGTCCAGGTATCTGACCCTGAATTAGAGCAATCAAGGGACCATTAACTCTGAATAATTCTCCAATATGAGAACAATGAGTTTGCTAAAAAGAGGGTCCATGCTAAAGGAAACTGGTTCTGTTATATTGAATTCTTTGAACTACTTGTATTCAGAGAGAAACTAGCACAGACTCCGAGAGAAGGTGAACAGTTCTTTATTCAACTCACACTAAAAAATCAGTCAGGACCAATTAAGCTATCCCCTAATAGTTTAACTCCATTGCTATGGCAACCCAGGACATTAGGTAAAACACCAAAATACACAACATATTCCCTCACCCATAATGAAAATGCCCTTTTAATAGCATAATTACTAAACTAGGGAATGAGGTTAGGCTTCCCTCCACCTCCTTGTGGTGAGGTCATTTACTTTGTTTAGAAAGGGCAGGTGATCTCCCCCTCTCCAGCCAAGGTGCTACAGACATTGAGCTAGTCCATTGTCATGCTTATTTTCTCGGGATGTGTGTTTGCAGCCCTGATTGTTTGCTCCTACCTGAGCCATGTGAAATTCCTTTGGGAACCTCTTTCATTCTGTACACACATTGATGTTGCAGGAAACATGATACAATAACAATAATACAGAGCATGTTATGAGCATTCAGAAAGACCTTGCTTGGCATATTTTACATTAAACCATACAATTACATTGCTACAGTGAACAGAAAAGTTACACAGGTCACATTACAGGGGTGTGATGGGTTGTATTACGTCACAACCACCATTGAGGAGGCCTTCTCTCTCTCTGAGGGTTTTGACAGACTTCTGGTGCTCTTCCAGCAGAAGGTGTTAAGGTGCAGGTCTAACAATGGACACAGAACTTGTAGCTTAAACGGGAGAAGACTGTATTTGCCACAGTGGTGGATCGAGAAAAGGATTCAGGAACGAGTGACCCTTGACTCAGTGAAATTCCAAACGGGTAGCCATGTTAGTCTATTGTAGAAAGACAACAGAGTCCTGTGGCACTTTTAAAGACTAACAGATTTATTTATCGCATGAGCTTTCATGGGAGAAAATCCCACTTCGTCAGACGCTTTGAAGATAGGAAACTTACAGAATGGGAGGAAATTAAATGCAGGGGAGTGGATGACATAGGATCAGGTCAGGCTGTAACAGCAAATCAAAACAGATGTTAGGATTCAAACACTGGGGAACAGCACATAGAGGAAGGTGAGGGAGAAATGAGAGAAATGTAATGAGAGAAAAATCCATAGTCCCTGTTTAACCCCAAGACAACTGAGTCAAATTTGCATATAAGTTCGAGTTCTGCAGTTTCACTTTGAAGCTGTGATTTGTTATTCATCTGTTTCAACGCAGCTATTAACAAGTCGTCAAGGGAGTGAGCAGAGAGATTGAAGTGTTCCCCTATTGGTTTTGTAGTGTTGCAATTTCTGATGTCAGATTTGTGTCCATTTATTCTTTGGCCCAGAGACTGTCCTGTTTGTCCAATATATAAGGCAGAGGGGCATTTCCGGCACATGATGGCATAAATCACATTGGTGGATGAGCAGGTGAACGAGCCCTTGATGGAGTAGGTGGCTTGATTTGGTCCTGTGATGGTGTTTTCAGTGTAGATATGAGGGCAAAGTTGGCAGCGTGGTCTCTTGCAGGGAAATGTTCCTGCTTTAGTGTTTCTGTTGTATTACCTGTAGTTGCTGGTAAGTATCCTTTTAAGGTTAGGGGGTTGTCTGAAAGCAAGGAGAGGTCTGTCTCCCAAGGCTTGAGAGAGTGAGGGATCATCTTGTAAAACAGGCTGTAGATCTTTGATGATGTGTTGAAGAGGTCTGGCTTGGGGGTTGTAGGTGGTGACCAGTGGTGTTCTGTTGTTTGTTTTTCATGGGCTTCTCCTGTAGTAGTTGACTTCTGGGTACCCGTCTGGCTCTGTCAATTTGTTTCTTCACTTCTGCGGGTGGGTACTGTAGTTTTAAGAGTGCCTGGTAGAGATCCTGAAGGTGTCTGTCTCTGTCTAAAGGGTCAGAGCAAATGCTCTCTCCTGTAATGGTGAGGTCGGGCAGTTCAACTGAAGATGTGTCCTTGGGACTTGTGTGACCTGGCAACAACTGATCTACATACTGCCACCAGGTGAGATCATCTGCAGTCTGGACAGTATAGAAAACAGGTCCTCTCTGACTACAATGACTGTAGCAGGAACCCATTTAGCTCCAGAAGCATAGTTCTGAGCTAGGGCAGGTTTCCAAGACTGAAGATATTGTCTTTTGCTCGGTATGCATGTCTGATGACTTGGTTTTGTTGTTGACGTTGCACAGCTTGTCATGCTTCAGAGGGTTTCAGCAGATCAAAGCAAGTGTGCAGCTGTTGTCCCATCATTAGAAAGGCCGGGGATGCTTTCATTATAGCATGAGGTATGTTTCTGTAGGATAGTAAGAAGATGTCCAGATGCTTTTGAATGGATGAAAATCCCCTTGCAAATTTTAAAGTTTGTTTCATTGTCTGTTCAAATCTTCCAGCTAATCCATTGGTGGATAGATGATATGGTGCTAAAGTGATGTGATGTATCCCATTTGCTTTCACAAAATTTTCAAACTCCTGGGATATGAACTGTGGTCTGTTGTCATTCACATGTTGTTCAGACCAAACAACAGAAGATTCCATTCAGTTTCTGGATGGTACTTTCAGCAATAGAGGATGGCATTACAAAGACTTCTGGCCATTTAGAAAGGCATCTTCAACAACCAGGAACATGCGTCCTTCAAATGAGCCAGCAAAATTAGCGTGAATATGCTGCCATGGGTTTACAGGCCAGTCCTATGGGCTTAAGAGTGCCAACTGAAGTATGTTCCTCACACCTGACATAAAATATAATCTCTTGCCTTCTTTTCAGTGGCACTGTTCAGGCCAAGCCACCAGTTATAGATTTGTGCAATTTCTTTCATTTGCACTATTCCATGGTGATCTGAATGTAAGTGTTCTAGCATTTGTGATTTCTGTAGTGGTGAAATAATGATGCACGTCCCCACAACAAGCAACCACAGTGAGTGGGTTGATAACTGCACTGGGTGAGACCTGGGGGTCCCATAGGGATGTTCCATACATCACTAGGTCCATAACTTGGGACACTAATGGGTCAATGTAAGTTGCCTTCTTTATTTGAGTAGCAGTGATGTGAGTTTTCTACCTTTTCAAAGTAGATGATTTCTTTCTAGCCAATATCTTAATGTTTAACTGGTAAAGGCAGCCCAATGCAGACTGGATTTCTGATATCTGATTACATTTGTGTGTGTGTAAAACAATAATATCCACTGTTGCATAGAACTAGCAGCCACTGGTGGAATGCCTGCATGTGGTCCAAAAATTGATGTTACAGTTCAATGGTCCATGAGAACCATGAACTTCCATCCAAACAGATACTGCTGAAATTTCTGAATTCCAAAAATGGTTCCCAATGCTTCGTTTGATTTGGCCATAGTTAGTTTATGTTTGCTTAAAGTGAGTGAGGCAAAAGCAATGGGTTTCTCTTCTCCTGAAGGCATAATTTGTGAAATGACTGCTCCTACTCCAGAGGGGGAGGCATTACAGGCCAACTGTACAGGTAAAGATGGATCAAAATGTATCATAACCTTTGAATTTAGCAGTAAGCATTTAGTTTTGTTAAAGGCAACATCACAGGCTTCAGGCCACTTCCAGACCTTGCTCTGGCCAAGGAGCTTATATAGTGGTTTTACTAGTGGTCTAACTGTGGAATAAACTTTTCATAACAGTCGAATAGACCTAATAGAGCAAAGTTGGCTCACATTTTGAGGAGGTGGAGTGTCTACAATAGTCTTTTGCAGGAGATTTAAACAGACCAGTAGCATACATGATATGTCGCAATTATTCAGCAGAGGGCTGGAAGAATTCACATTTGTCTTTGCAGCGTCATAGGCCATGATCTTCCAGTCTTTGTAGGGTAGCCTCTGAGTTCTTAAGGTGATCCTTCCAATTCTTCAACTGACCACAATGTCCTCAAGATAGCATTGGACTCCTGGCAAACACTCAAGATCTGGTCCATAGCCCTCTGGAGCTGACGTTATTCCAAAGGGCAAGCAACAGTATTCGTACAGCCCTTTATATGCCACAATAAACAGATCTTGGGACCTCTCATTGATGTGCATCTATAACTAAGTTTAACAAACAAGGAGTCCTGTGGAACTTTTAAAGACTAACAAATTTATGTATCACATGAGCTTTCGTGGAAGAAAATCATCTGATGAAGTGGATTTTCTCCCATGAAATCTCATGCAATAAATAAATTTGTTAGTCTTTAAAAGTGCCACAGGACTACTTGTTGGTTTTGCTGAACTAGACTAACACAGCTACTCCTCTGGAACTTGTAAATAAGTTTGACTCAGATCAACCTTGCTGATTTTTTTGTCTACCAGCCAAACCAGACAAGAGGTCACTCACAGTTTTGTGTGAACAACCCCAACACACAGGAATAAAAGATGCTGAAAGATAAGGTAAAAAGTGGCAGGGGGCAGCAATGGCTACACTTATGGAACCCCTGGGACTTTTTGATTTCTCTCTGGAGCAATGGCATACATATACTGAGCATTTTCAGCTTTTTGTTATTGCAAAAGAAATTACAGAAGCAAAGAAGGTACCAATCTTCCTAAGTGTTGTGGAAGATGAATCCTACACCTTACTGCACAATTTAGTGCACCCTGATAAGCCAGAGACAAAATCTCATAGTGGCACTGTGAAAATCCCAAAGGCACCAATTTTCTCCAAAACTACTGGTAATTGCAGAAAGATATAGGTTCCACAAAAGGATTAAAAAAGAAAGTGAAACAGTTGTAGCAGATCTGAAAAAGCTTGCTGAGCACTGCATGATAGGATAGTGTGTGGTCTACACAGTGAAGCAATACAGAAGCAGCTATTGATAGAGGTCCAGCTTACTGCACAGAAGACCATTAATATTGTAGTATCTATGGAACAGGCGACAAGGAAAGTGCAACAAATCAGTGCACCAGGCAGAGTCCATAAGGTGTCACAAGAACCTACCCACAAGACAGTAGGATCCAGAAATGTTACTGCTCTGGAAAACTGGGTCACTATGCATCAGAATGCTGGCTAAAAGGGACACTTGGAGCATGCCTGCAAACAGAAAATCAAACCAAACCAAAAAGAAGAATCAAACAGAACAGGCAAATTGAGGAAAAGACTGTGGTTTGTCAGACCAAAAAGGAAAATCTGCATGCAGTAGAGCAGACTCTGGATGATCAAAGTGATCCCCAGTTAGAAGTGCACTCCACGTTTTCTCCATGGCAGTTAGCTCACATGAATACTGGGTAACCCCACTGTTGGAAGATAAATTTGTATGCATTGAACTGGACACCTGTGCAGTACTTTTGCTGGTATAAGGAGAAGCTATTCCAGAAAATACCATCCTGGCCACTATGGATGTAGAGGTTCTTCACACCAACATCCCACACAAAGATGGATTACAAGTCATTAGAAGAACTATCCAAGATGATGTCACAGCAAACCTTGTAGCTGAACTTTGTGACTTTGTACTCACTCACAACCATTTCAGAAAATAATTTATACCTTCAAGTCAATGGCACTCCTTTGGGTACCCGCAAAGCCCCACAATATGCCAACATTTTTTATGGCTAACTTAGAACAATGTTTCCTCATGTCTCATCCCAAAGCACCTCTACTTTACTTATGCTATATTGATGACATCTTCATCATCTGGACCCATGGTAAGAATGCCCCTGAAGATTTCCATAGATATTTCAACAATTTCCACTCCACAATCAAATTTAGCCTGGAACACTTCACATAGGAGATTCACTTTCTAGACAGTACAGTGCAATTAGTGATGGGCACATAAAGACCACCCTATATCGAAAACCTACTGATCGCTATAGTTACCTACATATGATCCATTGTCTACAGTCAACCCTAAGATATAACTGCATCCTTCAGACAGAGACAGACACCTTCAGGATCTCTATCAAGCATTCTTAAAACAACAGTACCCACCCACAGAAGTGAAGAAACAGATTGACAGAGCCAGATGGGTACCTAGATGTCAACTACCACAGGAGAAGCCCAAGGAAAAAAAATAACAGAATGCTATTGGTCACCACCTACAACCTCCAAGTCAGACCTCTTCAGCACATCATCAAAGATCTACAGCCTATTCTACAAGACGGTTCCTCACTGTCCAAGCCTTGGGAGACAGACCTCTCCTTGCTTACAGACAGGCCCCCAACCTTAAACGGATACTCACCAGCAACTACAGATCAAACAGAAACACTAATGCAGGAACATATCCCTGCAACAGACTGCACTGCCAGCTTTCCCCTCATATGTATACAAAAGACACCATCACAGGACCAAATCAAGCTGCCTACTCCATCAAGGGCTCATTCACCTGCTCATCCACCAATGTGATTTATGCCATCATGTGCTGGAAATGTATACATGTGTATATATGTGGAAATATGTCTGTGTGTGTGTGTATGTGTATAAAAACAGGACAGTCTCTGCACAAAAGAATAAATGGACACAAATCTGACATCAGAAATCGCAACACTCAAAAACCAAACGGGGAACACTTCAATCTCCCTGCTCACTCCATTAACGACTTGCTAATAGCTGTGATGAAACAGATGAATAACAAATCACAGCTTCAAAGAGAAACTGCAGAACTCAAATTTATATGCAAAGTCAATTTAATTGCCTTGGGGTTAAACAGGGACTATGGATTTTTTTCTCATTACAACAGGTGATTTGACCTCACCTTCCTCTATATGCTGTTCCCCAGCGTTTGAATCCTTTGAATCCTTTTTTGCCTTCCTCTGTAGCACAGGGCATGGCTCATCTATCGGTGAATTCTCTGTATCTTAAAGTCCTTAAAACATGATTTAAGGAGATAAATAATTCAGTCATAGGTTGGTGGCCTATTGCTGGAGTGGGTGGGTGAAGTCTTGAAGCGTACATTTTGCAGGAGGTCAGACTAGATGATCGTACTGGTCCCTTCTGACCTTAAAATCTATGAGAATCCTAACATCTGTTTTAATTTGCTGTTACAGCCTAACCTGACCCTATGTCATACACTTCCCTGCATTTAATTTCCTCCCATTCTATAAATTTCCCATCTTCAAAGCGTCTGACGAAGTGGGATTTTCTCCCATGAATGCTCGTGCATTAAATAAATCGGTTAGTCTTTTAAAGTGGCACAGGACTCTGTTTGTGTTTGTTTCTCTGTAGTAGACTGACACAGCTGCCCCATTGGAACATCTTCTTAAGCTGACAGAAATTGTTTTGAAGATGTACAGTGGAGAAGCTGTGCCAATGTTAAGGTGGAATTCAGTGGACACACTGCTAAATTGCTACTGCTTGTGGTGGTAGGCAGCCTTAATGGAAAGGTCATGGCTTAGGTAGATCCAGCTGAACTGAGCAGAAGTACACAGAATGACTAACGAAGAAACAGGTCTGGCAGATGTATTCAAGAAACTTACTGCTGTTCTCGGAGAGGACTTGGGGATTATTAAGGGAATCACTGTGAAACTGAACATTAAGCCTGACAGTCAACCAAAATATCTGAAAGTCAGAACTGTGCCATATGCCATCAGGCCAAAAGTTGAAATGGACATAGAGTACCTGGTCAAAATGGAGTCCTTGTACCAGTTATCCCCAGCCAATGGACAACCCCATTCTTTCCAGTACTGAAGAAGGATGGCTCCGTTCAGATTTGTGGTGATTTTAAAGTCACTCTTAACCTGATGTTGTGTGCAGAGCAATACCCTCTTCCCTGCATCACACACAATTACTGGTGATTTTCCCTCATTAGCACTGATTTTTGTTTTTTTTTGTTTGTTTGTTTGTTTCTCAGTCTGTGCGCTTCACTCTGGTCAGAACAAGCCCAAGCCTGTTTTACTGCAGTTTGAACCATCAGTGTAAACAGCCTAGCCCTGCTCCAAAAAGCAAAAAGTTTTTTCTTGTATTGACTTCTACTTTTCTTTTGTTGCTGATGCAACCCAGGCCCATCCTGCCTTTGTCACCACTTTGCTGTCTTGAATCCTTTGAGCTATTTGTTTTCAAAGAGAAACTAGCACAGACTCTGAGAGAATATGAACAGTTCTTTATTTAACTAACACTAAAAACCAGCCAAGACCAGCTGAGCTATCCCCTAATAGTCTGACTCCATTGCTATGGCAACAAGTGAGTTTGGTTGCTGCGACTTCCCAGGCAATTAGGTAAGACAGCAAACTATGCAATAGGTTCTTCCAGTTTGTCCCCGGAAAGGGTAGGATATCAAGTCACCTATCTAAGCCTTGAAACGAGCCAGTGAATCATCATAAAGAGTAAACTGAAACTTCTTTTAAGGACAGAGTCTGACACAGAATCTCTCTTACACACCTGCCAAAAATCACAGGGACGCAGAAAGACTGCAGAAAGGAGAGGAAAACTCAGGGCCCCCTCACACAGATGGGGCCTAAATACTTATTGAAGGGGTGAGCATAGGCTTTAGGCATATAGGTATTTTATATTTTTGTGTAGATTTGCATGTCATACAGATTGTAGTGCCTAAGGGTATATCTATACTGCATTAAACGATCTGTAGATGCCTTGGGTCAGCTGCCTTGGGCTCACTGGGCTCTGGTTGTGCACTTATAAACTTGTAGTGTAGATATTCAGGTACAGGATGGACTCCAGGCTCTGGGACCCTTCATCTTACAGGGTCTCAGAGCACACTCTACAGTCCAAGCCTGAAAGTCTAGACTGCAGCTATCTGGGAAGCTAGCTTTCCCCCAAAGGAGAAGATGCTCACCCAAGTCAAGTCCCTGCAGGCAACCAGTGTTCTGCAGAGATGAGCTTGGAGATGGCTCTCCATCCATTCACCTAGCTGCCAGGAAGAACAGCCAAATGTGCTGGCGGGAGGGGAGGGCGCAGCAGGAGAAGGACAGAGCTACATCCACCCCCTTAAGTGGAAAGGGAGTGGAAAGAACATGGCAGCCATGGGCAGTGGGAGGCATGAGTCATGTGACCAGTTATGTGCCCTCCCCCAATCCCTCCTCCAAAACTCCCCCCACCCTCTGCTGGCACTCATCAATAAAAGTAAAAGTTGGCACCTGTAGCACCCCTCCCCAGCAGTCCCATGCCGGTCAGATGGGTGCAACAGCAGCATTCTCCCTGCCATCCAAAATTTGTTCACCAGACCCCTGAGAAAAAATTGCAATGTGGCCCTTCACATGAAAAGGTTACCTCCCCCCCTCCCATCTAGATGCTGCCCATACTCAATGGACTTAGTATCATGTGGAAGCCAAAGGTTGTGTCCAATACAGCAGATGGGTGACCATCCACACGTGGGGATGAGGCAAAGGTTGTAACACATGTTGTGCTAGAAATAAAGATTCAGAATGAATTAATCACAAGGGGTTAAATTTTCCTGACCCTCCTTACTGGTGTATCATCCTACCATCTGCATGCACTCAACGGGGAGGGTAGGACCAACCTAAGGCATGAGTGGAAATGGTAGAGTAGGTGCTAGTATTGTCCACACATACTGGCTATGTCTATACTAGAAAAGTTATGTCGACTTTAAGTCGACTAAGTCGACCTTATTAAGTCGACTTAACTTTTCTAGTGTAGACATAGCCCCTTGTCGACCTTATTAAGTCGACTTAACGCTTTAAATTGACTTAATAAGGTCGACTTAGGCGCTAATCCCCATCCACACTGGCTTTAAATCGACTTAAGGAGTCGACTTAACGCTTAAGTTGACCTAAAATGAGGTGTTATTAAGTTGACTTAAGGAAATGCTTAAGTCGACTTGAGAGAAGTCCAGTGTGGACGCACCTTTGTTTAGATCGACTTAAGCCTCTTTAAGGCAAACTAAGTTGCCAGTGTAGATGCACCCACAGTTCTCTCCAGGCGTGTCAGAAAGAATGCAGACACATGTGGGACAGCATTAGTCTCTCCAGAGTGCTTCTAACTTTGCTTTATATGTGAAGACAACAATTACTTTTCTATCCATCACCTTCTTTCCTTTCTTCCCCCACTCCCAACAGCCATGGAGCAACCAGCTCAGCCACTTTGGCTTGTGCACTGAAGACAAATTTGGTCCAGAAGAAGGATATTTTTTCACTTGATATCTGCAAGAAAATGAGTTTGAATAATTTTGGAGTAGTTACTAAATTCACCATTTTACAGCTGCTCTTCTTATCTGTCTACATACTTCTTGTTTTCCACCGACTCTTTTTTTTTTTTTTTTTTTTTTTTTTTAAAGAATAATTCTGAACTCTCCATTGGGCTGGTAGGCTATGTCTACACTTGCACTTTTAAGTTGACTTTAACTAAGTTGACTTAACTAACATTAACTAACATTGTCTCCTTAATGTTTAAGAATTTTCCAGGTAGAATGGTCCCAGGGAGTATCCTGATGAGCCATTAAGGACACAATGGTTGTATTCCTTATGTCCTTAATGGCTCATCAGGATACTCCCTGGGCCCATTGTAGCTTGGACATTCCTTAACATTAAGGAGACAATGGTTTTACACAGCCGCCTCTCTCAGACATTTCCATAAAATCACACAAGTTAAAGTATAGATATAACACCAAATTCCTAACTAAACTAACTTATAATCCAAATGCAATTCCTAGACATAAACTATATAATCATTCCCAGCAAATTACTACCTTTCTATTGATACCAAACATGACATAGCTCCTATGGATTATAGCACTTAGGATATATGGATAGAAAATAATATCATAAATGCTTCCCTAAATCCAGACAGCGTCACACAAGGCTTTGCCCTGCCCTTTGGGGGGCATGCCAGGCGACCCCTGTGCGCCCCCCCCAGCAGGGAGGGCAGTGGTGTAGTCCTGGGGTAGCCCTAAATTGACTTAGGGCTACCCCACATCTACACTGGCTTAATTCAACTTTAAAAAGTCGAATTAAGCCTTAGGTCTAGTAGAAAGGTGGTTTAATAAAGTCGACTTTATTTTCATTAAGTTGACTTTATTTTCCTTAAGTCGACTTAAGCAAGCTGCTTAAGTCGATTTAAGGAAACTGTAGTGTAGGTACAGGGTAAAATAAGTCGACTTAAGCAAGCTTAAGTCGTCTTAATTTACCAGTGTAGATGCAGCCATAGTGAGGATAATAATGAAGGGGTTGAGGAAATGGTTTATTAAGGGTCTCAAATGATATCAGGACTTTTGTCTAAAATACAGATTTTCAAATTACAATGGGAGCTCGGGACCAGATTTTCAAATATATTTAGGTACCTAAAGATGCAAAAGATGCTTAGTGGGATCTTCATAAACTTTAAGCACTTACATACCTTTGAAAATCTGGCATCTTATGGACTACATGTTTGCACCTTGAAACCATGCCATGTAATCACATATCCATTTTATTGTATACATTTATTTAGACTAATGTCCCAATCATCTTCTCCAGGTTTTACTGCCAAGATCATTGTTCTCTGAATATGCAGAACATGATACAAATTAGTGTGTTAATTAGACAAATTAAGCATACTATCATCAGGCACCAGTTTTATTTGGCTGATCCTAATTAATAAAAACTGGACAGCAAAAGCGTTCTGACTATTGAATAAGTCATTAGTAAAATCAGAAAAATATGCATTTCTAACAGAAAGAAAATTTGAGAATTCTTTTTAAAAAGAGTGATCAATAAAACAGAATAGCTAACTGCTTTTCTTCATTAAAATAGCTGGAACATCTCTAAAAATTCTGAGGTATGATTCAATATACGTGCAAAATTAAGATGCTTTTCTTACTGAAGTTTATCCAGCTTTATCTGAACCTATTTGGACCACAAATGAAGATCTTAGAAAAACTGTCATAATAGAAATTCCATTATCAAGTTCCAGATGGGTTGGAAATGTTCCATTCATACACAAATGCATGATGCATGAAATGTAAACTTCAGTATGTCAGGAATGTATACAAATCCAGCGAAGGGTGGGTTACAAGGTTAATTCATGTCGTTTCAAAGGTAGTCTCTTAGACCAGTGGTTCTCAGCCACTGTGTTGGGACACATTACTGTGTCGCCACACAGCAGTAAGAGTGTCGTGGTAAGCTGTGGAGATAGCTGCATTTGTGCTGGAAAGGGTGAGCTACGCACTGCGGTATGCTGCCAAGTGTGTCGCAACCCCCAAAAGCTTGAGAACCATTGTCTTAGACTACTTCAGCAAATCATACAAGTTGTTTTGATTCAAAGAGTGTGGAAGTGGGCCCTATAACAGAAATGGAAGATACAGTCAGTGTTAAGAGGTAATTACATTTTGTAATGAGTTAGCCAGTCTAAGCCCCTATACAGACCTAATCTGATGGTGTCAAGTTTGCATATGAATTGCACCTCAGCAGTTTCATGGTGGAATCTGGTTTTGAAGTTTTTTTGGGTTTTTTGCTGAAGTACTTTAACTTACAGAATCTCCAGGGAATTTGAAGAGTTTTACTGATTTTTGAGTATTGCCATTCTTGATGTCTGATTTGTCAATTTATTTCTTGCACAGAAACAGTCCAATTTGGCTCATGTATATGGCATTGTTGGCACATGATAGCATATATCACTTTAATAGATTTGCAGGTGAATGTGCACCAGATGGAGTGGTTGATTTGGTAAGGTCCTATGATGATCAGTTTAGTAGATATGTGGGCAGAGCTGGCAATGAGGTTTGGTGCAAGGGTAGGTATCTGGCTTAGTGTTTCTGTTGTATGGTGTATAGCTGCAGGTGAGTATTTGCTTAAGGTTGAGAGACTGTCTGTAAACAAGGACTGGCCTACCTCCCAAAGCTTAAGAGAGTGAGGGATCATCTTCCAGGATAGGTGGCAGATCTTTGATGTGTTGGAGAGGTTTTACTTGGCAGCTCTATATTATAAGTGGCATTCTGTTGTTTTCCTTGTTGGGTCTGTCCTGCAGTAAGTGATTTCTGGGTACCTGTCTGGCTCTGTCAATCTGTTTCATTAATTAACCCACGAGGGTTAATTAAAAATCAATCAGCATGGATACAGAAAGATAAAGGTTAAATACTTTACTGCTCCAACAATCTGGGAATATGACTGGAAGCATGAACTGATCTGTAAATATAATTCCCTGCTGAGGAGTATATGTACACATCTTTGATTGTTACTATGGGCACAGACTCCTCCAGATTAGTTTTTCATTTTTACCCATATATTTCCATTCCCATTCAGTTGTACTTCCTATCCAAGGTGATTTTTTTTGTACCTAGATTCCAGCAACAATTATATCTGAGGCTTATTTTTACAACTCTCACCAAAATACTTCATCTTTGTGTGTACCAAGCACAAAAACTACACAGTTTGTAATGTATTTCAGTGTACAGAATGCTGGGGAAAATAGTTTACTTTAGCACAAGCTTAGAGTCTTTTTAAAAAAACAAAAACAAAACGTAACTGTCTAATTTTAGTAACAAACTCATCCTCCATCAGCTGACTGGGATGAGAGCAATCCTGTCTAGTGGTTGGAGCAGGCAACAGATATCAAGGAGTAGGGTCAGAACTGGAGTCGGTAATCAGAAGCCAAAGCCACAGGTCAAGCTGGAGGTTAAGAACTGAAGTGAGCAGGGTAGTAGACAAAATGGGTTGGGCATGTACAATAATTAGCAAGAGCCTTGAACTGCCAGCGAAACACTGCTGCTGGCTTAAAAACTGGCCTCCTGGTCCCAGTGGTTAATCAGGTGGCCTGGCCAATCTAGCAGTTTACTGCAGGCCAGCTTTACTGAGGAACTGGCCTGGAAATTTGCTATGCTGCAGGCTCTGATGCCGGATATAGTCTTAGCAAATATAAAGAATGAGTTTCAATGACTGGAGATTACAAAGAAAATAGGTTATTAAAGTAACATGATGAATTCTTAATCAATAAGCCACAAAAAGTTACCATGGTAGCAAACAGAGGAGAATCCTTCTTTATCAGCATTCCACAAGGTTCAGTCAACAAACTCCTATGCAACCCTCTTTAGCAAGGCTTACTGGAGTGCCAGTTTTTATGAAATATTTACCTTTTGATCACAGACATTGTAACATATAATTACTGTAAATGTAAAAGATGAACACTCTGTATGCCTGTGAAAATGTGACAGAACTATATTTATATAACTAGAAGAGAAGATTAATCTGGGCCAAATTCTGATCTCATTTATACCAGGGTACATCACATCAGAATTTATTCTTCTGTGCTCTGATTATGCAGCAGTGTTATATACTATGTGCAGAGGAAAGGGTGGTCCTGGAGCTAAAATAATAGGAACAAGCATCAGAAGATATTCATCCTATTCTTTGGTCTTCTATAGCTTCTATGCAACTGTGGCCAAGATGTTTAGGGTGAAACCTTGTCTTCCTTGTAGTAAGTGACAAAATCCCCACTCTTTTCAAAAGCGTACCATGCTCTTAACCTTTTAGTGTTCCAGTTTCCCATTTGTAAAATGAGAATGATGGTATTTTCTTTAGATTAGAGACAGTGTAATGCATAATTAAATATTAGTAAATTGCTTGTTTTATTTTGACATGGAAAATGTTCTATAAATGGAATAACTAATGGTTATTAAAATATGTAAAACAATTGTGCAGTGATAGACCAAGTGAAAATGAGTAGGATTTCCTAGGTATTTCAACAAATATCTTTCAGAGATGTAGGGGAGAGCTAAAAATCAGATGGGCTTTAAATTGTAGTTCCAACCTATACCAGGGTTATTCTATATTATAGCCCACTTCTGCCTTCAGTGACTCCTGTGTATCTCAGGATATTGCACCAGTACAAATGAATGCAGATAGTGTACAAGAGGGTGCCAGAGATTGAATCCCAATATTTATTTTTTTTCTGAAATAAAATGGCAAGACATAGATTGCGAGAATGAAAATATCAGTAAATTTCATTGGAATTAATTCTTCATGCTGACAATTTGAATACAGAGCTGGTGATTAAATCCCATTTCAAGCAGATTCTAATCACTGAACAAGTGCTTTGTGAAATGGTTAATTAAATTCTATCTTAAAACCTGGAATTTTAGTTTATCTGCATCCTATAATAGTAGTTTACCCAGCAATATGTTAGTAATTTGGTTGTATAGTGCTTGTTCTGCTGTTTCTGTTTCATGAATAATTTTTAGAAGAACAAATTTCATTTAGGGGAAAAAAAAACAATGAAAGACATCAATGGCAATTAGAGGTGGTAGTTATTAGTAATTTTCTTTTTTTCTTTTCCAACAAAAAGAAAATATAATTAATCTCTTGTTTCAGATTAATATAGTCAAACACATCATTTGATTTTTACCAGGAGTCCAGAAATATGGCGCTTAGTGAAATTCATGGAGTCACTTCTGTGTGGCCATTATTGTAAGTATTTGAAGCATGAATGCAAGAGACTTGACACAACAGAAAATGTTCCCCTAAACCAGGTACTCCTTAATTTAGTTTAATTTCTCGGCATATACAATTAAAATTTGCCCATGCTGCCATGATTGTGATTAAGCCAATGTATAACTGTGGAGTATGAAACATTATAAATAAACAAACACACTCCAATATATTCCTTATTTTGGGTTACCCCAATGCAACCTTTCTTCTCTCTCTTTCTTTTGGACTGCAAATTCTGCAGTGCAGACACGTTCTTAATTTTTTGTGTATAACACTAAGCACATTGTTGGCACTGTCATAATTATTAATTTGTGAGTTTGTAGAGGGAGAAAGACAGAGGGGGATGTGAACAAAGGAACTGAAGTATCTAGAGCGTGGCTTCTATGGGAACAATAGCAGTTGTGCTGGCTTCAGTGGATGAGCTGGAGGTAAAATTAGAGATTGGAGACTAGTGGGGGTCCGTACCATGTCCTTTCAGTTCTGAAAAGTAGCCGTGGCTTGTTCATATGTTGACAATTCAAATATTCTGTCATCACATTTTATTCTCCATTAGCTATGCTAGTGTAGAAACAGGGTCCGTTTTTCACATAAACAGCAATTTTAAAATCATTTTACCATACTTATCCTGGAAATCTTTCAGGAATCAATATAAAAATTGGTCTGTTTCAGATTTTGTGGTGTAATGTGATTTGATCCCGTTGAGGAACAAAATAAAGGAGAGACTATAAAAGTGTTAGAAAGGAGCAATCATAAATTCATATAATCTTAAAAATACTTAATCATTTCACTCTAAATTTTCAGAACACATTTCAGATACTTAAATGAAACCCCCAAAAATGTTAAAGCAAGAAGATTTTTTTCTCTATCTTTTTTTTTTTTTTAAATTCCTGGGTAATCAGAATCAGTTTGAAACCTTAACTATGTAATGGCCTACCACCTCAGCATCACAACATAATAAATTACATGCATTTGCAGAGCGAGGACTGTGATCATGGTTCTACATCCTCAAAATCAGAAACATCTATCACTTGGTCACTTAGTTAAGTTCATGGGACAGTCGTCATGGGATGCACACATGTACACTCTTAGGATAGTTACTCTGTGTAACTTTCCTGTTCACTTTTGCAGTGTATTTGTATGGTTTATTGCAAAATATGCCATGCATAGTTCTTTAAGAATGCTCATGACATGCTCTGAAGCAGGGGTTAAAGCAAGGGGGAAAGCACCTGAATGCAGTTCCGGGGCCCCCAAATTTGAGGGGCTAGAGTTCCAGGGCCCCTAAAAATAGAAAAATCTGGCAGAACTCATGTTCCACCCTGCCCTGGCTGCTGGGAGGCACTCCTACACCCCACCATTGTTAATCATAATACTTACTATGTTATGCAGTGTTTGCTAGTTTGTGACAATAATTGCTATAGACATAAATGCCATATAAAATTATAAATATTTTTATGGAGCGATAACCAATGCATGTGGAACTGAGAAGTGGTTGCAAATGCCTTCCTTGGCTGGGGCCTACACATGCATGAAGGGGGCCCAGGCAATACAGGAAAGGGGCCTGGAGATTAGGAGGGTTCCAAGGCCCATCAAATTATACTTTAACCACTGCTCTGAAGTATTGCTATGGTATCATGTTTCTTGCAATATCATACATGTACCTATGTGAAACATGTTCTCATGTATTTCACATGGCCCAAGGGGGAGGCTGAGAATCGGGGCTGCCTCCCAGCACGTAGGCAGAAAGGATGCATCACAAAGGCTGTGCAAACCTCAGGCTTCAGCCAGAGATGGAAAAGATCACCTGACTCCAGGAAGGGGGGCGGGGTGTTTGGAGAAAGAAATACATACACTGGGAACTTTTAGAGGCTTTTTGCAAGAGAAACTCCACCCTGAAACATCTCTACCTATAAGCAAGGAGCTCTGCTCAGAGAAGGGCAGAGACTGGCTGCAAAACCATTATCAGCCAGCCATATGAGTAATTTTTCAATGGGCTACAATAGTACACTTTAGAATAGAACATGTCTTAGCTTTTATTTGGCAGTGGTTAACTCCTGACTGCTTGATTGATTGTGCATTGATTTGCTATAAACTTACTTAAAATTATGTTTTAATAAAAAAACTAGTGTTTGTTTATCTAAAGCAGTGTGGATTTTAGAAAGTGTGATAGAGCAAAAGCTGTTTGGGGTGCCTGCTAGAGAACTGTCTTCTGAGTGGCTGGGAAGCACATACCCACTGCCTGGGACTGATTACATGCAGGAAGTTGGTATGGACTGACCCAGGAGTAGGGGTCCACCTAGCAAAGCAGGGTAATTCAGCGTCCAGGAGTGGGTAATAGGAGAGTCACAGGGCACACCAGACCAGATTCTGGGAGGGGAACATCACAAGGTCAGCCAGTGGCCATTAGTCGGGTGACGTGGGGCACAACCTAATAGTCCAGGTGTCCCTAAACCTCCTGCTGCCAGAAGCTGAGACAGAATGACAGGGGATGGATCACTCAATCATTGCCCTATTGTGTACACTCCCTCTGAAGCATCTGACATAGTTCACTGTCAAAGACAGGATACTGGGCTAAACAGATCATTGGTCTGACTGGCAGGGTCATTTTTATGAGCTGTGTGTTCACTTGAGCTACATATGGAGATCTGTTATGTTCCAAATAGAAAAGTACTCTTAGTTATGTTCTATACAAGCTAGAACAAGTATGTAATTTCAAAAGAAAGGAAACTAACATATGTAGAAATCTGAAGGCCTAACAATGTGTTTTTAAGAGAAAAACAAATATTTCCAAACAAAATAAATTCTTCTTAAATCAAAATCAGTCTGAAAACTTTTCCTCAAACTTTTCAGAAACAAAACAGTCTCTTTTGCCTTAAAGCTAAATGTGAATATTTTCAGGTTATCAATTTTTTAAGATACCATCATCAAGAAGCAAAATGAGGGCTTTGTAAAGCAAGCTGGTTGCAGTCTTACTGTCTCTTCATAGTAAATGCTTGTGATGTAATTCAAGGGAACAAATATTAATTGACTTGTCATTAATGTCCACATGTTGCATAATAACATTAACAGTGAAGGCTTTCAGAAGCTGTCATAATATCTCATACATATTAAGGCCAATAATATACAATCATTATCTGTATTATCTCAGTACCTAATCACAGACCATGGACCCCATTGTGCCAGGTGCTGTACAAGTGGAGACCAAAAAGGATGGTCTCTCCCCCAAAGATCTTATAATCTAAATATAAGACAAAGGACAACGGATAAATACAGACAGATTGAGGAGAGTACAAGGAACAATAAAACAATGGTCAGCATGACAGACACCAGGGCTATGTCCACACTTGCAAGTTAGTTCGAATTAACTAAGCCTTGGCCAAACTAGGCTTTCATTAGTTCGAATTAAGGGCTTCCTTAATTCAAACTAATAGATTTGTTTGCTTAGTTTGAATTAACGATGTATTTGATCCATTAATTCAAACTAAGCAAGTGCCCTGCATGGCCATGGCAAGTTCGAACTAGCATTCTAGTGGGGCCATGCTAGTTTGAATTAAGTTAATTCGAACTAACTAAAATTAGTTCAAATTAGTTAGTTTGAATTAACTAATTTAAACTAGCTTTTGTAAGTGTAGACATAGTCCAGGAGCCTTGCCATAATGTAAGTTCCTATATAAATTGTTATAGTCTTAAGCAACCTGTGAAATATGAATTCTTTGGTGTACCGTAAATGAAGTTGGACTTCATTAACGTAAGCTAGTTGTAATGCAATCAGGTAGTACTGGAGATTCCTAAGTACGCAAAGAAGGGAAAATGCTGATAAACATGAAAACACAGCTGTTCACAGTAACTCTGAGTAGGGCAAGTATTCTGGGGATACCTACAGTAAACAGGCATTAAATTGCCAGCTGGCTCATCTCTAATTGAAATAAATTTTCCTCCTCTTGCCATTTTGCATATCATGATAGCCTAAGTATGATTCCCCAGTGTGCCTCATATCCCGCCCTGTGAGAGTCTGAATGAAACCAGTGGCAGAGAAAATGTAAAAAGCAGCAGTTTTTAATGTCCCTGAAGCAGAAGCGCAAGATCATTGACACTTTTCACTCCAAAGTATGAAACCAATCCGGTTCATATCACGAATGCATAAAGGGGTTAAGAAATGACCTAAACCTGTACTCTCTTTTACCAGGAGTTTTCAACAAGCTCCATAGATTCCTCTGCCCTTTCTGCAATCTGCTCAGAAGGCAATAATGTTTTTGATGATCCCATCTCGTATTAATTAGCATCTGGGAACGGAAGTGAACAGGTCACTTTTTGAGGTCACAAGAAAGAAGATTGACCCAGCTGACTGGCTAAGGACACTGAGAGCGAGGGAAGATAAACAATGACAGATTACTTCCTCCGGGCCCTGGACATTTGATTTTTGCCAGTCAGGATATGTTGTTGCTTCATTTCAGAGACAGGGAGGAATAAGAAGCAACATGCTGTGATCTCTCTATTCTTCACTTACCAGAGGACATTACTGGCAATTTCATCTTTACTTCCCAGCTCTACGGTGGGTAATTGATGTAAGATTATTTATGTTCAGACAAGTTTTGCTCATGGGGCCAACACTGAACAGCCCTTACTCCAAGAATTCCCACTGAAATCCAGTTGCGGTACTTGACCTAGAGCTAGATTATGTGTGTTCTTAGAACTGTTACTCTCATCCTCCTACTTCCTATTATTATGGCATTTTATTGGACATTACATTTTAATCATGTGGTGCAGCGGGGACTGTGGTGGTGTTGCGAGCTATCAGTTTGAGGGCTGATAGGGGCTCTGGGGCTTGTTAGCAGGACAGAGGACTCTATTGCAAATCATTCCAATATAGATCATTTGAAAACAGACAGCCTACACTAAGGAGTGTTGAGCTGTACCTCTTTGTTTTATGGACTAGCCTGATTTGTTTTGCTCTGCTTGGAGATCCTTGCACGTGAGTGTTCTGAGTTCTCAGAAATAAAGAATTGTTACATTCCAATCTTAAAGGAAGAGTATTTATTTTTTATCTTTGCCTCTGTTTGTAGACTGGGGGAAAAAAAAAAACTTTGTGTGGCTCAGCCTGTGTATTTGTACTGTGCTTTCTTTCGGGCAGGAAAGTGGGGGGCAATTCTGATGGGGGCTTTTAGGTGCTGCTGCAATACCAGTGAAAGAAAACCAAAAATACTAATCTCTAATAGCATCCAGACACATACATGGGGTGACAGATATTTCTAGAACTAGCATATTTTGAGTCTGTTGTATTAACTTTGTAAATGTTGTTTATATTTTTGAGAGCCATATTTCAGACCCATGAAAACTTCAGAGAAGATTATACAGAGGTATGCTTCACAATAAGGGCCCAAGGAAAATGTATAGTCTTTTGTATTACTGGGGGAGGGGGGGGTTCAAAATCTGGAATCACTAGGGGTGATTTATACAAAATCCCAACATGGGTTATGCAGATACCCCTTTGGAAGACAGTGACTGACTTCACCTGTTTGAGGAGGCCTCAGACATAAAGAATGGCTTTTAGTTATAAAGGTGAGTTTCAATGGACTAAGATGGTCCCCTTTTAAATCAATGAACTCACATGAACCCTTAACAAAGGGGGCAAAAGCCTATTCAGAGAGCTTGAAGAACTGGAACTTGTCCCTCATCTTCCCTAGGGAGACTCTGACATCTGGGAAATTTAAATGTGTTTAGAACTTGTAACACTTTTGCCCTGAAATAAATGTACCAAGCTCTGTGAATGCTGTCTAGTCAACTGGGAAACTACTGTCTTGCCTGAAGGGTGTGAAACTGCAGGCCATGAGCTAGATCAGACCTGCTGGGATAATCACATTGAAATACAAGTGGGCGGCAGCCTAACTTGCTGAACAGGAAGGAAATGGATGTAGGTCCCTGTCCAGAAAGGGGTGACAGCTGTAGGCCAGAGACCTATAGGGTCACCACTTGAGCAAACAACTGAGTGGGTCGGAGGCAGAGTTACAGGGCCAAGCTGAACATTTATGTTATACTGTGAAAAGGAGCTAGCTAATAGGAGTTGCAAGGGAGCCTATTGCATCATGTTCCTAAAATAAGTTCACAGAAAACAGTGGGTGGGGGAATAAGAGGGTGGGGGGGAGGGGGCTCTTCCCATATAATATTTAACCTAATGGCTAGGGTAATCATTTGGTATGGGACAACCCCAATTCAAGTCCGTGAGCATCCCAACCACTGGGCTTTACAATTTATCAATTTCTTTGGCCCAAACAATATTGTGTTCCATTACTTAATTAATGTGGAACAACTTCAACTGGAGGGAGCTCAATATCAGAATATTTCATAGCCTAATGTTTGTGGTACTCACCTGAGAGTTGGTAGATCATTGTTTAAATCCTGTTGCTCCTTCAGGAGTGGAGGGACTAGAATCAGGAGTCTCCCACATCTTGGATGTGTGTCCTAGACACTAGGATTAAGATTATAAAGGAGCGTCTCTTCTCTCTCTCTCTCTCTTTCTCTCTCTCTCTCTCTCTCTCTCTCTCTCCTCTGACTCTTTTGGAACTTGCATACAACGTAGGTGGCTGAGCATCTATCTTCGCTCAGTTCATGGATCACTAGCAGAGGTAGGTAACTTTGTGTAGTCTGAATCTTGGCTCCTATTTCTAAGAAAGAAGCGGGATTTAGGCATACATCCCTCTGGTCAACACATTGCATTGGGTAGCTTAGGTGGCAGCCCTGTCCCCAGGTGTGCCAATTTCTGTAGCTTGCAGTCTAAAGCATCTCTCTCTCCATTGTATAGGGTGCCTAGGCACCTAAATCAGAGGTTCTGGATTTTAGGTGTCATTCCTATGATTTCTAGGTGCCTACAATTTAGGTGCTGTTGACACTCAGCGTTGCAACTTATAAATCCCTTCAAGTATTCCACCCTTGGTCTCAGTGTGCCTCTCCATCTGAAAAATGGGGATAATAGAACTTCCCTACTTCACATGGATGTTGTGAGGATAAATAAATTGAATGCTTTGAGGTGCTCAGATATTATGGTAATGGGGCCATATAAATACCTAAGATAAACAGATAGATTTGCACTATAGCTTTTCACTTTCGTTACCTCACAGCGCTGATATTTATAACAACATTCGATCAATTTATTCAGAAAGTGACCCTTAATTAGTCTAGCGAATGAACAGGTTGAATGATTGATTAATTAGTTCCCCTAATGCCTCATTGGAATTAATATTGTATTTTAAATAGTTTCTTGATTGAAAGCTAATGTCTTAGTAATGAGCAATATATCAGCCTCAGAACTCCATTAAGCTCAGACTGAGTAACGACTAACATGACGGGATATATCATATCATACACTGGAATTAATTCTCTTCAATAGACATTTCCTTTTTGTGTTGTCAGGGATTTACAAAGGAGAGGCTGGGAAATTAAACACCCTCACCCAAATCAGAAGAACAAGACAAAGTTTGTTATAAAACATTTACCTACACTGTTTGTCAGAGTTCGGCCGAGCAGGTTCTGGGGGCAGAGCCAGCAGGTGCTGGGGCAGGGCCAGAAGGGGACCAAAGCCAGTGGCTTCTGTTCCCTGCTGCCCCTGCCCCTGTGTGTGCTTCCTGTCCCCTGCTGGTCATGCTCCCCAGCTGGAAGATGGAGCCAACAGGGGACAGGAGTCGCAGTGCACGGTGGCTCCTTTTCCCTGTTGGCTGTGATCCCAGCTGGGGGGGGGGGGGGGAGGAAAGCAGGACAACCAGGGGACAGGAGCCATGTGCGCGGCTGCTCCTTTTCCTTGCTAGCCCTGCCCCCCAGCTGGGGATCGGGGCCAGCAAGGGACAGAAGCCTCGGCACACATGGTTCTTGTGGCCCCAGACCCCACTGGGGGGTGGGGCCAGCAGGGGGAGCAGCTGTGGCATTGCATGCTGCTCGCAACAGGCATGCGTGCCAGGGGTTGCCAACCTCTGGTCTATGTATTTTTCAGGAAAAAAGAGACAGACAAGAGAAAGTGTTACTGGCATAGAGAGGCTGGCAAATCAGCACAATCTACCATTTTGCTGTGAGGTTCATTTGAATCATCATGTGTCATTTATGTGAACTAGTAAGTTCAAAAAAAAAAATCTAAAAACTAGAAAGTGACTTGACTAAGAGTTTGTTCCTAAAGCCAGCCATTTCTGATTGCTATCAGATTATATATGATATAGAGAGACAGGAGAAACCAAAAAATAATCAGTGCTGTCCAAAGATATTTGTCAGGCTGAGTAACTTCTTCTTACAGTCTCAAATCAAAATGCCACCTGGGAATCCATTCCCAGTTCATTCTAACTCTTTTTGTTTTCTGCTCATTCTTTTCTTCTTCGACTTTGTGCAGATTCTACTCTCACTTTCACACAATGCTAGATTTTAATTCTGACTATTATTGAGAGAAAGCACTTTAGTCATCATCAGATTTACCTCGACACACTCAATGCTATTACACACTTAAAATTTATCTAAATGCATTTGATTTCAGAAACTGAACTGCAGCCTCTCTCTCACTGGACCCTGTCCCTTTTTCTCTAACTAGTTTGAAAGCTGCAAAGGAAGTTATAGACTAAGATGTCTACATATATTAATGATTTGGAAGAGGGAGTGTAGAGTGGGTTGGTGAGGCTTTCTGCTGGCAGTAAACTGTTTGAAGCAGAGTGTTAAGCAGCAAAAAGGCTGGGAGTGAACACAAAACCAGTGTACACTCCATGCAATGGTCTGGGATAACTGCAGACTCCATGCTTTGGGGAGTGTAAGAATTACTTCCCTGTGTGCCCAAAGCATGTGGAATGGACTCCTTAAAGAGAACACTGAGGAGAACAAAAGAGTGAAAATACTTCCTCAACATTGTGTCTAAATGCAATGGTATAGATCCACCTTGCAAGACTTAGCTTGACATCCAATCCTGCTCTTTCTGAAATCAATGGGAGTTTTGTCATTGACATCCGTGGGGCCAACTTTGATATTTTGTAATTCAGAAATATAGATCATTATATAACATTTAAGTTGCCATGGCAAGTATGTATCTTGTCTGAATAAATGAAAGTAGCGCCATCTCTGCTCCCAACCCAAAAACTTTTTTTTTTTTTTTCAGAAATATTCTTTACTTTGGGGACTGCAGCTAATTATGTTACCTGCTTTTCTGAAACATTCTAACTACTTTTATAAGTTTTGTACCTTCTAGTTAGAAGTGAGTGGGAGGCTTGCACAGTTTATTTCCTTTGGGTTTTTGTACAGCCCATGACACGCATGGAAATAGGAGGCTGCCGAATCTTAAATCTCCAACTTAAAAAGATATTGTCAAGCTTTTATTAAACCTCACTTTGATTTACCATAAAATAACTGTAGGCTTTTATTTCCCTATTATTCTCTCTTTCTCTCCTGATTCCCTGGCATATTTCTTTTCAAAAGTGGTAGTAATAGTCTCTGGAGAGAAATGGTGGAATCTCCATAATTTAGGACTCAAAAAATTAGACTGGACAAAATCCCAGAAATAGTGCTGTAGGAAATAATACTGCACTTTGCAGGGAGATTGATTAGATTATTTTATTTTGTATTAAGTCTTTTCTATATGAGTGCTGAGTATGTGAACTAATATTTTTGGTCTGAAATTGTATAATCTAACATACTGATAACATGTAGTTTGTTTTTCTTTTATAAAGGCTTCTGCTAAACATCAGGTAACATGCTTTTTTCCTTGGTGGTGTAGTAAATAATTAAATTTGAGCCCTTATCACAGTTTTTAAAAAAAAAATCAGAGAGATTTTAAACTAAACAGTATGGAAGTCAGTTTTTAGGCAGAACCTTTCCTTTACTCATATTATTTCAGCCACTCTTCCTAGTAATTAACATGTGTTAAGTATTTTGTTTGCTTTGTAAACATTGTTATAAGTTTAATATATACTACAAACTTATTAAAAAGGGGTTTGTGTTGTGGGCAATCTGTTAATCCTTGTGTGATATATTGAAATAATACACATTTATCTTTTGATGAAATGAGCTTTTGCTTTAAGTTCCAAAGGAGTAGCTGTGTTAGTCTAGTTCAGCAAAACAAACATGGAGTCCTGTGGCACTTTTAAAGACTAAATAAATTTACTTATCTCCTGAGCTTTCATGGGAGAAAATCCCACTTAGTCAGATGCTTGAGGAAGCGTCTGACAAAGTGGGATTTGTTTTAAGTGTTTCACATCAGAACAAACCTTAAAGTCAAATTTTATTATACTAAATCTGTGGAATCCTTATTATTCAAAGCCAGTAGAACATGGAGACATTCAAACAATGTTAGAAAGACAGGTTCTGATAGTGGGAGTTCCAATAATTAGGATTCAGAGGTATTCTGTGAGGTTTTAACAAGAATATCCAATTACACACAAAGGAGAAGAAGATTTCTGAGTCTTAAAAGTACACAAAAGAAAAGTAGCGTAACCTTTCATGCAGTGAAAGAAAGTTAAACTATTTTTTTTCATTATGTAATCCTATTGAAGGCTATAAAATATATTACAGGACAGATGCACAGTTATTGAGAATAGTGAGGTGTCATTAATAACTGCTCTTCATGAAAATGAAATTTTGCATAAAATGCCCCTGTCGAAATCATGCAGGCACACAAATATCAACAAAACCACATAATTTACTGAACGAAATGAACACAATATCAAAAGAAAAAAGAGCTCTCCAGGAACCTTAAACTCAACTTTCTCTCGCACTCTGCACCCACCTGCACACAAGCATCTGAACAACCAACAGCAACTTGAAGTTACAAACCTTATTTAAAAAACAAAAGCAGGCAAATCTCCATGGTGAAAAGGACTGTTATTTTCTTCATCTATTCGAGTTGCTGAGTGCTAATAAATCCTCTAATGGTGCTCTGTTAATGGCACATATTTAATAGAAAAACCATTTTAGAAATGCATTGGGAAGTCCTAAAAATGTTCATTGAAACTATTATTGGATACCTCCATCTGTGAATTATATAGATTGTCATCATCAGGCCAACTATATAGCTCTAAATGGAAAAAAAATAATTAAACCAAAAACATTTAAAACACTTCTAGAAGTGCTCTGAGTTGTTATTTGCATATGTAACAATGTAGAAGGTATCAGGGCAAGAAGTACATGTGTTCCATTGCAAAGAGTTGCCTCACTTTTTAATGTATAAAACTCCCAATTCTAGCCCTGCAGGGTTACAAACTATTAATCTCCAGAGGGGTAGCTGTGTTAGTCTGTGTACAGCAAAAACCATCGAGAGTCCTGTGGCACCTTATAGACTAACAGATTTTCTTCGGCATAAGCTTTCGTGGGCTATAACCCACTTCGTCAGAGCACGAAATAGGTTTATAGCCCACGAAAGTTTATGCTGAAGAAAATCTGTTAGTCTATAAGGTGCCACAGGACTCTCGTTGGTTTAATCTATTAATCAAATTTCTGTCAGTCATTCTGGATGTAATTTGACCTATTATGGGACATAGACTACTGGTGATTTTGGGGGTGGGAGGGAATTCCAAATATGGGAAAACTAAGGGAAAAAAAGTAACAGGTTGTATTTTAAAAATAGTGTCTGTTTGAATCTGCTCAGAGGGTTGGAATATTGGGGCTGGTTTGAGGGAACAGATATTTGGGAGCAGTGAAGAGGTGAAATAATGTAAAATACAATTTATCATAATTGTATGATCTCAATGATACAGACAGTGGTGGCACAAAATTCATTCCCGTTTTAAATGTCTTATCTATGCCAGTGGTGGTCCAAGCACAGGGACTAACACTGTAACTGACAGTCTTTCAAAATAGAATTAACTTTTTTACACAGGTTCTGTGCTGCAATTTGACTGCTTTGTTATACAGCAGCAGGCATGGAATCCCTCTCCCTGGTATAGCAGACTGAGGAGGATCAGATCCTACATCATCTCTCTTGCTGTAGCTGGTGGAGGGGGCACATATGGGGAAAAGAGAGCATAGCTAACACTACCTTATGCCCACAGCTGCTCAATCAGACCTTGAGGTAGCTTCCAGGCTGCTCTAAGTAACACCAGGGGCTCAGGTAAAAACAGACAGCTTCTAAATCAAGAGATGCAAAGGCCACTTTCACACCCCTTCTTTAGCTACAGACTCTGTGGCTGAGGCTCTGTACCTTTAATTACTGCCTGTGGTATATACTTGTATTCAATATGTCTATTATTAAAATTTCTGTCTTTCATAGATAGGAACTGCAGAAAAACTGAAGGCTGTACATGTATTTGCTTTCTGATGACAATCTTCACTTTCATGGTTCCATGACCGTATCTTGTCCATCTATCTTCTCATTGTTTGAGCATCATCATAATATTGAGGCACTGAGCCCCTTGATGTATAGGATGATGTCTGTTACACTTCTCTCTTCCTAGCAACCAATTTCTGCCCTTGGTTATATGTGCACAACTCCAGTTCAATAAGAGTTCAATGAGTTTGATGAATTTGAAAGTTGTGCAGCCAGGGGCTAAATATGGCCTATATAAGATAGATTTTCATGAGAGTGCATGTGTCATATATCTTGATAAAAAGCAGAAAGTATACTTTATCTCAGTTTGGTCTTGTATAACAATTTTAATTATTTTTCCTTTGTCACTTTTAGTCTGTTTTTATTACTCTTAAGCATCCCCTTGGATGGCTTACTGAGCAACTGAATAGGAACAGCTTGTTACTGTTTTACCCAAAGGATAAGGTGACTGACATAGATATTGTGGTTTTAAATCTCAAAGTAGCTGTGTTTTTTATTAAAAATTCAGTTATTAATCTGTCTCTTTTCCATGTCATATATAGAAACACATTCTCAACACTTCATTATTCTAAAATTTACAAAAAAAAAGGAAGAACAAAATGTGTAATTACACTAGTCAATTTGTATGCTGGTAGAGCTCAATTTTCTCTTCTTTCTGACAAAAGAAAGAGGGGAGAGAAATGTCTCTTTAGCCATCTTTGCATATCTCCTATTCTTAAGCCAGCTTCCAGATTTAGTTAAAGCCATCTCAGGGGGATTCCGATTTACATAATAGCTGCTTATGGCCACAATGTTCTAATATGGTACATCTACACTGGAGCCTTAGGTCGATTTAGGGAAGGTTAAGTTGACCTACACACTCCTGGGTCCATAATAGACTTTTATTAAGTCGATTTACGCACTTCCTTCAGTTGACTTAATAACACCACCTCT
This sequence comes from Pelusios castaneus, assembly GCA_007922175.1. Lineage (NCBI taxonomy): Eukaryota > Metazoa > Chordata > Testudines > Pelomedusidae > Pelusios > Pelusios castaneus. The sequence continues at coordinate 10,236,161 of ML685779.1, forward strand.
GAAGGTTGACTTAACGGTTAAGTCGACCTTATTAAGTCGACTTAAGCCATTGTAGATGACCCAAGTTGACCTAATTGGCCTCCAGGTCTGGTGCAATGTGGCACAGCTACCCACAATGCACCACTCCTCCGTTGACCTACCACCTATCTGCCAGTGTGGATGCAGGCAGTCGACTGGAGTTTTCAGTGTGGACTCTCTAAGTCGACTTAAAGTTGACCTTAAGTCAATTTAACAGAGCCTCCATTGTAGACGTACCCATAGCTAGGAGTATCTGGAGTATACATAACATGATTCCTTTGCTGGAAGTTGTAGAGTACTGCCATTACGCCATCTCTGTACCACAGGTGGAGTCCCTCAGAATTGGGAAAATCTACATTGTCCAGAGTCATTAGATTTCCAGCCCACTTATATGTGTAAAGTAACATAAGAATCTACTGTGAAATGGAGAATTTGGCCACAGTATTTTCTGAATCTTTCTTTTTGGTGGATTATTTGATGGGAGAGGTGAACTGCCCCAGTGGATATGACCTTTTCTGTGGTTTTATTGCTCTCTGTTGATTGATAGCTTGACTAGGTGATTGTTCCAGAGCTGCAGGAAGGTGATATAGAGGCTGCACACGCCTAACAATGGGAATGAAAGGCCTTGGGTCCTGATCCTTAGCTAATTAAAGTCAGTGGAAGTCTCAGCACAGGCGTGGATTTCCCTTCTGGTCAGTGATAGCTATACTAAGTCATTTACTGCAGAATAAGATACTGAATAAGCATAATCCTAAAAGTGTCTTTAGGATTGCTGTTCCCTTGATACTCAGCTGAATAGCCTATTTCATCTGCGTGCTAACAACAATCTATTTTAAAATCCTGACTGTGATTGTAATGGTTTAAACACACTAAATTGAACTCTCAACCAATGCATAAATATTGTCAAATGCCTAAATGTTATCCCAGACTCAAGGTTTTGATTTTACTTTTATATGCCCCTCTTTCTAGAACAGGTTGAAATCTGTCTTTGTTTCATATTCACTTCAGCATGAGAGTTACTGATATATAGCACTCAAATATATCAGGTTTTGATGATGATGCTTTTTGGTTACTATATATCCATCACCTATACATGCTTGTGTTATGAAAAGTTTGATGATCAGCATATAAAAAGACAAAATAATTTTAATACATGAACTAGTTATGGAGAACCACACAGCTGATTATTTGATTAAATTCAGTAGAGTATAATACCTGTTACTTACAAAAGCAGGGAAACATACAGAATTATTTTCACGGCTGTTTCCGCACTCTGGCACTTTGTGCAGAAGGTGGGGGCCTGCTAACCACTGGTCCTAAAGGCTTGTCTTAAAACTCTCCAAGACTATCAGTTTCCTGGCCTTGGAGTGCTATTCCTGCCACCACCCAAGTGCAAAAACCTCTTGAAAACCCAGGAAGGCCTTCCTGCGAGGTACCTTCAATCGCCTTTATTCCTCCCTCAGGAGAGAATGAGTGAACCCCGACTGTGATACAGGCTGAAAATGGGACTTCCCTTTTAGTAGTTGGTTGTGTAGCCTGAGTCACATGCACAAAAAATCTCCTGCCTTTTAAGACACAGAAATAAAACGTATGTTAAAAGGATAAATGTTCTTTAATTAAAAGGACAGCTAAAAACCACAGAGAGTTGCTTCTCTGGAATTTAACTTGGGTAGTTCCATGATAGTGGGTTCATGTGCTCAGCACAGAGGAATCCAAAAAAGAGCCAAAACAAAGAAATAATCAGAATGCATCTAACTAAACATTCCCTGTTCTACTCCTATATGGATGATTACAGATTTAAACCCTTTTTAGATAGGGATGTCATTGGATTTATAGACTCTAAGGTCAGAAGGGATCAGTATGATCATCTCGTCTGACCTCCTGCTCAATACAGGCCAGAAAACCTTACCCACCCACTCCTGCAATAAACCTCTAATCTATGACTGAGTTATTAAAGTCCTCAAATCACGATTTAAAGACTTTAAGATACAGAAAATCCACCAGCAAGTAAGCCATTCCCCATGCCAAAGCCAAAGGTGATTCTCTAGGCCTGTGTCCCTGGCCGCCTCCTGTTCCTTCCAGGAGCAATTCTGCTGCCACCAAACAGGGAAAAGGCAGGGCTGCTGCTCCAATTCAAAAACCTGTACACAGTTCCTATAGGCTCTCCTCGGACTTCTCTAGGACTCACTGTCTATGGTGTTCCTCCCCCCCACCACCCCAAGGTTAGTATAATTATGAATTAAATATGATTTTCAGCTAAATGTATTTGCATATAGAATTTAATAACATAGGTAAGCTATGCATTTTGCTTAAACTTTATGGGTGACATTCCACCACTGAAGTCAGTGGCAAAACTCAAATTAATTTCTGTGGCCAGATCATCTTTATATGCCTTATCATTATTTTCAAAATTAATTTTTCTTTGCCAAATTGTTTCAATTATATTTAGGAAAAGTGCTGGCTCCCTCTTGTGGCCGATGTAATACTAGAAAATTATTGATATTTGGATAATAGATTGTAGACTAATAGAAAACATTTTTTTAAAGACGGCAATGGATTTAGATCCTCATGATTTAAAAAATAATATGAATATTTTCCTCCTTGTTTACTAAATGGATAAATACATTCTAAATCCATCATTATATTATTTCTAAATAGCACAAAGTGTCAGAATTTAGGTTAAAAGAGCAATGGGGGGGGGAAGGGGTAGGAAAATAGTGTGTTAGTAAACTGTTCTAGTAGAGACCATTTATATAGCCAAATACAGAATACAGTTTGGAATTTATTGGAATTTATCATGGTAGTAGTAACAGTAAGAATAGTGCTTAGCAAATGTGCAGCAAATAATTTTCTCAATTAATTCAGAAGATAGCTTCATTTTCTATTCAGAAGGGGAAATCCATTCCTATGCACAAAGCCAATGCAGCTCCACTATTATCCTACCTATGCCCTCAAAATGAGACGCAAGTGGTACATAAGCCTTGCACAGAACACCTGCACAGGCAGAACATTATTGATCTGATTGTAATGTCCCCTAATTTTTTGGTTCAAATTTGCTGGATGAAATGATGCTCAATTGTTTTCTTTAAAATCATAATGGGAGTTGTATAGGCGACTTGCTTTGATTAGTGTAACCTTCCCTTTTCCAGCCTCCCCTCTTCTCATTCATCACAATCAATCATTCAGGCCAAAATGTCCACCTTAGGTATCTCCCTCTCACTCTACCTCTCACATCACCACCTCCTCTATGAAACCTTTCATTGGCTTCAATTTTCATTCAGACTTATCTTGTACAAGGGCATTTAGCAGCTTTCTATGAGCAATCAAGTAAAGAGCATAAGAAAGTGGTAAACAGACATGAGGCATCATGACCTTTTGGGACCTGGAAAATAACCTTAAATATTTTTAAAAAGTGACCTTTAGCACACAGAGAAATGACCTTTAGGTGTGTTTGAAAATATAGTAAAATTATCCAAGGGAACTTAAAATATTTCAGACATGTGAATAATAACTTAGCTACCACAATAATAAGTTGTAGGTGATTTCTGAGAACAAGGAAGACAATAGGTGCAAAATATGTTGTCAGGGTATGCTGTACTCCCCTCCTTTTCCAACGACCTGTTTGCAATAAGGAAATATGGTGTGGCTACAAGTGTCAGTGATAAGGGAGTATATAAATATGAGACAATCTGATTATGGAGTGAGTGCCACCTAATGTCCGAAGACTGACCTCATCCTGTACTGAAAGAAGGTGCAGAGCAGAAGGCCCCTCTAGAGTAAAACCTTGACAGGTTAGCAATATTCACCTAGAGACTGTAACACCAGTTGATGGGCTATAGCTTTACTGTTCTATTCATTTTTCATTTATCAAATTCACATGTAACAATTGTACAACAATAGGTCAATAAACTCTAGTTTTAAATTGGATGGATGTGCCGTGTGTGCGCTCTCTCTCTCTCAAAACCCATAAACTCCTTTCTGAACCTTGTAAACCTAAATCAGTGAGCTCTCAGGGAGAAGGAATTGACAGTTGTCCCCAGGGAGCTCTCAGGGATTGGGAAACTGAGGAAGATTTTCTCTCAGGGAGCCCTCAGTGTTGGGGAATCTAGGAAAAAGCACCTGCGCCTTTATTCAGTGAGCCATCAGGATAGGGGGAATCAGTGGGTTGGTGAGGTTTTGTGGTCTGCGTTGTGCAGGAGGTCAGACTAGATGATCATACTGGTCCCTTCTGACCTTAGAGTCTATGGGTATATCTATACTGGAGGCTCTGTGAAGTCGACTAACCAAGATCAACTTTAAGTCGACCTTGGTAAGTTGACTTAGAGAGTCCACATTGAAAACTCTCGTCAACTGCCTGCGTCAACACTGACAGGTGCTAGGTTGATGGAGGAGTGGTGCATTGTGTGTAGCTGGGAGGGAGCCTGGAGGCCAATTAGGTAGACTTAAGGGCTTTCTCCATCTACACTGGCTTAAGTCAACTTAATACACTCGACTTAACTGTTAAGTCAACCTTCAGAGGTGGTGTTATTAAGTTGACTTATAGAAGTGCGTAAGTCGACTTCATAAAAGTCTAATGTGGATACGGGAGTCTGTAGGTCGACTTAACCTTCCTTAAGTTGACCTAAGGCTCCAGTGTAGATGTACCCTATGAGTCTATGATGGGTCCACTCAATGAGCTCCTGGGTGGGGAATTTGAATTGCAGTCAGTGTGCCCTCATGGAAAGGGAATCTGACCTGCTGACCGCAGAGCTCAGTCTAACAATCTCATTGTTGAATACCTGTATAATCTTGCCTTCATTGTTATCTTTGCTCTCATTTACACTTTCTGCTTATTGTCCTTCTAATCCTTTTGCCTTCCTGCTCCATTCACCTCTTTCGACCACTTGATGTCATGCCACAGTAGTCTCCCTGTTCCCATCATGTGCCATGTGGGGTCTCTTCCTTTTTCAAATCCCATTTTAGAGAACACCCTTTCTAGTATTATATTCTAGCCTCCTTGTCTTCAGTAATTCCTTCAACAATTTTGTGCCCTATCTTGTCTTGGTTTAATGGCTTGTCTTATTTATTGATACACTCCTTGGGACAGGGAAATGTCCTTTTTTAATCCATTTGCTTCATCTGTGCATTTGATCCATACTCTGTAAATGATTTTGGCTATAAGCATGAGGATATCATGACTATGTTATTTTCAGAAGAAAAGCAGTACACCCATCAGCCATTGTGTTTGACAGAATTTGTCATTAAAGAAACTGATAAAGCATCATGAGACTACACTGAAGTGATCTTTCACTTTCATATGTCACAATCTTACTACTATACTTGTTATCAAGCTCATTCACCCAAACTACTGAAGGCTGAAAAGAGAAAGAACATATCCAGCACTATGACATTCTGTGTTTGAAAGAAACACGCCAGAACCCCACATTCATCACGGGCATATAATTATATGTCTTGTAGAAACTATGCTTTGTGCGGTATCATTTTAAAAGTCTTGATCTGTTGAACATTAATATCTTGGTAGATTGTGTGTGTTTTTGTATGTAAGTGAGTCAAAAAGACTATTATTGAAGTATCAGTGAATGACAGTTTCTTTCATACCAAAAGTAGCTTGAAACATTTTTATCACCTCTTCAGCAAAAATATTAGAGTTGTATCTGGTATCTCTTCATGTGAGCTTTAAAACATCTTTAGTTTAAAAATAATTTTGTTTATGACCATTTTAATAGAATAGATTTCTCACATTTACACAGGACTTTCTTGTCCATAGTATAGAAAGGGACAAATTCTGCACCTTTATAGTCTATGAAGATGAAGGGCAACAAGCTAGACATGTTCAACATGGTAGATTGAAAACAGCAGTGCATTTTTAAGCCACATACATAGAGGCATTGTTATACAACAAGGAGGTAATCTCTTTTCCAGGTACATCAGATGCACCTGTTATACTCCAGTCGGTTTTTGGAAGCTCATTATCAGAAAGATTTTTGCAAATTGCAGAAAGCTCGGTTATTTCTTTAAAGAATGAGAGTAGACGTAATTATGTTAGATGGAAGTTTAAATGTCTAATCTCCTTCTGATGTTCAAATATTTTCTTCAATAATTGTGGACTAACATGACATTGGGCAGGTTCCTTCTTATCTGCCACCAGTTAATGGTTGGCTTATGCCCTGCAGAATGCAGTCTTATGTCCTATAAATATGTTAACAGATACTAAAATGCCCCCAGTGATTTTTATACAAAGTTCTCAGAACCTTTTCTGCATGACTAAGTGCTGATGTTTTCTGCCCATAAGTCTAAAATGTTCTTTACTTAGGTTGCAGCTTGGTGGGTGATCAAATGATGGAGTGTATGTAATCAGTGATGGAATGAGTGTAATATTTGACTTTGACCCCATGGAGAATGTCTCCAGTTGTCCAGGAAAGAGACATTTTTGATTGATTATAAATACTTACTATAGCAAATGTGTTCTGTGCTTGATGAAATAATGAACCATTGAGGGATATGTTCAACTCATCAGGAATTCTCTGTTGTCATAGATGTTTTATGTAATAATAATGACTTGGTTAGAAATAACTTTAGTTTCATGTAAACTCAGGTACTGTAATTAGTAATTAGATTGTGGGAAAAAGGATTTTTTTGTTTTTCTTAGTAAATTACAGTTTTAAAACTGAGGTTTTGAGAGTTAAGGAGTGAATTGAGCTGCAGAAGGACTTCTCAAGAACTGGTTTGGTAAAATAGAGACTTTCCTCCTCTTTTCAGTATGGTACTGTATTAATCTGTGGCTAGCAATCATCTGTTAATACATTCCAATTGAGTCAGGTTATCTGATCTGATGTTTTATTAGTCAGAATTGAACCTTAAAACATTTATATATAATATATATGAACCCCAATAATAAATAGCTGTAATAATAAAATGTATAATCTAGTATGGCAATTACCATTTTATCAATTAGCATTCCTTGATCAATCCCCAGTACTCTACTAGACAACCTCATGAAAGCTAGTCTCTGTGGCTATGTCTACACTTGTTAATTTAACTCGACTTAGCTAAGTCAACTTTAAGTCGACTTTGTTAAGTCAACTTAGCATGTCCCCACTCAAAAATTAAGTCGACCCTGCCAAATCGACCTAGAGCATCCACACTGGATGCCTAGGTCGACTTCTAGGGGATAGGTGGACCTGGGACAGGTCCACCGTGGCAGGGGGAACAGCCTTTGCCAAGTGCCAGGGGGCTCAGCTTTTGCCCCATTGTACCTTGGTACAATGGGGTGTTGAGGGGGACAGGAACCCTGGCAGGGCATAGGAGCAGGGTGGGCAGGGCTCTGTCTTGCCCTGGGGGGGGGGGTTACGCCAGTTTGTGCCAGCCCCCCGGGCAGGGGGGAAGCCCTGAAGCCCCTAAATCGACTTAAAGTCAACTTAGGGCTTCTCTGCGTCTAAAGTCTTTCTAAAGTCGACTTAGCCAGAAAAGTCGACTTAAAACTAGGTTTAGTAAAGTTGACTTTAATTTTCCTTAAGTTGACTTAAGCAGCTGCTTAAGTCGATTTAAGGAAAATGTAGTGTGGACGCAGATTAAATTAAATTAATTTAAGCAAGCTTTAGTCGTCTTAATTTGTAAGTGTAGATGCACCTTGTCTGCCCTTTGGTTAGTACCAGTTTGAAACAAATAGAGCAGGAGAAACACCATTCATTTTGATGGAGTTGTTTCAAGGTTATATGTGGATCACTAACTGCATTATATGTTAATACAGTCATTGCTTTAATGTGTTTGTTAGTCTTGTTGTGACTTAAATTCTGCAACAATCTTTTGTTATTAGATTAGGGCACACACCTTAGTGTACCCTCTTTCATACCTTTTTCCTTCTGTTGAACCCTAAGATGAGTAGATATATACATGTCTATACTTGTTTTACTATGGGAAAGAATCTTCTCTTCAATTTACTCCTTCTAAAGTAAAATTTTCTGCAGCCTTATGAGGAGAGTGCTATGATCTGGCAGAATTTAGATATGCAGCTTTTAAAGACTATCATTATAAAGATGAAAACATGTTACGCATAGATCCTCATTCACACAGTTGGAGATAGGGAAAGGAAATGTATCAGTAACTACACTAATGCAGACAACAGTCATAGAAGGCCTGGCTATATTATAGAGAGAGAACTACAGGCCATCAAAATAATTTAATATGGCCTCTTGATGTTTCAAAAACTAATGATATAAAGTGCAATAGATATAACTAGTGTAATCAAATAAGAATCCATGGAAAAGGCTGATTCTAGCTGTGTTATAAATGCAAAAAACAAAGTTAAGGTACATTACTCAATAGTTGCTAAAATGACTAAAAGAGGTTAGACAATGGTTTTAACTAAGCGGATGTGGTTCAGTATATAAAGGAAAAAGGAGAACATTTAAATTGGCAGGAAAAAACATATTACAGTTTGGGAGCTTTTAAAGTCCCATCTATCCTTTTAAGAAGAAAGAATCTTTTAAAGCAGGAATTCAGTGTTTTCTAGTGAAAACCCCCCTTACAAGAATTTCTTGCAAAGCAGATAGTTGAAGGTTTCAGAACTGAGTTACCTATGGCATGAAAAAGTTCATAGTACTTGAGAAATAATATAATTTTCTTTAGCAGTAAAATAATATTTTAGCTAGATTTACATATATAATTAGGATCTTACATTTTTTCAGCTAGACTACTCCTTTAGTAGATATTTGTGTAGTTTTCAGTTATCACAAATCTTGTTTTTTCTTTTTTTCTTTCTGAATTATTGCCTAGTCCTCATTAAGATGTGTTTTGGAGAGACTCTAGGAAAAATACTGTTGAAAAATGTCTTTCTCTCACTATTTTAAGACTATAGTATAATCTCTGACTATGCTCAGAAATGACTGTCTCAGGGATCTCTGAAAATGGATCTAATGAATAATTAGTATGGTGTTTTGGATTTGGGTGATAAGGTCAGAGCCAGGCCCAGCCCTAGATCAAATGGTGCTCCAGGCGAGAAGCATCTTCTATACCTCCCCTATCTACTTTGGTACCCTCCCACACAGACTTTCACAATACTGGACCTAGAATGTCACTTCACTTCACTTTGTTCCTATCTCATTGAAGCAGGCAACACCACACCCTATATATACCCATGCCAGGGTGGCATGGCTGTCAGCATTCTAAGAGGTTTGAGGAAAATGTAGTTCTCAGAAAGTCTGGGATGTTCAACAAGAGTCTACAAAGGTCCAGGCAGTTAATGAAAAAATGAATCCACATATAGAATAGCTGAAATATTTTACTTCAAACATTCTATTTTCCTTTTTGTCACTAAGAACAGAAACAGCACCCTGACCCTAGTACCTGCCAAGCCCAGCACCCCAGGCAGTTGCTCACCCCTAAATCCAGTCCTAGTTGGAAACTTTCACGATTAGTTTCTAATTATAAGAAGGTGGACTATAAGTGAAAAGCATAAGATACAGCTCCAGAAGACTGTGATACACTGGGGACTTTTTCTTGTCTTCATGAATATTTTGATTTGATTTTTCTCTGTTTTGTTTACTTTTTTTTGTTTTTAAAGAGTCTATAGTAACAGGATGTATATAGTGCTTTATACATTCTGCGGGAATGGAATTTGTCTGCAGTTACCAGAAAGCCCCATGGAATGTCCTGCCAATTTTGTCATAGGAAGGAAAGGGTGATGGAGGAGGTAATTTGACTAATATGTGATAACAATGCTACATAGTGTGCGTGTGTGTATGTATGTATGTATTTCCCTGAGCTGACAGACTACTTGACCCTGAAGGGTAAGGGCATGTATGGGAGGTGGGGAGGGGCACAAAATTTTCTTTGCTTTAGAGAGTAACAAAACTTTCAATGCCTCACAACCCCCTCATTGTCTTTCACAATGCACCAGTTGAGAAATAGTTTTAGATTATGCTACACTTTACCTACATTATATTAATGCAAAATTGTTCCAAAAATAAAACCCAGCTGACCTTAATCTTCAGGATCAAATATTCTATCAGCCTATCAGAAATGCACACAAAAATAATATAGGTGCAGCATTATGAGTAACATTTTTCACACTTACTTTTATAGTAAATTTAAGGCTGAAAAAAATGATTTCAAGTAAGAGATCACTAACCTGAAAAGTCTGAGAAACACTGGTCTAAAAGAAATATAAAATATGTAGAAAATGCACATATCCTGTAAAGTAAAAGATACACTTTGTAGTAAATTAGTTTAATTTATAGGTAGTCAGACACAAGTCAGACACAAGATGGTCAGTGGTATAAAATCATATGGGTGCGTCTACACTTAGAAATTAAGTTAATTTAAGCTTGCTTAAATCGACTTAATTTAATCTGCATCTGCACTACATTTTCCTTAAATCGACTTAAGCAGCAGATTAAGTCGATTTAAGGAAAATTAAAGTCGACTTTATAAAACGTAGTATAAAGTCGACTTTACTGGTGAAGTCCATTTTATTAAGTCGACATAGCCAGTGTAGAAGCTGATTAGCCCTAAGTCGCCTTTAAGTTGATTTAAAGGGCTCCAGGGCTCCCCCACTGCCCTCCCTGCCAGGGTAGCTGGCACAGGCAGAGCCTGGCGTGCCCCCCCACAGGGCAGGACAGAGCCCTGCCCACCCTGTTCCTATGCCCTGCCAGTGTCCCTGTCCTGCTCAGCCTCCATTGTACCCAGGTACAATGGGGCAAATGCTGAGCCCCCTGGCACTTGGCAAAGGGTGCCCCCACCACCACCGTGGACCAGTCCTAGCTCCACCTAGCCCCTAGAAGTCAACTTAGGTGTCCAGTGTGGATGCTCTAAGTCGATTTGGCAGGGTCCCCTTTAAGTCGACTTAATTTTTGAGTGTAGACATGCTAAGTCGACTTATTTGGCCAAGTGTAGACATAGCCTATGACAGATAGCAAAATCACTTCATAATATACTGATCTGTGTCAACAGCCATAAGGCTTATAAATTTCATCATTTCAGAATAACCCCACTTCTCTCTGTACTATAAATATAAATTTCACTAAAGGTCAGAGTGATATGTATAATTCTGTTATTCTAAGTAAAAGTATCAACTTCAAGGTTATATCATAGGGAGAGCTCAGCTGTCTAAATAAGCAAACTTCAGAGAGCTGCTTGGAAGGCTAATTTATTCTAGTACTTTTATTGATCCTTTCATTAGCATTCAATATTCCGTTACAAAGTATACAGTTTTTTTAAAATAAAGCCAGTTATATTTGTGACACACTGAGGGTATGTCTACACTGTGAAGTGAAATCTATTCAATTTCAGTCAGCATCAACTGCCAAATTAATGAGGTCAGTCGGGCATGATCATACATGCTCTTTGTATCGAGGGAGTGCATCCCCACAGTCATGCTTGTATCAATTAACAGAGCAGTGTACCATGTGTAGTTATCCCAGAATGCAACTAGCTGTAGGGACTTTTTGAAAGGTCTTTAGTTTCCCATGATACAGTCCTCAGTCCTCCGTCCCTCCCTCCTCTGGTGTGAAGAGCAGACAAACACTTTTTGTGCCACTTTTCTAAATCCTGCCTCAGCTGCACTGTATGTCATTACCCAAGAAGCATGGAGCCCACTCAGCTTTACTATCATTGTGAGAATCACAAACATCTTTTGAGGTATTCTGCAGTATTTCCAAGGCCAAGAGAGGAACTGCAACATGGAAAATTAAGATGTTACTCAAGTTGCCCTGCTAGGCCATAGAATGAAACATTTCCCGATTCTTTCTGGCTATGGCACAGCAGCTGAACTTGGAGGAGCACCATTTCTGGTCCCAGGAGACAAGCATTGACTGATGTGATCACATTATTATAATGGTCTAGGATAACGAGCAGTGGCTGTAGAGCTTTCGGATGAATGAGGCCACTTTGCGCAGAGCTGTCCCCAGCCCTGAAGTGCAGGAATACTAACTTGAGACATGTTCTGGCAGGGAAAATCAAGAGGTCATTGCTTTGTGGAAGTTAGCAACACCAAACTGCTACCAGTCAGTTGGGAGTCCATTTGGAGTCAGTAAATTCACCATGGGAACTGCTGTGATACATGTCTTCAGAACCATTATTAGACTTCTTCTAAGAAGGGTGGTGGGTTTAGGAAACATGCAAGACATAGTCCATGGGTTTGCTGTGGTGGAGTTCCTTAACTTGGTGGGGTGATAGATGGCTCATATATCCTTATCTTAGTACAAGACCACTTTGCCACATAAACTTAAAGGGATATTTTTCCATAGTGTTGCAAAAATTGGTGGAACATGGGAGGTATTTCATGGAAATCAATTTAGGCTGGTCTGGAAAGGTGCATGATGTGCATGTGTTTAGCACCTGAGGTCTGTTCAGAAAAATGTAAGCAGGAAGTTTTTTTCCAGATCAAAAAAAAATAATTATTGATTATCTTGAAATGCCAATAGTGAACCTTGGAGATCTAGCCTACCCCTTGCTCACATTTCTCACACCAGACATCTGGACAGCAATAAGAAGCAGTTCAATAATAGGCTGAGCAAGGGCAAAATGGTGGTAGAATCTTTGGACATTTAAAGGCTCTCTGGCACAGTTTCCTCAGTGGGTTAGACCATAGTGAAAGCAATATCTTCAGAGTTATCTCTGCCTGCTGTGTACTACATAATGACTGTGGACAAACAGAGAGAAATTTCCACTGGGTTGTGTTGTGGAGGCAGATCAGCTGACTGCAAACTTTAAGCAGCTAGATACCAGTGCAATGCTAAGAGCCCAGTGATGACATGGGCTTAAACTGATGCGACACTCCAAAATGGCTGGATTCTGACCTGCCTCATAGCAAGACTGAGGCTCTAAGTGATGCCTCTGTCAGGGTCTACAGGCCCAAGTCAAGAAGGATACCAAGGCTAGTTTCTGTGAGAACAGGAAGGCGTCTTAGGTTGAAACCTGAAGAAGACCCTGAATTCAGTGAATTCATACCCTTCTTAGTGTGTAAATTACACTCACCATGCACACCCACTGAATGCCAAATTGTTGAAAGCTACAAACTTCTTTGTCACTTAGACCCATTTTATGATCACTCTATATCTTATTTACTTCTGTATTGAATTCAATTCAGAGAAAATGGCCAGCAGAGGAGGGAAGGCTGGGCTTGTGGTCAACAGACCAGGCAATGCTTCTTGCTCTGCCACATCCTATTTTGACACTGGGCAGTCACTTAGGATAAGATTTTCAAAGGTATGTTAACATCTAAAGATGAAAATCAGTGCTTAGTGAGATTTTAAATAATGCCTAGGTCCCTATGCCCCCAGAAATTACAATGGGACTTAGACACATAGACAATTTTCACATTCCAAGTAGGTGCCTGAGGCACAGCCATTTTAGACAGTCCATTTTAGACTCCAAGTAGGGGCCTAGCTGAATCTTTAAGCATTTAAATATATTTAAAATTTGACACTTAGGCATTTTTTAAAATTGTACCTTAGACGCTCAACTCCAATTAATATTTACCTCAGGTGCCCTTAAGCCTCTTTGAAAATCCCATCCTGAGAACATGTTTAAAATGTAAAATATTGCAAATAATTAGAGATGGTTGGGCAAAAATCTTTGTTTGATGGGAAATTTTCACATTTTGATTTATTTTCATTCTGAATTATAAAATATTGTATATAATATTACAAGTAATAAAAAAAAACATGAGCTGATAGTAATGGGGAACTTTCATTCCTCAGATATCTATTAGAAAACATATGGCAAAACACAAAATGTCAAATAAGTTCTTAGAATGTCCTGGGGACAACTTCTTGATTTCAGGAGAAAGAAGCTAGGGGGACAGCCCATTTAGACTCAAGTCTGACTAACAAAGAGAAATTGGTGGAGAATCCAAAAGCAGAAGGAGGTAACTTGGGTGAAACTGACCAGGAAATGTCTATACTTACAAAAGCTAGTTCAAATTAGTTAATTCAAACTAACTAATTCAAACTAATTTTAGTTAGTTCGAATTAACTTAATTTGAACTAGCATGGCCCCATTAGAATGCTAGTTCGAACTAGCCTTGTCCGTGCAGGGCACTTGCTTAGTTCGAATTAGTCAGTTGCATGAAGGTCAATCTGCCGATTAGCTCGAACTAAGCAGTTAGTTCCAACTAATATGGCCACATTGACTTAATTCGAACTAACTATTTCAAATTAAGGGTTAGTTCAAACTAAGCAATCAAATTTATTAGTTCGCATTAAGGAAGCCCTTAATTCGAACTAATGAAAGTCTAGTGTGGCCAAGGCTTAAGTTAGTTCGAATTAAGCTTCCTTAATTTGAACTAACTTGCAAGAGTAGACATAACCCATGATGCTAAGGAAAGGAAGGAGTGAGCATAGCAGGATAAGAACTGTAGCCGCCCCCCCCACCCCCACCCAAAAAAAAAAAAAAAAGAGTTTAACAAACTCAGAAAACTTGTAGGTAAAGTTCTATGGGAAGAGTTTCTAAGAGCAAAAGGAGTTCAGGATTGCTAGCACTTTTTCAGAGACAATTTTAGAGCACATCAGCAAACCATCCCGAAGCCTCTCTTGGGAAGCCCAGGGACACATGAAGCTAGCAGGGGATTCTGTCTGTCCAGAGGCAAGATATTCCCCAGAGAGTGTTTATTTAGCAAGGCTTTATCAAGAAAGAGTACTCCAGAAGCATTTTCCTATTTATGTTCTGTCCCTTTGCCTTGCAGAGATGCACTCAGAGATTTTTTTCCTTAGTAGAAGGATTTATTACTGACATTTTTATGACTATTTTGTATGATTTGCATAATAAAAAGATGTTAGGTCTACTTACTTTATCCCCCCACCAGAGAGATATGTATCCATCAGCCTTTGTTTAAAATATATTTGTATATTAGCCTTCTCAAATTCTAAGTATTTAAATTAGTCCTCTTTAACTATCAAAATATTAATAAATTTGGATTCAGTTTATCAAACAGTTGGATCTATAGAAAATATATTTTAAATGACTGCTTGATCTGATTGAACTCTGGAGCCATTCACTTATACCTGTCATACAGAATTACACTTGTTGCAATTCACACTGTAATGCAAGAAATGTCTTGCAAGTGCAGTGAGTTATGAAGGTATCCTAGTATGAGGAGACACTCCTGTTCTTTCCCATTTTCCTCCACAAAGTCTAGTGAAGATAAGACTTGCCAGGTTGGTGACCATGGGTGGTTGGTGGAGCTTCTCCTGGGGAAGGCATATCCCTGGACACCCCTGGCTTCTTCCCATACCCCACTGTACACACTGCCCCAGGCTCCATACCCTATCCCCATACCACACCACATTCCTGCTTCCTACCCATCACTACAGCTGTTGCAGGGAGTAGGGAGGCCAGGAGGGCAGAGAAAGTTGGGACCAGCCCAATAGGGAGGGAGGGATGTGGGGACAGCAGGGAAAGATAGAACCACCCTAGCCCCAGTTCAGTGGGGAAGTGGGGAGAGCAAGGAAAGATGGGGTGAATGCTTTTCTCAGCAGGGAGGGCAGAGAAAGGCATGGCCACCACAGCCCCAGTCCAGCAGGGAGGTGGGAGGTGGGAAGGGCAGAGAAAGGTGGGGCTAGTCCAGTAGTGGAGGAGGTAGAGAGAGCAGAGAAAGGTGGGGCCACTATGGCCCCAGCCCAGCAGGGAAGTGAGGAAAGGCGGGACTATGGCCCCATGCTTCCTGGTGGCAGGCTCTCAGGGAGGCAGTGCCTTACTGGGCCTATGGTACCAACTGCCCATGTTAGTGTCCTAAGCGAATCAGAATAGTAGCTTGGAGCCTGATGATGCTCTTGTATTCACTACAATCTCTTTTGTGAAATAAAGAGGCTACGGATAATCTCTGAGAGTGATCCACTTTTTCTGATGACATTTGACAGCTCCTCATCCTCTAAGTGTCTTCAATTCCCTCTTTCAACTCCTCCATCTCTATCCAGCCTTTTGGAGATTTTATGGTGCTACCACTATCCCTAGGATGAAATATGCAAGTGATCCTTTTCCTTTCAAGTCTAGTGCTACTACAAAAATCTCAGTGGTTGGTCCTCTTTCTTTTTTTTCAACCTTTTGGTAGGGGTGGTGAGGTGAATTTTAAAAGGGATATTTCAGATCGGCTATTTTGTGACAAGAGGTTTTTGAACCAACAGATTTAATTGGAACTCATTGGGTTTTCTTTCTCTACACGCAGTCTTGGGGACTCTGAGCAGACTAATAATTTAAGGCCAAAAGGGAACAACCCTAATCTGAAGTCCTACACCTTGCAGGCCACAGAACTTTGCCCATCCACTGCTGTAATAGACCTATAACTCTGGCTTAGTTACTGAAGTCCTGAAATAATGAGTTAAAGATATCTAGTTAGAGGGAATCAACCATTTACTCTAGTTTTAACTTGCCAGTGACCCATGCCTCATGCTGTCATGAAGGCAAACTAAAATAAGATAAAATAAATCTCCCAAACTTTGCCAGTCTGATTCCTTACGGGCCTGAAATATGGTGGTCAGTTGGACCATGAGCATTTCAGCAAGATCTAACAGCCAGACACCAGAAAAGAATTCCCCACAATAACTCAGAGCCCTCCTTATCTAGCGCCCCATCATTGGCCCCTGAGGGTTTTTGCTATTAACAGTCACAGATCGTGTGTGTGCGCGCGCGTGCACGCACGCACGGATGCACGTGTGCTTGCTGACTATTTAAACAGCCTCTACTAGTAATGTTATAGGAACTGAGTCAAACCAGAATGAAATCAGTGGAAAGACTCCCACTGACTCCAAATGGGTTATGAACCAGGACCCTTGAGATGCAGAACAACTAAGTCCAGTAGAGAATATAACAATAAACAATTCAGAATGATGATGAGTATTGAACAACACTGAATCCTGTAAAATGGCAGTTGCTGGAGTTGCATCTGGGAGTGGGCAGTCAATTCCATGAGTGGCTGGCCAGAAGTGCTCCTTCATTAGGTCAGGGACTGAGTATTCACAAAAGGCTGGGTGAGGCCCGACCCAGGTGTTGGTGATTCACACAGCAAAGCAGAGTAAGTCAGGGCACAGGAATGAGGGACTGGAGTGACAAAGCTATACACCAGTTCATATTGCAGGGGGAAACATCACACCAATAAAGTACATTCGGAAAAGGCAGCATCTAATTTAATGTTAAAGATCACAATTCTCTTTCTAATTTGTCCCCGAATTGCTAGGCTAACTTCTGCTAATTCACCTCCCTGTAGCTGATCAATAGAATATGAACCACATTTACTTTTACTTTAAAACACTATATTTGTACTCATATTTTTCATAAAGAATTTTAATTTTTTCATTAATATATAATATGTAAACAGACAGAAAAGGCTGATTGAAAAAAAGGGACCATTTTCAAAACTCTGAAGTGATTTATGGGCCCCTTTTGAAAATGAGACCAAAGACATTTGTCAGCATTTGGGGAACAAGGGAATTCAAATGACTAAAAAAGGGAATATCAGTTTGCATTATGAAAAAAATTCAAGACCATATGCTAGAGGATTAGATTTATTTAATTCATTTTTGGTGTTCTTAACTCAACATTTACCATTTTTTAAATAAATTTCCATGTAAAGAAATATAAATACTAAGTAAAAAACTAAAGCTATTAGAAAAGCATAGCTGCAGTGTACCAGAAATTGAAATGAGACAGAACATTTGCTGCTTCAAGTAATACATTTTTGTTTGCCAAGATCACAGCTAGTGTGCTTCACAGGTTTATCCTTTACAGTCGCCTCTCCAATATTATTATTTCAATACGCTTTTGCAAAGCAAATAGAAAGCAGCAGTGTTTATGGAAATAAGTGTGACCCAGAGACACTATAAATGCAGCGTTTCCTCTAGGGGGTCACCAGCTTCGCTAATGTTCAGCTTAGACATTTGGTGCTTAATACTCAACATTTCTTTTCATAATGGATCCATTTCATATTGTGTGTAAAACCCAACCCATATGTTTACAATGAGGTTTTACTAGGCAACAAATTTTGGCCTTCAAACTAGTCTAAGAAGGTAGAGTAAATGTTAGTGTTGACAAGATCTAAAAGCCAATTGTACATACATAATTTGGAGCCGCTCAATGCATACGTATTTCTGATATAGGATTTTCAGTGTTTTAGGAAACAATTTGAGTATCAGCTATTTAGACTTACTCATGGACTGTGTGTATTTCTGAGTGCCTGATGGTGATTGTAGTGAGCTGGAGTGGCATCCCTCTGTATCAGACTGGGAGGAACCACTATACTCCCCCTGGCAGACAGAGCCAAACCAGCCCCACCCCCACTCCCACCAGAAGTGTAGGAATAGGGCAGCAAATATAAAGAGTGGGCCCCATAGCTGAGGCAGGGAAAGAGGCAGATGTCTCAAGGGATCCATGAATACAAAGGAATTACTGTGACTACTGTTGGCCATTTACTTGCAAGCCACTGCGACTGTATGACCAATGGAGCTGTGCCAACAGACTGTGATAGGAAGTATTTCAGAGGAACCCAATATTAGTCTGGTTGTGCTGCCAGGAAGTCCATCAGTTTGTTTCAGTAGGATCCCTGTTAACCACCACTGTTAGGCTCCTAGGCTATGTCTACACTTGAAAAGTTAAGTCAACTTTATTAAGTCGACTTAAAGTTAACCTTATTAAATCGACTTAACAAAAGTCAACTTAACTTGTCAAGTGTAGACATAGCCCCTTTTCGACTTTATTAAGTTAACACTTTAAATTGATTTAATAAGGTGGATTTAGGCGCTAATCCCAGTCCATACTGGCTTAAGATGACCTGATAAGGTCGACTCTGAACCGTATTTGTTGTCTGCTCCATCCTGAAGCTAAAAACTGCTTACTGGGTTGTCCTGCATTCAGTGAAATGGGAAATCTAGACGCTTCCAAGAATTTTTATGTTTTTCATTTCTGCTAGCTTGTCAGAAATCCAAGGTAATGAGGAAGCTAAAAAAAGTCCATTCAACTGTTGACTGCTCTATGAAGTGTGACATAGTAGACTAGTGTACCTACAAGATTCCCATTAGTTTACTGGTATGTGCCTGTGGAATAAAAATAATATACTTGCTGCTATCTCGATTTGGTTGGTCACAGCATGACTCCTTATACCTTATATTTTCAAATTATTCTAAAGATTGATACAAAGTGCTTAAATGACATAATTATTTACCTGTTAGTGGCAGGTTTTTTCTATTTGGTGCCATGAAAACATCATGACTGCCTGAAATATCTATGGATGCACTTTTCCTTCCTTTCTCATATATTGTAATGCACATGAAATAGATTTACTGTTCATTTCTGACAAACAACAAACACTTTTACTACCTTCTTTCAGAATGTATTGAAAATGTGCTGACTATTTTAGCCTGTTCAGGTTCTCACCATTGTAATTCCTTGTCCAATTCCACTTCCTCAAATTCTGCAGTTTTGTCACTCCTCTAGACTCCTTCTTCCTTTGCTTTGTTTTCTTAATTCATGTTATCCTGTAATAGACTCAAAATGCCTCTTTGAGAGGAGTCTTATGTTTACAAAGTACCATATACTTTTATGTTACCATAGAACAGGAGTCAGCAACCTTTACTGACCCCTGTACCTTCTGATATGATATTTTGTATAACCAAATTTATTTGGTTTCTTTCTACAAAATGCGTTAGATTGGGATGGAAGCTAGATAGATTTGTATTAACATAATGCTCACTCTCCCCATCTTTCAGATAGACAAAAATAGTGTATACTATCTAAAAATAGTTTAAATGACAGTCCATTATTTTTTATTACATTTATATTGTTGTTAGGTGTTTTGAAAAAATTGATCAGGGTAACTAATGTTTATCTACTTATTTATAAGTGTATCTTTAAAAGAGTCCCAGGGTGCGTAAAACACTTAATGAATACTGTTTCATTTAGTAAAATAAACTGAATAAATAAAGACATAGCTGTTATGAGTTTGGCTTTCCCCATCTCAATTCCTTTAAAAAAAATGTGTACAAGTTGCTCACTACTTTGCAATAAAACTGTTGCCAATAGGCAAGATTCTGTTTCTCTTAGACCAGTGTGAATCTCCATTAGTTTCAGTGGAATTATTTTGGGTTTTACAAGTCTGTAACTGATATCAGATATGCCTATGCATTTTTAAAAGAGATTGCAAGTCTTTCATACATTTGAAAAGCACTGTATATTCATGATAAACTTGCTAGGGATAGCTCTGCAGAATAGCACTCATGCCAATATTGTATGTGGTTTGTTTCCCTTAAAATGAGTGAATGAAAGGGTAAAACAAGGATTTTAAAAGTTCTATAAAACTAGAGGGGAGAAAGTAGACCTGAAGTAGGAGGAACAACACTCAGAACTACATTCTGACTGTTACTTCAGTTCTCACGCTTACCGTGACAAAAACTGCTAGGTACGTCCTCTTGACTTTATTATGGTGATTATTGTTTTAATTTACCTATGCTGTACCATAAATATGTGGGATTTTAAAAATAAATAAAAGAAAATTTGTCTGAGTCTCCTTTCTTGCAAAGCTATAAGCCCATGATTGTAACACCTGTAGAAAAGAGATCAGAAGTAATTCCAGTGTACCCATCTGAAGAATTTACAATCCAAATAATGAGTTCATGGTGTGAATTAGTTTTTTCATTGGTTTGTTAGGTTAATAAATGAGGAATACTTAACTATCAAGACTTGTTCCAGAACATATTTTTCCTAAAGATATATTTAGAAATGTCACCTTTAAAAAGAACATCTCCTCAAGAAGCAGCATGATTATTCATTTTTACATTTTTTCTACAGAAAACTGATCTACCAATGCTTTTAGGGAATTAATTACACTGAAAATTAATGTTGGAAATGATTATATTTTCAGAGTGCTAAACTATACAAGTGTATTTTGGAAGAGTATGTTAACAGACTCACATGGGCTCATATAAAAGCATACAGTTTAGTTAACTGAATAAAAAATAACACCTTTAGCAGAAAAATATTTCAAGGGAACAGTGATTTAAATAATCTAATATAAATTATGAAAAAAAAACCTTATAGTTGAGTGGCGGGGGATACAAAATAATTATCAGTAAAAACCTTCTCTTCAAACTCATAGGCTATGTCCACATTGGCAAGTTAGGTTGACTTAAGGAGGCTTAAGTCGACCTAACTTAGTCCATGTCCATACTAGGCTTTCATTAAGTCGATTTAAGGAGCTTCCTTAAGTAGACCTAATGAACACTTAGGTTGACCTAATAAGAACCTCAGGGTATTCAAACTAAGCCTCCTTAGGTAAACCTAACCCTTCCTTAGGTCAACCTAAGCCCAGTGGGGATGGATAAATCCACTTTCTTAGGTTGACCTAAGGGAAGTTAGGTCGAATGACTAAGTCCCGGTTAAGGGAAACCACTTTAAGTTGACCTAATAAGGTCAACTTTAGGTCAACTTAAAGTTGACCTTATTAAGTCTACTTAACAAAGTCGACCTAACTTTTTATAGTGTAAACATAGCCATAAATATCTTATTAGGCCCATACTCTCCCTCTCTCCCCCCACTCCTACCCCTCACACTTATCTGTAATGATTTGGTTTGTTCTCGCTTGTTTGAATGTAATCTGTAGGCATCAGCTACACCTAAGAATCATTCTTACTTAGGGAGAGGCATTTAGGCTGAACAGAAAAAGGCTTTATGCAGAATCTGATTTACTAGCGGCTAATCAAGCCAGGAAACTATTCCTGGCAATAGCTGTCCTGTGTATGCTGCTTCTGTGGCCAGAAAGCAATTCTGTGTTGCCAGGGCCTTGCTCACAATATGCAATGACAAGGAAAAATTCCAGAAAGCTCTTTCCACACATAACTAGGATTGCCCTCTGTTCATTCAAATCATGCATATAACCTTTTTCTAACTGGATTATGCTGCCGACTGTGAATTAATAAAAAATGCTTGATTTATCATTGGAGAGTGCTTCAGAAGGCATCTAATTGAATTACAGTTCCTTCTCTGACCATGGTGTTGGATGGAGACATGCAGTTATAGAATGTCTCTTGTGGTTTCAGGTGATTTTGCTTTTTAGTATTGTCCATTGAGATAGAATGTAAATTGGAAGAATTGTTTATTTTTGAAACATTAACACCATTGCCATAGTTGCAAAAGGGTAGCGGTGTTAGTCTAGTTCAGCAAAACAAACAAGGAATCTTGTGGCACTTTTAAAGACTAACAAATATATTTATCACAAACTCATGTGATAAAATGTGTTAGTTCTTAAAGACTTAAAAGCAGACTCCTTGTTTGTTTTACTATTAACTTAGTATTTATGCTACTGATTAAATACAAACACATTGTGTGATTATTATGGACTGGAAACTTCCTTGGTTTCATTTTCTTTTCCTTTATATAACCAAACCTTGAACTGTTGTTGCATTAGACAATGGCTTTATCTTGCACTATATTATTTCCTGAAAATTTCATGACTCCACCTAATCATCTAATCAATTTTTGTTAAGAAAAATATTTTTGTATAATACATACTATTCACTCACATTTTACTCACTCATTTTGCATGCCTCCATTCCTTCCCTCTTTTTTGTTTTTGGTAATTTCATTCACCTTTTACTATGATCTCTAGTCTTTGTTCTCAGTTTTCTCTAGCAGTGTAAAGCACATAAAAGCTGCTTGGTCTTAGAAGTTTGTAACAAGGGACACAATGTATCCAACTTCAATGTATCATAGGAGGAATTCCTGAAGGCAAAAGGTTGTTGTTAAAGTGACTCTATGCCACCACAATCCCTGGTTGCTGGTATAGCTTCTTAGGGATGCAAGAAACTGAATGCAAATTAGAGCAGCTTTTACTCATATCCTAGGGACTGGTCCACAACATGCCTGGCACCAAGATCAGGGAATATAAGAATGCTTTAAAATTACCTTTGCTGTTGCTCCTCTTCCTCTGGCTTGGGCCTGAGCACCTTGGGTTTGTACAAAAATGTGTGGGATTATTTTATGGCACTAGAAGCTAGATAGTTTGTAATAGATTCATTAGTCATGTGCTTTTCATATCAGTAGTCACGTTAATTCATTTTCATGTAGGTTTGTATTTCATCGAATCATAGAAATGTAGGACTGGAAAGGACCTTGATAAGTCATCTAGTTCAGTCCCCTGAACTAGTTCTTAAAAACCTCAAATGACAGAGATTCCACAACTCTGCTACATAATTTGATCCAGTGCTTAACAAACTTTATAGTTAGGAAGTTTTCCCTAATATCCAACATAACAATGCTTTGCTACAATTTAATGCCATTACCTATTTTCTTGTCCTCGTTATCACCCTCCACTTTATAATAACTTGTGACAGGGTTTATAGGTCCCACACAGATGAGGAAGGGGCCACAGAGACCATGGCAGCAGTGGTAACCCCACCCCAGTGTCATTATCAATCATCTGTAATAGGAAGGAGGTCTTTAAAAGAGAGGAAGCTGCAGTTGTGATTCGGGGAGGACAGATGGATCAGGAGTGCTCAAGAAGTAGACTGCAGGAATGACTTCAGAAACTGTGAAGGGAAACCTAGGCAGGAAACATTCCTCTTAGGAAGGAAATCTTCACCCTGACCTTGAGGAGAGTACACTGAACTCCCAGAATACATCAGGCAGGCTAAGCCTGTCTCTGAGACTCAGCCAGAGCAATTTCCCCAAACTGAATATCATGGGACTGGATTGTTGGCAGCACTATGGACTTGTCTCCCACCTCTCTTTTGGACCCACAGGGAAAGAATATCCTTAAATGTATGAGGTTTTTGTGCCTTTCATTTTGAGCTCTCAACTGGAGAGACTTAAGGAGGCCCCCAAAAAGGGAAGACTTCCCCCCCTTCTCCCTCCCATGTTCCATAAATAGTGGAAAACTGGAGCCCAGGTTGTGACCATCCAGTATATCTAACTGGGCGTGGTCGGGTTCTCCCAACTCCTGAAGCAGGAACTATCAAAAATTCAATTACACAACTTTTTGAAGACTGTTATTATTCCTCTCCCCCCAGTCTTCTCCAGACTAAACCCATTTTTTTTTCAATCTTTCCTAATAGGTCATGATTTTGTGGGTTTGGACTTTCTCCAATTAGCCCACATCTTTCCTGAATTATGGTGCCCAGAACTGGACAGCATTCCATTTGAGGTCTTACCAGTGCTGAGCAGAATGAAAGAATTATTACTTACTTACAACACTCATGCTAATTCATTTCAGAATGTTTGGTTTTTCTCTATAGTATTACAATGTTGATTCATATTTAGTTTGTGATTCACTATAAACCCCAGATCTTTTTCTGTCATACTCTTTCCTAGGCAATCGTTTCCCAGTTTGTATTTGTGCAATTGATTATTCCTTCCTAAGTACAGTAGTTTGCATTTGTACTTACTGAATTTCATCCTGTTCATTTCAGAACATTTCCCCAGTTTTTCAAATTATTTTGAATTCTAATCCTGTTCTCCAAAGCACTTGTAACCCTTCCTGGCTTGATATAATTCACTAACTTTATAACTATACTCTCTATGCTATTATCCAAATCATGTGTGAAGATCTTGAAATGAACGAGATACTGGATGGATCCCTGTGGGACCCTGCTTGATATGCCATTCTGGCTTAAAATTATAGAAGATTAGGGATGGAAGGTACTTCAGGATATCATCCTGTCTAACCCCTGCTCAAACCAGGAATAACCCTAACTAAATCATCCCAGCCATGGCTTTGACAAGCCACACCTTAAAAACCTTGACTGTAAACCATTGGCTTGACTGTGAACCATTGATAACTATTCTCCGAGTATGATTTTCCAATCAATTGTGCCACCTACTTTATAGTAGATTAGCATAGGCTGTAATTTCCTGGTTTGTTTATGAGAAACTCATGTGAAGAACTAAATTTGACCTTGTTATACTGTCAAGGGAGAATAATTAGGTCAGTCTGACATGATTTTTTTTGACAAATCCATGTTGACTGTTACTTACTACCTTATTGTGGGTTCCCCGACTTGTGATGGGAGAAGGAGATGCCACACGCTTGGTTTAATCACAAAAATGATTGTCTTTTATTTGGGGTGCCCAGTGGGTGAACACAGTAATTACTTGACAAGAATTGGCTATTCTAAGTTATTTTCGGCAGTAAAACACAAAACAGCAATTTTGTACTTAGAAAAGCAGTTGCTTAGGGGTGGCAGTTGAAAAACCAGAACAGTGATCTTAAAATCTTCAACTGAGGTAGTACTTAAGAACAACACATTAATCTTAAAACACTTAAATGAAGTAGCAGTTAAAATTAAACAGTAATCTTAAAACATCTAATGGAGGTAGCAAATTTAGGTACCTGACTGAAACAACACTGCAAGGTATTGCAAAGGGTGGTTTACATACATACCATAACCCAAGCACCACTGACCAGCAGCATGGACACCAGGAACATGGTATGAGACACGACACGAGCTAGCTTTCTTCGGGAGATTCGACCGTTGGGGTGATCAGCTCCAATGGTTAACACGTGAACCTCTGAACTTCAAGTTGCTGGATACCTCTTTTTTATAGGACTTTTGCTTGCTTCCTGCTACCATATTAGGCTAGTGTCTCCTCACACCAGGGGAGGGTCTTTTGCATTAGTCAGGGGTTCCTGTTGCCATATTAGGAAACCCCAAGCAGTTCCCATGATAGAATTTAGTTATGTTTTCCAAATTTTCCAATGGGTCATAAATTCTTTAGGTGTGCAGGTGGGTCCCAAGTTCTCAGGGTGTTGTAAATTTCTGGGTGTCGTAAATTCCAGGTGGGCCCAAAACCCTAAGGTGATTCCCATGTTTTCCAGGAGGGTCATAAATTCCTAGGTGGGTCCCAAGTTTCTGGGGGGACCAGTTTTACATTCCCAGGTGGGTTGTAAATTCTTGGGTTGGGTCAGTATTTGAGCTATGTTGGTCTGCAGTCTCCCAGATTTCAGGCTAGAGCCTCTTACACTGTCCAAAATGGGGTCTCCTTAATGTGTGCCTAGGGAAAGGTGGCATTGACATAGGCCTGCCTGAGCAAGCGGCCACCCATTGTCCCATCGGGCACGAACACTTATAATCAGGGATTAACATAAGTGGTACGCAGCTACGCATGTGCACTTAACATTTAAAAAGTGCATTGCAAACTTTCCCCAACAGCGCAGCTGCATACCACTGGTCAGCATCAGTGAGAGCAGAGACTGTAGCCGGGCCCCACACCCACCCACCGTGTGGGTCCACAGCAATCGGGCCAGAATGTCAGAGCTGCTCCCCATCCCATCCTTGCTCCACCCTTCCCTCCTGGGAGTTGTAGTGCTCTTAAAGGGGAAGAGAACAGCAGCTCCTCCTCCCCTGCATGGTAATGGCTACAAGCTCAAGAAGTCCCTCCAGTTCTAGCCTGTATATGCCCCAGAAAGCTGTGGAGTGAACTGTACCAACTTTGGATAAGAGGCACCATGCACAAATGTGGAGGAGTTGGCTGAGGAGACCCCCATTTCTGTCTCCTCCCAAGCTGAGACATCCAGCCCTGGCTCTGCCCATCCAGCCCCTGTTCTCCTTTCCCTCACAGTGGGCGTTGTGCACAAGGGACAGTTAGACACACACTGCTAGCTGGGCTGGCCCAGGGAAGCCCTGCTGGGGCATAGCAGCTGCCCCCTCCCAGAATCCAGCAGGGTCCCAACTGGAGCTCCTCGGCCACTTGACAAAAACCCTGGGGGGAAAAAAAGGAAAAAATTCTGGCTCCCATCTTTCCTCCACATTAACAAGTTTAAATAAATAAATAAATACACTCCCACCCCCAAACAAAACAGTGCAACTCATCCCTCCCAGCTTGTTCCCTTCATATTCCCACCCTACCCCAGGGCTATCAAAACAATAAAAAAAAGTACAAGGCTAGTTTGTACTAGCATTCTAGTAGGGCCATGCTAATTTGAATTAAGTTAATTCGAACTAACTAAAATTAGTTCAAATTAGTTAGTTCGAATTAACTAATTCGACCTCGCTTTTGTAAGTGCAGACATAGCCTTCTATATTGGCTATCTAGGGAGGTGGTAGAATCTCCATCTTTGGAGATTTTTAAGGCTCGGTTAGACAAAACCCGGCTGGGGTAATTTAGGGGGAGTGGTCCTGTTCTTTAGCAGGGGGTTGGACTAGATGACCTTGTGAGGTCCCTTCCAACCCTATTATTCTATGATTCTATGGTTATGTCAGGGAGATCTGAGGTACCAGTGCAGGTCAATAGACAAGTCATTGAGAAACACTGTTCTAAGTGCTTAAAAATGGTTGTTTGATGTTTTTCTCCATTGTCTTTCTGGGTATCAAATTTAAGATGACTGGTCTATAATTCCTGGTTTGTCCTTATTTCCCTTTTTTATAGATAGTTACTAGATTTGCCCTTTGCCTATCCTCTCTCCCGTGCTTAAGGAGTTTTCAAAGATAATTGCTAATGCCTCAAAGTTCTCTTCAGCCAGTTTCTTAAATATTCTGGAATGTCTTTTGTCAGACCTTGCTGACTTGAAGACATCCAACTTGTCTAAGTAATTCTTAACTTGTTCTTTCACTGTTTTAACTGCAAATCCTGCACCACTTAGACTGATGTTCGCTATAATGTTAGTTGTCCAATCACTGCTTTTGGGAGAGTAGGGGGTGAAACTGAAATGAAAAAGCCAGTTGATGCAACTGCCATTTCTCTACTTTCTGCTACTGTCTTTCCTACTTCATTGAATAATAGACCTACTCTGTCCTTGGTCTTCCTCTTGTTTGTCCTGTAATTTAAAATGGTTTCCTTTGTCCCTCACTAGTTTACTTTCATTTTGTTGCTTGGCCTTTCTAATTTTTTTCTCAGTGCTTATGGGGTTTTTCTGTATTCATCCTTCATAATATGACACAGTTTCCACTTTTAGTATGGTATTGTTTTTGTTCTATTTTTAAATTTTTGTGTCATTGTACCTGGTTAAGATTCAATGGTTAAGCTAGGGTAGTTTCTTACTATACTTAGAATCATAGGCTGCATCTACACTTGTAAATTAAGTTGATTTAAGATTGCACTACACTACACTACAGTTTCCTTAAGTCGACTTAAGGAAAATTAAGTCGACTTTATTAAACCTGGATTTAATTTGATTTAAGGCTTAAGTCGACTTTTTCAAGTGTAGACCTGAGGTAGCCCTAAGTCGATTTAGGGCTACTCCAGGACTGCACCACTGCCCTCCCTGCCAGGGGGGGAGGGGCCACAGGGGGAGCCTGGCATGCCCCACACAGGGCAGGGCATAGCCCTGCCCACCCTGCTCCTATGCCCTGCCAGGGTCCCTGTCCCTCTTTGCCCCATTGTACCCATGTACAATGAGGCAAAGGCTGAGCCCCCGGCACTGGACAAGGGGTGTGTCCCCTGCCCCGTGGACCTTCCCTAGGTCTCCCTAGCCCCTAGAAGTCGACCTATGCATTCAGTGTGGATGCTCTAGGTCGACTTTGTAAGTCCCCCCCCCAAAGTTGACTTAAAATTTAGGTGTAAACTCACTAAGTCGATTTAACTAAGTTGACTTTAAGTCGACTTTAAGTTGACTTAGCTAAAGTTGACCTAAATTTTCAAGTGTAGACATAGCCATAGAGTCATAGAATCATAGGGTTGGAAGGGACCACATGAGGTCATCTAGTCCAACCCCTTGCTAAAAGCAGGACCACTCCCACTAAATCATCCCAGCCAGGGTATTGTCCAACCAGACCTTAAATATCTCCAAAGACAGAGATTCCACCACCTCCCTATGTAACCCATTCCAATGCTTCACCACCCTCCTAGTTAGAAAGTTTTTTTCTAATATCCAGCCTCAACCTCCCCAGCTGCAACTTGTAACCATTGCTCCTTGTTCTGTCCTATGTTACTACTGAGAACAGCCTAGCTCCCTCCTCTTTGGAGCACCCCTTCAAGTAGTTGAAGGTTGCTATCAAATCCCCCCTCAGTCTTCTCTTCTGCAGACTAAATAAGCCTAGTTCCTTCAGTCTCTCCTCATACATCATGTGTCCCAGTCCCCTAATAATTTTCATTGCCCTCCGCTGGACTCTTTCTAATTTGTCAACATCCTTTCTGTAGAGGGGAGCCCAAAACTGGACACAGTATTCCAGATGCGGCCTCATCAGTGCTGAATAGAGGGAATAATCACATCTCTCGATCTGCTGGCAACACTCCTACTGATGCAGACAAATATGCCATTGGCCTTTTTGGCAACAAGAGCACACTGTTGACTCATATCCAGCTTCCCGTCCACCACAGCCCCCAGATCCTTTTCTACAGTGTTGCTACTTAGCTGATCGGTCTCCAGCCTGTAGCAGTACATGGGATTTTTCTGTCCTAAGTGCAGAACTTTGCACTTGTCCTTGTTGAACCTCAGGAGATTTCTTTTGGCCCAGTTTTCCAGTTTGTTTCTCTAGGTCTCCCTGAATCCTGTCCTTGTCCGCAAGAGTGTCTACCATTCCCCTCAGCTTGGGTGTCATCTGCGAACTTACTGAGAGTGCAATCTATCCCATTATTTAGATCATTAATGAAGATGTTGAACAGAACTGGCCCCAGAACCGACCCCTGGAGCACTCCACTCGTTACTGGTTGCCAACTAGAGATCAAGCCATTCATTCCTACACACTGAGCCCGGTGATCTAGCCAGTTTTCTATCCAAGCCACTTCCTATATTTCTGACACAATGGGATAGTTTGCTTTCATGCCCTTAATAATGTTCCTTTGAAAAACTTCCAACACCACTAAACTCTTTTTTCCCCTCAGACTTTTTTCCCATGGGATCTTACCTACCAGTTTTTCAAGTCTACTAACATCTGACTTCTTGAAGTCCAATGTCTTTATTCTGCTATTTCCCCTCCTTCCATTCTTTAGAATCATAAACACTATCATTTAATGATCACTTTCATCCAGGCTGACTTCCAGCTTATAATTCTCACCCAATTCCTTCCCATTTGTCAGAATCAGCTCTAGGATAGCCTGTCCCCTAGCCGCTTTCTTAGCCATCTGTAATAAATGCATTCCAAGAACTTCTTATATTGCTTGTTGTAGTATTTTCCCAGCAAATGTCTGGGTAGTTGAAGTCCTCCATTACCACCAAGTCTTGTGTTTTGGATAATTTTGTTAGCTGTTTAAAAAAATAAATAAATAAAAACCTTACTCACCTCTTCTTCCTGGTTAGGTGGTCTACAGTAAACCTCTCCACAACATTATCCTTGTTTATTTTTGCTCCATATACCCAGAGACTTTCAATCAGTCTGCCTCCCACTTTGAGCTTGACCTGAGTGCAAATTTATATATAGTTAATTTGGAAGGTAACATTTTCTCCATTTTCCCTTATCTTTTGTTCTTGAACAAGTTACACAGTTCTATACCAATATTCCATTCATGTGAATTATCCCACCAGGTCTCTGTGATGTCATATTTGTATTTTTCACTAGTATATCTAATTCTTTCTGTTTATTCCCTATATTGCTTACATTGTATACAGACTTCTAAAATGTTAATTAAATTTTCCCTCTATATTCCTATTTGTCTCTCCTTTGTCACTGCTATGATTGTCCATGTCCCCTCCCCTCTCCCCTCAGATTCCAGCTCTCTACCAAGTCTCCATGTTCTGTCCTTAGCAACTTATTGCATTATCCTTATGTTTCTTTTGAACTCCAATTTAAATCATGGCAGAAAGGTCTTCATAGAGCAATTCTTTATCTTTTCCAGTTGTGTTAATATTCTTAAATTTGTATAGCTTTAACTTTGGAAAATGCTTTTCCAGAGATCATTTATCTTCATTTTTTCCAAGATTTAAATCATGAATGTGGAATTATTAAGGTTTATGTATTCGACTGTTGGGTGATGGACATAGTTTACAGTAAATATATTTTTATGTTTGATCATTATATCTGATCTTTATCAGGCAATCTTTGGTTCCATAGCTAAATTTTGAACCCATAATTTTCAAGAGGATTTGAAATTCAGGGATAGTCCTAGTTATTTGCAACTGTGCAATTGCACACACCTTGAATGTGAGGTAGGCTCCACACAATCAGCACCTGCCTCTTTGATTACTTCTTACTATCATTTATTGGCTTCCTAACCCACTCCACACCTTGACAAATTAACCTGATGACTTAAAGTTTCTTCCTAGCCAAAGGCACTACCCAAAAGTTCTCAGGATACTATCACTTATGTAACTTCTATTTAGTCTAACAGGAAACGTCTCATTCATTTCAACAGTCACTAGATCAGGCTTAAAATCCTCTAAGTTTCCCTTCCATAACTGGTAGTGTGTCTCCTACCTGCTAAGCTATCTGTAGAAGTCTTTAGAGTCTGTCACGCATTTATTCCATACTGGGCCCAATAAAGCCTTAAGCTGAGAACACTGAAAATTCTCCATCAACCCAACATTGAAACTTCTCCATTCAGTCCATTTCTCCATCTTCTAAAGCTGCATACTAGCTATCTCCATTTTCAAAGATATCACTGAAATATAAGGGTGACAGCTCTTGAGCTCATGGGTTGATGAGAAAACACTCAGGACTGAATGTAGGATCTGACAATTTAACAGTAGAGCATAAGCGGTTTGGAACTATCACTTCTGCACTTTTTTTTTAAACTGTTATAAGCAAATCTGGTCTGATAAAATCAATTATAATAAATGTAAAGATAAAATCACCATTACACTTTGTTAAATAAAGATTCAGTTTGTCATCATAATCAGTTTCTCTTTCTCTCGGGAGATTGTATGAACTACTTGAGAAGTACTTCATGAACAGAGTCAAGTTTAATTTTTGTAAAGGTTTATAAAGAAATACAGAATATATTTTTGAATGATAGATATTCTTGAAAAAAAATGTGAAGAACCCATCTAATTTTTCTCCACTTGCTAAAATAATTTTGATTTTGTTTTTAAAAGTACTTATTTGTCATACTTTTACAGAAATATTCTCTTTTTAATACTATAAATATTTTGTCAAATAAAACTTCAGCCTCAGTTAGATAGATAGATAGATAGATAGATATTTTTATTTAAAGTGTTGATTGCTTTTTCTAAAATGTAATGTTGGACTTTTTCTCAGTCCTTTAGATAGTTGACTAGAACATGTTGCCTCTCATGCTGTTGAACTGCACCTCGTTCTGTCTTGATGGAAGTCATGCTAGCTGTTCAGTCAGGTACCTGAGGTAGCTTCAGGTGGAGAACTTGTGGTGAGTAGTGCCATCTGTGGGAACCTAGGACTAGCACTATCTTTGTCAGCTGTCAATTAATATGGGGCTTGTTCCAAAATCAAAGGACCTATGGCTATTTTTTTCCAGATATAAAAGTTTAAGATTGCGAATAACTACCATGGAAAATCCAAAAGCTTTTCTATCCTAATTATTGTTTATTATTGTGGTGGATCACAGCCTCTACATGAACCAACAATGCTATTGTGAAAAAGCAAATCAATTTAGGGTTGCATTAACAGAGGCATCTCATGCCAGTCATAGAAGATGATAGTACTACTCTACTCCATGCTAGTTTGGCCCCATCTGGAGTACAGTGTCCAATTTTGGTCACCAATGTATAGAAAGGATGTAGAGAAACTAGGAAGGATCCAGAGGTGAGTGATCAAAATGATCAAAGGGACGGAATGCAAGCCATATGAGCAAATGTTGAAGAAATGGTATGTTTAGTACAGAAAAAAGGAGATAAGGGTGGATGTGAAAACAGTCTTCAAACACTTGAAAAGCTGTCCTAAAAAAGATGGAGAAAAATTGTCCTTTCTTGCCATAGAGTGCAAGACAAGAGGCAATAGATTCAAATTACAATATACCAGATTTAGATTAAATCTCAGGAAAAACTTCCTAACTGTCAGACCTGTAGGACAATGGAACAAACTGCCTAGTGAAGGAGCTTCCATGACTTCCCTGAAGATTTTCAAGAAAAGATTGGAGAGCCATTTGGATAGCCGTGTTTTAGACACAACACTTTCCACATCTTGGCAGGGAGTTAGATTAGATGACCTTTGTGGTCACATCTAACCCTATGGGATCTAATTTTATGATTTCTAAAATGCTATAAATTTGAATCATGCTGTTGAGATGAAACTCAAGTCCCTACCCTGAGAAACATTTTATCTATGTGCTTGTTCTGTCCACATACTGAATGCTTTTTACAAGGTGTTGAGTACCCCTAGCCTCCGCTGAACCCAATGGAACTTAGGGCATTGATCTGATCCATTACAAATCCAAATAGAATAGGAAAAATATGCAGAGTCAGTTATTTGTTGTTTCCTTATTAGGAGAGAATTTTAAATCCTTCAAAATCACTCAGAAAAATCTTTCCTTTCAACTAATCAAAAAGCTTTTGACAATGATTATCACAACAAAAAAGAAACCCTAACCCAATGTTAGAAAAGAGTTTTCTCTGTGTTCCCTCATCAGTAACGTAGAAATTATATGCATTAATTTTTATGAATGTTAGGTATACATAATATGTAGAGGAGGGTGGTTATGGAATTGATGACTACATGATAGCTAAGGATTACGTCCTACAGAAACCCATAAACAATGGCTATAGGCAGAATTCAATCACCTGGTGATGAAGGGACAATTCCTGGAATCCACTATTGGAAAAGTATCCTTTACCCTTCTAAAGAAATGGATAAACCAGTTTGGTCAGGCTCAGATGCCTTGATGAAAACTTCAGAGGATCATGAAGTAGAAACTCTGACCAAAGGGGCTTTGTGATGGATAAACACACTGTCTGTGACTTAAAGGGATAAGGATTCTGTTTGGGATGTCATACAGTCTGAGAGACTGAAGTTGCGAGGGGGAGCCAGTATCAGTGAGCCCAATGCTTGGGGGAGCTTGGGTTAGATGGAACCTGCTTAAGCTATCAGAAAAGGGTAAGTTTAGGAAATGCTTTACCCCTGTTTCTCTCAGCTTGTTAAATTTCTGTGAACCAATGTTGCTGTAGCCAGGTTGGTCCAATAACTTAAAATTTCCATACAAGTGCTGTAAAAAGAACAATGTATAGAAAGTGAAAACAGCAGAGATGGAGAACATACAGTTTAGGGGTGAGCTGCACCAGTACCATCTCTCTTTGTCTCTCCAAAGTAATCTGCTTTCAAGTGACAGACCAGCATCTGCACTTTTCCCAGAGTGGAACGCTTCAGCTCACCCTACTTCAGACTGGATCACCAGAGTATAACACCCTCTTTTTACCAACCATATTTGTCTCAGGTAACCCAGCTGGGTTTAGATTGTGCTGTAGAATTGCTACTGGGAGCTTGTGACCAGTAGGAACTTACAGTGATTTAGGACAGCTTTTTCAAAAACAAATATGATATATTGCTTGATAAGCAAGATGGATGAGGTAATATCTTTTCCCTTATATGGCACGAGATTCTGATATCAGATGCTTCAGAATCTGCAGTAATATTTTACTCCACAGAAGTTTTCACTCACTTAAATTGGAGTAAGTTTATCGAACTCGAGGGCTGTGTTAAGGTATTAGTGAGCCTGTTTTTGCCAGCCTCTCAGGGAATTTTGACCTAATGAAGCATTTGGTGGCAACATCTATTTTAAAAGAAAGGATTGTAGAATCTGTTTCCCTTGTTTTTTATAAACACCAACTTAAAAATATTAATAGTTTGAAAAGAGAGTAGATGACATCTTCAATAACAATTTTATGATATGACAAAAAGTTAAAAAAAAATGTAAATTGCGTGTAATTATTTCTATTCACCTGTTACACTGTTGTAAATTCCCATTGCCCTCTTCAAGCCAAGTACATTTGTGTTCAACTGTCTAATTATTGCTGTTTTCTGGTGCCCCATATTAATTATATAAAAAAAACTTCAGGAAACCAAATCAATAGTCTTTTTTTTTTTTTTTCTTTTTGAATGTCTGCTATCCTCCTGTTTCCAGCGAGATGAGTTGTCTCCTGGTCTAATGCCTTCTATGAAATCAGAGTCATGCGCTAACAATAACGTGATTTTGCTTTATCAGAGAAATTAGGTTTTCTGATCCCTATAACTACTCAAGCACAACAGGCATTTGAGAAAAGGCATTTTGAATTTGTGCTTGAAGAAATACATGTACATTTCAAGAATGATTTTTATTAACTGACATTCAGAAAATGACAGCAATGTTTTTTGTATGCACTTAATAAGCAGCTAAATTGCACTGTAGAAATAGAGGTATCAAAAACACACAAGATGTACTGATAGTTTCTGACATGTTTATTTTGGTTACAATGCACAGAGGAGTCAATTTGATTAGACTAATAAAACAGAGGGCAAAATTCTACCCTCCATCACCCACATGGAAATCCAGAGTAGCTCCTATGCCTTCAGTTAAGTTAATTTAGGTTTAAATCACTACAAATGAGCAGATTTGATGCAACAGATTCAAAATGAGCTGAGAGAAGACTAAACTGTTTTTGTAGGAATACTGGCTTTTAGGAATATTTCTGCATCTCAAGCTATAACAGTTTCAAAAACAGTTCAGTTCCCTAAAAAATTTTTGAGTGGGTTGAGCTAAAGCCAGTAGAATACTAAACAATAGAGCGGCTTCAGGACCCTGGAGGTTTTGTCTCTCTTGTAGAACTACTTGATAGGCAAGATGGAAAACTACAAAAACTGATATACATACATGCTTAGCTTTACGCATGGGGAGTAGTCCCATTGAAGTTAAATGGGACATGAATGTGACATGAAAAAGGGGTTTCATTTGGTACTATATCTAAAAGCATAATTAAAAAAAACAAACCCTTGATCAAAATGTTATCTTTTAAAAGTGATCTTTTCTTTTTAAAAAACATTTTCTAGGAGAAAATTACTTTTTCTAACACAAAACTGTAGAAAGTGGGTTTAGGAATGGGGAATTATATTATTGAATTTATATAGTTATAGCAGTAGTAGTTTGTTAGTATAGGCCCAAGCCTGAACCAGTTTTCAAAGGCCTTAGCTTGATAGCTCACATGAACCGATGCCAGGAACTCAGACGTCACATAGCGTGCACCTGCAACCTTGAACATTCAACAATGTTGCAAGGAGCTCCCAGTATAGGCGCATGGGAACTATTGGTAATGTTGCAAAAGTACATGAGCCTATGGAAACTGATAGCAATGTTGCAGAGCCTATGGAAAATAATAGCAAGGTGCCAAGACTCCAGAGACGTATGGGAACCGAAGCCTATGTTGCAAAGGAAAAATGTATGGGAACCTCTGTAACAGGAGGGGTATGGGGGGCAAAAACCCTATAAATATCAGCCCCAGAGATAGTCTTATCAGACAGGTTTGGACAGATTCTAGACGCCCCGTGGCTTCGGCTACGATAGCAAGTGGGGTCTGTCCAGAGAAGCCAGAGAAAGGTCAGGTCCCAGTCTTGAAGCTGACTGGACTGGCACGTTGGCCCAAGCTCATCAAAGAAAGGTCAGCACCTGATCCCCGACGGTGGCGAACTGACACATTGGTACAGAGTTCGGTGAGTATTAAGAAATCACCAATAGGCCTCGGTGAACGCTGGTTCAAAAGTAGCTACAGGTATACAGGTATATATGTAACAGGTATAAGAGTAACTGAAATAGTAACTGAAGTTTTTAGATATGAGTAACTGATACAGTAACTGAAGATTAGCACCCCGAGTCCTGGTGTAAGGACAGAAGTAGTTTAGCACCCTGGTCCCCGAGGGTACGGGGGGATAGGTATAAGGTTAGGGAACAAGCACTTTAGCACCCCAGCCTGGGAGTACAAGTAGATAGCCTGCCATCCCCTTTGAAGTTAGGGGCACCCCTTTGAAGCTAGGGGCAAGTTCAGAGTAATAAGAATAGTTTTAGCAATTAAATAGTTAATAATGCGCATTTACTTTGATCTTTAAGCCCTGCTGCAGCACAATAACAGTATAGTATAACAGTAAAGCATTAATCTTGCAAGTATAACAGTTAAAAAAGAGTGCACTAACAAAAAGAAAAGAAGTATTCTTGTACTCATGATGATTTGCAATAAACATCTCATGCTTCTAACTTTCCTGATTCCCTTGTTATTTTCCCTGGTACTGATAATCCCCAGTTCCCCTCTACCCCCCTTGCTACTTCCTCTGTGGGAGCAGTATTTGGTTCCTTTGGTGATCACCTGGGTTATAGGCTGGATCGGTTTAACCCTCTATTATCTGGTTCTGGTTCCCCTGACTACTGATGTACCTGTCAGTGCCTCCTCCCTTCCATCAGACCAAGGCCGGGCTATTAACCCGGTGGACAAAGAACCCATTGTCCGTCCACAACCCTCGATGAATAACACCCCGAGGGGGGACATTAAACAGTGTAGCGGTATACATGGTGTCAGCAGAAGTGGGATTCCTAAAGGGAATTCTGATGGAATACATCTTGGCCACATTTCTGGCACAACTCCAGGAAAACGTAAAAGATCACTTTTGTCACAAGGCAAAAGTCTACCTGGAACCCCTAGGTTTACAATCATACTAGAGAAAGATGAGAATGGATTCCCCGTAATTTATGAAAAAGCACTCTCTTGTTCTGAAAAAGGCAAGCCCGAAGGAAGCTTAAAACTAGGTCTGTCAGCACCAACACCCTTTCCCCCATACTTATCAAATCCACTCCCCTGATCTAAAAATATAAGTAAGAAGGAGGAGTTGTGTATTAACAGGTTAGAAAAGCAACTCTTCCTCAATAACATTGTTTTAACTAAATTTGGATTCCTAAACAGTATTATCCCAGAAGATAGTTTAACAGTTCCCAATAATAATAGTTGGATGTTTGGAGCACCACGATCAGCCCATTTAACAGGATACCAACATACAATAATAGATGATATAGAGGATAAATTGGAAAAAGAAGGGATCATAATTGAAAGTACAGGGTATGAGTCAGAGGCTGCCCTAGTTAAAGAAGCAGAGCGCCTTTGTGAAAAAGCAGGCATGATAGCAGGAGAAATGAATGCTTTAGATGACCTTGGGCCCCAGTCCCGCTTCTCTCCTTGGAAACCACACCAGGGTAAAATACAGTCTAGGCATAAAATTCCTAGGTTGTGTCAGTGCCCTAGAGATACCGGACCTGCTGCTAAGGGACATGTCTGGACTTACTCATCCAGTAAAGGTTTTTATCAGAAACCCATTAAAGGAAAAAAGACATCTGGACTGTAAAGAACAAAAAGGGAGGTGATGTTGTAAACCATGTTACTTGACTTAGAAGTTGTAAGGTTAAGATATATAGTATGTTGTTATTATTGTTATTGTTATTATTACTGCTATTATGATTGTCATTATTATGTTGTTGTTATAGAATATTGTATAATTAGAATTATGTATTTAGTAAAAGTAGTAGTAGGTAAGATAAGTTAGGAGATTCTTTGTACATTTGCATTTGTTATATTGTTTTTGCACATTGCACTTTTATACAAAGGCTACATTATGAATTTTTCTTTTTAAGGAAAATGTTAGAATGTGGTAAAAAGTAAATGTATTTGGTAAGTTTTATGGTTAATGTTTTGTAGTTTTTAGAAATATACTAATATAGTTAAAATTTGATCATTATAACATATAAAAGTTTGATTGCTTTCATATATAAGGAGTGTTGTTTTTGTTATGATTAAGTTAGTTTAAGTTAAGTTTTATTAATGGTTAGATAGAATAAAAATAAGTTAAGTTGTAACCGGTTGCAAGTATTGCAAGTAATTATTGTGTGAAATAGTGATTTATTCCCTGGGCAGATAAGAATTCCTTCCTGATCACAAGGGGTTCTTTATTTTGCAAAGTTAGCTCAGGAGAGTAACCCACTTTCTACACTAAGGTGGAAACGGACTATTTCCATGACAAATGACAGCAGAGGTTTTCTGACATAAGCTATTTCTGAGATACTCCTTAAAAATAAAATAGATACTAGTAGGGTCTGCCCACCTCCTTGGAAGTGCTGAATGTTTTCAACTTCAATAGGAGTTAAGAGCATTCAGCTCTTGAAAACAAGTGTATCATAATACCTATTCCAATCATTCAAGAAGGAACAATCCCTTTGAAGAAGCTCACAATCTAAGGGCAAATTGATACCTAGACAGAATGTAGAGGAAGGGAAACAACAATAGACAATTACATACAAGTTAGCTTGATTCACTGTAGGCAGTGCCACAGAAGTAGTCCTAATATAAACAGAGTCAGGTGAGCTCTCCAGGTGATGGGATAAGAAGACAGCAATGTGAGTGATGGGGGAGACGGAGCAAGACTGGGATATAAAGCTGAAGTGGGTAGGAACTTGGACTGGAATGAGGAACAGAGAAGAGACAGCAGCTAGAACAAAGACAGGCTATAGTGGCTGGGGACAGAGGGAGAATAATCTCTATACACTGTATAGAAAAGTATTCCTGAGTTTCTGTATTTCTTTGCTGTAAATAGTTGCAAAATGTGTGCTTTAACTCCCTCTGGGGGATGACTCACTTAGAGCATTGTTTCTCATCTGGTGTTCCGTGGAACACCGGTGCTCCTCAAACACAATGCTGGTGTTCTGTGATCTACCCTGAGTCCTCCCAGTCAGGAGTGGTGGGTCTAAATGGGGAGGGAGGAAGGAGCAATTTAAAATGTCTCAGTCTCAGCAAAGCTTTCAGGCGCATGGTGATAGACATTGATGCACACCTGGAAGCTTTGCTGCAGCTGGGGTATTTTAAACTCTCCTGCCCCTGTTACCAGCTTTTTCAAGAACATTGTCATCAGGTGTTCCATGTAGACCAAATAATACTATTAGGTGTTCCCTGGTCCACTAAAGGTTGAGAAACAGTGACAGAGAGTGTGATAACCTACCAATCTTATCAGCTAGTAGCAAAGGACTGTGGATAAGAAGGTTTGAACTCTATGAACCCTGTCAGCCCAGACATTATGGTTTCACAAGATGCCACTTCTGTATTTTTCAGTTTATCTTTAAAAAAAAAAATCTCAAATTACATGAACGAACACACACACACACACACACACACACACACACACACTATTAAGGTTGTAAAATCAAGCACACACAAGTTAAGAAATGCCAGCATTGTTGCCCATGTGACTCTGATTCAGCCCCGCCTTTGAGATATTCAGTGTGATTTAGAAGTTGGATAGGAAACCATTCTCATCCTGCAATAATTTTAAAGGTTTTGAAATTTTTCACATTCCAAATGGGGATGAAAAATCAAAATCTCAAAAATTATTGCTAACCAAAAAATGCACAAAAAATTCAGATCAGGTCAATCAAAATATTTTCTTTCAAATTTTCAAAGTGTTTTGATTGTGATTTTTTTTTAAATGTCTTTACATTATTTGTATATATTTAAATGTTGAAACAGTCATTTTGAATAGAAAAATACAACTTTTCCACATAATGTGTCACACCATATAGAGTGTGAATTCCTATCTCAGGGTAGACTGTCAGAAAACAGGCCAGGCTCCCCAAGCTGGTGATGATTTCTATTATTGGATTTAATCAAGCCAGTAACAAATATGAACTCCTGGATCACTATACCAGTCTTACTATATAGTAACACACAGTCCCTTTAGACTTTCAAGTCTACCTTCCCACCCATACAAACTGCACTTTGTGATAAAAGGTCACTTAAACCAAAAATCACATCACATTTAGATTGCATCAAGTCCTGAGAGACCATTCACTTACCCCAGATGAATACATACTCTGGATCTTACACCAAAGACAATGCTGGTAACCAATTCTGTAGTGAGCTAACGAAAGGTTTATTATCAAAGAAAAGGAAGTGACTGTTACTGAAAGGTTAAATTAGATAAACTATATGCACAGAAGAGTCATAGTTTGTAATTTCAAATGATGGCTGTGGAGAAGTAAACTACCAATTTTATCAGTCTTTTCAGGTTTTCCAGATTGTCTCCAGGGATCTCTGTTTGTATGTGGTCTACTTCCCTATTTAAGAGACCAAACAGCTTAGAGATAAAGGATCTTTCCTTGAATCCATATTTATAGCTTCTTCTCACAGAAAATAAGCTCAAATTCCAAAGGGGTAGCCGTGTTAGTCTATTGTAGAAAGACAACAGAGTCCTGTGGCACTTTTAAAGACTAACAGATTTATTTATCGCATGAGCTTTCGTGGGAGAAAATCCCACTAAGCTCATGCGATAAATAAATCTGTTAGAAAATAAGATAACAGTGCCCCTACCCACTTGGGCTTTTCCTTTGATGACAGAATGTGAGGAATGCATATTGAGTCTTTGACCTTTGATCATCACACACAATTACCTGTTGCTTTGAAATTAGCTCTTTCCTTTTAGAGTTTTTCATTTGCACTCCAGAAGGCTTCTTTCTTGTTTGATGGGTTATTTAGTTACAGGGGTATACACAATGTCAAGCTTTGCTACCTTATAATAGGATACAGATAAGTGAAAATAATGCAAGCAACAGCCCATTAATTTTCATGAGGTTTAAACACCAACTACAGTCTTGTATATTTAACAATCACTTTGATCTATATTAATACACAAATAAATTGACCTAGGGCTCTGGCATGAGCTTGCACCTGGTCTGCCAGTTGTCAGAATAGGAAATTAATCTAAAATAGACCTTTCCTACAAAAAGTTGCGGTTTTGACAAAATGGCATTTTTTACCAAAAAAAGGGGTGAGGGGTGTCAAAAATTCCTGACCAGCTCTCATCGTGATACAGTCTTTAATAACATGATCTCATACTACTTCCACAGGACTACTGTCTCATTCAAGCCTCGTTCCTGAAAAGACTTTCACTTCTGTACTCTTAGTTTATCTGAGTCTATACACCAGTCTTACACATCAGTATTCATAGTATAACATTTAAGCACATTTACTAGTCTTTGCATGACTACTCTGGGTGGATGATGCTCAGAGAAAGAATTTGGGCTGTGCAGTTAATGACGTTATTCTTGTAGAATCATTCCTCACTGTTGAAGATTTTGAAAGCTGTGCAGTGATTGAGGTGGGGAATTGCAGGACAGGTATGGTGGTCTAACCAGTTGAATGCTGCTCTGGGGATGTGGATTCTATCTCTTCTTCTGCCACAGAATTCCTGTATGATGCTAACAAAGTCAGTAAAATTATGCTTTTCATAAGCAGTCCCTAACTTTGGGTGTGTCTACACTTGTAAATTAAGTCGACTTAAGCTTGCTTAAGTCGACTTAATTTACTCTGGGTTTACACTACACTTTCCTTAAGTCGACTTAAGCAAGCTGCTTAAGTCAACTTAAGGAAAATTAAGTCGACTTTGTTAAACCTCGTTTAAAGTCAACTTTAGGCTTAAGTCGACTTTCTAAAGTCGACTTAAGCCCATGTAGATGTGGAGTAGCCCTAAGTTGACTCTAAGTTGACTTATGGCTCTCCAGCACTCCCCCACTGCCCTCCCTGCCAGGGGGGTGGCACAGGGAGAGCCTGGCATCCCCCCCCAAAGTGCAGGGCACAGCCCTGCCCACCCTGCCCCTGTGCCCTGCCAGGGTCCCTGTCCCCCTTTGCCCCATTGTACCCAGGTACAATAGGGCAAAGGCTGAGCCCACTGGCACTTGGCAAGGGGTGCCCCCCCTGGCACCATGGACCTGTCCAAGGTCCCCTTAGCCCCTACAAGTCGACCTAGGCATCCAGTGTGGATGCTCTAGGTTGACTTTGTAGGGTCCCCCGAAAGTCGACTTAAAATTTAGGTGTGGACATACTAAGTTGACTTAAAGTCCACTTTATTAAGCTGACTTAGCTAAAGTCGACCTAAATTTACAAGTGTAGACATAGCCTTTGTGTGTTTCATTTCTTTTGTTCCTAACTTGAGATCCCTCATGTCTGATTTGCAGAAGAGTTGCGTACTTACAGGTATAATTGAAGTCAATGAGTGTTGTGCTTTGAAAAGGGCTCTAAATATTAATTTATAGATGAAATAATCATGAATAATTTAGATATTTTAAGTTAGCTACCAAAAGTTAGGGGAAACTTGGAAACTTAAAATCTTTGTACCTCAGTTCTCTATCTGTAAACTAAACTACCAGTTTCACAAGTGGTTTGTTGAAGATAAAATCATTAATACTTCTTAAACACTCATAAGTTACAATGATGAGCATAATAGAAAAGTCCATGAGGAAATTATTAATTCTGTATTCAGAGCAGGGTTTGAATAGTGTGTGGTAAATAAGGAACAGGGTAAAACACTGAACAGTGAGGAGAGAACAAACAACGGAAAAAACGAGAGCTGATCGAAAATTTTCCAGTGGAACAGTTTTGATTGGCAAATGCTGATTCAGTGGGATCAAAATGTTCTTTGGAAACATGCCAATTATATTAAAAGTCACCAGCTGGCCAGCTTCCTGGCTGCCTCACTGACAAATGGATAGGTTGCCCAGCTCTTTGGGATGCCTGGCTTGCTGGCACTCCAGTAGCCTGCTTGGCAGGCTGCCTGGATCCTCTGGTACCTAGGTTGCTAACTTTTTGGTTCCCCAAGTGGCTGATGTGTTGCCTTCTCCGCCAGAGTGACAGATCACCAAGCTGCCTGGCTTGCTGGTTTTCCAGCTGCCAGGTTATCAGACTTCCACCTTGTAGGCTGCATGGCTGCTCGACTTCCCAGGCTGTTCAGTTTGCCAACTTGCTAGCTCCCCTCCTTCCCCCCAGGGGGACAGCCTGGCTTTTCAGATGCCTACTTGCCAGGTCGGGGGGGAGGGGTTTCAGATGTCTACTTGCCAAGTGGTTCCCTGGGCAGCTGGCTTGCTTCCTTCCTTCCCAGCTGCTTATGTGGTGGGCAAGCTGTGCTGGCTATCTGAGCAGCTGGCTCTAAGGCTGCCCAGCTTGCAGCTTCCTGGCTTCCCAGATGCCTGTTTTCCTAGCCTCACACATGGTTGGCAGGCTGCCTGGTTTGGTGGCCTTCCTTGCTGCCCAGGTCCTGGGCTTCCCTATGTGTTAGTTAGTTAGCTCTGCACCTTCTTGCCTGATGGAATGCACAGCTCCATGGGTAACCTAGCTTCCAGAATACCCAATAAATTTTACTTTTTCCATTTTCTAACTTTCAGTTGCTTGACTCTGCAAACTCAACTTTTTTTAATGTAGTTTTTGGTATGTAATATTGACTACGGAACCTGTAGTGCACTGAAGTATCATGACCTTTATTCATTCCTACTTCATTAAAAATACTACGGATTCTGTTCCATCTTCAAATGGCTTTCACGAAAAAGACAAAAACCCAAATGCAGAGTAAATAATAAAATGGCATTTGACAGTCCTAGGCTGGCTCTATGGATTATTATTTAGAAGGGTCTAATAAATGATTTAGGAGAACAGCCAAGCTCACTTAATCATTCCATGCTTGTGAAATATTAACTGAATCAATATAACAGATACAAGGCTATTCTGTTTCTTCTAGTGCACTTTGTTTTTCTCCACCCTCTTTTAATCTTGCAGGGCTTGAGTGTTGCTATTGGTCTATTGCATTTCCTGGCCCCCATTGCCTTTTGTGATTGAGATGACCTTCCATTTATAATAGTGCCTTTCTTGTCAAAGTGCTATACTAACTCTGGGCCACTCTTAAAGCACACAAAGTCCTTTCACCTCCTATTGAAAT
Organism: Pelusios castaneus; assembly: GCA_007922175.1. Lineage (NCBI taxonomy): Eukaryota > Metazoa > Chordata > Testudines > Pelomedusidae > Pelusios > Pelusios castaneus. The sequence continues at coordinate 10,280,692 of ML685779.1, forward strand.
CAGTTCATATGACCTCACAGGAAAGACTCGAGGCCTGCTTCACCTCCAGTGTAATTCTGCTGAGTGACGACACCACAGTTGACCATGACCCTAAGCATTGTTAGTGATCATCTCCTATGAATAGGAGTCACTTCAGTGAAAACTGAGCAAAGAGACCACTCTCGGGTAGAATATGATAGCTCTTTATGCCCAATGATGCTACACAAGTATTTAGAACAGGAAGTTAATCAACATATTAAATCCAATTAAAAATCGAGGGGTGGGGAAAAAAGAGATATAACTCTAAGTTAGGCAATAATTATATAGAGCTTATTTTTTTAAAAGTGCCACTGTGGATAAACAACAAAGTAAAAGAACTAGTTAGAAGCAAAAGGTCATCTTTAAACAGTGGAAATTAAACCCTATTGATGAAAATAAAAAGGAGAATGAACTCTGGCAAGTGAGGTGTAAATGTATACTTAGGAAGGCCAAAAAGAATTTCAAGAACAACTAGCCAAAGACTCAGAAAATAATAGCAGTTTTTTTAAGTACATCAGAAGCAGGAAGCTGGCTAAACAGCCAGTGGGACAATTGAGATGCTAAAAGAGCACTGGGTCGGGATAGGCTTACCCCTCACTGGAAAGGCCAAGCAAACCCTGTGGGTGGTGGAAGCCCCACCCTTAAGCCTTGCCAGGCATGCTCAGACTGCTGTCCTAGTATAAATGGAGGCAGCAGAGCTTCGTCTGGGCTGGCTGGCATGGAGGGAGGATGTCTGTGGGAGAATCTTGAGCAGGAGTTGCACCAGCTCCTGCGAGAGGGCAGGAGCAAGCCGAGGGACCAGGGAGGAGAGCAGTCATTACCTGTGAGCGGATGGGAGGCAGACGTGCAGATACCCGCAACTACCTGGGAACCCCGATGACTTGAGGTGGAGCTAACGGAGCCAGCCGCAGGAGAGGATGACCAGGAGTTCCATTGAGGGCCAGCAGAAATGACCTGGTAGGAAGTAGCCCAGGAGGCCTGAACGAGGGAGGACTGGGTGTGGTCGGCCTTACATGTTAGTGTGTTATGGTCTGGATCCCCACTGAATTGGAGATGTACCCCTGGCACCCCGAGGGCCCTGGGCTGGGGGTTGGTGGAGCAGGTTTGCTTGAACCCCCCTATCAGGAGTTGCCCTTAGTATTGTATCTGTGGCCACTAGGCTGGAATGCTCTGAACTGAAAGGGCTGCTTATTGACTGTGTGAGGAGTCTGTGGCCACTAGGCCAAGCTGCCCTGAGCTATAAGGGCAGTGTCTCTGTATTGACTCGGTGGCTGCTAGGCTGGATCACCCTGAGTTGCAAGGGCTATCTAGTGACTTTGGAGTGAGGCTACCAAGTTGTGGAAATACCCTCTACATTTACAACCCCCAGATTTCCCCACCCAGGGACACTGTGGAGGGCCTCACTCCTGACAAGCACTCATGGAAGATAAGGCCATTGTGGAGAAGCTAAATTAATTCTTTGCATTAGTCCTCATGGCTGAGGATGTGAGGGAGATTCCCAAACTAGAACCAATCTTTTTAGGTGACAAATCCAAGAAACTGTGCTTAACACGATGTCATTAGGAGGTTTTAAAACCAAATGATATATTAAACAGTAAAAAGTCACCAGGATTATTTGGCATTCACCCCAAGACTTCTGAAGGAACTCAAATGTGAAATTGCAGAACTACTAACCGCGGTATGTAACGTATCATTTCAATCAGCTTCTGTACCTGATGAGTGGAGTATAGCTAATATGACGGCAATTTTTTAAAAAGGGTTTAAAGGTGATGTTGGCAGTTACAGTCTGGTAAGCGTAACTTCAGTATCAGGCAAATGTGTTGAAACTAAGTAAAGAACATACTTGTCAGACACAGATTAACAGAATTTTGGGGGGAAGAATCAGCATGGTTTTTTGTAAAGGAAAATAAGGCCTTGTCCACTACTAGACTTGTTTGAGAGGGAACAACAAGCATGTGGACCAGGGTGATCCAATTGATATAATGTACTTAGATTTTCAGAAAGCCTTTGACAATGTCCTTCATAAGCAAAGTAAGTAGTGGTAGTGTTATAAGAGGGAAGGTCCTCCCCTGGATTGTTATCTGGTTAAAAGGTTGGAAACAAAGGGTAGGAATTTATGGTAAGTTTTTAGAAAGGAGAAAGATAATTTGTGGTGCCACCCAGGGGATCTGTACTGGGACCAGTGCTGTTAAACATGTGCATAAATGATCTGGAAAAAATGGTAAACAGTGAGGTACCTATATTTGCAGAAGATTAAAAAAAAAGCTATTCAAGTTAATTAAGTCCAAAACAGACTGAACAGAGTTACAAAGAGATCTCACAAAACTGAATGATTGGGCAACAAAATGGCAGATGAAATTCAATGTTGTTAAATGCAAAGTGATGATGATTGAAAATATTATTCCACCTATCCACAGAAAATGATGGGTTCTAAATTAGCTATTAAGACAGATCTTGGAATCATTGGCTATGTCTACACTTGTTAATTTGTCGACTTAGCATGTCTGCACTTAAATTTTAAGTCGACTTTGGGGGAACCCTACAAAGTCGACCTAGAGCATCCACACTGGATGCCCAGGTCAACTTGTAGGGGCTAGATGGACCTGGGACTGGTCCATGGTGGCAGGGGGGCACCCCTTGCCAAGTGCCGGGGGCTCAGCCTTTGCCCCATTGTACCTGGGTACCCTGGGGCAAAGAGGGACAGGAACCCGGGCAGGATGAGCAGGGCTGCGCCCTGCCCTTTGGGGGTGCATGCCAGACTCTCCCTGTGCCAGCGACCCTGGCAGGGAGGGCAGTGGGGGAGTCCTGGAGAGCCCTAAATTGACTTAGAGTTGACTTAGGGCTACTCCAGGTCTACACTGACTTAAGTCGACTTTAGAAAGTCGACTTAAGCCAAAAGTCGACTTAAAACGAGGTTTTATAAAGTCGACTTAACTTTTCCTTAAGTTGACTTAAGCAGGTGCTTAAGTCGACTTAAGGAAAGTGTAGTGTAGACGCAGAGCAAATTAAGTCGATTTAAGCAAGCTTAAGTCGACTTAATTTACAAGTGTAGATGCACCCATTGTGGGTAGTTCTTTGTAAATTTCCACTCAGTGCAGCAGCAGTCAAAAAAAACAAAACAAAAAACCTGGCTGAATGTGGGTAATCTTTAGGAAAGTGAGAGATAATAATAAGAAAATATCATATTGACTCTTTATAAATCCATGATGTGCCCACATCTTGAACACTGCATGCAAATCTGGTCACCCCATATAAAAAAAGATATATTGGAATTGGAAAAGGTGCAGAAAAGGGCAACAAAAATTATTAGAAAAACAACAGAATCCTGTGGCACTTTTAAAGACTAACAGATTTATTTATCGCATGAGCTTTCATGGGAGAAAATCCCACTTCGTCAGACATAACTCCTTTAAAAATTATTAGGGGTATGAAACAGCTTCCAAAAGAACAGAGATTAAGAAGACTGGGCCTTTTCAGTTGAAAAGGACCTAACAGAATGGGGATATTATAGAAATCTATAAAATTAGGACCTGTGTAGAAAAAGTATATAGGGAAGTGTTTATTCCTCACAACACAAGAGCTAGGGGTCACCCAATGAAATTAAAAGGCAGCAAATTTAAAACTAACAAAAGAAGTATTTCTTCACACAATGCACAGTCAGCAACTTCTGGGGAACACATTGCCAGAGGATGTTGTGAAGGCCAAGAGTATAATAGGTTTCAAAAAAGAATTAGATAAGTTCATTGAGGAAAGGACCATCAGAGGCTACTAGCCAGGATGGGAAGGGTTGCAAAACCATGCTCTGAAGTGTCACTAGCTTCTGTTTGTCAGAAGCTGGGAATGGTTAATGGGATGGATCACATCATGATTACCTCTTCTGTTCATTCCCTCTGAAGCACCTGACATTGGCCACTTTTGGCCAACAGGATATTTAGTAGATGGATCATTAGTATGACCCATTATGACCGTTCTTATGTTCTTATTTGAAAAGAGTGCTTCAAATTGCTCATGCATTGCATTTATATACTTGTGAAGTAGCCGTGGCCAGTCATCAGCTGGAGTGTGCAGGTGCTCAGATATATTACCACAGTGATGAGTATGATATAAATATTTAGACAAAGAGCAGGTGAAACAGAATTAGGGTGGGGGACTATTTGAATGAACACTGTATGGTAATTCTATAGTTTATGAATTTTGTGTGAAATTATGTACTCTATGTCATTCGTAACTACAAACTACATTTTGAATGAAGCTAGTTGCCTTCTCTCTGTGCTTTTATTTCCTTGCTGGAGTGAAATTCCAAAGGAGGATGGCAAAGGGCTAACAAAGAGGATTTAAGTGTTACAAAATGGAAATGTAATCACCCTAGACAAGAGACTGGCTCCCAGTCAGGAGAAATGCTTTGTCAGAGGAGAGATCATCTACAATGAAGTCACCATGCTTAGACTGATGAGGGAGTCACCTGACAAGGATTGGAATGTTATCAAAAAGGCAAAAGTTGTTTTATTGTTCTTTGGCCATTTTTTACAAGATTATGATGAGAGAAGCTGCTGCAGGAAGTGGAAGAGACAAGGGAGACCGTGCTTCTCTAAACAGAGGCCATGTACCAAGTAGTCTAAAGGGAACGACAAGCAGGAGTAGGGGAAAAATGTGTATGGTTTATATTTTTCTGAATTAGTGTATTTATTGTATGATAAATTAGAGTAATAATGTTGTAGAATTCTTTGCAAGGTGTCTCTGTTACATGTTAAACCTATTATGTTTCCTTGGAGAGATAAACTGTGGAAAACTTTTGTGGGATTCTGGGAGAAGGTAAGTTTAAGATCCTGGAGTAATTTGGGGCTTAGTGCTGGACCTGGGGGCCTAAGAAGGTGAGTTTAGGGGCCCTATTTTCATGACAGGATAACAGACTGAGTGGGTCAGGATAGTGATATAAACTGAGCCAGGAGTGTACTGAGTAAGAGAAGCCACAACAAGTTAGCATTGTTTGATTACCTGAAAAGTAGATATAAAACTTTACTGCAGATGCTGCTTTCCCACCATGCAGGCTGTTTAGGTAAGGTAGTTATATTTTAACATATTTTAACATAGTTATTCCATGTGTGAAAAAAATTAGCAAGAACCCTGAAACCCCACTGCTGCAGCAGATCTCAGCACCAAATGTTCACTTGCTTTTCCACTGTCTAAACTCCAACCACTTCCTTTATTAAAAATCTTCTCCCATGGTACTTGAGCCTGTCTACAATCTCTAACTCTCTGTGAGAGCCCTTTACTCAAGCACCCAATACCACCCCCAGCTACTTATTCCCCACCTCTACCCCATCCTTTTCTAGGGCAGTGATGGTTCTTTCTGATTCAGCTACTACAACAGAGCAAATATAGGGCCTGATGATTATGAAGACAATTGATGTTACACCATTATTGTTACTGAGAGCAAGTTGGGGTTTAGTTCTCATATTAATTCACAAAGTTTGAAATTGGATGTCTAATGCAATGCAATTGACTGGCAATTGGAGGTCAGGCCTAGTAGTGTAAGTCAGGATTCAGCCAACTAGATAGTACTGGCTTTAAATAGAATGACTAATTCAACTTGAGGCTTAAATTGACCTTCAGATGCGGTGTTATTAAGTCGACTTAAGGCTAGCTTTGGTTTCATTGATTGACTTTAATGAGACCACTCTGAGTAAGATACTACACATCACATGTAAGGGTATCACAATCTGTCCCTTATTTATGAATCTATCCTTATATGTTTAAGGGGAGAAGAAGGAATATTTTCTGGACTTTTGAAACAATACATTAATACAACACATGTATTTTCTTCGACAAATTTATTCTCTATCAAAGTGCAGCAGGACTGACAATCCTAGAGACCAAAATCCCCTAGGGTATGTCTACACGGCAAATACAGTAGAACCTCGATTATCCGGGTTAATGACCGGCGCCTGTGAGCCGGATAATCAAAAAGCCCGGATAATCGAAGCTCCTACTGACAGCCAACCAG
>ML685779.1:10302097-10421679 GCA_007922175.1 Pelusios castaneus
AGGAGGGTGGTGAAGCATTGGAATGGGCTATCTAGGGAGGTGGTAGAATCTTCATCTTTGGAGATTTTTAAGGCTCGGTTAGACAAAACTCTGGCTGGGATAATTTAGGGGGAGTGGTCCTGCTTTTTAGCAGGGGGTTGGACTAGATGACCTCGTGAGGTCCCTTCCAACCCTATGATTCTATGATTCTATGAGTAAGGCAAGAAAAGTAATTGATCAAGTTACCTCTCCTGGGGACACAGCCACTTTTTTCAAATCTCTTCTCTGGTCTTCCCGTGTTCTGTTCTACCCTCTTGTGGTCAATTACAGTCTTTTATACCCTCTTCTGTAACTTTGCACAGACTTTGCACAGTTACCTCATCTGTACAACTATTCATTCAAAATCCCTAATTAAAACATTTTTATGAATACATCAAAATAACTAATCTAAACTGATGCATTTTACCTTACTAAAACTTATGTATGCTTCTATGATTATTCTCTGTTTTTAATCCCAGTGACTCTATCCACTGGATTTATTTTATTGTTTTTTGTTGTATTTTTTTTTCTTATTAACTTGTCTGTGAAGGCACCTGGAGTTAATCATTCCCATCATACTCTGTTTCACCTGCTGTTTACATGGACCAAAGTTGTACAGAGTAAGAAAGAAAAGCCAGTTCTCATGTGTTACACAACCCTGAAGCTTTTTTTTTTAAGTTCTGGAATGCTGTATTTAGCAGGGATGTATATACGAGCATATATATGTGATTAACACAATTCATTACACACTGTTCCATTACCTTGGGAATCATTGCCAGCCCCAAGGGGGAATTCTAAATTAGTCTACATTTTGACAGCTAAAAAGGAACTGCATACAGAAAATTAGGGGTTGCTTAGGTGCAAGCAATCATGACTTGATTCTATTTATGTGCTAACAGAGTACATTCCCAGCCCCCTCCCTCTCCTCCACAGTGCTTTAAAAGGGCCATTTTTATAAAGCTAAAAACAATAGCTAAATCACCTGGAAGGAAGAATTTAAAAAGAAAGAATAATGAATGTAAAAAATAAAAGTCTATTTCATTATAATTACCATTTTCAGTAGAATTTAAAAGTTTCTTTGATAAGGTAGTGGCCTAAGAATCAAAAATTGTCTCACTTGCTGTTCAGTTATAATGAGAGCTTGGAGAGGTCCTCTGCAATCTATTTTATCCTAGCAGACTTCTCACATTCAGGAAGCAACATATGATTTTCCTTTCTGTAAGTGAGTAAACTTTCCATTTATTGAATATCAGCACCAGCTCCCAGGTACTCATTGTATGCAAGTGTGTACTCTTCACACTGCTCTCTTTTATTATCTTGTATACAGGTACCATGTCTCTTGTTAGCTGCAATTGAAATTGCAACTAGCAAGGAACATGAAGGGTCACAAGTAGAATTTCTACAAGTATCTTAGTAACAAGAGGAAGGTTAGGGAAAGTGTGGGACCATTACACAATGCAGGAAGGGGGCTGTTGTACTTAGAAAATGAAAAGCTATCAGGATCTTATTCAGGGGGACAAGGCAATATGCCACGTTTATTGTGAGAAAAACACAATTATGTTAATATCTAATATCTAGTACCTACACACACATGCACCCTCCCCCCCCCCCCCCCAGATGTTCTGCTGTTGGTCATGTATAGTTACCAGTCCTGATTGTTGCTTGTGATCGTAGCTTGAGTTTGTGGCTGGTGTTTTCAGTTCATGGCAGCTACCTGGCCAGGGAAGCTGGGCATGAAGAAGAGCGGGGTCTCTGTCAGGCACACAGATGTGCACCGATGCTCTTGGATGCTGTGCAGAACGTTACCCAAAGCTATGCAGTCTCACCCATCTTTTATCCATGGATCTTGCTGTTTCACACTGCTTCAGGGTACTGTATGACCATGAGTCATCAGTTAATGGCAGATGTGACTTTGATCTTGTTCTCAGTGGGGTTTTTTGTCCCTTTCTTTCAAGGGTGGATTCTTCTTGTTTTTGCAGGGTTTGATTGCATTATTCCTTAGCCATTAAGGTAGTGCCGCAGTTAGTCATCAGGACAGGCTGGTGTTAGAGACTAATCCCATCACACACACCCTTCATTCACAGACCCAAATTAAATTCACAACTAAACAAAGTTTCAGCAATATTTAGGCTGAGTCATAAAAAATGAAGAAAGCAATTCAAAATGGAATTTTGGTTCCATTATGGAGTTTCAAGTAAATGAATGAGCATGGCATTTTTATCAATGAATAATAAACTTTATTCTAGATAGAAATTCTTGTTGGAAGCAATTCTATGGTACAAATTCATCTTTAGCACTACAGGGCAACCAAGTAGACAGATGATGTATAAAATAGCTGAAGTACTCAATGCGTTTTTTTGCCTTTGTCTCCCCAGGCAACGTCATCTCCCACACTGCTGCACAGGGCAGCAAAAGATGGGGAAGGACTATTTAGAAAAGTTGGACATGCATAAGTCAATGGGGCAGATTCAGTGCATCTGAGGGTGCTGAAGGAGTTGGCTGATATGATTGCGGAGCCATTGGCAATTACCTTTGAAAACTTGTGATTGGGGGAAGTTCCAGATGACTGGGAAAAAAAGGCAAATATAGTTCCCATTTTCAAAAAAGGGAAGGAGGAAGATCTGTGGAACTGTAGACCAGTCAGTCTCATCACAGTCCACAGAAAAATTGTGGAGCAGGTCCTCAAAGAATCCATTTTGAAGCACTTGAAAGAGAGGAAGATGATCAAGAACAATCAGCATGGATTCCCCATGGGAAAGTCATGTCTGACCAACATGATTGCCTTTTATGATCAGATGACTGGCTCTATGGATGTGGGTAAGGTGGTGGATGTGACATAACTTGACGTTAGCAAAGCTTTTGATACAGTTTCCCATGTTATTTTTATCAGCAAGTTGAAGAATTGGGGATTGGATGAATGGACTATAAGATGAGTAGTGATCAAAGGCTGGGTATCTAGTTGGCAGCTGGTAACAAGCAGACTGCCCAGTGGTTGGTGCTGCGGGTCAGTTTTGTTCAACATCTTCATTAATGATATAGAGGACGGGGTGGATGGCACCCTCAGCCAGTTTGCAGAGGACACTAAACTGGGAGGAGTGGTAGATAGACTGGAGGAAAGGGATAGGGTACAGGGTGACTTAGAGGATTGGGCCAAAAAATATCTGATGAGATTCAACAAGGACAAGTGTAGTGTCTTACACTTAGGACGAAAGAATCCCATGCATGCCTACAGGCTGGGAACAACTGGCTAGGAAGCTGCTCTGCAGAAAAAGACATAGGGAGTTAAAGTGGACAAGAAGCTGGATATCTGTCAGAAGTGTGCCCTTATTGAAAAAAAGGCTAACAGCATATTGGGCTGCATTAGTAAGAACATTGCCAGCAGATGGAGGGAAGTGATTATTCTCTTCTCCCTGGCACTGGTGAGGCCTCATTTGGAATACTCTGTCCAGTTTTGGGCCCCTCACTACAGGAAGGATGTGGACAAATTGGAAAAAGTCCAGTGGAGGGCAACGAAAATGATTAGGGGGCTGGAGCATCTGATTTACGAGAGGCTGAGGGAACGAGGCTTGTTTAGTCTGCAGAAGAGAAGAAAGAGGGGTGATTTCATAGAAGCTTTTAATTCCCTGAAATGAGTTTCCAGTGAGGAGGTGTGACATTCCCCTGCTGCAATTTGGACTGGTGTGCAGCTGTGCCCCCCAATATTCAGCTCCAGGGCCCTGATTTAACCTACTTTGCTGTCTTAACTCCAATTCCTGGGTCAGCTTGTGCCTAGCTTCTAGCGTGTAATCAGTCTCTCAAGCAGTGCAGGTGTGCTCTCATTAGCCACTCATGGGCGCACGCCCATCTCCCAGATGTAACCCTGAGAAATTCTGTCTTGCAAGGTTCAGTGCATGCCCACTGGGCCTTACAAATTCATTTATACCACTCTGTCAATTTAACAAAGAAATTGATATGTACCAGCTTTTGCCCTCAGTAAGGCCTTCATATGTACTCATCCAACATTTCACTGTGTTAGCTAAAACAAACAAGTTTATTGATTACAATATGATTTTAAGTAAGTATATGTCAAATCAATATAAAATCAGATAATTAATCAATCAAGGAGATAACCACAATCAAATAAAAGAGAACTTGTATTCTAAACTAAGATCACGGTTACAATCAATTTCTAGCTTACCCACATAGGTTTGTCTACTAGTGATTTTGTGGCCAGATTCTTCCTGCCATGTGAATAGGTATTAGTCCTTGATGTTTCTTAGACGGTGAAGAGCCTTATTCAGTTCAAAGTGTGTCTTTTTCTTTTCAAACCCCTTTGACCCACTTCTTGTGGTCAGGTGATTCTTCCCTCTCGATCCAAGGTATATAGTCTGCTTTGTTCTTGTATTCATACCTTCACTGGTTGTGTGCAAACCCAGCTGTTTGTCTTACACCATTCAAGCCACATGAGAGATATTTGGAGACATATTTCATAACTGTACATAGGTATGATGTTGCAGTATACATGCTACCATAACAGTAATGTAGAGCATGCCATGAGCATTCCGAAACCACCGTACATCGCATACTTTGCATTAGACCACACACGGTTACATTGCAAGGGTGAACAGGAAAGCTATCCAGATCACATTACAGAGGTGTGCAAGGAGGTGCAGAATGTCACAGGATGTAACTAAGCTGTTCTTAGTAGTGGTAGATGACAGAACAAGGAACGATGGTCTCAAGCTGCAGAGGTGGAGGTCCATGTTGGATATTAGGAAAAACATTTTCAGTAGGAGGGTGGTGGGTTAACAGGTTATTTAGGGAAGTGGTGGAATCTCCATCCTTAGAGATTTTTAAGGTGCTGACTGGGATGGTTTAGTTGGGGTTGGTCCAGCTTTTGGACAAGATGGTCTCTTCCAACCCTAATCTCCTATGATTCTGTGTAACTAGTCCTCCCCTCTGAACCCATCCAGTGTTCTGAGAAAGTTAGATGATTGGTGTGAACAAGACATGTGAATAGCACTGATAGAACTACTGATGGAACTACTAGAGCATCACCAGAGTCAAGGTAAACTACTAGCAGATTAAGATAACACAGAGATGAGCACAATATAAGAACCTAAAAGAATATACATGGAAATGTGAATCCTGTTTAATGGAGTGAGGTTTTTTATGAAGCCAGGGTAAACTGGTTTGCAATCACATCTGTTTAAATAATTTATACTACTATTTTGTGCAGTTGGAGTAGCCTAGATAACTGGGTGAGGAACAGAGGGAAGCTTTCCATTCCTGGAAGTTTTAAGGTACCATTGGATAAGTTTATGGGGCATAGATACATGAAACTGGATGATGCTGTAAAAGATCAGAACTTGGATGAACTCTTCTTTCACTCTCATTAGTAGCCAATTTGTTACTGTGTACCATATTTACATGTTTCAGTCTGGTTTGGCCCATGCACTATTTACCTGCATTATTATTAATTTCCAAACATGCAATTTCTGGTTCAATTGGTTTATACTGTTTGTGTTACCAGAGGATAAGGTTAGATTGGTTAATATGATTGGTATCCTGGCAGCTAAATCTCATGACAAACCCATCAAGTTTCAAAGAGCTGCATGAGAACAGTATGGTTAAACCCTATGCTACTTTTAGCAGGACTGCTCTTCAGTGAAGCTGTGGCTGTTCAGGACCTCTCAGGACCAGATAAATGCCTTCAGGGATCACAAAAAAGACAGTGATGAGAGAGTTTGTCTACACCACAATTAGACACCCACAGGTGGCCTGTGCCAGCTTAATTGAACCACAGAGTCTCCAACTGTAAGGCTGTTTAAGTGGGGATTGAACTAGATGACCTCAGGAGGTCCCTTCCAGCCCTAATATTCTATGATTCCTACCTCTGGGAGCCTTCCACTGTGGTGGGCCCTAGAAATCTAAAATCAACTGTAGAACTGTCTATAAGGGAAGGTAAACAGGCAGCTTCAGAAAACAAAAAGCTTAGAGGAGTCTGAACCTCTACTCTTCCTGTTCTACTTCCTGCTGAACCAGAAATGCATGCCTAGCACAGAAGAAATATGGGTAAGTAAGGAGGCTCCTATTTCAGGCTTGTTCTACCTTTACCAAGGAGAATTGATCAGTGATTCAGATGTTGATAATTTATGGTGGTTTGGGGATTTGAAAAAAATCTGCACAAATCAGATCTAGCTTCATATCATTTTTATTTTTAATAACCATAAAAAAAAGTTGTCCCAGATAATGTGGTTTCCACTCCCTTTCACCCTCATCTGGCAACTGTAAGGGATTGGAAAAGTAAGCAAACAAAAAACTGTTAATGGAAATGCCAGCCTTGTCATAATTAGTGACATCTTACCATAAATGTCAATAAGCTAAATGAATTGTGAAAAGTTTCTAATCTATCTAAATACTGCCTCTCATATATTGTAGCCTAAGAAGAATAATGCCTTTCATTTAGGGTGGCATTCCAGTACTCTCATACATGGTCTCTCCTAAGAGAGACTGCTGTGGGGAGCATCTATAGACTCTTGATGGTATTTAAAGCTGCCCTGATGAAAGGTAGATGTGGTTATGAATTTATGTATTTGTGTAGATATAAAACTGCTCATAATTTATACTGTAATATTCAGCTCCACCTCACAAGAGGGAGGTGGTCAGCCAGAGGAGACTAGCTCAAAACATCTTGCATTGTACAACACTAGAAAAGACAAGTGATGGTCCATTAAAGTAAACAATGTATAACTGAAAAGAAAATCCCAGTCTTGGAAAACTTGGAATTGTCCTCATCAGAATGTGAGAGAAAGGGAAACACCACAAAATCAAAAACGGGAAAAAATACCTGCAAATTTTGTTAAATGGAAAAGGGTTTGAAGTGAATGTTATCCACAAACTGAGGACCAGCATTCAGATGGGGTGCTATTTCCTTTGGGACTGAGGGCATGCTGGAAAAACTGAGCAAAGACAATAGGCAAATTGCATTAGAAAAAGGGTTTTTAACTAATGCATATGTGTAAAACCTTACATTGGGTCTTTATATTTATTTTCTGCATAAATTTTATGTATTTGCACACCCTTACATTTTCATCTTTGAACCTGTGGGTTTTCTATTAATAAGCCTTTTATTTATTTGTTGTCTACTAATAAGTGTCCTTTGTGCAATCTGTGTGATGAGTGTCCAAAAGTGAATTGATAATTGTAGGCAGGTTTCACTTCTTTGGGGGTGATGAATCAGAAGGGAAAACTTTGAGTGTCTGGTAGTTAAGAACTGAGGGTAGAGAGATTGAGGAGATTTGGGACTAGAAGGGATGTTGAGCTCAGCCTGCAAGAAGTAAGAAGGTTGGTGGAAGCCAGAGTGAGACCTCTATGCTTGTAGGATGCCTACTGGTGTCAAGGCTCTGGGTCACAACAGCTCAACATTGAGGCACCCAAATTTATAAGGCAGGTGATCAGAGACCCCCTTAGTGTTCTGGGTCATCCCCAAAATGTCACAACAGTGTGAATTTGGGCAATGACTGAACCTTTCAATTTCTTATACCCAGAAATGGGTAAAATAATACTTCCCTACTTTTTCAAGATTTGTGTAAGTCCCACTTAATGCTTTTAAAATACATTGAGATCCTCAGTTTGGAAATACTAGAGAAGTAAAAAATATTATTTAAAAACTGTGCAAACATAGATGGGAATTGGAGGGTCTTTGGGGGGAAAAAAAACCCAATTCCAGTGACTATTGGTGGGAAGTTTAAAAGTGGGTTTTTTTTAAACTTGGTTAATTTACAATGATGTAACTTTGAAAACATAAATTGTTTTCCATGAAAATAATAAAAATAGAAGGCATAATCTTTTTCCTACTAAACCCAGTGACCTTTTTTTTTATAGGTTGGACCTACACCTATGACACTTTTGTCTGGTGTATGATCCCTGAAGTGTTGTTTCAAATGGGTCATATGGAAAGCCAATCACCAGTTGTGATTATGGGAGACTTTAACTTCCCAGAGATAGACTGGAGGACGTGTGCTAGTAGTAATAAGAGGGCCCAGTTTTTCCTGGATGTGATAGCTGATGAATTCCTTCTCCAAATGGTTACCGAACCAACGAGAGGGGATGCCATCTTAGATTTAGTACTGGTGAGTAGTGAAGACCTCATAGATGAAGTGGTTGTAGGGCACAACTTAGGTTCAAGTGACCATGAGCTAATTCAGTTCAAACTAATTGGAAGGATAAACAAAAACAAATCAGCGACCAGGATCTTTGACTTTAAAAAGGCTAACTTTAGAAAATTAAGGGAATTGGTTGGGGAAGTGGACTGGATAGAAGAACTCAGGAATGTAAATGTAGAAGAGGCTTGGAATCGCTTCAAATCAAAGTTGCATGAACTATCTGAAGCCTACATTCCGAGGAAGGGGAAAAAATTCATAGGCAAGAGCTGTGGACCAAGCTGGATGTGTAAGCATCTCAGAAAGGTGATTAGAAAGAAGCACAGAGCCTACAAAGAGTAGAAAAGGGGAGGGATCAGCAAGGAAAGCTACCTTTTGGAGGTCAGAACATGTAGAGAGAGAGTGAGAAAGGCAAAAAGTCAAGCTGAGCTGGACCTTGCGAAGGGAATTAAAACCAATAGTAAAAGGTTCTTTAGCCATATAAATAGGAAAAAAAACAAAGAAAGAAGAAGTGGGACCGCTAAAAACTGAGGGTGGGATGGAGATCAAGGATAATCTAGGCATGACTCAATGTCTAAATAAGTACATTGCATCTGTTTTCAATGAGAGTGAAGTTGAGCTGGGGGGTAGAGGTAGGGAAGCTAATGAGAACGAGATATGAATGTGGAAATTACCATACCTGAGGTAGAAGCCAAACTTGAGCTGCTGGATGTGACTAAATTGGGGGGTCCGGACAATCTCCATCCGAGGATACTAAAGGAACTGGCTCATGAAATTGCCAGCCCTTTAACGAGGATTTTTAATGAATCTGTAAACTCGGGGGTTGTACCGTATGACTGGAGAATCGCTAATGTAGTTCCTATTTTCAAGAAAGGGAATAAAAATGATCCGGGTAACTACCGGCCTGTTAGTTTGACCTCAGTAGTATGCAAAGCCTTGGAGAAAATTTTGAAGGAGAAAGTACTTAAGGCTGTAGAGGATAATGGTAACAGTGATAAAATACAACATGGCTTTACAAAAGGGAGATCTTGCCAGACCAACTTGATCTCCTTTTTTGAAAGGATAACAGATTTTTTAGATAAAGGGAATGCAGTGGACCAAATTTACTTAGATTTCAGCAAGGCATTTGATACAGTTCCACATAGGGAGTTATTAGTTAAGTTACAGAAGATGGGGATTAATATGAATATAGAAAGGTGGATAAGGAACTGGTTAAAAGGAAGACTACAGCAGGTCATACTGAAGGTGAACTGTCAAGCTGGAGGGAGGTTACCAGTGGAGTCCCTCAGGGATCTGTCTTGGGACCGATCTTGTTCAACCTTTTTGTTACTGACCTTGGCACAAAAAGCAGGAATGTGCTAATAAAGTTTGCGGATGACACCAAGTTGGGAGGTATTGCCGATACGGAGAACGATCGGGATACCATACAGGTAGATCTGGATGACCTTGTAAACTGGAGTATCAGGAACAGGATGAAATTTAATAATGGGAAGTGCAAGGCCATGCATTTAGGGACAAACAACAAGCATTTTTCCTATAAGTTGGGGACGCATCAGTTGGAACAGACTGTGGAGGAGAAGGATCTGGGAGTACTGGTTGATCATAGGATGACTATGAGCCGCCAATGTGATGTGGCTGTGAAAAAAGCTAATGCGGTTCTAGGATGTATCAGGAGAGGTATTTCAAGTAGAGACAGGGAGGTGTTAGTGCCGCTGTACAAGGCCCTGGTGAGACCCCATCTGGAATATTCTGTGCAGTTCTGGTCCCCAGTGTTTAAAAAGGATGAATTCAAATTGGAACAGGTGCAGAGAAGGGCTACAAGGATGGTCCGTGGAGTGGAAAACCTGCCTTATGAGTGGAGACTCAAGAAGCTTGGCTTGTTTAGCTTAACCAAAAGAAGGCTGAGGGGGGATATGATTGCTCTCTATAAATACATCAGAGGGATTAACATCAGGGAGGGAGAGGAATTATTTGAGTACAACACCAATGTGGACACCAGAACAAATGGTTATAAACTGTCCATCAAGAAATTTAGGCTTGAAATTAGACCCAGGTTTCTAACCATTAGAGGTGTAAAGTTCTGGAATAACCTTCCAAGGGGAGTTGTGGGGGCAAAAACCATAACTGCTTTCAAATCTGAGCTTGATAAATTTATGGAGGGGATGGTATGATTAGCCTATTTTGGAAATTTACTGATATTTGGCTACGTGTGGTGGATTTACAAGTGGCCTAAGAGGGGAGAGTGCGTGGGGTGGGTTCTGAGTTATTACAGAGAATTGTTTCTTGGATAACTGGCTGTTGAGACTTGCCCATGTGCTCAGGGTTTAACTGATCACCATATTTGGGGTCGGTAAGGAATTTTCCCCCAGGGCTGATTGGCCTGGGCTCTGGGGGGTTTTCACCTTCCTCTGTAGCACAGGGCATGGTTCACCTACTGGTGAATTCTCTGTATCTTAAGTCCTTAAATTATGATTTAAGGAGGTAAATAACTCAGTCATAGTTTGGTGGCCTATTGCAGGAGTGGGTGGGTGAGGTCTTGAGGCCTGCATTTTGCAGGAGGTCAGACTAGATGATCGTACTGGTCCCTTCTGACCTTAAAGTCTCTGAGTCTATGAGTTGCTCTGCATAAATGAGCCTCTGTAAAAGAGCCAAAAGTGAAGCAGTTGTTCAGTGGTGCCAAGTGTTATGCATACTAGGTCCTCTGTAGATAGTTTCTGCATCAGTCTTTGCACAGGACAGTGCAGGAGGCCACAATGCGCAGGTCAGGGATGGGATTACATCAATGTTTACCTAGATCCAGTGGTTCAAACACCCTATACCATCAGGGTCTGATACAAAAGCCATTAGAGCCAAAGGCAGTCTTTCCACTGACTTAAATAACTACTTTCTATAACATTTCTAATACAGCAAATGTAAGAAAGGTTGTCTTGTACGCTGTTCAAAATATTTCTACTTTATTAAAATACCTATTCATCAGAAAATGTATAAATTAAGAACATTAAAGAAATTCTATTAAGAAAAAAGAGCAGTCACCTACTGCACAAGTAGTCTTCTTTAAAGAACTAAACTGTTCAAGATACTTTCAGCCTTAGAGCAAGAAATACAGTTTTGAGGGAAGTCATGTTATAAAAAGACTGTCAAATAATATAAATGTTAAAAAAAACCAAACTGAAACCATGCAGTCAATAAGTCAAATTCATGGGGAGAACTCTCTTGACTTGAATGGGTATACAATATCTATTCCAACAGTACATTATACAATAATTCAGACTGAATTGTTTGTGCAGCAGATGTTTCAAAGAGCATTAATTCTGCCATTCAGTATAAACAGTGACAAAATCTAATATGATGGAAATTCTTGTGGGGGAATTTGATATTTGGATTTATTTTTGCTAGCAGTTGGGGGAAATAGCTAGTCCCAGGCATGCAAATTAAATAATCAAAAAAATTATAATTTATAAATTTATAATTCTCTCCATGAAAATCCCAGTTCTGCTCCCCATGATGACAGTAGCAAATTCCCACCGACTTCTGTGAGACTAGTATTAGACCTGTAAGAGCCTGGGAGTCAGCAAGATACTGAGTGACTTCAGCTGCCTTTTAGTCCATGGCATATGAAGACATTCAGCAATCCTCACAAGGTTTGGATCTTTAGAAAGCATCTCTATTTTTGGATACATAAAAAAGTGTACTCACAGCTTCCTGCTTTAAATAAACAGGGTATTGAGAAATGTTTCCTTCTCTTTCCACAAATTCAATTTTGAATCTATATGGAGGATTATTTTCTTTCCTGGTTGTAAACAGAGGTGTTTATTCTGAGGGAAACATAATTAAGTCAGAGCAGTTTCACTCTTGATAACTGTGTCTACTTATATCCCTCATCATCACAGTATTTGAGTTATTTAGAATTATTAAAGGATTTTAGTCTCTGAACATACCTGTGAAGCAGAGAAGTATTATTTCTGTGGGGTACTGAAGCAGAGGGCAGAATGAGACTTACCCATAACCCTAGAAAAAGTTTGTGGTAGAAATGGGAAGTGAACTCAACTCTCCTCAATTCTAATCTAGTGTCCTTTCCTTCCCAGGTTTAGAGATGATTATTGATTAGGCCAACTGTCCTTCCCACATTTCGAGAAGATTATTGATTATTTCTTTAGTTATCCCAGTTCGGGACATCCTTACTTTGGGAGTGGCCATTCTAATTGTTTGAAAAATTCAGAGCAGCTGGTATCAAAATACAATTTTATTTTTAAGTGGCAAACCCTTACTCGAGAGACTTTCAAAATTGCTTCGGTGAATTTTCATGGTCATTAAACTATTTCATATAAAAATAAAAGAATTCCAGCAATGTGTAGCCAGAAAGATGGGAAAAAATCCCCAAATAAATACCACAGAAAACCTAGTTGAGAATGCAGGCTAAAATGTCCACCTAGAGTATTTTGAAAATGGATTATGTATCGGCTCTTTGCATTATTGAAAGGATTACTGTACTGAGATAACTGGGGATGCTGCTTCATCCTGAAAACTCTAGGTTTGAAAATAGGAAAGCTGTATTTGTTGTTGCTGGTGAGCCTACAGTCAGCTCTGGAATCACAGTGTACTAGGTGATCATAGTAGATGCTTCAGCTCTGCGAGGATATATGAGCAGCACTGTGAAAATCTGAGCATGTACTGATATAATAGTATCGTATAATAATGGTCTGTTGTTATCCAATTTGAAGAGCAGTGGTCTGTTAAATAAGCTTTAAATTAATAATCTTAAAAAGGACGCACACTCAGGGTATAAAACCTCTAGGGTCCACTGATAGCAAATACAGCACTTCAGAATCTTGTTCCGTAAAACTGTGAGGAGTGATTTTTAATGTTGTAAACCAAGTATATTCCCACTTTTCATCTCACAGCCAGTTGCAATTCATTGTTCAATTGGACTTTGATTAAATATTCTCATGCCCCATAACTACTATAATCACTTTATAGATAAATCTGGGCCACTATACTGAAAGCACATATTTGAATTTAGATGACAACTATAATTCCTTGGTCATAATCCAGTAGTGGGTGCTAGATATATAAAATGGTTTGAATTCACAACAAGAGACACACACTCAAAACTCCCTGAAAATGGAGGAAAAAGCCTGGCTGGTGACTCTCAGAAAAAAGACAAGTCGAATTTATTGTGGTTTCTTCACAGAATCAGAAAGTGGCATTTGGGTGAAAAAGTTTATTAAATAGCAAGAAATTCAAGGTTATCTAGAATATGCAGCCATGCGCTAAGTGCAACAATAAATTAATATAATAAAAGATAGTGAAGCTGAGCCAGGGTAAAGAATCTATTTAACAGGATCCCATAGCTGCAATCCAACTGGATGGTAAATATATATGGACCTCAAACAAGAAAGAGACACCTAGCGAACAATAACATTACTGCACTCAATGATTGCCGTCGCTTGTATGGTGCAATGCTCTCCAATGGGTTAGAATGAACATATTACAGTTTCTGTTCAGACCACTGGAAACTTCTAAATACAAAAAAAGAATCATGTTGTCAGAGAATAGATGTAGTCAGGGGTACTTTGTAAGTAGTGGTTAAAGTATAATTTGACAGGCCCCGGAACCCTCCTAATCTCCAGGACCCCTTCATGCATGTGCTGGCCCCAATTATAATATGAATGCAAAACAAACTGTTGAGCCCCACCAGCTCTTTCCTCACAAATGAAGCAGAGTCTCAAATCCACATCATCACCCCAGCCTTGTCCACTAGTGCCCACAAGAGACCCCTCTTTCCCCATTCCCTAAGCTCCCTGCCTCCAAGCCCCCACTCCAGCCTTCCTAACCCCCCAACTCCCCCATCTTCACTCCACCCCCCTTCAACCTACCAACCTTCTCCATCCCCCCCAGCTTCCCCGCCAGTCCCCACTCCAGCCCTATATAGTCTCCTACACCACTACCCAGCCCCCACCACCCCTACCAGTGTTCCCTCTAATTTTTGGTAGGCTGTGTGCGCAAAAAATTTCTTTTGTGTAACTTTTTTGACCCAGAGTTCAAATGTGTGTGCTGTGATGTGAGTGCACCCAAACAAAAGTAATTATGAAAATGACAATTTATGTGTTGTAATCTTTGTGTATAGACAAACACGAGCATATCTAGATGATAATATAATAAAGAGGTGTCCTACCTTTCTGGGTGAGGGGCCACATTGTAACTCTTCTCTCACTCGGAGGACTGATGAGCAAATTTTGAATAGATAAGGCATAATAGAAATTGATCTTACTATTCATAAAATGTAAACAGTCAAAAAATACACACCAGTTTACAAATTCAAATTGGTTCTGTAAAACCAGAAATTTACATTTCATACCTAAATACAGTTCTCAAATGATACCCATCCTCCCTTCAGTAACTGTCATATAAATGTCACTTTCACAACTGTACAGAACAAATTTTCACTTAATTAAACCATATTTTGTGAAAAATTGTATAGGGCTCGCTTATTCTTTTTCAGGAAACATCAGTGTGTACAGATGGTAGGAGAGAGTGGCAGGGCAAGGGTGGGCATGGGGAGACCATTTGTGGAGGCAGGGGAAAGCATGTGAGGTGGCAGGGAAAAGTGTGGGAAGTAGGGCAGGCTCTGCAAGGGAGGGCTGGAGGTGGTAAGTCAAGCTGAGGGAAAGGGATGGCCATGTCACGTGGCAAGGGGGAGCATGGGGAGCATAGCAGGGGAAGGCAGAGATCAGGAGGCAAAGGAGTGTGGGGGGAGTAAGGAAAGGGAAGGAAGCACTGCGGCCTGGCGGTGGGGCCCCCATTACTTCCCTTCTTCCCCCAACACTTGCTTGATCCCTGAACCCTTTCTCCTGCCCCATGCCATTTGGGCTCCCCCACCCCTTCGTCAGCCCATGCAATGCCGGCTTCCCTTCCCTCTGGGCTACCCTCCCCAGCCTTGTGCTGTGTGGGCTTTTTGACCCTTCCCCACGGGGTCCCCTTCCACGGATCCGCAGCCTGTGTTGTTTGGGCTCCCTGACCACTTCTCTTTCCTAACTCCATCGACTCCCTGACTCCTTCCTTGGCCCCTGCTGTGCCATGCCATGCTGCATAGGCTCCTCTCCTTTCTCCTTGCTTGCTCTGCTCCTCACCCCCTTCTCCCCTCTCCCCCTTACCTCAGGTGTGCTTCTCTTCTCTCCCCTTCTCCCTGTCTGCTCTGCTCCTCTTCCCTCCCTTCCTTGCCTGGGCTTCCTTCCCCTCCCCTTCCCTTTCTCTGAGCAGGCTCCTGTCCCCGTGCATGGCAGCTCCTCTCCCTACCCCGCCCCCTTTTCTTTCCCCCACCCGGCTCCTTTCCTCTCCCAAGTCCCCAAACCCATCCCCTTCCCTGTCCCTGCGCAGCTCCTTCCTGGCCTTTCCCTGTGCACATGGTGATTCCTTCCCTCCTCTCTCCACCCTCTACTCCCTTCAACCTCTTCCTCTTTCCCTGTCCCCACTCGTGCTGGCAGCTGCTCTCCCCAATCCGCTCCCAGGCTCCTGCGCAGTGCTCCATGGGCCGGATGAAAGCCTTTGGTGGGCTGGAGTCTGGACAGGTTAGACAAGCGCTGTCCCCCATTGGTACCCCACTCCCAAGCTCTCCGGGCCCCTTCCCTGATCCTGTCACCCCCCCCACTCGCCAGCTCCCCGACTCCCCTTCTCTGATGATCCTCTCGCCCCCCAAGACCCATTCCTCAACTGCCCAGGCCCCTTCCCAGACTGCCCCAGCCCTTTCCCCGCTCCTCTCACCCCCAGGGCACCTTCCTAGACTGCCCCGGCCCCTTCCCCACTCCACTCATCCCCCAGGACCCCTTCCCTGCCCACCCCCCCGGCCCAGGCCCTTCCCTGATCCTCTCTCTCACACCCCCCCTTACCTAGCCGGAGCTGTCTCTACCCAGTCTCCTTGTTCCGATGCCCCCTCCACCCCTCTCCAGGTTCCTAACTCCCTCCATCCCTCACCAGTCCCCCCATCCTGGCCCCTTGCTCCAGTAACTCTCACTGCTCCAGATCCCTCCATTCCTACCCCCAGACTCAGGCTCACCATGTCCATCACCTCCCACTGGCGCAGCACCTTGTGCTTCCCATCTGGGCTCTCGGACTCCCTGAGCGGAGGGGCAAGCAGGAGCAGCAGTGCAGCCAGGAGCAGTGACTGCAAGGCCACAGAAGGCAGAGAAGGCATGGTGAGGGGCTGCTGGGTTGGCTGGGAGCAGAGAAGTGGAGAGGGGGAGTCATGTCACGTGATCCCTCCGCTTGCTCCACTCCCAGCCAGTCCCACACCATGCGCTCTCCACCTGCCGCCGCCTCGCAGTCGCTACTCTTGGCTGCGCTGCTTCTTTCCTCGCCGCTCAGGGAGTCCGAGAGCCTGAAGGGGAAGCACAAGGCGGCAGGTGTTAAAGTTAGGGGGTACACACCAGAACACCATTCCACCCCATTGTTCTAGTTTTTTTCAGGGCCCCGGAACGCTGGCCCCTGAAATTTGTGGGCTCCAGAATGGCATTCCGGTGCATTCTCCCTTACTTTAACCCCTGTTTGTAAACAGATCTAGGTGAGAGGCATTAAGTCAGATAACTAGGCAGACTGTAGCCTGTCCCAGCAGAAAGGATTTGGCCCACACTATCAGAAAACACTGCTCCATTAGGGAATGTGTGTAGCTCTTACAGTTCCATATCTGAACAGGGGAAAAGATACTTTACTTATTCATTTTAGTATTTGCATTGTACTGGATATGTGTGACACAGAAGCCCACTTGTGCTTCACCACTCATCAGCAACTCTTTTCAGGTCTGACGTGCTCATTATACCTCATGCACTGGTGTCATATTTATTAAAAGGTTTTATGTAATATTTTATTTTAAAAATAACAACATTGATCATTACTGTCTCTGAATTTTTTATAGCAACTCTCTAATATTACATCCAAAAGACAGTAAACAGACAAAGGTGACAAAACAGGTTTCCTCTACATCAAGGGGAAAGAAAATATGGTGACAAATGCCCTGAACAGGAAAAAGGGTTCTGATCTTCTGTCTTCAGGTGAGGCAGTAGCTAATCCTCCTGCATCTTTATAAGGGGTGATGTGTGACTCTAACAGCATTCCAGTGCCATTGGGAAAGGGGCTTACTGTTATCAGATAATGCCCTGACCAATTCAGGGTATCCCATCTCACTATAGTTACAATGTGTAACTAATATATGTCATGTTATTTTATTGGACAACTAATAACTTACTAATAGTTATTAATATATTTCATATATTACATTACTGTAAAACTGATAACCCATTGATCATTAATAGTCTTGCACGATGTATGCACAGGGTATATATAAGCTATTTGGCAAGAACTGCATGAGCAAAGTCTACCTTAAGCAAAGGAATGTGTCTTTGATTCTCTAACCAGTTGGTCTTCAGGAAAAGACAATGAAGGTCCATTTTTATATATTAAGGAAATAAAGCTAAGAAGTTGGGGAAGAGACAGCATGGCATCTACACCAAGCAGGAGAGAGAAGATTGATTGTGGTTTTTACCTTTCAAATACTATACTGCAAAAGTTTATTGCTCTGTAAGGATACAGTGATGAACTCAAATAAGCAATTAAATCAATGGATTTTACATAATATTACAGTAACATAAAAGTGTACAGAAGGAGGTCTTTTCTGAAAGCTAATGACACACTGGTGATTAATATAATTGGAAAACATATATATGAATATTATAAGAGAGGTTATGGATATTCACTGATATTATGCTTTAAAGTCTGTAATTAAATAGGAAGAAACAAGGGCAAAGTAGGGCAATTGGCCCAGTATTTTAAGTGTTCGTACACAAATACGAGGAACCTGGGAAACAAGCAAGAAGAATTGGTAGTACTGGCACAGACAAGGAACTATGATGTAATTGAAATAACAGAAACATCGTGGAATAACTTGCATGACTGGAGCACTACCATGGATGGGTATAAATTGTTCAGGAAGGACAGGCAGGGAAGAAGAGGTGGAGGAGTAGCACTTTATGTAAAAGAGCTGTATGACTGCTCAAAGCTCCACTAAGAAAGTGGAAACAAGCCAGTTGAAAGTCTGTGGGTAAAGTTTAGAGGAGAGTGCAACAAGGGGGATGTCGTGATGGGTGTCTACTACAGACCAGCACACTAGAAGGAGGAGGTGGATGAGGAGTTCTATGGACAACTAACAGAAGTTTCCAGATCACAGGCTCTGGTTCCCATGGGTGACTTCAATTATCCTGACATCTGCTGGGAGGGCAATACAGCAGTGCACAGGCAATCCAGGAAGTTTTTGGAGAGTGTTAAGGACAACTTCCTGCTACAAATACTGGAGGAACCAACTAGGGGCCTTGCACTTCTCGACCTGCTGCTCACAAACAGAGAAGAATAGATAAGGGAAGTAGAAGTGAATGGCAACCTCGGCAGCAGTGACCGTGAGATGGTTGAGTTCAGGATCCTGATCAATGAAAGGAAGGAAAGAAGCAGAACACACACCCATGACTTCAGAAAAGCAGATTTTGGCTCCCTGAGGGAACTGATGGGCAGGATCCCTTGGGAGGCTGATCTGAAGGGGAAAGGTGTCCAGGGCAGCTGGCTGTATTTTAAAGAAACCCTGTTAAAGGCACAGGAAGATACCATTCCAATGTGCAGAAAGAACAGCTAATGTGGAAGGCACCCAGCGTGGCTTAGCAGAGAACTCTGCGGTGAGCTGAAACGTAAGCTTCCCTTTTATAAGAAGTGGAAGCTTGGACAGGTGGCAAGGGAGGCGTATAAAGGTGTTGCTCGGGACCACAGGGATAAAATCAGAAAGGCTAAAGGGCAATTGGTGTTCCAGCTGGCAAGGGATGTGAAGGATAACAGAAAGGGGTTCTACAAGTATGTCAGTAACAAGAAGAGGATCAGGGATGGTGTAGGTCCCTTACTGAACAAGTCTATGGGGCCGGATGAACTGCATCTGAGGATGCTGAGGGAGTTGGCCGAAGTAATTGCAGAGCCGCTGGCCATTCTTTAAAAACTCGTGGTGAATGGGGGAGGTCACGGAGGATTGAAAAAGGCAAATATGGTACCCATCTTCAAGAAAGGGAAAAAGGAGGATCCGGGGAACTACAGACCTGTCAGCCTCACCTCAATCCTTGGAAAAATCATGGAGGAGGTCCTCAAAGAATTCATCCTGAAACACTTGGAGGAAAATAGAGTGATCAGGAACAGTCAACATGGATTCACGCAGGGCAAATCATGCTCGACTAACCTAATTGCTTTCTATGATGAGATGACTGGATTTGTGGATGCAAGAAGAGCCATTGACGTGGTATACCTCGACTTTAGGAAGGCTTTTGATATGGTTTCCCACAGCATTCTCATCGGCAAGTTAAGGAATTATGGATTGGATGAGTGGACTATAAGGTGGATAGAAAACTGGCTAGATCACCTGGCTCAGTGGGTAGGAATCAATGGCTGGATGTCTAGCTGGCAACCAGTAATGAGTGGAGTGCCCCAGAGGTCTGTCCTGGGGCTGGTTCTGTTCAACATCTTCATTAATGATCTTGATGATGGGATAGATTGCTTGTTTAGTAAGTTTGTGGATGACGCCAAGCTGGGTGGAATGGCAGACATGCTGGAAGGGCAGGGATAGGATCCAGGGAGACTTAGACAAATTGGAAAACTGGGCCAAAAGAAATCTCATCAGGTTCAACAAGGACAAGTGCAAAGTCCTGCATTTAAGACAGAAAAATCCCATGCACTGCTACAGGCTGGGGACCAATCAGCTAAGTAGCAGCACCGTAGAAAAGGACCTGGGAGTTATGGTGGACAGGAAGTTGGGTATGAGCCAACAGTGTGCCCTTGTTGCCAAAAAGGCCAATGGCATATTGGGCTGCATCAGTAGGAGTGTTGCCAGCAGATCGAAGGATGTGATAATTCCCCTCTATTCGGCACTGGTGAGGCTGCATCTGGAATACTGTGTCCAGTTTTGGGCTCCCCACTACAGAAAGGATGTGGACAAATTAGAAAGAGTCCAGCGGAGGGCAACAAAAATGATTAGGGGCCTGGGGCACATGACTTATGAGGAGAGACTGAAGGAACTAGGCTTATTTAGTCTGCAGAAGAGAAGACTGAGGGGGGGATTTGACAGCAACCTTCAACTACTTGAAGAGGTGCTCCAAAGAGGAGGGAGCTAGGCTGTTCTCGGTGGTAACAGAGAACAGAACAAGGAGCAATGGTTTCAAATTACAGCTGGGGAGGTCGAGGTTGGATATTAGGAAAAACGTTCTCACTAGGAGGGTGGTGAAGCATTGGAACGAGTTATCTAGGGAGGTGTTGGAATCTCTGTCTTTGGAGTTATTTATGGTTCTGTTAGACAAAATCCTGGCTGGAATGATTTAGTGGGAGTGGTCCTGCTTTTAGCAGGGGATTGGACTAGATGACCTCATGAGGTCCCTTCCATCCCTATGATTCTATGATTCTAAGTTCCCTTCCAGATGTGTGTGACCTGTCTCCTATGAGAATTAAGCATGGTGGAATCAAAACAATGGAAGCCCTATTTACATATGGGGGGTGGGAAGCCATAGGAAGGAAAGAAAAGCATGAGGTCATCCTGACCCTTCAAAGAAAGTCATTGAAATTTGGGAGATATCAGCAAAGAGAAAGCCATCTTTGGCATCCATCTTTAGATACAAGGGAACAGAGGTCTTGGAAGCTGAGAAAGATGGGTTCTTGAACTAAGGGAAGGTTGAAGTCTCTGGAAACTAACTAGAGATGAGAAACCTATTTAGGCAAAGATCTTTCACCCAGGAAGACAAGGGAAGCCAACATCTTGTACTTCCATGGAAGATCCTGACTGTGGGAGTCAGTCATGGGAAAAAGGGACATTGGTGACAGAAACCATCTTAAATAAAGCCTGTATCCTGCTACATTACATTTTAGACTTTTAGATGCATGTTTTGGAATAAAGGAAGTTTGACAGAGTTGCTTGTCACCAACCCTGAGCCTCCTGCTGGCCATCCTGAAGAATTGCTCTACTGGTTCTGCACTCTCTCTTGTGATGTGACACCTGTCCTTCCTCAGTTCCTGGACTCATGCTTCCCTGCAAGCTGGCATCTGCATTGTGGCACAGCCTTTCAGCTGTGGTTCAGCCCTTGCTCCTCTCCCTTCTGGCAGGATGTCTTCAGTAGTCCTTGACCACTTGCACAATTGGACACAGCTGTCCAAAGTAAGGCCCTTACTTCAGTGGTTGATCTCAGTTTGATGAATAGGTTACCTAGCACAGACATTAAAAATAAACAACAACAAAAAAATAACCCTAAAGATTGTGTTTTCTTTTGTGAAGTTAATGGTTCTACAAGGTACAGTATTGGGCTTTTCTCTTTCTCCTTCTCTCTACCTCTTCACTTCTACCTATGAACTCTGTCAGCGACCATTGTCGATTTATAATGACAGCTTTAGGCAAGAGGAGGGGTGATGTTTTTAGGAACAGAATAGTCAAAATGGGTAAGGGAGGCATGATGCAGGGAAGGAGAAGGAATGTCAAAGTGGGGAGGGGCGTACTGGCAAGGGAACCCGGGCCCTCCCATTATACCATGCTGGCCAAGGGACCCTATAATCAGGTATCCAAAGTACTTGTAAAATGCACCAGGACCTGTTTGTTTTGTTTTGTTTTGACGGTTGTTGTTTTTTTTTTTCCCCCTGACAATATTTTATGGAAATGGCATAAGGACCAGTTTCAGCCTGAACAAGTGCCAGAGTCTATAGATGTTCCCATCAGACTTTTTGTTTCTCCAGTCGAACCTCTGTCAGCTCCAACCTATATAAATAGGTTAAATAAACCTTATAAATAGTTTTAACTCTTGAGTTGCTCTTTCAGGACAGAATAATCTCTAGCAGTTTGAGTCTGAGGTAGGCCACCTGCAACTTTTAGTTCGGTTATATAGTGTATTACATTAGCCGTGTAAAAAATTTTGGAAAGTATTTTAAAATAGGGAAGAGGAATATGATATCCTGAGTGTTTAAAGTCTGGGCATTCTTTCCCATTGCAGACCCTCATTTTTGTTTTGGTTTCTGTTTTGCAGAATAATACAGTCAACACAGCAGGCAGTTGTGTTTAAACAGCTCCCATCTGCCTATCTCCTTCTGTGCTAGGTGAAAATATAAAATATATCTGTCTCTCAGAATCTGGTCCACTGTGCCACTGTGACCCCCCCCCCCAATCTCCACTCCTGAACCCCACTTACCCTGCTTTCCCAGGTGACTACTCACTCCTGAATCAGTCTACAACAGACTCTTGCGTGTAATCGGTCCTAGGCAGTGGTTGTATGCCCTCTGGCTACTCAGGTCCTCAGATGGTCCTCAAGCAAACACACCAGTCTCCAGACACAAAACCGGGAACTCCCATACTACAGAGATTGGGTACCACCCACAATTACCATAGACTCATGTCCATCCATTTATCAAAGAAATGGATTGGCCCAGCCTTCCTGATCCACACCCCCTAATGTCCACACAGCTTTAGGTAAAACAAACACTAGTTTATTGATTAGAATATGATTTTAAATGAGTATTTAGTAAATAAAAGCACAATCATTTAATAAAGGAGTCAGGCATTTCCACAAGCGAATAAAAGCTATAATACTCATGCTATACTAATAACACTATTCCAGGATTATTCTTTAGACTATTCTCCCCCTCCTTACCTACAAGGCTGACTCTTGGTGATGTTTCACCAGCTTAGGCCCTCCTGGCCATGTGGATAGGCCCAGAATCTTAGTTGCTTCCAAGGTAGTCTTTCTTTCACTAAAACCCAGCAGCTTCTCCCTCTCTCAAAGTGTCTGCATTCCTTTTCAATCCCCCTCAGTCCCTACCTCTGTGGACTTTAACGCTGATTAGGAAACAGCTCTCACTGTTTCTATGCTGCTGGAAGACAAGTCTGATTGTCCCTCTTCTTCCTGAGCCATGTAAAATGCCTGGAAGTGTGCTTCACATCTGTGCACATACAGGATGCTGCAGGAAACATGATATCATAACAATATGGTAGAACATTCAAAAGGGAACCTTGCATGGCATAATTGGCATCAAACCATATGATTACATTGCAAAGGTGAACAGAAAAGTTACATAGATCATAGCCCAAGGTACACAGATGTGCATCCCGTGACACTCACCAACACTGGATACAGAGGTAAATTCACCTCCCACTCAATACTCTTTAGATAGAATAGCTGCTGCAGCCTTTCTACACCAAGATGTTAGTACTAATGTGTCTGTGTAAAATGGATCTCATGCTCACTGTCCAAACCATTCCCAATGTTGCCTTCTGTCTTAGTTTTTGCCCCTACAGAGACCATTTCTGTGGTGTGTAGCGGGTACACAGGCAGCCTTCTGTCTCCTTTATCCCACAGGAGAATTTTGCCAATAATAAATGGCAACAGCAAACACACCAACTGAACAAGGTGAATTTTCTAGTTTTCAATCTATAGTTCATGAAAAATTGTCTTGATCTGAGACACATTGGAAATCATTCTAACACTGTAGCTGATAAGTAATAGCACTGAACAAGAGAGATTTATCCCTCTCAGATTTACTAGAAGGAGATGAGACTTCATTGCCATAACTGTAACATGCCTCATTATAATGCCACCCTAGGCTGTAATGTGATCTTTAAGAAAATAGGGGGGGGAAATGCTGCATCAATCTTTTTTTCTTATAGTAAGTAGCTCCTCTTCTTCTTCACAGCTTAGCAGGGAAGACAAATCTCCTGTCAATATGCACAGGAAACAAGAAAAAAATAAAACTGATCTCTTGCTTTTAAGTTAAATCTCTTTTGATGTTACCTGTGCCCATGTTGCAATGAGGATCCTGCTGGAAGCTGCATAAAGCCATTTCAACTTTGCTCTGAGGGAAATGACATTTTTGGATTCTATTTTAAAAATGACAACTTTCTTACTATTTAAAAAATGAAGGAAACTAAGATTTCTCTATTGGCTCAGACTGCTGGCTGAGTGTCAAGTCCAGTATCCTGCCTCCAGCTCTGACTTCTATTTGCTACAGAATGAAATGGCCAGATACTAGTGAGTAACAATTACAAGCATTCCAGAGGTGTAGCTCTGTTAGTCTATGTACAGCAAAAACAAGAGAGTCCTGTGGCACCTTTAGACAAACAAATTTCTTCAGGCATAAGCTTTCATGGGATTCAACCCACTTCAATACAACTGATGAAGTGGGTTGTAGCACATGAAAGCTCATTCCCAAAGAAATTTGTTAATCTAATAGTGCCATAGGACTCCTGTCATAATTAGAAATATTAGAACAAATCTGACATTCCAACCAATGTGAATACATATGTCTAGCAAAATAATAAATTTTTCTTCCTCTCACCTGTGCAAAATTATGTTTTTTAAAATAAAAGATACTTACTTTTCAATTCTTAGAGCAATGATGTGTCTGCATTCCAAATGTAGATAGCTAAAGAGATATAATACAATTTCAGTCCCTGAGCATATATCTTAAAGGTAGTTTGTTAAATGGAAACATAGTCCTTTTAGTTATTTCTGTTCTAACTAAGAGGAAGAGGAGCTACAATTGCTTTCTGGTGAGGCTAGGGGATGTTTGCTTCAATAGAACATTGATATTTTTCTGGGAAGATGGAGTTAGAAGCGGGAGGCACAAAGAGACCTGTAGCTAAATGAAGTGAATGAGAACCATAGTGCCCAGAACCTCTGAAAATCAGGCGGTTCCTAAGTAGAATTAGGAGTTTAATGTTAAGCAATAAGGTTTGAAAACATTACTTAATATCTTTCAGATATTTTTTCTAATGATATATTGGCTTTCATTTTTTAAAATTTCTCTCATTTTGCTATTTCCTGCCCGTAATTGTACTTCCTCCAGTTCCGGTTGTTTGAGCTCTCTCTCCTCATTGACAAGTTCCAGAGGGGTAACTGTGTTAATCTAGTTCAGCCAAACAAACGAGGAGTCCTATGGCACTTTTAAACACTAGCAAATTTATTTATCACATGAGTGTTTGTGGCTGGAATCCCACTTCATCAGATGCTTGAAATGGAAAACTTACAGTATGGAAGGGAACAATAAATGCAGTGAGGGATAAGTCACAAGTTCAGTTAAGATTATTTCAGCAAATCAAACAAGTTGTTTTGATTCAAACAGTGTGGAACAACGGTAAGAAGGTGGGGAGGTAGAAAGAAGGGAAAATCACCTATTGTAATGAGAAAACCAGCCCATGGCTCTATTCAAACCCAAGCTAATGGTGTCAAATTTTCAAATAAATTCTCACTCTGAAGTTGCTCTTTGAGGCTTTGATTTGAAGTTTTTCTGTTGGAGCACAGTAACTGGCATCTTTCATAGAGTGTACTGGGAGATCAAAGTGTTCCCCTACTGGTTTTTGAATGTTACTATTCCTGATACCTGATTTGTGACCATTTATTCTTTTGCTCAGAGTTTGTGCAGTGTAAAAGACAGAAGGGCATTGTTGGCACATAATGGTATTTATCACATTGCTGGATGAGCAGGTGAATGAGCCCTTGATGCAGTAACTAGTTTGATTAGGTCCTATAATGATGTCATTTGTGCAGATATGTAGGTAGAGTTAAGAACAGGGTTTTTTGCAGAGATATGTGCCTGCCTTAGTGTTTCTGTTGTATGGTTTATAGTTGCTGGTGAAATCTGCTTTAAGGTTATGGGGGAGGGGCTGTCTGTAAGCAATCTTGCGATTTACCCCTCACTGCATTTATTTTTCCTTTCCATACTGTAAGTTTTCCATTTCAGGCCTCCGACAAAATGGGATTCCACCCAGGAAGGCTTATGTGATAAATACATTTGTCTGTCCTTGTTTTCTTCCCAGTATAGCATCACCTAGATGTCTTTCCACAGATATTCTCCAGCTCACTCAGAGATTATGGACTTGATGGAGAAATATGTGGGTGAAATTCTGTGGTCTGGGTTACATAGGAGCTCAGACTAGACAATGTTCTTTTCTGGGGATTGATGGACAGACATAGCCCCTTTCATATAAGTGGATCAGTGCAGATTATAGTAGCTGAGCACCTTGCCTTATGAATGAAATATCATTAACATGCTCTTTCCTCCCTTTCCCAATCATTACTGAAGATTTTTAAATAAAACAAGCTCTAACATATTCTGGATATCACCTCAAAATTTGGCACATTAAAGATTAATAACCCTTAATTTGTAGTCAGACTATGTGATGGTATCACTGTCCAAGCTAATTTGAATTATTTTTTTTCATTAGATTTTGTGAGACACAGTATCAAATGCTTCACTTACAGTCAAATATCGTACATAGACTGCATTCTCCACAGCCACTAACTTTTTGTAATTTTATTAAAAAAAAATCTCATCACATCTTGAATGAGATTTTGAGTAATTTGTGGCAGTTTGGCTTATTGACCTTGCTCCTGTTAATTTTACAGCCTGCTAAATGTCCAAATATTATGATTAGGTGCAAGATATATGGAATGCATCTGTCAGGATTCTGCACTATTATGAGTAAGGTATCTTACCAGTGTATATGATACATTCAAATGCCTTACCACAATGCAATCAGCCTAAGGATGAGCCTCATTGTCAGGGCAAGAGTTTCTAGCAAAATACTAAACAGCAGGGAGATAAAGAATACTCCCCTCACATTCTTTGGCAAGTTAAAGGGCTGTGAAAATACTGATGCTAGGAGGGGAGAGTAAAAAAAGATTCCAGAATGTAATTTTAAAGAGTTTCACAAATTTGGGGCTATAATTCAATTCCATTGGTATCTGTTTTATCACTAT
This sequence comes from Pelusios castaneus, assembly GCA_007922175.1. Classification (NCBI taxonomy): domain Eukaryota; kingdom Metazoa; phylum Chordata; order Testudines; family Pelomedusidae; genus Pelusios; species Pelusios castaneus. The sequence continues at coordinate 10,329,057 of ML685779.1, forward strand.
AACACCTGTGACTTGAGCAGAGTTACTAATTAGTTATGGAGTCTGGTCCTTTGTTCAAATATTTATAATCTTTTTGTATTAAGTTCTGACTCTGCATTTTATGCTTTTTCATTTTCAATAGTAGGTGTATTTTTGCTTCATTGCGGGTGTATTTTATTCTTCATTTGATTGTTTTGATACATTTTTATGTAGGCCTTTGAATAGCTAATAACAGATTCTCTTGTTAAAGCTCTATACATTTTATGAACAGCCTTAAGCCAAGATTTTTAAAACAATATAATGCCTAAAGTCAGATTCCTTAATCTTCATTTAGGTTCCTGACTTTTTGTTTTAATATGCACAACAACAAATGTACAACTAGAGATAAAATAGCATGGCAAGACTTTAACTGAGATAATGGAAATGAGCAATATTTTGTGAATCCTAGCAACAGGATTTCTAAGAAAGTGACAATAAAAGTTTTAGCTTGCTGTTTCCTCAAAGATATCAAAATAGCTGAAAGTGGTAGACAGTGAGCATCAGTATAGAAGTTTCTGAATGTATTCTCTTATTTAGCAACAAAAGGAAATTTAATGTCTGTACTTTCTGAACAATCTGGCCGTTTTAGTGTCACATATGCTTAATAAAACCAGCACTATACAGTCTGAAATTCCACATACATTGCAACATCCATTTCAATGACAAAACTTTTAATACAAGAAATCATAGGATTTTATTAGTGTTATGTTTTTATTTTTACAGCAAAAAAATTGGTCAATGCAGAAAAGGAAACAACAAAATAGGGCAAGTTCTAGTACCACACTATGAAAGAGTAGGGATTGCATATCTCAAGGCTATTCCAGCAACTTAAGTCTTTACTCTATAGTGAGATGAAGTCTAATATATTATTCAATTTGGTATATAAGAGGCTTGATTTTTGTTTGGCGGTGAAGACGGCATCTGTAGTAATAAAAAAAAATTGTACAGCTCAATAACAACAAACTTGTGTCTGTTTTCCACACCAGGAGAATGCACTTATAAACCAGCAAGAGCAAAAATAGACAACTAGTTCTATTTTGAGGGAATAACATAAGCTTTCCTAGATGACCAGTCACAAAAGGAAAAGCCTATGTAAAATATGCTAAGAAGATAATGAAATATATTCTGCACTTCAGTGTACTTCAGTTGCTGGGTCTATTGACTGTTTCCTCATAATTTTCAAGAAAATGATTATGAAACCCAGTTATAATATAATTAAGGTGCTCTGTTTCACTTATGAGTATGAACCTTGTGGGGCACATTAATTCAGAAAATTTTATGAACCGTTTAAAAGATTTGATTAGAGAAGATAGAGATAAATCTCATTATAAAAGACTCAGAAGGATGTTCAATTTAAGAAGATAAACTTGAAACAAACAGGACATGGACATGTGAACCTACATATCTGAGCTGTTGCTTTTTTATTAGTGGACATATAGGTGTTAGATTTAGTGTTTTTATTTTTGTGAAGTCTTCCGATACAATTATCCTAAATTATTTTATTTGTTGATGAGTTATTTGAAGTTGTGAAGTATGTAATTACTTAGTATCTATAACCCACATACAGGGTTAATGACTTGGAATAGAAATTCTGTATTCACCCCACTGAATCTCAGCATCAAAGTTGCATTGAGATGGAATAATGTCCATACATATATACATACAGAAACTAATGTAATTAAAGCAAGTGTCAACAGGCATCTATGACTTATTCTTGGGACAATCAAACCAATTTGTGGATTTAAGAGATGCTTGATTTTAATGAAAAGTGACAATGAAATTGAAATAGACCAAAGTAAATCATGAGTCCGCACAAAGTACCATGACAGTATGTCTATACTGCACTCCCCGTAAGGCAGCACATGGATTGCATACACTGTGTGCCCCTTAGCATGGGTAAAATTAGCTGCATAGATGATGAAGCATTGCACAGAGGAGTAGACTACAGACAGTACCTCAACTGTATGGTATGTACCTACACAGATCTCTACATGCCCAAACATGTGCCTCCCCATCTATATTGCTATTTTTAGAAGTATAGTGTCCTGCTCCCTCATTGATGCCTGAGCTTTTTCTTACTGGACAGAGCTCCTGTAACCTTTATCCACAACAAGGAGCTGCCCTGAGCCTTTCCTCCCCAGTGGGAAAGACTCTTTCCTGGCTACCTCCCGCATCCAATGTTTTTCACTGATGTGTAGCTACACACCCAATGTAGATACAGCTTGCTTTTGACTGCAACATGTAGCTATGCACACGCTTCAAGCCTCTGCCAATGTATCATTAATAGCAGCTTTCTAGTGCTGAGTATTTACTTCACAACACCACCTAATAGCCCCACATAATTGCTGCATTCTTCTTTCATTTCACCCTGCATCCATTCCCATGTCTTAATTGTACTCTCCCATATGCTCCGTTTGTCTCCTTCTCCCACTTTTGGCTTTGCATCTACTTCCAGCCCACCTATGATGGGAACTGTCTCTCCTTTCAATGTACTAATTTCACTTTCAAATCCTCCTTGAACCCCACTTCTCTAAAAAGTCTATTCACTAACAATGTTTCTATGGCTTTACCTTTCGATTATTGTTCCATGTACCACATTCATCGGTGCATAAGCTTGTCATGGGAGGGATTCTATCTTCCTTCATGTTTTTTTTTTGTTCTAAGTACACTTACAGAATGGCTAGAATGGTCAAACTGTTCAGTATCATAATACGTCATGAGTGTAGCCCACTTTTTTGTTAGTGGAATTATTTGATGACAAGCCCTTTTCCCGATCTGTTCTTTTTGACTACGTACGATTGCACATTTGTGTTGATGATTGGTCATCCAACTCACATCATTGTTTTTTCTAATTCTAGGGATTTGTTTGAAAATCATGGAAATGAGTGCACTTCTTATAGACATCAGTAGGCTTTGGATCAGGCCACTGAATTAACTGAATTTTAAAAAAAGGAAAAATAGCAAATAACAATTAAACTTTAGTATGTATTTTCAAATGCATATTCAATCATGCTAAAATTCAATAAGCTTTCAGAAATTGCAAAGTTAGCCCTGATAATTGGCACTTATCTAAATAGTTGTGAATATGAATAGGAATAATTAATAATTTGACTCTAGGCGGGCTATAATGAGTGCAACTCAGTATTTTTGTGTACGGTATTGAGGTGGGGGGTTTCCTGTTCAACTTGGTTACTTATGGCATTTGATAAATAATAATTTTCCCCATATGATAAGTAGGAAAGAACTTTTAAAATTGAATCTAATGTAATGATCGCTATGGGAAATACTCACTTAAGGAAAGTTTTGTTGCATTCATTTTAACACTTGTAATATAGATTGTATAATATAGCTACATTGGGAATTCTCATGTGACATTACAGAATTTTTAATAACAGAACAAAAGAAGAGGTGATGGATCAATAGCAACTCCTTTAACTGAAGCTGGGGTTGATATGAACAGAGAAACAAGAACATGATGTAATTATATTTAGAAAGGCTGCTGAATTACCTGTTTTGATCATCATTCCTATAGCACTGTGCAGGGTGGCCAAACCTAAGAACTTGTACAGGAGTGAATGGCTTTTTCAAGTCGTACTAGACATGTATTGAAGTAGCATGTGTGGGTTCATGACTGCTGGATTGGAGTCAGTTAATTGCACTAAAGATGTGAAAGAAGTGAGAAGGCCTTTTTTGGGACAGAGAAAAATATGGAGCTGAGAAAAAGTCGACCTTGGGGACATAAACATAAGCTCAGGCTGAAGTTTATCTTAAGCTATTGATGTTTTGGGGTTTTTTTTAGTTACTAACGGGTCAATTTGGATAATAAGTGTGCTTGGTCCAAAGCCTGTTGAAGTCAATAGTTCTCTTTTGTTAACTTTATTGGGCTTTAGATCAGACCCTCTCTCTGGTTGATCCATACTATCTTCAATATCTTGAAATGTAGATTAACTATTCTAGTAAGGTATGAACAATCAATGCTACTTTTATAAGGGTCAGATCAAACAAGTACATAATAAACCCATATGAAAACCTCTATCTAGAGTTAGAAATATAGTGTGTAGCACTGAGGATTGAAATGGAATCAAGTATTTTCATCTTGTATCTTCATTACAATTATTAGCAAATGTTTTGATCTGATGGTTTAACAAAAAGCTACAAACAAACCCAAAATCAGAGGAAATGAAAAATAGTACTTTGCATCTGTTTTCAATGAGAGTGACGTTGAGCTGGGGGGTAGAGGTAGGGAAGCTAATGGGAATGAGATCATGAATGTGGAAATTACCATACCTGAGGTAGAAGCCAAACTTGAGCTGCTGGATGTGACTAAATCGGGGGCCTCGACAATCTCCATCCAAGGATACTAAAGGAACTGGCTCATGAAATTGCCAGCCCTTTAACGAGGATTTTTAATGAATCTGTAAACTCGGGGGTTGTACCATATGACTGGAGAACTGCTAATGTAGTTCCTATTTTCAAGAAAGGGAATAAAAATGATCCGGGTAACTACCGGCCTGTTAGTTTGACCTCGGTAGTATGCAAGGTCTTGGAGAAAATTTTGAAGGAGAAAGTACTTAAGGCTGTAGAGGATAACGGTAACTGTGATAAAATACAACATGGCTTTACAAAAGGGAGATCATGCCAGACCAACTTGATCTCCTTTTTTGAAAGGATAACAGATTTTTTAGATAAAGGGAATGCGGTGTAGCTAATTTACTTAGATTTCAGCAAAGCATTTGATACAGTTCCACATAGGGAGTTATTAGATAAGTTACAGAAGATGGGGATTAATATGAATATAGTAAGGTGGATAAGGAACTGGTTAAAAGGGAGACTACAGCGGGTAATACTGAAGGGTGAACTGTCAAGCTGGAGGGAGGTTACCAGTGGAGTCCCTCAGGGATCTGTCTTGGGACTGATCTTGTTCAACCTTTTTGTTACTGACCTTGGCATAAAAAGCGGGAATGTGCTAATAAAGTTTGCAGATGACACCAAGTTGGGAGGTATTGCCGATACGGAGAAGGATTGGGATACCATACAGAAAGATCTGGATGACCTTGTAAACTGGAGTATCAGGAACAGGATGAAATTTAATAATGGGAAGTGCAAGGCCATGCATTTAGGGACAAACAACAAGCATTTTTCCTATAAATTGGGGACACATCAGTTGGAATGGACTGAGGAGGAGAAGGATCTGGGAGTAATGGTTGACCATAGAATGACTATGAGCTGCCAATGTGATGTGGCCGTGAAAAAAGCTAATGTGGTTCTAGGATGTATCAGGAGAGGTATTTCAAATAGAGACAGGGAGGTGTTAGTGCCGCTATACAAGGCCCTGGTGAGACCCCATCTGGAATATTGTGTACAGTTCTGTTCCCCCATGTTTAAAAAGGATGAATTCAAATTGGAACTGGTGCAGAGAAGGGCTACAAGGATGGTCTGTGGAGTGGAAAACCTACCTTATGAGTGGAGACTCAAGAAGCTTGGCTTGTTTAGCTTAACCAAAAGAAGGCTGAGGGGAGATATGATTGCTCTCTATAAATACATCAGAGGGATTAGCATCAGGGAGGGAGAGGAATTATTTGAGTACAACACCAATGTGGACACCAGAACAAATGGTTATAAACTGTCCATCAAGAAATTTAGGCTTGAAATTAGACCCAGGTTTCTAACCATTAGAGGTGTAAAGTTCTGGAATAACCTTCCAAGGGGAGTTGTGGGGGCAAAAACCATAACTGCTTTCAAATCTGAGCTTGATAAATTTATGGAGGGGATGGTATGATTAGCCTATTTTGGAAATTGACTGATATTTAGCTACGTGTGGTGGATTTACAAGTAGCCTTAGAGGGGAGAGTATGTGGGGTGGGTTCTGAGTTATTACAGAGAATTGTTTCTTGGATAACTGGCTGTTGAGACTTGCTCACGTGCTCAGGGTTTAACTGATTGCCATATTTGGGGTCGGGAAGGAATTTTCCCCCAGGGCTGATTGGCCTGGGCTCTGGGGGTTTTTCGCCTTCCTCTGTAGCACAGGGCATGGTTCACCTACCGGTGAATTCTCTGTATCTTAAAGTCCTTAAATCATGATTTAAGGAGGTAAATAACTCAATCATAGTTTGGTGGCCTATTGCAGGAGTGGGTGGGTGAGGTCTTGAGGCCTGCATTTTGCAGGAGGTCAGACTAGATGATCGTACTGGTCCCTTCTGACCTTAAAGTCTGTGAGTCTATGAGGTTAAAAAAGCATATAAAATTAGAAAAGTGTTCAAGGGTATTTTTCCTCACCACATATTCACAGTGAATAAAGATGTCAATTACAAAGTTAATGCTGTGATGTGTAAAGTTGAAAGGTTTTTCTTTTCCTAATATAATATACTGCTCAAAGTGTTATTCTCCAGGAAACAAATTCCTGTGTGCCCACTGTGGAAAACTCAATAAAGCATTTCCGGAGAAGGTGCAAAGAAATGGTATGTTGATGTTTCCAGTGGTGGGATACATTTTTAAAAAGACATTTTCCTCCTCTATTTTTTACCTTTGATTTTCTTAGGTCTGATGCTTTATCCTTTATGAAATGTTCCTGACTCTTTGATTTCTTTTAAATTATATAGTTATCCCATAAAGTCTTGGGTATTTTCTTTTAATCCTTCTTTTCTTGTCAATCAAACCATGTTGCTTTGGTGTGAAGGGTACTCATAAAGCATTGAAAACATAGTGCCAATAATACCTCCACTGGCCATATTCTTGTTTATATATTACATGATTTTGGATATTTTTAGAAGTGTGTGACTCATAAAATTCTTACCTTCTTGACAATGTTATAAAGTCCCCCATTAATTCCATTTTAATTAATTGCTGTGAAGCCTTTGTGACTTAAAAATAGAACTCATCAAGCACCTTTCTCTGTTACATTCAGTTACCTAGTGTTAATTTATCAGGGGATTTATAATAGAATGTAAGAAATTTTCAACCCTAGGATACAGCTTCATATCACAAGAGATTTTTTTACCATCTGAGGATATATTTTTTATTACATGACTTGGTCTCAAACCATTTCTTTATCCATATCTCAGCTGATATGACTTGCAGCTAAGAAGATTCATATTGCCAGTACTAGAAATAGAGCACATTATGCTGGTTTCTATTGTTAAGGAAATCACAGTGAGGCCACAGCTAGATTACTGCACCCAGTTTTGGATACATCCCCTAATTAGAAATATATAGATGCCAGGGAAAGTGCACAGAAAAAAACATTAAATCTTTAAATAAAACACATGGAAATGATCCCAGCAATACATGCCCATCTATTAATGTAAGTTTAAATACCTGAGAGATTTTATTCTGTCATAGGATAGTTAATATTGGTAATTCTCTTCCTGTGAATGTAATAACAGAAATATGTTACTAGGATTCAAGCAATATATATGGATAATTCAAACATTAGTGGAAGGTGTCTTGGAGTTTCAAGGAATTTATTGCATAACAATAGTAATTTGAAAGCAAGTGGGGTATCATGCCAATAAAAGAACTCAAGAACAAGAAAATGATCACCCAGTATCTAGAACAAAATATATTACAAAATGCAAATATTGCATGTTGTTTACTGCCGTGCCATTACCTCGGTGTTGCATTTTACAGTCTTTTAGTTTACAGCTAAATGAGTCATAAAGGACATCTGCATGTATTGAATGTTATAGAATCATAGAACTGGAATGGACCATGAGAGATCGAGTCCACTCCCCTGCATTCATAGCAGAACTTAGGTACTTTAAAACTGTCACCATGTCCCCTCTCCTCTTTTCATGTTGTAAGATAGCAGGGAATTATTCTAGTTCCCTGAAGTTTCTCATCTTGCTGCCATACATCATCATTGTTGGGCACAAGCTGGCAATATGATGACATTGACTGGGCCATGAAACTCACTTTGTGGCAAATCAGGACAATATTCTTAAGAAACATGATGTGTGGTAATCAGTGAGTATCCCTGTCACACCCCAATATTTAAGTTTAATAGGTCAAATCAGAAATATTTTGAAGAAAGCAATTTAGGCATTTAATAATTATTTATTCTCTTAACAAAATAAAAATAAATCATAGAATATTAGGGCAGGAAGGGACCTCATGAGGTCATCTAGTCCAATCCCCTGCTAAAAGCAGGACTACACCCACTTTCGCCATTCCTCTTTGTCTTTGCAGTACATTTATCATGGCAACCCAAGTGCATGAGCTGAGGTTAACATCCTACTGTGTGCATTAAAATTAAGCTGAAAATTTATCCCATAAACTCCATATGTGCATGTGTCAATTTCATTTTGATTTTTTGAAATAGAACATTTTGAAATACTGTTTAGAAATGACTTTTTGTTATCCATTTTTAATTTTATATATATATATAAATGAAGCAGGAATGAGACATCTCAGTTTTATTAAAACATAATATGTGGATCAGCCCAAACAATTTTGGATGGTACAGAGAGGGAGTGGCAGGCAGGATTTTTTTTTTTTAAATTATTCCTTGTTCCTTTTTGAACTGCAAAAAAAAAATAAAAAATCAAACTTGCAGAATTCACCATAAACAAAAAATCTGGCTCTCAAATTTTACCTTTTCACATAATTATTTCATTTTTATCATTTTGAGTTTGCCACCTATTCATTTAATTGACATTACTTGTTCCTGTGTTTTGAGATTGGATACGTCTTCATTACAGAATAACGGGTGTGTCTTATTGACATAGCTAACTTAACTATTTTTGCAATGAAAACGTAGGCAGGAAGAACAAACGTTCCCAATCTATCTTTTCCATACCATTAATTATTTTGTAATGTCTGATTTAATTTGTTTCCTTTCTAAAATGAACAATCTACATATTTTGAGTCTTTTTTCATATGGAAGCATTTCTTATTCTCCTAATTATTACCACCATTTTTTTGAATTTTCTGTAATTCTGTAGTATCTTTTTGGAAATGGGCAGATTGGCAGAGATCTGGGGGATTTTTGCCTTCCTCTGTAGCATAGGACATGGGTCATTTGCTGATGGATCGTCAGTACCTTGAATTCTTTAAACCATGCTTTGAGGACTTGGATAACACAATTATGGATTAGGGGTCTATTTCAGGAGTGAATGGGTGAAGGTCTGTGGCTTGCATTGTGCAGGCATTTGGATTAGATGATTATATTGGTTCCTTCTGACCTTAAAGTTTATGAGATGGAGCGACCAATACTGTACCTGGTATTCTAACTGAAGTCATGCCATCAGTTTATATAAATTTATTATAATATTATTCCCCAACTCATTCCTTATACATCCTAATATTTTGTTTGTTTTTTTTCCCTGCAGCTGCACATTGAGGGCTTCATTATGTTTCCTGTGGTGATGCCCTGGCTCAGTTTCTGAGTGATTACATATAAATTAGACTCCTGTAAGGTGTATGAGTAGTTTAATTATTTTTCCTTCCAATTTGCATTACTTTATATTTATCAGCACAGAACTTCATTTACCGTCATGTTGTGTATTCATCGAGTTTTTGTTTAGGTCTGTCTGAAGTTCCTCTGGGTGACCACATTGTACTTGACTAACATAAAGTAACTTAGTCATCTACACGTTTTTCTGCATCACTGCTCTACCCCAGCTTTCTAGAACATCAATAAATATATTAAAGAACTAGGATCAAACATGGAACTTTCAGTCATCCCACTGCTAAACTTTTATCAAAGTTATTCCTTGATTAATTGATTATTCCTACTGGTTCCTGTCTTTTAGTCAGTTTTTGATCCATGACAATACATTGCCTCTCTTACTTGTAAGAAATGATGAAAATATATTCCTTTATAAATTTAACCAGATAAATATCACACTTTAGTTATTTGCTGTCTTTGAATTGGCATTAATAGTTCAGTGACTGTGGTATCTCATTTCATATGGACATTCAAGAAAAGGATTTAGATATGTTGTAATCTGCATTCAACAGTTTATAAACAATAATCACCATACAAAGTGTCTTCCACTCAAAAAGATACCAAAAGTAATTAAACCCAGAGGGGAAATCCTGTCTGCAATGACATCAGGGTCAAAATGCCCATTGATTTCAATGCGGTAAGAATTTCACCCAATGTATTTATGAATTACTTCAAAAGACAACAGAAACACTATATAACAATGAATTTATGAGCAGACCTACTGTCAGTTAGTATCTGTATTACATTTCGGTAAGTAAATTATAAATATTCTAACTGTATTTTAATCTGGACCAGACTTGGTTAACACTCTTGTATTGGAAAAAACTACCATCAGATTATGAATGCCTTCAAGTGACCAGTGCCCTTTTACATCTCACTTAAAGCTGACCTCTTGTTACAATACAACACTTCATAGCACCATGGTTTCTGCGTGGCAAAGAGGAAGAGTGTCACTTAATGACTCATCAACAGCACTTTATGTAGTTCCTGATTTTTTTTATTTGAGGTCTCCAGTCTGGGTACTGTCCAGGCACAAATCAGTTGAGCTTTTGAATTCTGGCAGCATCCTATACCAGTGCATTTAATATCACTAAAATGTGGTGATTAAAATTCATAACTAAATAACTAATTATGAACCAGAGTGTCTGCTTTGTATTACATTTTGAAAACTAAAGTATATAATTTCCATTAACTATCAAGTCTATGAATATACTAGATAACACTTCAAACACAAAGTGCAATCCATGTAATGCTAAGTATTACCCTATTCTTATAAGAGCCTTATGTCTATTTATTTTCAGAAGGTGGAAATGCATGACAGTCTTGCTCATTAGATGCATAACATTTTTAAGCTGGTTTGTGATGTTGTCATAGTTCTGCCACTAATTTCAGTAGACTGCCAAATCTGAAATATATTTTCAAAGAAACATTGTTTTTTACTGTACCATACAATTTTCTTCATGGGTCATGAGGGATCATATATTCTTTTTTCTTGAGTAGTCTTGAAATACTAAACCAACATATCAAAACAATTCACTTTACATCATTTATTTCCAAATGTGTTTCTTCAAGCTACAAATTACGAATTTTCAGTAGTCACACAAAATATTTACTTATAAAGCTCTATTGATATTTACCTGACCACCTCTAACTTCACAAATTCCCTTTTTCTCTCTCTTGCTTTTATTCAGTATTTTTTTCATGCCTGTTTTGTATATAGGGTGCCAGGTTATCAGTAAACATGTTTATAGTTCCGCTTCTTTTTACAGCATAGATTTTAAATATATATTGTTCACCTACAACTATTTTATGTCTTTTCAATTTTGTAGGTTGTGTAAGCAGACATGTCAATGACTAAAACTTTAGCGAAGGTATCTTTTTGCCATGGTTTGTAAGAATGAAATCTCTCTTTTTCCAGTCTGTTACACAATACTTGCAGCAGTAGGGTGCTCAATACATTTAGATTAACAAAGAGAAGATTAAGGGGTGATTTGATTACAGTTTATCAGTATCTACATGGGGAAAATAGGCTTTTCAATCTAGCAAAGAAATATATAACTTGAAGTCATTGGAAAAGCTAGGCAAATTCAGACTGGAAACAAGGTATATACATTTTTAACAGTAAGGGTAATTAAAAATTGAAACAATTCACTCAGGGTCATGATGGATTCTCCATTACTGATAATTTTTAAATCAAAGTTGGATGCATTTCTAAAAGCTATGCTCAAGGACAGTGGTCCTCAACTGCTGTGTTGCAACACAAAAGTGTGTCACGGCACAGTGACTGAGTGTGTCGTTGCAAATCAACCTTCCACCAAAAGCACTCCCGTGGTGCCAGAAGAAACCCTTGTGGGTTTCTTTGGTGGCAAGGGGAGCTGCGGCAGTAGCAGCTTTCTGAGGCAGTGGGGGGCACTCCTTCATAAGCCACCACTGAATCTGCCCATGGTCGCTTTTTCTTGCAGCTGTGGGAGCTACTCCTGAAGCTTCCCACTGCCAAAATTGCCCGAGGAGGTGGGGTTTTTGGGTTTTGTTTTGTTTTTTGCAGAGGGGACTAGCTTAGTTTGAGCTGCTGCTGAAAGTGCTGCTGTTGTGGGGAGACCTCGGTGGTGGAGGGAGCCTGAGCAACAGCAGCCTGTAGAGGAGGGGTGCATCCCTGTGTTGTGCATAGTTGGGAGGGCTCCCTACCATGTCATGGCACTAGAGGGGTTGAGAACACCTGCTCTAGGAATTATTTGGGGAAGTTCTATGGCTCGTATTTTACAGGGAGTCAGACTAGATGATCATACTGATTCCTTCTGGCCTTAGAAATCTATGAAGTTATACACAAGTTTCCTAACTGTTGAATCTGAGTGGTTGAGCAGGTGTGACACTATAGGATCCTGATTATTTAGCATTTGTACTATGGTATCTAGAGACTCAGAGTCCCATTATGGTAGGTGTTGTTATACATACACATAGTAAAAAACGCCTTGCCCCACAGATCTTTAGCTATGTGTACATTGTCCCAGTGATAGGCCTAAAGGGCTATGTATAGCAACATGCACCAAGTGCTGCACAGTAACTCCCCCGTGTGGATTCTGCAGGCATGAACTAAAAGTGTTCCTAGTTCACCTCAGCATATTCCTGTTTGAAAAGGATTTACATTAATGTGAACTAGGAACATTTTAGGTCATGCCCAGAGTGCCAGACAGGCACTTCGGTGCTCACTGCTGGTCACACCCCTGTAGTCTAAATTGAGGGTCAGGGTAGACAGTCCCATACAGTCTAAGTAGCTTTATGGATCTGTTCCCATTGAAAGGAGGAGTATTTCAGTAACAAAACATCAAGGTTTTCATTTCAGAACTTCAGTAGGGATTTTGAAGTCACAATTTAAGAACAAATGTTAGAAAATCTTGACAATTGTTTTGTTGTTTATCCAGATAAACTTCATCCACCATTCTCTCGATAGGTTTAATCTATTTCCTAAGAATTTCTAAATTGTTGATTTAACCTCAAGGAACGAATTTACAACCAATACCAGAGAAACTGTTAATCTAATTTCTTGGACTGTCAAAAACAACAACAAAACAAAACAGAAAAACAGGAGGAAAAAACCTGCCCAAAAAAGAAAGTTCATGAGACACACGAGGATTTCTTGTGCGTCAAAATAATGAAGTTTTCCTATCAGGACACCAGGGTGACCTCCTGAGGGACCATTCTTTTAGAATTCTGATTGGCACTATATAAAACATGGGTTTCTGAAAGCCCCTGTTAAAGTATAATCTGATTAAAGTCTTTAAAGTTTCTTCTGTTGGTGGTGCAATTTATACAGGGTGGGTAATGATCACTACTCAGAGACCTGCAGGCTGCTATATGGTGTACTACTATGTTTGGAGATAATTGAATCTCTGTGGGCACTTCTGCATCTACCTCCTCTGTAAATTACAGTCATTATACATAAATGAAGTAGTGGCATTCTGGTGCATCCAATCCCTTTTATGCACTCACAGTATGAAAAGTCCAGGAAGGAGACAGTCAGACTCAGAGCAATATTATTTACTTCAGCAATTCTTTAAACTCCTTTCAGAAGAAAAGAAAACTGCAAAACCATTGATATTCTGTGATTTCTAAAGGTTTTGGATCACTATATCCAGTGTGATAAACAGTAGATTTTTCTTATTGCTAATGAAGAAAACTGAATACTAGCCATATAATGAGTTACAGCTCTTCACATTACATCTTTTTTCTCCTGGAAATTGCTATTTTAGATCACTACTTGGTATAAAAACACAAATTCACATTCAGAAAGAATGCCAATAATTTTATATTATTAAAGTGTTTATATTTCATGGCAAAAAAATTAAAACATGCTAGGGATTCCTTCTCTCTCTCTCTCTCTCTCTCTCTCTCATGCACTCACACATGTCTATTAAAATAGTATGATGATTTAAAGACTATAAAGTGTGTGAAATGTAAATTTATATATAATGAAAGGAAAACCATATGAGCTGTATTCTACTCTGAGGTACATTGCATGCAGCCTGCTATTGAAGTCAGTAGGAAAAAAAGACAAAATTTGTTTCCAGTAACAAGAGAACATTCTGAACAGTGAAACATAAAGATAGGTCTATGAAATGGATGATAGTATGATAATACTTCTCCAGATTTGCATCTCACTCAAAGCAGGTACCTATTCTTGACAAATACATGAAAAATAATCACCAACCTTTATTTGCACGGAGAGTCTTACTGTTCTGTTTGTAACAGGCACCCGAGCACAAACACTCTGTATAAATTTGAGCTTCTAAAGAAAATCTTCAGGAAATCCTCAGGAGAAAGAGCCATTCAAAATACTCCATAGTAACCTCATTTTATATGGGCCATCTGATTATTTTTGGAACCTGAATCAGTTTAGTATCTTGAGAAACAGGTATATTGAATGAAATCCTGGTCCCAATGGACAAGTCTACACAAGGATAAAAGACCTATGGCATGGTAGTCAGCTAACTCAAGCTCACAGGGATTGAGATGCAGGTTAAAAATTGCAGTATAGACATTTAGGTTCCGGCTGGAGTCTGAGCTCTGGGACCCTACACTCTCACAGGGCTCAGACTCCAGCCTGAACACAAATGTCTACACAACAACTTTTCAGTCCCAGACCTCAAGCCACATAAGCCTGAGTCAGTGGCCCAGGTCAGTCACAGGTATTTTATCCCTGTGTAGACCCAGTGACGTCAATGGCAAAATTTCCATTGACTTCAGTGGGGTCAGTATTTCACCATGTGGTTATTGAATTTTACTTATTGAGTCTTAAATTGAAAATAGGAATTTATGGCTATGTCTACACTTGCTAAAATTAGTTTGAATTAGTTTGAACTAACTAATTTGAACTAATTTTAGTTAGTTCAAATTAGCTTAATTAGACCTAGAAAAAGTTAGTTTGAACTAAGCAAGTGCCATGAATGGCACTTGCTTAGTTCGAATTAGCGATCCCCATTCATTTCAATGGCCGGTTAGTTCAAACTAAGAAATTCGTTCGACTTAACATGGCCACATTGGCTAATTCAAACAAGTTAGTTTGAATTAAAGCCTTATTTCTGAAGCCCTATTCAAACTTATTAGTTCAAATTAAGAAAGCCCTTAATTCGAACTAACTAAAGCCTAGTGTAGCCATGGTTTTAGTTAGTTCGAATTAAGCCTCCTTAATTCGAACTAACTTGCCAGGCTAGACATAGTCCATGGGACTGTGATGGGGTGGTCACTGCACACAAGGCCTTGAAAGGTTAAGATGGCTATGTAGATCAATTATTTGCCCTGGTTGCACCTGGAGAAGGATGTAGGCAGCAGGGATTTGAGTAGAGCAGGCTCAGCTGGGCAGGAACAGGTAGGGCCTATAGAAAGCCAGGAGCTAGCAACAGAAGGGGGATCAAGGGAAATAGTATTCAGTCACTCTCTGGAAGAAGGGAGTTGGGTCTAGAGAAGAGGCAAGTAGTTTAAAGTTATTCCCTAGAAGGAAGGAATGTGGCTTAACAAGTCCAGAGAAGTGGGAGGGTTGGAGAGGTAGGCAAGGCAGAAAAGCATCCGGGTATAAGGAAGTCAAACCTTGGCTGCCAATGAAAAGGCTCCTGAGCCTGGTCTCGGAGTAGAGGGAAGGCTGAGGTCCCCCTATCAATACATTTGTCAAGAAGGACTTTGATACCCCAGAAGTGGGGGAACATGTATCATTGTAGGCCCAAAAAGGCAAGCAACTTTGCAAATACATGGCCCAAATCTGACAGTTAAAGACATATTATAGGAAAACACAATGGTACTGAGGATCATTCCTTGCCAGTAGACTAGAGTTTTGATGTCCCTGTTTTGGGTTGCATTCTTTTCCCCTTGTTAATATTAATTGAGTTGAGATTGTCAGGGGTCAGACCAGCTAGGATCAGCTGCTGGTCTGCTCTGTGAATAACTTTGCTGTTATGTAATCAATTAGCCCACCTGCACTGCCTTGGAACTGTAACAATATCACAGCCCCTGACTGCCTACATGTTTAGTAGCCTTGTTTGTAAACCTGGCCCCACAGCAGATCATAGGCCTCTCAATGGGTACCATGACCACAGCTGCACTTGGGTTTATTCCAGCCCCACTCCAGCCAGCTTCTAATCCCTGCTCTGTCCCATCCCTACTCCATTCTGCTTCCAGTCCCTGCTTCTGCTCTGTTCTAACCACATCCCAGCCTCTCTTCCTCTCTGACATCTGGCTTTGATTCATAGCTTCTCCTCTAGTTTATGAATTTGGTTTACCCTCTGGCTCTGACATTTGGCTTCTTTCTTTCCTTCCCCTACTGGCCCTCCTCTCATTCTTTGACTTTGCCAACCCTGGACCCAGCTCTAAGCAGAAGGCTGAACTCATTTTAACCACTAGGGATGACTGTCCACAGCCTGGTCAGCTACAGTTTGAGCAGCCCGATACAAAAGTTAGGGGCCCAACTCATCAGTATGGACCCCGTTCAGGCCAGTTTTTCCTTGGAGAAGCTGCTGGGGGACCATACAAAATTTGCAGGTGCAGGAGCCAACAGTCCCTCTCACAGGTCAGTTCAGTACTGGTTTTGATCAATTCTGAGTTTACCTAAACCAATGCTGGCTCCTCTTGCTACATCCCTAGTTGTCTGGGCCTTCTTCACGTATGGGCGGGCCCCAGCCCTGGTAGGCATTTGAAACTACTTCTCAGTACCACATGCATCGATTATTGTTCCATAAAAATATTTATAGTTTTATATGGCATTTATGTCTATAGCAATTATTGTCACAAACTAGCAAACACTGCATAACACAGTAAGTATTGTGATTAACAATGTGATAATTAAATAAAAGGTGATATGTAAGCAAATAAACACACAACATTTTGCATTATAAATTAGTAGTTCCCCACCTTTGAGGACCCAAAATACAGAATTTAAAACCCTGAAGGGCCCCCAGTTTGTTTAATTAATATTACATTAAAAAGTAATTAATAGAATTAAATTGGATTGTAATTAAAATTAATTGTTTAAATTTTAATTAATTGAATTTGAAAAATTTTAATTGACATTTAATTTTTAGAAAGGTTTTCTAAAAAGCCTTTTTTAAAAAGGTATTTTTTTTTTTAAAAAAAAAAGCTTTAAAAATTAGTTTTAATTAAAGAAGAAAGAAAGAAGAGAAAGAAAGGGCTGCATGCATCCCCAAGCGCGGAGGGGAGGCAAGCAGCCATAGCCCAGCTCCCAGCTGCATGCCGGGACCGGGCAGGAGGCGGGTGCGGGCCGGGAAGAGCCCCCCATGGAAACCCTTCCCACACCCCCAGGCCTCTTAGATCTGGGCCCTGGCCGCCTGCTACGGCCTCTGCCGGAAGTCCGGGGCCAGTCTGCCCGATACGAACCCGCCAAGGACCCAGGTCCGGTCACCACCAACAGCCCAATGCAGCCCCTGCCGGGGTCAGGGCTGGGGACCCAAGCCTGGGGATGGCCCCATGCAGTCCCGGCCAGGGCCTGGCCACCATGGACGGCCCAATCTGGCCCCCACCAGGACCAGGGACCCAGGCCTGACCTGACTGCAGCTCAGGCCGCGAATCCAGTGCCCCCACTGAAAGAGAAAGAAAGAGAGAAAGAAAGATGGCAGCCCCGGAGCTGACCGGCTTGTGGGGGCGGCGGGGGCTGCCCTGGCAGAGCAGCAGCCCCGGGGAGCCCAGCTGCTGAGCTTGGTGGGGCTGCCGTGGCTGAGCCTGAGCCCTGGGGAGCCCCGCCGCTGCACTCCGGGGGTGGCGGAGGCTGCCGCGGCTGGGCCCGATCTCCGGGGAGCCCAGCCACCGGGCTTTAGGGGGTAGCGGGGGTCCCTCTAAGCTGCGCAGGGGGGCACCCATGCAACTTAGAGAGAACATAGCTCCGCAGCCTCTTGCCCAGGTCCTCTCCTCCCCATCCCCGCTCTCCTTACCCAGCCCGGAGCTGCAGGTGTGGCCAGCCTCTCCCGCCCTGAGCACGCTCTGCCTGAGCATGCTCAGGGCAGGAGACGTGAAACTCCTCACCCGGCCGCAACAGGACAGGGCGGAACAAGCGTTCTTCCTGAGTCTACTGCTTCGTGGGCCCCCTGGGCGGAACGCACTAGCGCGAAGTGTTCCGCCCAGTTTTAGCGGCCCCGGAACTCTGGCCCTTCAAATTTGTGGGCCCCGGAACGGCCTTCCGGTGCGTTCCGGCATACTTTAACCCCTGGCCATGTTGATTATCTTCAGTGATCCCCTCACTGCATCCAACCACTGAATCTGTGCTGCAAATGCTACAACAAGAGTGTCATCCAGCTGTCCAGTATTTTGCTGAATTCCGTCATTTCTCTGCTGAGACTGAGTGGAATGAGACATTGAACAATCATATGAAGGATGAACTGGTGTAAGTGAATCAGGCATCCCATCTAGATGACTTGATCAATCTATGTATCAGAACCGACCCTTCCCTCACTAAACAGCTCTATGAATGTGACTCAGCCCCTCAATCCCTGGTGACACCCCAGCCTGTGAACTTTCAAATGAGCACCTCAGTCCTGGACCCAGAACCCATGCAGCTTGACCATGCCTACCCACACCTGTCTGAGCCTGAAACCCATACATGAAGCTCTTCCTCTGTCTATATCGTGCAGGAAGTGGCCACCTGAGATGGCCTGTAAATCTCAGAACAGCTTTGGATCAGGATTGACCAAGTCCCAAAATCAATAAGGAGGTCTGGGCTGGCTAGTCACTTTCCCCTTCCAGAGACACTTAACCTCCACATACTCTGTCAGGATGGCATCAATCATGAGTCTATCCCTGATGCAATTCTGATTGGCATTGCAGCTCATACTCCTGATGAGCTCAGCACTCCATCTGGAGGCTCTGGTCAATGCAAAAGACACAGGTAAGTTTATGGACCAGGTTATGGCTGAGGCCTACAGGTTCCCTGTTTTGCATAAAGATTCCCTGAATTTGGTGGAAGTCATTGAGGCATTCTGTCTACCCTCGAGGTCAGTCATCTACCTGTCAGAGCACCCTTTAGGGATCATTACCCTACAAGGGCATCAGTACACCCTTCAGTTTGAGTTAATTCAGGCCTCCCATTTTCCAGTCATCCTGGGAATGCCCTGGCTCACTGCACATGACTTCTGTATCCATTATCAAAAACGGATAGTATACTTCTGCTCTTAATACTGGCAACAATTCAGCAGTTCTAAGGACAAAGAGAAAGCTTGTATCCTGTGAAACCTATGTAATCATCTGGGGAGAAGGAATGGGCACACAGTTGTTCCACCTTGCACCACCAAAATGCCTTTAAGTATACAAACTTGTAGACATATATTGTGTAGGGCGAAAGCGGAAGATTTTGTGATGGACAGGTAGTGCAGTGGCGTTCACAACCTCCTCCTCTCATGAGCAACCCGACCATGAACTGATGCTGGGCGTCATGCCTACAGCACCAGCCAGAGCCAGTCTCCTGTGGGAATCGGCTGAGGCCTGATATAAGGTGTTTTGCTTTTTTTGTTTTGCAAGGGTTGGCTGTGATGTACTCCTTATCTGTTTTTGCAAGCCATTTTGGCCTTGGGCCTGAGTGTGTGAAGGGAAAGCGGGCTTGATTAACCCACCTCCTCCCGAAACGCTATACGTTAGCATAGCCCCTGGGAATCTGTGGACTTTGCCCTAGGATCATGGACCAGGCTGCCTCGGTAACCTAGGACCAAGATGCCTCGGGAACTTCCTCGGGGTCATCTGCAGTCGTCCGTGGTCCTTGGCTGCTGAAGGGACATAAGCTCTTGCCGCTTACTTTGCTTTGCTTGCTTGGGGTTATTCACCCTGGCATTCAATAAAATCCTATTAGAGCAGTGAAACTGACAAAATTGACAGCTCCAGTGTCCCAGAATGCCCTCGATTGGCACTCTGGGACATTTCCGGAGGCTGTCAAAAATGCAAGAAGTGTACACACAGGCTCTACCACGGAACAACTGTTCCATGGTAAGCTTTACCACCCTTCTTTGGGTGGTTTACATGTTACGCGGCAAGAGGGCTGTTGCCATGCAATGAGAAGAATTTGTGTGTGTGTATGCTCTGCTTCTTATCGCGTGATAACTTTGTAGTGTGTACAAGGCCTCAGTGCTGCTTCTCACCTCAACTTCTCCTCCCTAAGAAGTTACTTGTTGATTGCTGAACTCCACTATGTTCCTCATATCAACTGTCAGTCTGAGGAATTATGCTGACAGGTTAAAGACTTTATGTATAATTAAAATACTCATTAAGGCTGATATTTTGCATGACATATAATTTTGCCATTAGCAAATATATGTGGACATTTTTAAAAAGCCAATTTTGATAGTGTTATGTAAGTATTTGAAATGCTTAAATCTTCTCTGACTGCAAATAAATGACGTGGCATTTTTGGTACCTAAAATGTTAATTTGTTTTACAGATGGTATTGTCCTTTTCTCACTACAATTTCTTATTTAATGTGTGCGAACAAATTAATGGAATGCAGCACTTGTGTCTCCATGTTTAGAAGTGCTCTCTCTAGTGCATAGTGCATTTAATTCTGTTTTGCGGTGTCATTTACTGAGATGTAGAGGAGCCAGGTAAAACCCTTTACACTACTTATGTCCTAGACTGGGGCAGCACAGGGCAAAGGCAGCAAAATCAAAGTGGCTGCAGAGGCTGCTAACTCCAAATTAGCTGGTTTGGAAGCCTTCATTAGGAGCAGACCAAGTGGAAATTGAATGAGGTTTGGTTCATTCGTTTCAAGAGAATTTCCTCCTGGCCAGGAAGGACAGTTTTATTCCCATGTGTAACCCCCTCTTTTTCCTCCCTGGGTTACTGGGAGCAGGCAACACTTGTGTGTGCATAGGTGCCTAAGTTTAATGGCAAAAGGGAGATCCTGAGTATCCCAGTGGTGATGTTGGATTAAGTGGGAATCCTCTACTCACCCTTCTGCTGTAGTCCCCTGGCTTTAAAGGAAATTAAAATTGGCTGTGCCTCCACCTGACTGGATCCTGTACATGCTCGGTGGTGTGCCTTGAGAGCCTCCAGGACTAAACCCATGCTGATAGAATAGTAATCACAAATCTTTACTTAACAAAGAAAACTTGTCATAACAGGATGAAATTAAATATCACTCCTATTTTAAATACACTGGGACAGGTGAAAAAAATCAATTAACACACAGAGAATATAGGAATAAAGGAAATTTAACTAACTAGCATTTATATGGCCACAATTACCCCACCTCTGGGGTGCGCACTCCCCCAGAGTTCAGAACCCTGACCCCTTGCTTGCGTGGGCACGCTTGAAGGTCTGATGAAGGAGACAAGACAGTGCTCTGCTGGTTCAGTGTATCAGTCTGGTCACAGCACCACACTGAAGATTTGGAGTGGTCCAACCAAACGTCAGTAGTCCTGGCCTTGGCTCAGAGGGATTAACGCTCTGCCTCTTCTTTGGCCCAGTCAGTCTCGCTGCAAAGTCCATTCCCTTTACAAGCTCTTCTCCAAAATGGTGGGGTGGGGGGAAGGTACTCATACCACCTTTACTGCAAGCCCAGTTCAACCAGCTCCAGGCTCTGTCCCTGCTTTGGGTTGAGCAATGCCACCAGCCTCTGAAGCTCCCTGCTCGAACAACCTCTTGTGGGCTCTTAGCAGCAGCCTCAGAATCTCCAGGAGCAATCAGCAGCAGCAGCTTTCAGAAAGGGCCATGTGCTCCTCACCAAAATGGAGTCCACCATTCCAGAGGTCTCTTCCCCTGGAGGGAGCCAGAGTCTCCTCCATTTCCCCCAAGGCATGATGGGAGTTATAGTCTCCTAATTAACTTCAGAGGCCCCTCAAGTACAGGGTGTCTACACATGTGACTCTTCTGCTGATAGTCTCCCCTTGCTGTCCTCATATCTGTTTCTGTAATTCATAGTGCTCTCTCTTCAAAACTCAGTCCTCCAGTTAGGTCTCTATATGGGCTCCCCTTTTAGGGTACCAAAGTCTCACCCGAACATACGTCTAGGTGTGCTACTTCCCAGTGGCTGGTATGGGAACCAAGGCCCTGCCTCTATATTGGGCTCCAGGCTGGGAACCCTATGATGATCTGTCTCACTCCTTGCTTCTTCCCTGGGCTTCTTCCTGCCCTGCCTTCTCAGATTTTCTTTCTTAAGAACTCCTCTGGGGTTGACCTTTCTTCCAAATCTAGAATTCTAGGGCTCATCTGGCCTCCTGGGTTTCCTCCTTCCACATCTCTGCTCCCAGAAAATGACTATACACTCCGCTCTGTACCCCACTGCTAGTAGCAACTTTATAGTCCAGTTTCTTCCTCAGCTGGGCTTCATCAGCAATTAGTATTAATTAATTCCTCTCCATTCAGATACAACTATGAAAATTAATTAGTCTCATCTTGGCCGCCTTAACCCCTTTAGGACTGGTGTATAGTGAACACCTTCTCAAAGGAAGGTCATTTAGGGATAATGACCACTATTTCAGCCACTGCTTATTCCCTGTGCAAAGACTATTGATTTAGTCTTTGTGCAAAGAGATGCAAATCTCATCTTTACTGAGGATTGTGTCACTGACTGTTGTTCACGGGATTTATCTCTTTGAGAGTGGACCGTAAGAACCCAGAAGAATAATATCTTCAAGATGCCATCTTCATACATGGTCCCAGGGGGCATCTGTTTCTGGGTAGTCAGCATTTCCAATTTACTTTATGTAATGATTTGCAAAAAAAATCTTATAATAATAATTACTGTCATCTGATCAGAAACAATACCACCGATGTGACCCATATAATGAAGCAATACATTCCAAACTTTGAATAAAAAAGTCATAAAGTGAGTGCAAAATTAAGAAAGTCATCAAGAAATTCCATTAAATTATAATTAAAGGTTTTAAAAAAACATTAATCAGTTCAGGGGCATGCATCAAAAGAAAAAATAGAACTGATTGTATAACTGGTATGATCTCTCTCCTTCATCCAGTGACAATTTTTGGCCTGGTTCTCAGACATCTCCTCCTGGATGTCTCACAGTCATTTTAGGCTTTCCATGTTCAAAATTGAACCTGAACCTCTCACCCGAATCTTCACCCCTTTTCCTTTTTTCTTTCCACATAGGCAACACTACCTTTGTCCATGCCACTCAGATCTATAATGTGAGTGCCATCTTTCACTTCTCTTTCTTCTTAGCCAACACATTCAAGTCATATCCCTGATTTTTAGCTGGCAACTTACATGCAAAAGGATTTCCCTTTCTAGCTCTATTGATTCTCCTAGGGCTATGTAAGAGATTTGGGTCTTATTTTAAAGTTTCCTGTCATTCAGGAAATAGACTTTATTGCAACATACTGGGTTATCAAAGAAATGATTACACCACTGGTAATTGGTTTTTGTGTTTTTGATTTGGATACACAAAAGGAAAAAACCAGAGGTACTTTTGTGCTCAGAGGATTAAAATTGTTGCTTTAGGAAGATGCAAATTTCAGATGGGTTCTATTACAATCAATAACACAAGATGCACCTGGGTAAAAGACATGACAAATAAATGCAAAAGAAAAGATATTCTTTAGGTGTCTGTAGTATTCTGAGGGAAATACTGCTACAAGACACACTTATCTCAGCCAACCACAAGGTCTGCTACTCTTTTTGGCATCTTTTTGGTCCTCCTTGATTTTCTATCTAATAGTTGTCAGATTTGAAGGACTCTTGTCAGGAGTATAAAATCAGTCTTGTTAACTTAATGCAAAGAGACGAGAGAATGGCACTTTGGCATGGCTGTGACACTTGGATGAGGGAGAATTTAGTTTGGGGAACTTAAAAATGGGTGCAGGGTTGGAGAGCAGTGTAACTAACAAGTTCTATACTTTGGACATATGCCGAATAATGAAAATGTAGGCTTGGAAGGGACCACCAACTTTGTTGAGGCAGAATTAAGTATACTGATTAATTTCTAATAAAGTTAAAGGGGAACTTAAGAGTAGTGGCAGAATGACTAAGTGGAAACACAGATATGGAAGTAGATTTTACCACATCTGAGTTGGAAACTAAGCTCCAACATTTTAATAGGACTGGGCCCCTGACTTATCTCCATACAACAATAATAAAGAAAGTGGAACATGAAATTGCAAGGCCAATAGCAAGAATTATTAATGAATCTGTAAAATTGGGGCACACTATGAAAGGAGAATTGCAAATATAGTACCTATATTTAAGAAGTAGGGGAGGAAAGTAATGATAGTTAGCTTGTCTTACTTCAATTGTGTGCAAGGATACTTTTTCTCAGTTTTATTTCACTGATAAGCAAGGACATATAACACATTTTGAAAAAAAAAAGTAATTAAAGACATAGAGGTACATGGTAACTAGGAACAAATAGAACTTGCTTTTACAAAAGGTAGAGTATGCCAGATCAACCTTTTCTCTTTTTTTCAGAAGATAACAGATTACCTAGACAAAGGAAATGCAGTAGATCTAATCTGCTCAGATTTCACTAAAGCATTTGATATAGTTCCACAAGGAAAAAATTTAGTTGATTTGGAAAAGATGGGGATTAATACAAGCATTGAAAGGTGAATAAGGAGCTGGTTAAGTGGGAAATTATAATGGGTCATACTGAAAGATGGACCATCAGCTACATGGAAGTTATTAGTGGAGTTCCTCAAGAATCAGCCTTGGAAAGAATTTTATTTAACATTTTCAGTAATGACCTTGGCATAAAAAGTAAGAATGTGCTAATAAAATTTGCTGATGACATAAAGTTGAGAGCTATTGTCAGTAGGGAGGAGGACCAGAATATCCTAAAGAAAGATCTGGATAACTATGAAATTGTGGGCTGTCCTTCCCTGTCCATCTAGGAGGGGAGCCACACCCCTCTCTATGGTGCTCCTGTAAGTACAGGCTCAATAAGCAGGAATCAGCATTGGGGCAGGGGTCCTGACTCCTTCTGCAGGTGATAGGGACCTTTGCAGTTTATAGGTCCTGGAGCTCAGGAAGGGTGGTTCAGACAGGCAGTCTTTAGCTCTATATAGGGTAAGTCAGCAATTTATGGGCCCCAGGCATCATGCAAGATCAGACACGTAAGCAGTCTCTATAACCCGGAAGAGGGCAAACAAACAGATAAGGGATCTCAGGAGCTCCACAGGCTGGGGTCTGATGACCACCCCAAAGGCAGTGTTGAAAGAGAAGAGGGGACACAGACCCTCCCAACTCCAATGCATTCCAGCCCGGGCCCCTAGCAGTGGCAAAACACTCTGCCACTGGGTCAGTGGGGCTCTAGCCTCAATTCACTGATGTGGCTACAGGCCACAAAACACTGGACTCTCAGCAATGTCCCCTGAGTTTCTTCCTTTCTCCATTGGCTGGTGGCAGGTACAACAACTCTTTGAGGTCATCAGTGGATGGCAGCTCCTTTAGGTCACAGGTGGCCGGTGAGTATTCCAGGTCCCAGGCAGCAGTCAGCAAATCCCGGTTATTAGCAGCTGAGAGTTGCTCCAAGTCACAGGCCACTGGCAGCAAATCCAGGACACAGTTGGTCAGGGGTTGTTCCAGGCAACTCCAGCAGCCCTTCAGCAGGGTTTTAGGGGAATGGTAATTCTGGCTGCCTCTGTGATGCGGTCTGGATTATGAGGACCATTTATGATAATATTTAATATCAATATTTCAAAATTGCAATAATCCATATGAGATGCCACATTATGCCAAGAGAAAGGTCATAATTTGCTAAGTATGGTGATATTGTTTATGTGGATGTGTCATATCTATATCAGAAGTTATGAATATATTTCATATATCTACACTTCAACTTGTGGTGTGTTTCTGGGAGACTCCCCAGACAAGATGGCTGCAGAAATTGCCTACAATGGGCCCAAGGAGAGATCTGATGAGACACCAAGACTTGCTCATGTGACTCTGGACTCCACCTTGTTACTGTAAAATTCCACACACAGCATGGAAAAGGCCAGAGGACATAAAAGGCTGATGCACCACCACCATTTTGTCTTTTAGTCTATGCATCTTTCAGCCACCACCTATTTCTGGATCAATTCATCTACAACTGAAGCAGTGAGCAAAGGATTGAGACCTATCCATATACTGGATGCATATCAAAGGAGCTACACAAGCCTGCCAACTCCAAATTGTACCAAGGACTTTACGTACACAGTCTTTTAAATCATTGTCTCTATGTGATCTGCTTTAATCCTCTCATAGTTCTTATAGTTTGTTTCTTTTCTTTTTTTTTTTATAATATACCGTAAGTGTTTGTTACTAGCGGATTGGCTGGCAGTGTGGTATTTTTGGTTAGATCCAAATTTACATTAATCCAGTAATGTGACTAATCCTTTTGGGATCAGGAGAACCCTTTTAGGAAAGAGTATGGAGCTTTAAGTAACTTATCTCTTTACTAGACCGCTGGTTGGGAACCAGTGGCTGAGATGCTGTAAAGGGGGCTGTTTATATTTTGTTGTAGCTTTTTGATAATCGGAAGCCTTGTTTGTGACTGATTGAGAAGCCAGACTTCAGTATCACACATCACTTCTGAGAGAATCTGCTCTCCCTTTTGCAGCCTGCCCTCATGGTTGGCATTTTCAGGTGATTACCCCAGGCCAGCAGGGTGACAGCCTTTCTGGGGCTCAGGCCACAGTCAGCCCTCTGCAATGTGGTGGACAGGCTGGGACCTTAGAGCTGATGAGGAAGTATCCTTCCCTTTCAGGTACCTGCTTCTGACTAGAAGAGGCTTCCCCTTTTATACTTCCTGCTTTGTTCCTCTGCTTCCCATGGGGCAGGCAGGGTTGTTCTGACTCTGCCCACCCAGAGTTGGGTCATCTCTCCTTGCCATTTCACAGGGAGGTCATGCCTCTTTATTGCAATGACTTTAAAACTAGAGTAATGGAAATTGGATGAAATTTAACAGCACAAAGTGTAAGGCCACGCACTTAGGGACTAACAACAGGAATTCTCCCTATTCATTGGGGACTTACCAGTTGGAAGCAGAATAGGAGAAGAAAGGTATTCATGTATTGGTGAATTAGAGGATTACTATGAGCTGCCAATGTGATGTGGTCATGTAAAAGACTAATGCAATTCTAAGATGCTTAGGTAAAGTATTTCCAGTTGAATATCAGCAAGGTCTATTACAATTCTATAAGGCACTGGGGAGACTCACTTCAGTGGAATACTGTGTGTAATTCTGGTCTCCTATGCTTATGAAAGATGAATTCAGACTGGAACAAGTGCAGAGAATAGTTACTATGATCATCAGAAAAATGGAGAACCTACCTTACAAGTGGAGATTTAAAGTCAGTCTCTGGTTTAGCCTAGCCAAATGACATCTGAGAGGAGGTATGATTGGTCTCTGTAAATACATCAAAGAGGAGAAGGAAAGGATCTATTTAAGTTAAGGGCCCATGTTGCTAAAAGAACAAATGGTTATAATTGGGACATAAGTTTATGCTTGAAATTTAATGAATGTTTCTAACCATCAGAGGAGAAAAGTTCTGAAACAACCTTCGAAGAGGAGTAATGGGTACAAAATATTTAACTAGTTTCAAGTCTGAGCTTGATAAGTTTATAGCAAAAGTGGTCTGATAAGATGTCCTATAATGACATGTGGCCCATCTGCAACTGCTATTACAAATATCTTCTATGACCACAATGGGGTAATAGATTGAAAAGACTCTAAGTTATTACAGAGAATTCTTTCATGCCCACATGTTCAGGGTCTAACTGATCACTATATTTTGGGTTGGGAAGATATTTTCTCCCAGTCAGATTCCATGGATCCTGTTTTTTCGTTTGTTTGTTTTCATTTCTGTGTGCCTTTCTCTGCAGCATGGGGAACGTTCGCATGCTGGTTTGATCTAAAATAAACAGTGGACTCTCTGCAATTAAAAATATCTAAGTCAAGATTTGAGGACTTCGGTAACTCAGCAAAGAGAATAGGGGCCTACTGGAGAAATGGGTGAGTGAGGTTCTATGGCCTGTGATGTGCAGGAGGTCAAACTAGATGATCATAGAATCATAGGGCTGGAAGGGACCTCATGAGGTCATCTAGCCCAACCCCCTGCTAAAAGCATGATGGTGATAATGTGCTTGAAAACCATAATAATAAAAGCATACAAACAAACAAAAAGTGCAGGAATTCCAAATATGTTAGGTTAAATCCTACTTTTTTCTGCATATTTTTCTGAATATCTTTTTTCATGGTTATCTAAATCTATCTCTCAATTTCCATTTGCCAGTGACATGACTTATATGCATAAAATATAATTTCTCCTGCTTGGGGCTAACAAGTTATACTTAATTCTTGTTTTAGAAGCACATTGTTTATTCAAATAAATTATTTGGTTTGGGAGACCACTCCACACTGCTGCTTTAACAAATGAACAGAGTTTAAAACTCCAAGATTCAAGGCAGGTTGAATTTTTCCTCTTTGTCACTGCTCTTTATATCATCCTTGTTATATTCATCTCCTTTTAGCCAAAGTTTTCTTGACCAGCACCCAGCAAATACAACAAGTGGGATCTCATCAATACCATTTGAGATAGTTTTGAGGGATTTCTCATTATTTTATTGTGAGAATGAAAACAAATGGGCTTGAATGAAAAAAATAAAATAAAAAAAATCAGGCTGGGAATTCCAAAGATGTTAGATTTTAAAAAAAGGACCCTTTCTGCACATTTGTCTGAATATCTTGTCAAAGTTATCTAAATGTATTTCCCAATTTCTATTGAACTTTGCCTTATGTATATAATATTATTCCTCCACTCAAGTTCTACCTAATCCTTAGTTTAGAAAGCACAAAGCATAGTCAAATAAAGAGTTGGGTTTCAAGTTTATTTTTTTTAAAAAATGGATTAGTCACTAACAGAACATTCTGAGACGGAATATGCAAATATCTTTTCCCATAACCTAACCATTTAGTAATATGATAAATGCCAGATTGAATCTTCATGAAATGGCCTGGCTATATATGAACAACAGATGAAACTCAGTTTTCATCTTTCTTTTGAAACTATACTAAAAACACTAATGTTATAAATCCATGATCCAGACATAAATAGTCTTCTAAATCAAGTCATCTGAACTGTCTTCTATGCCAAGTCCTCTCTTGAGTCACAAAAAGTGAGCTACAAACTAAGAATTAATGATGAAAAATCTTTTGCTCCAGAGGCTATTTTTTATCTAATCATCTCAGCAATAGAATTATCAGCAGGAGTTGTTGCAAATGGATTTATTGTTGGCTTAAATTGCATTGGTTGGGCTAAAAGCAGAGCACTGTCTTCCTATGAAAAGATCATAACCAGTCTGGCCTTATCCAGATTTTTCCTACAACTCTTATTGTCTTCAGACAATTTCTTAAGTAAGATATATGCAGGTTTCTATGGCATGATTCAAGCATTAGTGTCTTATGTACTTATCTGGATTTTTATAAACCAAGCAAGTCTCTGTTTTGCAAGCTGCCTTTCTGTATTCTACTGTGTGAAGATTGCTAACCAGTCCCTCTTCAGCTGGTTGGGTGTGTCTACACTTACAGATTAATTCAATTTAAGGAGGCTTAAGTCGACTTAAACTACTCCATGTCCACACTGGGCTTTCTTTAAGTCACCTTAAGGAAAAGTTGTTGACTTAATAACACCTCGATTTAGGTAGACTTAACACTTAAGCCAGTGTGGATGGCAATTAGTGCCTAAATCCACCTTATTAAATCAATTTAAAGTGTTAAGTCAACTTAATAAGGTCTAAAAGAGGATATGTATACACTAGAAAAGTTAAGTCAACTTTTGTTAAAGTCGACCTTATTAAGTCGACTTCATAAAGTCGACATAATTTCTAAGTGTAGACATAGCCATTAAAACTGAGAAATGCCAAACTGGTACCATGGCTACTTTTGTGCTCTATGCTGTATTGCTTGGTTACCACTGTCTCTTACAATTTTTTCCGCTATTTCAATTGGATGATATTGTCTCACAACTCCACAGATACCCTAAGAAATCTCACAAAGTCACATATCAAAGAGAGCCTTATACAGTACGCTTTTCTAATACGCAGCTTAGGATCTATTTTCCCCCTTATCCTATTTGTTGCTTCTTCTATTTTGTTAATCATATCCCTTTGGAGACACATCAGGAAAATGAAACTTAATTCAGATTTTATTCCAAGTTTCAGGAACCCCAGCACAGAAGCCTGTATGCATGCACTTGAATCTATGGTGTCCTTTTTCATCCTTTACAATATATATTATGTAGCTACAACTTGCTCGATTGGAAACATGTCTGATTTCAGTGATGAGTGGAAAATTATGGTGAGTACAGCTGTATCTGCTGCCTACCCTTCTGTACACTCCATTATCTTGATTATAGGCAACCCCAAATTAAAATTGGCCTCAGCAAGGATTCTTCATCTGCCAGTTGCTGCTTCAGCAAGATTATTTCATAATATCTATTGCTATCCTTTTGGATCAAGAATGGTCACTTCCTTTGTAAAGTACAGTAGTGGAAAAAATGAAATTGTGCTATTTTCCCCTTTGTTTCCATATTCTTCATTCTATTATCCATCTGAAATCTCTCCTCTACCGCTACAGAGAAAAGCATCAAAACTTTCCAAGATTATTTGCATGTTCCCCACCAATTCCCACTCATATTCTTCCAGTGCTCATCAATCTTTTCCTACAGCAGCATTGATATCTTTTTAAGGAGGGATTCTCATTGTATCAGATATTTCATTTGAACATATTACTAAGAAAACCAGGAAGAGACCACCATACTCATTTTCACATGATACAGTCAGTGAGGATTGAATTCTGGTTTCCACTGGTAGATGACATTTCTGCTTATAAGTTTCTGAATATAAAGAATAAAAAATGAAAGCATTTAACTGTAAGCCTTACTCCAAGTTCCTTACAAAAGATTAATGACAGGGGAAAGGCACAGGGGAGCTGAAGATAATGCAAACAGAAGATCATATTATGTCGCTGATACAAAGACATCAAAACACAGATGTTTCAAGAGCTAATTCGGAAAACACAACAGAGAGAGATGTGAGAATAAGACCTACTGAATGTGGCTATTCAGTCATGATTTAAATAATGTGTTGTATTTTAAAAATTATATTCAACACAGACCATCATACAGTAAATAAATATTGAGAATAACCCCTTAATGAATATCCTTAATCAGATCCTGAGCCCAAGTAGCCAAGGCAGGCATTGGACAGGTTCATGGGAGGAAAGCAGAGGAAAATATTCTTACTGCACACCTACAATGAATATTTTGATTATGGTTAATGTCAGACTCAACACAGAGCTGTGCTAGTGTTAATGAGAGCAGAAGACTGCTCTGATCTCTGTTACACCAAGTAACTGTTCTGATTAGCTTATTACTGTCTAAACATTTTGTAACTTCTAGAACAAAAAGTTGACATGGGAAGCGCTACAGATTTTTCTAAAAAATGCTGACATGGGAAGAGTTGACATGGGAAATTGACATGGGAAGTCAAGAAGTTAACGTGGGAAGAGCTAAATATTTTAAGTTTGAGAAATAATCCAAGCATTGCTAGAAAGAAGATGATGTCCAAAGTGTGGACTAGTCCATGTCTGTCCTGTGAGAGAAAAGACACTCTTTGGTCTGCCCATCGGACTTAAATTAACAAGGCTAGTCAGTTACAGCTTGCTTTCCCCCAGCACAGTTGGATCTATATTTCTCCAACTTATAATTGCTTAAAATCTCACTGTAGTGAATAAACATGTTTGTTTTATCTAAAGCAGTGCAATGTGGAGTGTCAGTGTGTGTAGAGGCCTCACTGAGTAAGAAAGCTGGTGAATATCAATATTTTGTTAATTGATGGACAAATATACGTGAGCTTGCAGCGTGCAGTTAGCAGCACTCAACCTTGCAAGACAATAGGTCACAGGGTTGGGGAGATTTGTAGGGTTGGGGGTCTATCCTATGATAGACTAATGAGAATGGTCTTCCACTAGGTGAGGGACCGGTTACGCACAGGAGGCTGGGTTTGAGCTGACCCAGGAGTGGGGGTTCACACATCAAAGTGGGGTATGGCAGGGCCCTGGATTGGAGAACTGGAGTGACACAGCTTCTCACCAGTCCAGACTGCAGAAAGGGAATGTCACAGGCAGGTGTGGAGAGGAAGAGACGTGCATAAATTGCTGGCAAGTCTTGGGAGGTTCAGTATTGGTTTCAAAAGATAGGGCTATTGGACAGTAGTGTCCCTCCTCCAACCAAAAGAGGCCAAACAGGAGGTGTTGCCTAAGAGGCCCTAACTAGAGACAGTATCTAGAGACATTATTTGGACCCTGTCCTGATCTAGCTGGCTGGAAGCACAAGGTTTGCAAAAAGTGAGTATCATAAAGCATACTGTTGTAAGGAGCATGGGCCATATTTTATGTCTGGCCTGGAGAACTTTAATTGTACAAGGCTGAATGAAGTTAAACAAGAAATGCTAAAGCTATTTTGTGTCTTTTAAGTTAAAGGCACTGGGGACAGCTGTAATCTTGTATCTAGGGTAGACCCTCAAAGTCACTGTCTTTCCTAAATAATTGTCATGAGTTTCATGAGGGTAAATGGTGAGAGTCTGAATGAAAGTCCATAATTACATTTGGAAAAGCAAATTCAGGCTTCATGTTCATTGGCCTTCCTAGACTGAGGTCTATTATGCAGTTCTCCAGCATGGGCCTTCAATGTGTCATGTTCATGTCTTTGTTGGCCTCCATAGATTTTTCAAGAAAATAATTCCTGACTATAACTTTCAACAATGACCTAAGAGAGTCATTACCCACTGTCAAATCACTGAACCACACTGAATTATCTCTAGCATTCTGGACACCTGTAATTGGATTGTGAAAATGCTAAAGGCAGAGTAAAGGGGACATTGATCCCTACAAAAGTTGAAACTCTGTGGTATGTGGTTCTTTCCCTTTTTAAGTGCCCTACTTGAGATCCACAATAATTTCCTTTTATTCAAAAGAACATGCAAGTATTACGTAAATATAGAAATATTTGTTAACCAATTGTTCACCTGATGAAATATGTATTATACTTTTGGAGAACTAATCTGCAATAGTGACATTGCTTGTTTCCCCATGTGACTCAAGTGAAGGGACCTAGCTTGCTGCTGTCCTTGCCAATGGATGCATTACATGTGTCGTTTAAGAAATGAAGTAGAATCATAGAAACTGGAAGGGACCATGACAGCTCGAGTCCAGATCCCTGCACTCATGGCAGACCAAGTACTCCCATGAAACTATCCTTGACAGGTGTTTGTCTAACCTGCTCTTAAAAACCTCCAATGCAGGCTATTTCAAACCTGCCAATGCAACTTATTCCAGTGTTTAATCACCATGACAGTTAGGAATTTTTCCTAATGTCTAGGCTGAGCCGCCCTTGCTATAATTTAAGCCCATTGCTTCTTGTCCTATCATCTGTGATTAAGGAGAATAATTTTTCTCTTTCTTCCTCATAACAACCTTTTAGGTATTTGAAAACTGTTATCATATCCCCTCTCAATCTCCTTTTTTCTAGACTAAACAAACCCAGCTCTTTCAATCTTCCCTCATAGGTCAAATGTTCCAGACCGCTAATCATTTCTGTTTCCCTTAATGGACTTTTTCCAGTTTCTCCACAACCTTTTTGAAATGAGGTGCCCAAAACTGGACACAGTACTCAAGTTGAGGCCTAATCAGTGCAGAGTAGAGTGGAAGAATCACTTCTCGTGTCTTACTCACAATACTCCTGTTAATGCATTCCAGAATGGCGTTTCCTTTTTTGGCAGCATTATTACACTGCAAACTCATATTTAGCTTGTGGTCCACTATTACACTCATATGCCTTTCTGCAGTACTCGTTCCTAGGCAGTCATTGCCCATTTTGTATGTGCAGTGGGGTGTTCAACGCTAAGTGGAGTACTTGGAACTTTTAAAAACTAACAAATTTATGGGCTTTCTCCGTGGAAACCATCTTCTAAGCAACATTGAAGACTGGCACCTACCCACAGAGGGAAGGCGGGAGGAGGAAGGGAGTTGATATTTTTAATTTAAAAATAAATATTGGCTCTCTGAACATTTCCAAAGTATGGAATGTTAGATATAATCCTGCAGTGATAGACTAGTTAGTAGAAAACAGTTCTGGAGGTCAAAGATACATGATAAAATATTAATTAGGTATTCAACTTATCAAAAGTATTTCTGACACTTGTCAATTTTATATATGATAGGTGAAGTCCCCAATTATTATTATTTTGATGGATTTTCTTGCCTCTGTGACTGGGGCCTCCTGGGATACCCTCCTGGACATGCAAAAATCAGGGCAAGCTGCAAAACCGGGAGCCAAACTCCCCAAACACTGAGGGGTGGTACTTAAACCAGTCTCTCTATCAGTCACAACTAGGCTTCTGGTTCCCCACACCAGGTACAAAGAAATCTGTCCAAAATTGAAACAGCTCCCTTTATTGCTCTCCAGCTTCTCTGGCTCCCACCTAGCCGCATGGTCTCTTAAAGAAATAGGTTCTCCTGATCCCAAAGGGCCAGCCACATCACACAGAGCAACATAGGTTTGTATCTTACCCAAAATACTACACCGATAGCCAATCCTTTAGCAACTACAACTAAAGGTTTAATATAAAATGAAAAGAAGCAAAGTATGAGTGATGTTAAAGGGTCAAAGTGAATCACATACATACAAATCATTTAAAGTTCATGTAAAGCAGTTTTCAGTTTGTTCCTCTGGTAAACACCCAGCACCCGGGTGGGCCTCAGTCCTTTGTCCAGTCGCAGAGGAATAGTTCCAAAGATGGGTATTGGCTGTAGACTGGGGCCTTGAGACAAGATGGAGTTGGGGCTGCTGCCTTTTATCACCTCTGGTCTTCTCCATGCTGTATGCAGTTCTTTCCAATCAAAATGGAGTTGTCACATGTTCAAGTCCTAGTGGCTCAACAGGTTTCTCCCTGGGCCCATTGTATCTTGGAGCTTCCTTAATAGGCCATTAAGGAAACAATGGCTGTAGACATCCAGTCTGGGGAGTTTCCCAGAATCATACAGGCTGAAATATGGATATAACAAACATATTCCTTACTTCTAATACAGCTGCAATTCCTACACATAAACCATATAATCATTCTCACCAAATTGCTACCTTTCTATTGATACCAAACATGACATAGTTCCTATGGATTATAGCAATTATGAGTATTGATACAAAATAATATCATAAATGGTCCCCTAAATCCAGATAGCGTCACAGCCTCTTTGATTTTTCTCAGCACTGTGTAGAAAATTGCTTTGTATTGATTCAGGGGCAAATAGTCTTTCACCTTGGGAACTGTGTCTCTGTAGACTCTACTGAATCATCCTCTTGACTCAGAAGTTTTATCTCACTAGTCCCTTGTCCCAATAACAAAGGAAGTTAATGTTTTTTTGAATTTTCAGTCCCGAGGGTTTCAGTGGGGCGAGTGAAGTTTGAATCACATAGATACCTTTATTACCTTTGCTTTTTTGTGTTCATGCTTTGCTCATTAACCAATCATAATTTTTCATCAAATCATATGCTGCAGAATCTGTTTCTTGATCATTATTACCAGTATTTTCTTATTAGATGTGCATAACACATCCAAACAAGTGTACTGTTTGCCCCCTTTTAAGCAGCGAGTTAAATTTTGGAGCCTTTGGGCTGTTTCATTTGCAAGAAGAAATAGATATTTTCTTTGTTGTTGTCTTGTTTATTTACCAAATTCTCCTTCTCCAAATGCAGGAGGAACCAGAACAAGCAGTTTCTTAGCTTACAGCCCTAAACCATTTATTTTAACGAACACATACAACACTTTTCTTTCTATCTTTTTCCAGGATCAAACTATACTCACAGGTTACTACTTGGCTTTATTCTTTGACTCTGTCTGTCCCTCTCTCTGTTTTTGTTGGGTGTCAGTTTCTCTCACACTGTCCCATCACCCATGCACAAACATTTGGTTACAATAGCCAATGCACATCTATTTGGTGCTAATTTATGGGCAGATTCTATTAAGCTTTCCTTTTGGTGTAGGCTCCCTAAATGTTTCTTACAATTATCTTAA
The DNA here is from genome assembly GCA_007922175.1 of Pelusios castaneus. Lineage (NCBI taxonomy): Eukaryota > Metazoa > Chordata > Testudines > Pelomedusidae > Pelusios > Pelusios castaneus. Next base: position 10,365,061 of record ML685779.1, read on the forward strand.
GTGACGAACATGTTCACATATCATTCTGAATCAACTTTTAACTCAACCCATAATACAATTCCACCCAGCTCACAACACCACCACCAAACCCCAAATCCTGAATTTCTGAAACCAAGCCACCAGGCAAATACATGAAAAATTATACCAAAATAATGAAACAATAAAAAAAATCTAATCAGGGGTTGGGTATTCTGTGGAAAGAAAAAGCTGTAATTCATTTAATTAATTATAATGAATTATTCCCTCAGGGCTGGGTAAGTAAGATGTATTCAGGCTAGACAAGAACAATATTGGCTTTACTTTTAGTAACATTCAGAAAATGGTACTATAATATTTATATTGTAGCTCTTCTGCTGTTCTTGTTATCCTTGTTAAAGGTAATAAGAGGAATTATGTGAAAATGTAAATATAAATGTACTAAATCTTATTATCCCAAATCATTACTGATTCATTTCTCCCCCAACATGACAATAACATGTTCCACAAAAATCAATCTTTCTTAATATCTTGAACAACCAGACTATGCACAGTGTGCACACTGTAGATGAAGAATGTTGCATTCCCAGTGATATATTGCACTTCACTTTGGTCATTTCTCCTGGTAACACCAAATCTGTGTCAATTCTGGCTGTGCTTCCTCAGTTCTCTCTCTGCTTCCAAGACAGAATCTGCTGCATCAGTGAATTACCTTGAAAACTAATCTCCAGCTACTAAGTGTTCATTTCTTGAAATAATACAGATGGCTGTCTGTCACAGGGCACTTCCTCCTGCCGGGCAGCAGGTCTGTCGAGTACGGAAATTTGGTAACGGCTCACGTCTCCCAACTTTGGGGCAAGTCCTAACTGCTGCCCTTCCTCAGTGAGGGTTGCGGCCTTTACTTCAGGGGCCCTCAAAACTCCCCTTCAGTATTGAGTAGCACCACCTAAAAGTCAGGGTTTCGCGGGAGGTCCACCTGCTTCAGGGTAGAGCGGCCCAATGGCTAGAGTCCACGTAATGGCTCCCCCTGCTTCAGGGTAGCACAACCCAAACTCTGGAGTCCTTGTCAAGGTCCCCCCTGCTTCGGGGTAGTGCATCCCAATGGCCGGAGTTCTTGTAAAGGTTCCCACTGCTTTGGGGTAGTGTGGCCCAATGGCTGGAGTCCTTGTAAAGGGTCCCCCCTGCTTTGGGGTAGTGCAGCCCAATGGCCGGAGTCTTTATAAAAGTTCCCCCTGCTTCGGGGTAGCGTGGCCCAATGGCCGGAGTCTTTGTAAAGGTTCCCCCTGCTTCGGGATAGCGTGGCCCAATGGCCGGAATCTTTGTAAAGGGTCCCCCTGCTTCGGAGTAGCGTGGTCCAGCAGTAAAAGTCCCTACCGCTGCTCCCCTGTAGTGAGGTAGTGTGGCCTCTAGCTGTTCTGTGATGGGTCGGTGTCTGCCTGAGGGAGCACCGGCAGCATGCTTCCTCCCTAGTCAATCTTCCACCCTGACTGAGCTGGGTGGCTGGCCTTAATATGCTGAGCATGCCCAGCAAATGGGGGGTGGGGGGCCTCTTCCAGTTGCAGAGTGTCCTTAACCCTTGCTTTACCAGTGAGGGGCTGATACGCTCCATCACACACCCCGCCCCTCAAGACAGAGGCCCATGGGGTCTCTTCCATGTCTTCCTCTTCTTGTGTCTGAGAGAAGAAATCAGAATTCGCATGGGCTTTCCCTGGTCGGTGAGACACGGTAAAATCATAAGGATGGAGGGCTAGGTACCACCGCATGACTCTCACATTATTATCCTTCATTGTTTGATGCCAGTGCAAGGGGGCGTGGTATGTAATAAGGCGGAATGATCCTCCCAAGAGGTAATACCTAAGGGTTTCTATGGCCCATTTTACTGCTAAGGCTTCTTCCTTTATGGTGGAGTACTTGACTTCTCGAGGGAACAACTTCTGACTCAGGTATAGTATGGGATGTTTTTTGCCTTCTTTTTCCTGTGAGAGCATGGCCCCCAGGCCTATCTCCGAGGCGTCTGTCTGTAAGATAAACTCTTTCTGGAAGTCGGGATGAATCAGGACAGGTTCCTGAGTAAGCCATTCTTTTAGTGTTCGGAAAGCCTGGTCACACTTGGTCGACCACTTTACTGCTTGTGACTGGGAGCCTTTTGTAAGGTTGTTCGCGGTGCCACGATTGTGACAAAGCCTGAGACAAATCACCGGTAGAACCCTGCTAACCCTAAGAACTGCCTCTCCTTCCTTTTGTTGTAGGCCAGGGCCATTCCTTCAGGGCCTATACCTTATCGACCAGGGGGCGTAGCTGTCCCACCCCTACTGTCTACCCTAGATAAGTTACCTTCCTACATCTGAGGTGGCATTTGGTACTGTTGACGGTGAGTCCTGCCTCCTTCAGGACACCTAGGACCACAGTGAGATGTTGTATAAGCTCTTCCCAGGTTCCACTGTAAACCACTATGTCATCAATATAGGCAGTGGTGTATTGCCGATGGGGTTGTAATATGTGGTCCATCGGTCATTGGAACGTAGCTGTGGCCCCATGTAACTGGAAGGGCATAATGGTAAACTGGTTAAGGCCAAATGGCATCAAGAAGGCAGTCTTCTCTCTGGATGTTGGGGTAAGAGGAATCTGCCAGTACCCTTTGGTCAGGTCGAGGGAATTGGCCAGGCGTTCTAAGAATTCATCTACTCGGGGCTTTGGGTAGGCATCAAAGCAGATAGTATTGACCCCTTAAAATCAATACAAAATCTACTGGTGCCATTGGATTTCGGGACCAGGACAATGGGACTACACCAGTAACTACTGGATTCTTTCACCACACCTAGTGCCAGCATTGCTTCCAGTTCCTTTTGGACCACTTCCCACAGCTTTCGCAACAGGGGTCGGTGTTGGCTCTGCATCCTTTGTCTGGGAAGGGTCTTGATATGGTGGCTTGTAATGGTGAGCCTTCCAGGTTGAGTGGAGAATACGCCTGGAAAGTCCTGTACCACGGGCTGTAGCTGGGCCTAATGGGACAGTAGCTGATTCCGGAGTCCCTAGGGCTGTCAGCCCCAATGCAGGGTCAGGAGAGTATGGGACAATCAGCAGACCCTCCTGTGCTTTCCAAGCCTTTAGGAGGTTGGCATGGTATACGCGCAGGTCCTTTAATCTCGAGACATCTGGACTTCATAATCTATGGGACCAACTCGCCGAACCACTTTAAATGGTCCCTGCTATTTCATGAGGAGCTTCAACTCTGAGGATGGCAACAGCAGGAGGACTCGGTCTCCTGGCTCAAAAGTGCGCAGCCAAGTCCCCTGGTTATATTGCAATTCTTGACATTGCTGCACTCTCTCTAGATTCAGTTGTGCCAATTCCCCCAGTTTCTGTAGTCGTTCTCATAGCTGTAGAATATATGGAACTATTCCCTGGACCCTAGACTCCTGTTCTTCCCATGTCTTGCATAACAGATCTAGGATTCCTCAGGACTGCCTCCCATAGAGCAGTTCGAAAGGCAAGAACCCAGTTGAGACCTGTGGCACCTCCCAGACTGCAAACAGTACAGCTGGTAATAGCTTGTCCCATTGTTGGGGGGGGTCTTCTTCAATGAACTTGCAGAGCATCATCTTTAATGTGCCATTGAATCTCTTGACCAGCCCATCAGTTTGGGGGTGGTAGACAGAGGTCTTTAGGGTTTGTATCTTCAACAGCTGGCATAGTTCAGCCATTAGCTTAGAAGAAACATTGGTCCCTTGGTCAGTCAGGATATCTTTGGGCAGGCCGACCCTGGCAAAGATTTTGAGAAGCTCCACAATGAGGCTAGGGGCAGTGGTGTTCCTCAGCAGGACTTCTTCTGGATAGAGGGTGGCATAGTCGACTATCACCATAATGTATTGGAAGCCAGTGGCACTCTTCTCTAAGGGGCCAACTAGTTCTAATCCAATCTGTTCAAACAGCACCCTCACCACAGGGAGGGGGATAAGAGGGACCTTCGGTATTCCCTTCGGGATGACCCGCTGGTATTCTGGGCAGGATGCACATGTAACCTTCAGGTGGACTAGAGTTTATCTCAATTTGCCTTTCTCCAGTGCCACAAAATAAATAAATAAATAAATAAACCCTAACTCCTATGGAAAAGCAGGATTCAGTCTCAAAGGACTCACAATAAAGATTGTTCAGAGTTGATAAAAACAAAAGTAATGAGCTTTATTAAGTATTAATTGTATAAATCCTATGATAAAGAAACAAAATAATAACTACTATATACATGTATAACATGATGTGGCTATTTTGTAAATGCACATTTACTATTCCACAACTTTCTTTCCACAACACACATAAACAAGAAAGAAAAAAAAAAGAATTTAAACAGAGCAGACCCACAGAAACACTGTCAACTCAAGTGTTCCCGAAGTTTTGGTGGAGTTCACCTGAATCTCCGTTATAGTCTCTGTATACCAAGTCCAAGGGCTTGAGTAGGAAGAAACAGCTCCTTTTTCTTTGGCTGCAGGAATCTTCAGTGAAAATCTGCTCTTCCTCTTCTAAAATCACTGTTCTCCAGTCACCTTCCTGTTTATCACCACTCATTTACATATACATATACATACACATATACATATACATATACATATACATATAGAAAGAAAGAAACCCTGTTACAAAAGAAAACATACAACTCTGAGAATAACAAAAATATAATTAGCTCTTTCCCCTTCTTATATTAAAGAACTGTTCATTCCTCACAGTACTTAAAACAACACAAAGTATCCAATTAACTGAAACCCCCCTCCTCTTCCAATGGTCCCTTCTCTGCAACCAGTGCCTCCAGACTGCCCTGCTGGAGGGCTAACAATGTCACTGACTTGAAGCAAAATGCCTCAGAGTTAGGGAAAACAGCCTTCTGTCTGCTCCTGGCTCAGCTTCTCCCCTTGCACAGAGCACATGGGCTTTTCTTAATTCAACCGCCCTGGCTGCTGGCTCGCAGACATCTGGCCACATCAGCAGCAGGGAACCTTGTGGAGCTTGCTCAAAGCTGCCATACGAGAAACTTCTGGCTCTAAGCAGCTAAGTCTGCCTAGCTACAGCAACCCAGCCCTAACAGATCTCTTAAAGAGAAACTCTCAATTTAGGCACATGGGTTACACACAGAAGTCCCTCACTTCCCAGTGGATACCAGGCCAGAAGAACCTCATCACCACCTGTTACAGGGTCTTTTCCCTTCCTTTGTGGCCAGCCAAGGATACAGAGTGAGCAAGGGATAGGAGATTCCTCCTAAATCATCAAGGGACCAACAACTGCCAAAGTTCCTCCCCAGTCTGTGGTAGTTGGGTCACCCAGTAAAGACAGTCTTGATGAACTTTGAAATGGGGTCCCTGGGAGGTCCTCATGTTGGATTCTGAGCTGGCGTCCCCTTCCTTGACCTGTTCCCAGGCCCGATTGAGGGTCGGGTCTTCCCACTGCTCCCCAAGGAAGATCCAATCCACCATCAGACAGTTCGGATCCTCCGCTTCCTGAAAATCTTCTCTAGTCTGTGGTTGGGGGGAGGGAGGGGGTGCAGTCATTCCATGGTTGGGCCGGTCCCTCACTGGGGTCCTCCTGCACTTCCTGGCCCAGAAGCTCTCTGTGTGTAGATCCCCCAGCAATCACTCCCTTCCACATATGGCTCTCCTCCCGCTGGATCTCAGGGCACCATGGCCAGTCACATCCCAACACTATGGGGTAGGGAAGGGCTGGCAATAGACCCACCCGACACTCAGCCTCCTGGTCCCGGACTCCCAATCAGACTGTGGCTGTTTGGTATGTTCCCGTGGACACACTGCATAAAGATGGGTTTCCCATTCAGGTGGGGAGAAATGATGAGGTCTGCCTGAACCAACGTCTGGCTACAGCCGGAATCAACAATGGCAGTCTGTGGAGCCTCCGCAACCCCGCACAGTCACCAACAACTTGGCAGGGTCTCGGCAGCATTCCCGGTGGTCTGCTGTCCTTACTTTCCCATAGGTACAGTCCATAAAAGGGCAACCTCTCCAAAAATGGTCCAGCTGTCCAAACCCATAGCAGTGGCCCCTCAGTGCTGCGGGCCAGGTGTTCCCTCGTTACCCATGGGATGGGGAACCCCCTCTTTCCGAGGAAAGGGGGTATTTGCCTTATTCCCCCGGGCCACTGGCATGGATCCAATAAGATCTGGGGTTGGATGGGGGGTCATCACCCCTGATTGTGGTGTTCGCTGGTCAGAGTTCCGAGTCCTCCCTGTCAGCTCCCCTGGATTAGCCTCAGCCCACTCCAGGGCTGCGGCTACCTGATAGTTCTCCAGGAGGGAGACCGCCTTGCTGAGGGTCACGGGGCAATGTCGCTGCACCCATTCTCCTCCTCTGGCAGGGAGGATTTGAGTAAATTGCTCCAGAACTATGTTTGGCCACTGGGCCCCAGTCTTGCCATCCAGCTCTAACCACCACCAGCAAAAGTCCTTCAAATGTTGGGCCACTGTAGTAGCCAACAAAAAAAACCTTGTAACACGATAAGCTGTAGTAGGTGGTGGACGCCATTAATTAGCCCTAACTAAAAATTAACTCTATATAAACAAAACAAAGCTAGTACTAACCAAAGATGTGCCTTAGTCCCACTAAGTAGCGAACATAACTCACAAATTCTGTAAAATAATAAAATAAAACCCAAACCAAAAAACTTATAAATAAGTGTAAAAAAACACCATGCCTTTTACCCACTTAGTAAACTGTAAAAAAATACTAAATGTGTGTGCTATTTAACCACTTAAAAAGCAAAAAATATAAAAATACTGGTTAAGCCCCTTCCAAATTAAAACCTCGTCGTCAGGGCAACTGCTAAAAAGTTGCAAGCATTGGTGCTTTCCTATTTCTTTGCTTTCTTGTCTGTGTTTTTCAATAAAACTGTTTTGCTTGTATCTTTTACCTTGCCTCCCCATTTTGTGCCTGGTAAACCCAACAAACCTTAAAACCTAAGCTATAAGTTGTAGCCAAAGTCCTGTAGCCTTCTTGTAATATTTGGCACAGCAAGCAGAACAAGGGAAAAAGAAGTGGAACCACTGAGTACTGATGACAAGGTAGAAATTAAAGATAATGTAGTCATGGCCAAACACCTAAACAAATATGTTGTCTTGGTTTTGAATAAGGGAAAGGAGCTAAAGGTGTGTAACAGAGTGACTAATAGGAACAAGGATATGAAAGCAGAAATTACCACATCAGAGCTAGAAGCCAAGCTCAAACAACTTAATGGGACTAAATCCAGGGATCCAAATATTCTCCATCCAAATATATTAAAGGAACTGGCACATAAAATTGCAAGGCCAATTACAAAAAGAAAAATTAATGAATCTGTAACCACGGGATAATTTCTTAAGAATGGAGAATTGCAAATGATACCTATATTGAAGAAAGTGAGAAGGGAAACTTCCAGGAAACTGTTGGAATATATTTTAATAGAGAAAGTAATAAAAGACATGGAGGTAAATGTGAGAAAATAGAATATCCTTTTAAAGGAGATAGATCATCAAAGATCAACCTGATCTCTTTTGTTGAGAAGATAACTAATTTCCTAGACAAAGGAAAGGTAGTAGGTCTTATTTACTCAGATTTCACTAAAGCATTTGATACAGTTCCACAAGGGAAATTATTAGCTGAAGTGGAAAAAATGGGTAAGGAATTGGTTAAATTGGTTAGAAGGTTATGCTGAGAGATGCACTATCAGGTTTCAGAGAGGTTATTAGCAGAATCCCTCAAGAATCAGTCTCAGGACCAATCTTATTTAACAGTTTCAATAATGGCGTTGGCACAAAAAATAACAATTTGCTAATAAAATTTGCAGATAATACAAAGTTGAGTGATATTGCCAATATGGAGGAGGACTGGAATATCATGAAAGAAGATTTGGATGACCTTGAAAACTGGAGTAATACAAATTGAATGGAATTTAATAGTGCAAAGTCGTGCACTTAGGAACTAACAACAACATTTTTTTTTCCATGTAAGCTGGGGTTTTATCCGTTGGAAGTGGTAGAGAAGGAGAAAGACCTGGGTGTATTGGTGAATCATAGGATGACTAAGAGCTGTCAATATGACACACCCATGAAAAAGGCTAATGCAATTCTAGGTTGCATTAGGTAAGGCATTTCCAGTGGAGATTGGCAGAAATCTACTTATTACAGTTGTAATTGTTCAAGGCACTGGTAAGATGTTTATCACGGGAATACTGTGTGCAGTTCTCATCTCCTATGTTTAAGAAAGATGAATTCAAACTGGGAAAAGTGCAAAGAATGGTTATTAGGATAATTAGAGGAAAGGAGAATCTACCTTACGAGAGGAGATGTAAGGACCTTGGCTTGTTTAGCATAACGAAATGAAGGCTAAATGAGTTACAATTGGCCTTTATAAATACATCAGAGGGATAAACACTAGGAAGAGAAGGAGTTATTTACATTTAGGGCCCATCTCAGAGTGAAGTTCTGGATCAAACTTTAAAGGGGAGTAGTGGAGGCAAAAACCTAACTTGTTTCAAAACTGAGTTTCTTAAGTTTATGGAGATAAAATGTGATATTTTTTTTCTAAAATGACTTATGGCCCATCCACAACTGCTATTAGTATATATCTCCAACGGGGAAAGGGAGATTGCACTGAGTTACCACAGAGAATTCTTTCTCATTCACATAATAAGGACCTAATTATCACTAAGTTAGGGGTTGGGAAGATGTCTTTTTCCCCAATCAGATTGCTAAGGAATCCTGTATTGTTGTTGCTGTCCTCTGCACCATTGGTTAAAGTTCATATACTGGTTTGAATTACAATAAATGGTGGATTCACTGTAATTTAACTATTGAAATAAAGAATTGAAGTATTCAGCCAAGAGGGTATAGTCCTATTGCAGAAGTGCATGTGTAACCCATATGCCTGAAAAGGCTATCTCTGAGAGACCTGCTGAGGGTGGGTTACTGTTGTTGGGCAGATTAGTGACCCACAACTAGAAACTTCCAGTAGCAGGGAGTGGTAGCAATTTGAGCATGCTCCACAGTGTACCCTGCTGGTGTGATGGGATGTTGTCAGTCAGATGACTGGAGAGCAGCAGCCTGAGCAGACAGCAGGCAGGAGCTGCCTTGAGGGGAGACTATGTGCTCAGTGTTCTGGAGAGGAGCTGAGCCAGGAGTGAACAAGATGTTTTCTCCATGTAAAGGAGTCATTTGTGACAGACCTTGCAGACATGCATCTGTGACTGAGGGCTGGTTGCAGAGGAGAAGAGAAAGCCTGCATGTAATGCTACAGAGGATCCCAGCAAAGAAAGAAGAGGACAGCGATTTCTTGCCACTCAAGCTTCCACATTGGAACAGAGACTGTAGCTGAGAGTTGGGTGAACTCCACACAGACTTTGGGACTCTTGGGTATCTTTCATGCAAGGGATTGTTCTTGGTTAATTGTAGTTTGTTTTCTTAGGATAAGGTTCATTTAGTTAGTAGTTAATAAAGATCATTGTTATGGGTTTTTTTTAGTAGTATTTTAATGTGTGAGTGTAGCTCTGAGCAAGCTTCGCCGTGAGTCCTGTACAGACTGGATCCTGGGTCTCCAGCTGCTTTCCCCATAGGGGTTGGGATTGATTTCTGTGGGGCACTGGAGAAGGGCAACTAAATGAATTTAGCCCACCCGAAGGTTACACATGGGTGGGGTTCTGTGGCTGACAATGTGAGGATATCAGCCTTAGATGATCATTTTGGCCCCTTCTGACCTTAAAATCTATGGCTATGTGTACACTGGAAAGTTAGTTCAAATTAAGGGTTTCCTTCATTCGAAATAATACATTCGAATAGGGCTTCAGAAGTAAGGCTTTAATTCGAACTAAGTAGTTCAAATTAGCCAATGTGGCCATGTTAATTCGAACTAATTTCTTAGTTCGAACTAACCAGCCATTGAAATGAATGGGGATCGCTAATTCGAACTAAACAAGTGCCATGAATGGCACTTGCTTAGTTCGAACTAACGTTTTCTCGTTCCAATTAAACTAATTCGAACTAACTAAAATTAGTTTGAATTAGTTAGTTCAAACTAACTAATTCAAACTAATTTTAGCAAGTGTAGACATAGCCTATAAGTCAATGATTTCTCTGGAGTGTTCTTATCAGATCTATTGAATAAATGATCAGCTAAATCCCAAATGGTGTTGAGTACCTGCAACACAATTGCTGAGAGCTGACCAGTCTTTTGTTCCCTATAATGGTGTACCATAGAATCTCAGTCCTTGTCATCCTCATAACAATTCACATCCATGTCAAATTTTAAATACCTGCTTCAAAGCAAGGTGGCAATAGAGATCTCAGAGGAAAGGTTGCCATAATTTTTGTACTTGCACAAAACAAGCTGTATATCACTATTCTTTTTCTTGGAAACAACTGAACCATTCTGTGAGCAGACACAATGGAACATTTCATCCTGAACAGTTACAATTTGGTAAACTTACGTGCAACTGAAAACAGAGGTTTATAATGAAAAATTTTGGGCAACAACAATAATATATGTTACACCAATCCTGCCTATGAAAATAGAAAAGAGTTCCCCTTGAAGTCAGTGTTCAGTACAATTCATGATGTGACACTTAGTTTTTTGATTTTAACTAATGCTTAATGACAAAAAATGCTTGATGGTTGACTATCTTTCTTTGGCTATGCAATTTATCTCAAAGCCAAAACCATATTAGAATTATTTTCAACCAAGTACGTTAGGTGTCAACAAATCAGTTGGTACAGGAGGATGAAAACTGGTTCATGCAGCCACCCAAATCTTGAACAAAACTCAATTTTTTATAAGTTTTAGAATGTTATCTAAGTGTCTTTCACCATCCTGCAGTTAAGTAGGTTCTTAATCTCTTCTGGGGTATCTTTACATTAGATGAATTCCAACATTTCGTTGGGATCAAAATAGGGAGTGGCAATATCCTAATATTAAAAAAAATATGCTAAATAAAGGAAAAAATAATGCATATTGGGGTATTTCTGACCATGATCAGGCTGAAGGGAAGTGTTTCAAAATAATTAATTAGAGATGAAAGGTGTGAATTTGCTAGTGCCTTCAATGTTATGTGCATGAGGCAGAAAAGCACAAGATTTTACTCTAAGGAGGCAAGGGATACAAAACAGTTCAAACTCGCTAGTGACTCCTTAATTTCCTTGAAACACAGCTTGGAGCAGTTTAAGGGAGAGGAAGACATCTGTTGGGACTAAATCAATATACAAGTTCTGCTTTGAGGGGAAAGACTTTGCCCATAATTAGTGTTGTTTGCTTGTTGCCTATGGAACAAAAAATAATTTAAACATTTCATTTTGTTGTCATCCTGAAGCATAAAAGATTCAAAGACTGATTTAAAATAGGAATTAAAGTAAGGGGGGGAAATGCAGTGTAGCTCCCCTAGGCTTTTGTAACTATATCTCTCCTCAACTTCTACAGTGAATCTCCTCAATCTATTTTGTCCACTGTTCCAAGACACTAATTAACTTCTTCCTACAGTCAGACAAGGATCAATGCACTTTGTTTTTCCCGCTTCTGTAGCAGGACAGGATTCAGAAGCTGTGTTTGCTTTTGAATCAGGCTGTCCGAGGTTTCTTAGTTTCCTTTTAAAGTAGAGGACCCATATACTCTATTTTTCTGCCTGTAAAGTCTTTAGATTTTCTATTTTAAAAAAAAGGTCAGGAATTGTGATGGTTTTCTGGGATCTTCCCTCAGGAGCAAGGAACATACTAAATTTGGGGAAATAAAAACTAGGTCAAGACAGAAGGAGTTTAATCCACACTGTTGCAGAAAGTGGGTAAAGATTAAAACTTCCAGGTTAAAGCAGGCTGCATTCTTCTTCTTTGCCACTGTTCGTTACATTGTCTTTGTTATGCTGATAGCCTTTTAACCACAAGGGATGCATCTACACTGGCAACTTAGGTCGACTTGAGGACGCTTAAGTCAACATACGCAAAGCCGCGTCCACACTGGGCTTTTATTAAGTCAACTTAACAACACCACCTCTGAAGGTCGACTTAAGCCTTAAGTCGACTTCTTAAGTCAACTTAAAGCCAGTGTGGACAGGGAATAGCTCTAAGTCAACCTTATTAAGTCGACTTAAAGCCAGTGTAGATGGCTATGTCTACTCTTAAATCGACTTAACAAGGTCGACTTAAATTGACTGAAAGTGTAGTCACTCTGATAAGTTGACTTAACTTTACAAGTGTAGACATAGCCAAGGTGTCTAAGCCTGCACATAGCAAACAGAAGTGGGATCTCATAAGTGGTGCTGAAGATTGTTTTGAGGGATGTGTCATTATTTTATAAGAAAAATGACTAATGAGTTTGAATGTAAAAAAGAAAAAGAAATCAGGAAAGGCATTCGAAAGATGTTAAATAACAAAAGAACCCTTTCTGCATACTTGCCTGAATATCTTGTCAGTGTTATCTAAATGTATCACTCAGTTTCCATTGAATATTGCCTTATTTATATAATATTCTTTCCCCCAAAACTAACTTGAGACCTATGCCCAATTCAAGTTCTACTTAATCCTTGGTTTATAAAGCACATAGCATATTCAAATAAAGGGTTGGGCTTCAAATTTAATTAAAAAACTAATTATTTGCTTAGTTACTAACAGGGCATTCTGGAAAAGGACATGCAAATATCTTTTCCCATGACCTAAATATTTAGTAATATGATAGATGCTAGATTTGAATCTTCATGAAATGGCCTGACTATATACGAACAACAGGTGAAACTCAGTTTTCATCCTTCTTTTGAAAGTATACTAAAAATGCTAATGTTATAAATCCATGGTCCACACATGAATAGTCTTCTAAATCAAGTAATTGGAACAGATATCTTCTTAACCAAGTCTTCTGGAAAGTCATGAAAAGTGAGCTACGAACTAAGAATTAATGATGAAAACATCTTTTGCTCCAGAGGTTATTTTTTATCTGATCATCTCAGCAATGGAATTATCAGCAGGAGTTGTTGCAAATGGATTTATTGTTGGCTTAAATTGCATTGGTTGGGCTAAAAGCAGAACAATGACTTCCTATGACAAGATCATTACCAGTTTGGCCTTATCCAGATTTTGCCTACAATTCTTGATGTCTTTAGACAATATCTTTAATGAGATAGACCCAAATTTCTTTGAAATATTTCAAACAGCACAGCCTTTTACAGTCATCTGGATTTTTATAAACCAACAGAGTCTCTGTTTTGCATGCTGTCTTTCGGTATTCTACTGTGTGAAGATTGCCACTTTCAACCAGTCCCTTTTCAGCTGGTTAAAACAGAGAAACGCCAAACTAGTACCATGGCTGCTTTTGGGCTCTCTCTTCTATTGCTTCGTTACCACAATCTCTTTTCATTTTTTCAGCTATTTTTCTTGGGTGTCCTCTCACAACTCTACAGATACTCTACTACGTATATCATACAATGAAAAGACACTTATGGAGATAATTTTTTTAACACACAGCCTAGGATCTATTTTGCCCCTTATTCTATTTTTTGCTTCATCTGTTTTGTTAGTCATATCCCTTTGGCGACACATCAGGAAACTGAAGCTTAATTCAGATTTTAATCCAACTTTCAGGAACCCCTGCATGGACGCCCATGTGCGTGCAATTAAATCTGTGGTGTCCTTTTTCATCCTCTACAATACTTATTATGTGACTTCACTATTGTTAGCAGGAAAGATCAATGATGAATGGAAAATAATGGTATGTACTGTTGTATATGGTGCCTACCCTTCTTTACACTCCATTATCTTGATTCTGGGCAATCCCAAATTAAAATTGGCCTCAGCAAGAATTCTTCATTCTGCCAGTTGCTGTTTCAGAGAGGTATCTTCATAATATTTATTCGTATTCTTCCTGAGAAAAATGGTCAAAAATGGATTTGTTCTATTTTCCTCCATTTTTTCTGTGTTCTTCCTTCTCTTATTCATTTGAAATCTCTCTTCTACTGCTATAGTACACAACACGCTGACACTTTCCAAGAAGATTATTTGCACATTTCCTTCCGATTTCCACCTCAAACTCTTCCAGTGCATATCAATCCTTTCCTAAAGCAGCATTGTTATCCTTTTAAGGAGAGGCTGCTCATACATTTGGTCAGGACTGAACTCTGGTCTCCACTGGTGAAAGATATTTCTGCTTATAAGCTTCTGAATATAAAAAAGTAAAAATTAGAACATTTGATTTTGTCTTACTCTATCTTCCACACAAAAGACAACTGATAGGTGAAAGTCACGGGGAACTGATGACAATGCAAATGGATGATTATATTTAAAGAGCTAAAGCACAGCTCAGAGAACTGTAAAAACGAAACCTACAAAATATGGCTATTCAGTCATGATTTAAGTAAGGTGTTGTATTTTAAATATGATATTCAACATAAACCTGTCTGTAAATAATATGTCAGCAAAAAAACTTTAGTGATAATCCTTACCTGAGCCTAAATAGTCAGCGTAGGCACTGGACAAATGCATGGGTGCATCTACACTTAGAAATTAAGTCGACTTAAGCTTGCTTAAGTCAACCTTATTTAATCCACGTCTGCACTACACTTTCCTTAAGTCAACTTAAGCAAGCTTAAGTCGACTTAAGGAAAATAAAGTTGACTTTATTAAACCTCATTTTAATTTGACTTTAGGCTTAAGTCGGCTTCCTAAAGTCAACTTAAGCCAGTGTAGACCTGGAGTAGGCCTAAGTCGACTTAAAGTCGACTTAGGGTTCTCCAGCACTCCCCCACTGCCCTCCCTGCCAGGGGGCAGAGGGGGAGCCTGGAATGCCCCCCCAAAGGGCAGGGCAGAGTCCTGCCCACCCTGCCCCTATGCCCTGCTAGGGTCCCTGTCCCCCTTTGCCCCATTGTACCCAGGTACAATGGGGCAAAGGCTGAGCCCCCTGGCACTGGGTAAGGGGTGCCCCCGTGCCACAGTGGACCTGCCCAAGGTCCCCCTAACCCCTAGAAGTTGACCTAGGCATCCAGTGTGGACGCTCTAGGTCGACTGTAAGTTCCCCCCAAGTCGACTTTACATTTAAGTGTGGACATGCTAAGTCTACTTAGTTAAGTCGACTTGGCTAAAGTCAACTTAAATTAACAAGTGTAGACATAGCCCATGGGAGGAAAGCAGAGGAGGCTTCTTTACCCCAAACCTATGGTGAATATTTCAGACCTGTGTTGTTCTGACCTCTGCTACAGCAAGTAGCTGTTCCGATGGCCTGATAATTTCCTAAACTTTTTGAAATTTCTAAAAACAAAAAGTTGTCATTAAAACATCTAATGACTTTAAGTTTAAGTAATAAACCAACCATTGCTAGAAGGAAGATGTCCTAAGTATGACCCATGAAGGGATTGGTCCATGCCTTTTTTGTGAAAGAAAAGAGAATCATAGTGCTGTTCACTGGAATCTAATAAACATTTCCAATCAGTAACAGCTTGTTGTCCTCTAGCACCTAGAAGAGTTATCTGAGTGATAAGCCTTAGTTAGAAGCTGACCAAAAATTGCTATAGCTTCTGTTTCTTAATAAAATACTGTGTCATCATCCTACATGTAGTGAAAGATGGCAATGGAAAGACAAGCATGAAACTGTTATCCTCTCAGATAGAGAGTAAACAACTAGTATAATTGAAATAATAGTTGTAGGGGGCACATTTTCAAAGGGCACCTGAGTTTTTTTGAAAGACTGTTTGTGCCCACAACGTGTTTGAGTGCACAGATCTGAATATTTGCATCTCTACCTACCTGAGGATACAACTGGCAATTTTTCAAGGCTAAACTTCACTCACAGAAGGAAATCTCATATCAGCCCTTTGAAATTCTCCCTGTCATATACTTTTTCATACAGTTAATTGTACAAATCATCTGTTGTAGCTAACTAGTGAATTGCTCAGTAATTTAGTAAGAAGAATGAACAGTTAGCATTGGTAATAGTGTGATAAAATATAATTACAGGAATGTAATTGCGGGGGGAGAACTGATGATTATTAAATCCTAGAAAATTGATTTTTATATAGGAATTAAATAGTAAAAATAAAATATTGTCAATATTGTGGTTAAGACCTTTATTGTAGTTTAAGGAGTTTGCAGGATAGATACTAATATCATGTCCCACTGGTGAAGGAGAAACCTCTTTCGAAGGGTACTCAGCTTTCACTAAGACCTGAGACAATGAATGTTAGAGAGGGATGAAAAAATGTGACTTTTTGCAATCTTCAAATAAAAACTAAATAAATAAAGAGACCAGTCTACTAAATATGGTCTTTTCTAAGCTTTGGATCAGGGTAATTTGAGACATGTGTGACAGTTTGAAGAATATGTCTGTGTCAATTTATGACTTTTTTCTGTTTTATGAATAATATTACCATAACCTTTAGTGTATTAGAACCTCTATATGATAGCAAGACCCCGGCACAGAGTGAAGAGTTATGCTGGAAAATGTGCAGCAGCAGCAAAGCAGTCAAGAGGAAATTTGCATTGAATAATAATTTAATACCCCTCAGCTACTTGAAAAATAGCTTTTCTGACAGCGTGGTCTTTGATTAGACTATCTCTTAAAGGAAAGCTGTTTGAGGTGGAAGACCTGAAATTTCCTCTGGACTGAGCACATGATGGGAAGAGCAGTTGTTTCTCCAGTTGACTACCTGACCAAATAGGGAGAGTAATGGATTTTAAACCGAGAGGATCCATACCACCACCAGGAATGGAAGTCCAAGCAGGAGAAATGGAGGCAAGAGCGAGGCAGTGTACTTCTGAAAGGACAATGATCAAACTCAAAGGATTCTCAAGTGCAGTCAAGGCTCCAAGAAAGGACTGTATTCTGGGTTTTACTCTTAGCACAGGAGCTTTACAGATCCATGTAAAATAAAGTGTATATTTTAAGATGGTCCTGTGCAAAACCTGAGTTCTTTACTTTAGTCACCATATGTCCCTGAATACTTAAACTACACACCACTGCAACCACAACCAAATGGGACTTGGAAGATGAGGAAATATGAATAAACTTCTGGAAAGTCTTGGGAGGGCCAGTGTTGGTTTCAGGGCAATGGGAAGTGGGACGGTGGAGTTACACTTCCCACAGAAAGAGAAAAAACAGGGAGTCTGCACCTGGGACTGTGCCAAAGAAGCCTTGACTAGAGACAGCATCTAAACCCTGCTAAGACCCAGTTGGCTGGAAGCAAATGAAATCCAAAAGTCGGGTAAAATACAGCAGACTGGTATAAGGAAAAAGGGGCCATATTTCAAGTAAGGCCTGGAGAACTTTAATTGTTTAGTGCTGATGAAGTTACTTTAACATGAAATACTAAAGTTATTTAATGTCTTTAGGTTAAGGCGTACTGGGGCCAATTATACTCTTGTATCTGGGCTGGGTTCTTTAGATTGGTGACTGTCTACATGAGGGGGCTCAGCCAACACTATAGCAAAGTATATATGTCTGTGGGGGGATATATGTGAGAATGGAATTTCATATTTTTCTGGCAGGATGATAATTTTAATTTAAAATAAATGTTGGCTCTCTGAAGCATTTCCAAAGTGTGCAATGTTAGACGTAGTACTGAGAGGGAAAAGAGTGAGTAGAAAACAGTTTTGGTGATCAAAGATGTATGATAAAATATTACTTGTGTCTGCAATTTATAACTATTTTTGACATTTGTCAATTTGATATATTGGTAAATGAAGTCCCACATTGCTATAATTGTGTTGGCTTTTGCTGCCTCTTTGATTTTTCTCAGTGTTGTGCAGTGATTTGCTTTTTCTTGATGCAGAAGCAGGTAGTCTTTCAGCGTGAGATTTGTATCCATATAGATTCTACTGGGTCAGACTATCCACTCAGAAGGTTTATCTCACTAATCCCCTACTCCAGATGCAAAGGGAGTTAATATTTTTTTTAATTCTCAATCCTTTGGGTTTCTATTGGGTGAGCCATATTTGAATCCCGGAACAATAACTGTCTCTAACATGTTGCATAAGAACAGATTGGAATACACACTGCAAACAATTTATTTATTGAATTCTAACTTTGCTTTCTGTGTTCATGAATTCCTTAGAAGCCAGTCATATTTTTTTCATCAAATCACATGCAACAGTTTGTTTCCTGATTTTCTATTTTCTTCCCAGAGATGTTTCACTGCATGTAGAAATTGATGGAGTCTGTTTTTTTCTTTGATGCAATCTTTTTTATTCAGAGATTTTGTCAGAAAGGACCAATATGATCATCTAGTCTGACCTTCTGCACAATGCAAGCTGCAGAATTTCCTGCCCACTCCTGCAAGAGACATCTAACCTATTATTGAGTCATTGAAGTCTCCACATCATGGTTTAAAGACTTCAGTGTCTAGATAAACCACCAGCAAGTGACCCATGCCTCACACTACAGGGGAAAGTGAACAACCCCAGGGCTTCTGCCAGTTTGCCCTGGTGAAAAGTCCCCTGCTAACCCCAAATATGGTGATCAGCTAATCCCTGAGCATGTAGGCAAGACTCACCAGCCAGGAATCCTAAAAATAATTCCCTGCACCAGCTCTGAACCCACCCTATCTAACATCCCCTCACAGCTCATTGGCATATTTACCACTAGTAGTCAAAGATCAATTAATTGCCAAATAAGGCTGTCCCGTCATACCATCCCCTCCATAAATTTATCCAGCTCAGTTTTGAAACCAGCTAGGTGTTTTGCCCCCACTGCTTCTGTCAGAAGGCTATTCCAGAGCTTCACTCCTCTGATGGTTTGTGAGAGGGCCTGAGAGCAGCAGAAAATCAAGTGGGAGGGCTGCTGGGCCAATCGGGGGGGGGAGGGGGCGAAGACCCTCTATAAAAGAGAGTTATGGAGGCTAGGGTTTCAGTTAGCCTTGGGAGCTTGGGGAAGAAGATGCCCTCTGTAGAAAGCTGGCTGAGGGAGCCAGCACTAATGACAGCTCACTGAGAGCCAGCAGCCAGTGGTTCTAAAGGCACAGACAGAGGCAAAGTCTGGAGCAGCGGACCCAGAGGAGAGGGCGCTTGGTGCAGATGTGGGTGGAGACCCCGGAGCAGGAGGCCAGGAGCAGACTGTAAGGCGGCCTGGAGGTGAGGGAGCACACGAGACTGGGAGCCGCTGGGAAAGCAGCCCTGGGAAATTGAATGGAGAAGGATTGATGGGCGCTGCTGTTGGTGCTGAGGATGTGGCACATAGGATCCTTGGGCTGGGGCCCAGAGAAGTGGGCAGGCCCGGGTACCTCCCTGGTCCCCCAGATGCCAGGGTTAGTAGTGCACTCTCAGGCCACTGAGTGGTTGAAGAGTGGCCTGGATGCAGGAATAGGACTTTTGCCCTGGGGCGTTATTTAGACTAAGTACTCAGCTGAAGGGCCAAATAGCCTGTAGTGCTCGGCCAGAGGGACAAATAGCCTGACAGAGGGTGACAGAGCACAAGCTGGATGGAGGGACCACTTGAGACTAATTCCCCAGTAACATCACCAGGAGGTGCCTGTCCAGTAGCAAGTATGTACCCCATCACATGGTTATAAACCTATGACTAATTTTAAGTCTAAACTTCCTGATGGCCATCTTATATCCACTTGTTCTTGTGTCCATGTTGGCACTGAACTTAAATAATTCCTCTCCCTCCCTCATATTTATCCTTCTGATGTATTTATAGAAAGCAATAATATTTGCCCTGAGATTTCTTTTGTTTAGACTAAACAAGCCAAGATCTTTGAATCTCTTCTCACAAGGCAGATTTTCCATTCCACAGATCATCCTAGTAGCCCTACTCTGCACCTGTTCCAGTTTCAATTTCTGTCTCTTAAGCATGGGGGACCAGAATTGCATACAGTATTCCAGATGAGATCTCACCAGTGCTTTGTATAACAGTACTAACATCTCCCTGTTTCTACTGGAAATTCCTTGTCTGATGAATCCTAGGATTGCATTAGCTTTTTTCAGAGCCACATCACATTGGTTGGTCATAGTCATAGATTCTAAGGTCAGAAGAGACCAATAAGATCATCTAGTCCAGTGGTTTTCAAACTTTTATTCTTAGGGCCCAGTTGAAAAAAAATAATTTATGTCTATGACCTAACAATTACATCTTTGAGCCATGCATTTCAGTCTTTTGGCAGCAGCAGCAGAGGGTGCTGTGACCAGTACCTGGGGATCTGCAACCCAGTACTGGGTTCCGGCCCATGGTTTGCAAATCACTGATCTAGTCTGACCTCTTGCACAATGCCGACCACAAAATCTCACCCACCCACTCCTGTAATAAACCTCTAACCTGTGACTGAGTTATTAAAGTCCTTGGATCATGATTTAAAGACTTTAAAATACAGAGAATCCACTAGCAAGTATGCCATGCCCCATGCTATAGAGCAAGGCAGTCATCATGTGATCAGCTAATATTCCCAGGTCCTTCTCACTTCTGTCACATCCAATTGATGCATTCCAAACTTATAGCAAAAATTCCTTTTATTAGTTTCTAAATGCATGACCTTGTACTTACCACGATTAAATTTCATCCTATTTCTATTGCTCTAATTTACGAAGTCACCCAGATCTTCTTGTATGATATTCCAACCCTTTTCTGTGTTGGCAATACCTCCCAACTTCGTGTCATCCACAAATTTTATTATTATATTCACACTTTTTGTACCAAGGTCAGTAATAAAAAGGTTGAATAAGATTGGTCCCAAGTCTGATCCCTGAAGAACTCCACTAATAATTTCCCTCCAGCCTGACAGTTCACCTTTTAGTATGACCCTTTCTAGTTTCCCATTTAACCACTTCCTTATCCACTTTCAGTTTCCATATTAATCTTCATTTTTTCCAATTTAACTAATAATTCCCCAAGTGGAACTGTATCAATTGCTTTACTAAAATCTAGGTAAATTAGATCCACTGCATTCTCTTTGTCTAAACATATATTATCTTTTCAAAAAAGGAGATCAAATTAGTCTGGCACAATCTACCATTTGTAAAGCCATCTTGTATTTGTTTCCCTTAACTTTGATTAACCACCTTCTCTTTCAAAAAAAATTCTAACACCTGGCTTACTGCTGAGGTCAAACTAATAGGCCTGTATTTACATAGATCACTTTCCCCCCACTTTCTTAAAAAGAAGAACTATGTTAGCAATTCTCCAGTCATACAGCACAACCCCTGAGTTTACAGATTTTTTTAAAAAATCCTTGCTAACAGGCTTGCAATTTCATATTCCAGTTCCTTTAATATTCATGGGTAGAGATTGTATGGGCCCCTCTGTGATATTCCCCTCCCAGTATCTGGGCCGGTGTACCGCTCTGCCTCCCTGATTGCCACCCTTTGGGCCCCAATTTATTCCATTTCACTAAGTGAACCCTTACACCTGGGTCAGTCCACACCAGCCTCCTGCGTGTAATAGGACAGAGGCAGTGGGTGTGCACCCTCTAGCCACTCAGGGGATGGTCTCCGAGCGAGCACCCCCTGCCTCATGACACTACACTGGGAACTTCCATCCCACAGGGATCGGGATCCTTCCCCAATCATTGTGGGTTCATAGACACTTGTTTACCCATATATCAAAGAAATGAGAATCCCTA
The DNA here is from genome assembly GCA_007922175.1 of Pelusios castaneus. Classification (NCBI taxonomy): domain Eukaryota; kingdom Metazoa; phylum Chordata; order Testudines; family Pelomedusidae; genus Pelusios; species Pelusios castaneus. Next base: position 10,386,574 of record ML685779.1, read on the forward strand.
GCCTCACTCATTCACACCCGCTAAAGTTCAAACAACTTTAGGTGAAACAAACACTAGTTTATTGATTAGAACATCATTTTAAATGAGTATATAGCAAATCAATGTACAATTATTTAATAAAGCAGTCAGGAGTCTGCTTTCTCCTAATCACCCATCTGAGATGCTTGCTCATTCAGCTGTGCTCTACAATCTTGCCAATTAATTTTTTTCCCCCGTCCTTGGGATTTAGGCTTCAGATAGTTCCTATAACTTTGTCTTGCAGTTCCAAGATTCCTCCATCTATGGATCTATGAAATCTTCAGTCCAGTCTACTTCGCTAATCCCTTTAAATTTTTAAAATTAGCCCACTTGAAGTGAAAGATCCTAATCACAGATCTATTTTTTGTTTATCTTTCTTTTTATTTTGAACTAAATTTACTCATGGTCATTCAAACCAATGTTATCCCCTATGACCAGTTCTTCGATGAGGTCCTCAATACTCACCAATACCAAATCTAAATGGTATCCCCTCTTGTTGGTTATTTACAGGGACTGAACAAACTTTTCCTTTTCTGAAAGCAGAAGAAACCAGAATCAAAAAGAGCAATTTCTTACACTTCATCCACACCAGAAAAACAAGTTGACTTAACATAAGTCATTGTACAGCTATTGCAGGAATTTTTGGGGTGGTTAACATCAACACTAACCTCCTTAGGTCAGTAGAGTGTGTCCTCACCAGGAGCACTTCCACCAACCTAAAGGGGGAATGTAGGAAGCTGAGGGCCCAGGATCTCAGCTCCCTGCTGGGAGCACCACAGACTTCCTTGACCCTGGGTGGCCCCTCCGCAATCCTTCCCCCCCTGGGAGCCAGCCCTGGAGTATCCATGTCCTGGAGAAATTCCTGGATAGCATCCATGAGGAGACATCCGAGGCTGAGGAAACTGAGGAAGACTGCTGCCACACCATCAGAGAAGGATGAGATGGCTTTGGCACAGTGAGGACACTGGCAGCTGGTTACTTCTGGCAGTAGACAGTGCTCCACCCCTGCTTCCATCCCACCTTCCGTGGTGATGAAGAACCATTATGCTAGAGACCGAGAGATGAGGTGGTGGAGGAGAAGCCATGCACCCCCGAGGCTGGGAGGATCACAACCATCACACTCAGGAGGAGAAACGTAGGGTTGTGGTGATTGGGGACTCTCTTATGAGGGGGATGGAGACACCCATCTGTCACCCTGACAAGGCCTCTGAGGAGGTATTCTGCCTGCCAGGGGCCCATATCTGAGACGTTATGGATGGATTGTCAAGAATCATCCGCCCCTATGATTACTACCCCATGCTACCAATGCGGGAACCAATGATACTGCGAGAGGTGACCCTCAGCAGATCAAAAGTGACTACAGGGCTCTGGGAGCACGGGTGAAGGAGTTTGGTGCACAGGTGGTGTTCTCCTTGATCCTTCTGGTCAAGGGTAGGGGCCTGAGCAGAGAGAGATGAATCCTGGAGGTGAATGCCTGGCTACGAAGATGGTGTTACCAGAAGGGCTTTGGCTTCCTCGAACATGGGGGGCTGTTCCAGGAAGAAGGACTGCTAGGCAGAGATGGACTCCACCTATCGAGGAAAGGGAAGAGGATATTTGGACATAGACTGGCTAACTTAGTGAGGAGGGCTTTAAACTAGGTTTAAAGGGGGAAGGTGACCAAAGCCCAAAGGTAAGTCACAGTGAGGGAGACCTGGGGGGAGGAATGGAACTTGGGGGATGCTGAGATTGTAACATCAGGGATAAAAGAGAGAGTAGTCAGAACTGGGGTGGGAGGAATCAAATCATTGTCTTAGGTATCCTAATGAAGACCTCATACCTGAGGTGTGTGAGGAAGAGGACACTGGGAGAAAATGCAAGGAGGAAGATGCAACGGGAGAGATAAATGATAGGGGAAAGTAAGGCAATTGACCCGGTATTTTGGGTGTCTGTACACAAATGCAAGGAGCCTGGGAAACAAGAAAGAAGAGTTGGTAGTACTGGCACAGACAAGGAACTATGATGTAATTGCAATAACAGAGACATGGTGGGATAGCTTGCATGACTGGAGCACTGCCATGGATGGGTATAAATTGTTCAGGAAGGACAGGCAGGGAAGAAGAGGTGGAGGAGTAGTGCTATATGTAAAAGAGCTGTATGACTGCTCGGAGCTCCACTATGAAAATGGAAACAAGCCGGTTGAAAGTCTGTGGGTTAAGATTAGAGGAGAGTGCAACAAGGGGGATGTCGTGGTGCGTGTCTACTATAGACCACCAGACCAGAGGAGGTAGATGAGGCCTTCTATGAACAACTAGCAGAAGTTTCCAGATCACAGGCCCTAGTTCTCATGAGGGATTTCAATTATCCTGACATCTGCTGGGTGGGCAATACAGCAGTGCACAGGCAATCCAGGAAGGTTTTGGAGAGTTTGGAGGACAACTTCCTAGTACAAATGCTGGAGCATCCAACTAGGGGCCTTGCACCTCTTGACCTGCTGCTCACAAACAGAGAAGAATTGATCGGGGAAGTAGAAGTGAATCGCAACCTGGGCAGCAGTGACCATGAGATGGTAGAATTCAGGATTTTGATCAAAGGAAGAAAGGGAAGAAGAAGAACACACACCTGGACTTCAGAAAAGCAGATTTTGGCTCCCTCAGGTAATTGATGGGCAGTATCCCTTGGGAGGCTGATCTGAAGGGGAAAGGCGTCCAAGAGAGCTGGCTGTATTTTAAAGGGCTAAGGGCACAGGAAGATAACATTCTGATGTGCAGAAAGAACAGTAAATGAGGAAGGCGCCCAGCGTGGCTTAGCAGAGAACTCTGCGTTGAGCTGAAACATAAAAGGGAAGCTTACAAGAAGTGAAAGCTTGGACAGATGACTAGAGAGGCGTATAAAGACATTGCTTGGGACTGCAGGGATAAAATCAGAATGGCCAAAGGGCAATTAGAGTTGCAGCTAGCAAAGGATGTGAAGGATAACAGGAAGGGGTTCTATAAGTATGTCAGCAACAAGAAGAGGATCAGGGATGGTGTAGGTCCCTTACTGAATGTGGGTCCCTTATACTCGAGGCGGATGATGCGGAAAAGGTTGGAGTACTCAATGCTTTTTTTACTTCAGTCTTCAGAGGGAGGGTCAGCTCCCAGGCTACTACACTGGGTAACGCAGAATGGAGAGAAGGAGAGCAGACCTCATTGATGGAAGGTCAGGTTAGGAACTACTTAAAGACGTTGGATGTGCACAAGTGTATAAGCCGGATGAACTGTATCCGAGGATACTGAAGAAGTTGGCTGATATGATTGCAAAGCTGCTGGCCATTATCTTTGAAAAGTCATGGCAAATGAAGGAGGTCCTGGAGGATTGAAAAAAGGCAAATATAGTACCTATCTTCCCTATCTAAGGGAAAAAGGAGGATCCGAGGAACTACAGACCAGTCAGCCTCACCTCAATCCCTGGAAAAGGCATGGAGCAGGTCCTTAAAGAATCCATCCTGAAACACTTGGAGGAAAATAGAGTGATCAGGAGCAGTCAACATGGATTCATCAAGGGCAAATTGTGCCTGACCAAGCTGACTTCCTTCTATGATGAGATGACTGGATTTGTGGATGCGGGAAGAGCCGCTGACATGGTATACCTCAACTTTAGCAAGGCGTTTGATACAGTTTCCCACAGCATTCTTGTCGGCAAGTTAAGGAAGTATGGGTTGGATGAGTGGACCATAAGGTGGATAGAAAACTGGCTAGATCACTGGGCTCAGCGGGTAGGAATAAATGGCTCGATGTCTAGTTGGCAATCAGTAACGAGTGGAGTGCCCCAGGAATCGGTCCTAGGGCTGGTTCTGTTCAACATCTTCATTAATGATCTGGGTGATGGGATAGATTGCGTGCCTAGTAAGTTCGCGGATGACACCAAGCTGGGGAGAATGGTAGACACACTGGAGGGCATGGACAGGATTCAGGGAGACCTAGACAAATTGGAACACTGAGCCAAAAGAAATCTCATGAGGTTCAACAAGGATAAGTGCAAAATCTTGCACTTAGGATGGAAAAATCTCATGCACTGCTACAGGCTGGGGACCGATCGGCTAAGTAGCAGCGCTGTAGAAAAGGACCTGGGGGTTATGGTGGATGGGAAGCTTCATATGAGTCAACAGTGTGCTCTTGTTGCCAAAAAAGGCCAAGGGCATATTGGGCTGCATCAGTAGGAGTGTTACCAGCAGATTGAGGGATGTGATTATTCCCCTCTATTCGGCACTGATGAGGCCGCATCTGGAATATTGTGTCCAGTTTTGGACTCCCCACTACAGAAAGGATGTTAACAAATTAGAAAGAGTCCAGCGGAGGGCAACAAAAATGATTAGCGGGCTGTGGCACATGACTTACGAGAAATGACTGAGGGAACTAGGTTATTTTGTGCAGAAGAGAAGACAGAGGGGGGATTTGATAGCAACCTTCAACTACTTGAAGGGGTGCTCCAAAGAGGAGGGAGCTAGGCTGTTCTCAGTAATAACAGAGGACAGAACAAGGAGCAATGGTTTCAAGTTGCAGCTGGGGAGATTGGGGTTGGATATTAGAAAAAAACTCTCTCACTAGGAGGGTGGTGAAACATTGAATGGGTTACCTAGGAAGATGGTGGAATCTCTGTCTTTGGAGATATTTAAGGTGCAGTTGGACAACCCTGGTTGGGATGATTTAGCGGGAGTGGTCCTGCTTTTAGCAGGGGGTTGGACTAGATCTAGATGACCTCATAAGGTCCCTTCCAACCCTATGATTCTTCCCTCCCCATTCCCTGCTTCTTGCCCCTTCAGGAGTGTGGTGCAGCTGCCCTGGTTTCTTATTGCTGTTTTGCACTAGAATGTGTGCAGTCTTAGCAGCTGCCCAGGGCTTCTCCTCTCTCCACCGGGAGCTGGGATCCAGCCACCTGTGGCTTCTCCCATCTCTGCTTGCACCCAGGAGCCTAGGTCCAGCCACCCATCGCTTCCCTCTTCCTGGGTCCCAGCTGGAAACTAGGGTCCAGCTGTCAGGGACTTTTCATCCTACTCCCTGCTGGTTTTCTCTTCAGTTTCAGGGCTCCAGTGAAGGTCTGCAATTGAGAAGAATGACAGATAAGTGCCAATGTAAGGAAATAGTCTCTACATCTTCCTAGGGGGTAGCCATGTTAGTCTAGGTCAGCAAAACAAACAAGCTGATTTTTTTGTTAACAAAACTCTCTAATGTTGACCAGCCCTGAGCCTATGGCCCCAAACCTCTTTAGCCAAAAGACCCTAACTTTTCTCTCCAGCTTTTTCCAGGATCACACTTTGCTCATAGGCTATTACTTCACTGTGTTTATCTTTTGTCTCTGTCTCTCTGTTTTTCTCTCACTCTCTTTTTTTTTTTGGTTTGATTGTTCTCAGAGTTTGTGTATTTTCTCATCTACTCCCCTCACCCTTGTACATGTACAGACATGTGGTCACAATACTTAGTGGGATCTGCACACCCAAATGGTGTTAATTTCTGGACACATTCTATTGAGCTTTGCTTTTGGTGTGGGTCCCATAATTATCTTAAGTGAAGGACATGTTCATACATAATTCTGAATTAGGTTTTAACTCAACCACAATAAAGTTTCACCTAGCTCATACAATACCAAACCAATACATCCCAAATTTCTAATACCAAGCTATCAAGCAAACAACACATGCAAAATTCTACTAAAAATAATGAAACAATCAAAGAATATGTGTAATCAGAGGGTGGGTATTCTGTGTTGAGAAAAAGCTGTAATACTTATAATTAATTACAATAGGTTATTCCCTTTATGTCTGGTCACACTGAGCAGTAAGAGGCAGTCTGACTAGAGAAAAACAACACTGGCCTCTTTTTAGTCACATATTGAAAGGGGCACTATAGTATCTATAAGTTAGCTCTTCTGCTGTTCTTATTCATCAAAGTAATAACAGGAGTGATGGGCATACTGTAAATATAAATGTAGTAAATCCTAATAGCCTAAATCACTGTTGATTAATTTCTTCTCTAACAAGACAATAACCCACTCCACAAACTCATTTTTTCTTAACAGCTTGAAAGACCAGACTAGATAGAGTGTGCTCTTCCTGTCAGCATTTTTCTTCTTCTTGGTCACTTCCCCTGGTATATCTAAATCTCTGTGATCTCTGGCTGTGCTTACCCAATTCTCTCTCTGTTTCTCAAGCCAGAATCTACAGCATTACTACGAATTAGCATAAAAACTAATCACCTGCTGCTACATATTTATTTCTTGAAATAATATAGTTGGCTATAGTTGTTTCATTTATTAGGTTTATGATTGTTAGGGCTGGGTGAATAATTTGAAGCAAATTATTTGTTTAAAAAAATTATCTTTTTTTCTCTTCCAGAATTGTCTGCCAGCAAACTACAATTTTCTCAATATTCTGGTTATTTGAAAACATTTCAAAGACATTTTTATTTATTCCAATATAAATAATAAAAAGGCTTATCTATAAGACTCTATGGCTATGTCTATACTGGCAAGTTAGTTCAAATTAAGGAAGCTTAATTCGAACTAACTAAAGCCATGGCTACACCAGGCTTTAATAATTCAAAGTAAGGGTTTCCTTAATTCGAGCTAATAAATTTGAATATGTTATTCGAACTAAAGGTTAATTCGAACTAGTTAGTTCGAATTAACCAATGTGGCCATGTTAGTTCAAACTAACCAGCCCATTGAACTCAATGCAATTCGCTAATTCGAACTAGCAAGCGCCATGAATGGCACTTGTTTAGTTCAAACTTAATTTTTCTAGTTCAAATTAAGTTAATTCGAACTAACTAAAATTAGCTCGAATTAGTTAGTTCAAATTAACTAATTTGAACTAACTTTAGTAAGTGTAGACATAGCCGAAGAATCCCGTCAACAAGAATTACAACAGTATCAAAATAATTAATAAAAAAGGAACTCTGCCAACCTGGCAGCTCAAAAAAAAAAAAAAAAAAAAGTCCGTTCCAGCCTTTCACTGCTTTTGGAGGTATACCCCAAATTCTCCAGAAATACTGTTAATTAGGTGTCTTTTGCAACATGGCCAGAAGGTCACCAAACTAGAACTATCTCAGACCAGGACTGGAAATGGAGGGGGGAGCAAGTTACAAAGTTCTGCAAACAGTATAGAGAATGCACAGACAGCAGGAGGGAGATCTAAGTTGGGCACCTCTGTTACCTGTCGCTGAATCAGTGAGGCATAGGGAGAGATTCCAAGCGTCAGATAGGCCAGTCCTAGAACATTCAGGGCTTTATAGGCCAGAACCAACACTTTAAATACTACCTGTGGCCAATGAGCAGACAGTGTATACCATGGACCATTGGTGTTATGCACGCCCAACCAGATGCCCTACTAAGTAAGCGAATGCTACGTTCTGTATTAGGTTCAAACTGCAGTTGGTTTTAAGTTATAGACCCATATAAAATGAATTTAATGGTCTAATCATTCAGTAATAGATGCATGGTGGAGAACAGTGATAATGCCCACATTGGAAAGACAGGGCAGTGATTTCCAGACTACTGATGGGATCACTGCTATAACGTAATTCAAACAGCAGCTGGAAGGATCTAAAATCATCTCTAAGTTACAAACCTAGTAACAAATACTGTATGTGCTCCCTCAAACAAAATGAATGCTTTTTTTTTGTGATGGAAAAGGTAGTTTTGGAAAACTTTGACAAGTTCCAAAGGGGTAGCCATGTTAGTCTAGTTCAGCAAAACAAACAAGGAGTCTAACAAATTTATGTATTTCATAAGCTTTCTGTAAGTTCTCCATCTTCAAGCATCTGACTCAGTGAGATTTTTTTTCCATGAAAGCTCAGGTGATAAATACATTTGTTAGTCTTTAAGAGTGCCTTTACACTGGCAACTTAGGTCGACTTAAGGATGCTTAAGTCAACCTACACAAAGCCGCGTCCACACTGGGCTTTTATTAAGTTGACTTAAGCGCGTCATAAAGTCGACTTAATAACAGCTTAAGTCAACTTAATAACAACCATATGCAAATTTGACTCAGTTGCCTTGGGGTTAAACAGGGACTACGGATTTTTCTCTCATTACAACAGGTGATTTGACCTCACCTTCCTCTATATGCTGTTCCCCAGTGTTTGAATCCTAACACCTATTTTGATTTGCTGCTACAGCCTGACCTGATTCTATGTCATACACTCCCATGCATTTAATTTCCTCCCATTCTGTAAGTTTTGCATCTATAAAGCGTCTGATGAAGTGGGATTTTCTCCCACGAAAGCTCATGTGATAAATAAATCTGTTAGTATTTAGAAGTGCCGCAGGACTGTGTTGTTTTTCTGCAAATAGACTAACACGGCTACTCCTTTGGAACTTGTCCACCTCTGAAGGTCAACTTAAGCCTTAAGTCGACTTATTAAGTTGACTGAAAGCCAGTGTGGATGACTATGTCTACTCTTAAGTTGACTTCACAAGGTCGACGTAAAGTGTAGCCACTCTGTTAAGTCGACTTATAGTTGACTTTGTTAAGTCGACTTAACAGAGTCGACTTAACTTTTCAAGTGTAGACATAGCCTAAAAGTGCCACAGGACTCCTTGTTTGTTTTGAATTTTTTTCTTTTAATTAAATATTTCATTTTGGGTTAGTTTAACCTGAGTTAAAATATTTCATTTTTTAAGACACCTGAAATATTTCAAATGAGTTCAACAATTGTTAAACTGTTATTTCCCTATTTTACACATTGCCTTATGTGACTTGTAGTTTTGGCCTCTGATCCAATTTAGAAGCCAAGCTCCTTGGAGAGCTACATGTATTTACTTATTTTACCCACTAGCATTTAACTAATAAACTCAGATAGGATCATAGAAGATTAGGGTTGGAAGGGACCTCAGGAGGTCATAAAGTCCAACTCTCTGCTTAAAGCAGTACCAGCCCCAAAGAAATCATCCCAGCCAGGGGTTTATCGAACCAGGTCTTAAAAACCTCTCTGGATGGAGATTCTACCTCCCTAAGCAACCTATTCCACTGCTTCACCACTGTCCTAGTAATTTTTTTCCCTAATATCCAACCTAGACCTCCTCCACTGCAATTTAAGATTATTGCTCCTTGTTCCATCATCAGCCGTCACTGAGAAAACCCTAGCTTCATCCCTCTTGGAGCCATATTTCAGGTAGTTTGAAGGCAGCTATCAAATATTCCCTCACTCTTCTCTTCTGTAGATTCAACAAACCAACTTCCCTCAGCCTCACCTCATAAATCATGTGCTCCAGCCCTCTAATAATTTTGATGCCCTCTACTGGACTTTCTCCAATTTGTGTATATCCTTTCTGTAATGAGGGGCTGAAAACTAGACACAGTACTCCAAATGTGGCCTCACCAGTGGTAAATTGAGGGGAATAATCATTTCCCTTGATCTGCTGGCAATGCTACTACTAATGTAGTCCAATATGCCACTGCTATCCAGCTTCTCGTCCACTGTAACCCCCAGGTCCTATTCTGAAGAACTGCTGCCTAGCCAGTTGATTCCTGGTCTGAGTAGTACACAGGATTCTTGCAGTCTAAGTGCAGGACTTTCCATTTCTCCTTGTTGAGTTTCATCAGATTTCTTTTAGCTCAATCCTCCAATTTGTCTAGGTCACTTTATACTCCCCCCCCCACCCCTGTACTCCATCATATCTACCCCTTTCTCCTGGTTGCTGTCTTCTGCAAACTTGTGGATGGCATGATCCACTATATTCTCCAGATCATTATTAAACATAGACTGTTTTCACTTTATTTCTGAAAATTTTCAGTACAAGTCCCTGTCTAAGGCTTCCAAGTGTTACTCTACCTGTTGCCCTCTTGGCCAACAGAACTTCAGAATTAAAGTCTACACATGCATCTCTTATGTAACAGATTCACATCCTTTGTGGGCACAATATACTCATAAAATATATTCTCAGTGGGTTTCATACATCTCTGGATAGAGGGAGTTGATCATGAGCATTAGATGTCCACATTCTTCTGGATCAGGCACAGAGGGGAACTTGTAACATACACAGTCTTGTGGGTTTCACTACAAAACCATGAATAATAAAAAAGGAGTAAATCAAATCACAATTAACTCCAGAGCTGTAAGGAATGAAAATGTTTGTAGAAACAGGTTAATATTGGTACTTATGCCTATTTCAACATTTTGTGATTGGGAGGTGTGAGTGGTCAAACACATATTTAGATGCTTAAAGAAATATGGGCATAGGTATATAAATTTAGACACCCATGATTTAAAATGTACTCTGATTTTGGATACAAATCCTGGCATTTATTTTCATTTTCTCCAATTTTCATTTCCCCTTAATATTCATGTCAGTTTATTCATTCAGTAAAGTAAAACAAAACACAGCTAAACAGCAAACACAGATGAAACACTTCGGATTAAAATATCAGATGAACATAAGATGACCAGATATCTCAATAGTATTAGGACCATCCTAATATTAGGGGCTTTGTCTCATATACACAACTATTCCCTCCCACCCACCAACCAAAACAAAGGATCCTCAGTTTTCACTCTTGTTATCTGGTCACCGTAGATAAACATCATAGATATTATTACAGTATTTGTCCAGTTTTATTATTTTGTGTGTTTATATCCATGTACAAACTTCCATGTAGAATAATTTCCTATGATGGCTTTCTTTGTTTTCCCTAGGGTACGAAGTAGTTTTGGGATTCATTTTGGAATTTCTGTCATATGGGAAATTGGTCTTAAAGCAACATTACTGGGTTAAGAAGTATATGCTCTGTCTCTATTTTTAAATAATTGTCTGGCTCAGAAAATAGACAGTGGAAGAAAATATGCCCAGAGATACCTCTGAGCCCACAGAGGACATGGTGTTGCTTTAGAAATTTCAGAGGGATTCTATTAATAACAGCTAGGGCCCCAAGCTGCACTTGGATGACTGACATGGCAAATGAATGCAGCAGAGGAGGTATGTAGTATGTGCCTGCAATATAAAGTTGCTATGAGCCACAAGCATCTAATGCCAATCTGTTAAGTTTTATTCAGCATCAATAGGAAAACTAAGCAAGCTTGCTACTGTCTAGGAAATCTTGGTTAGAGTCTCCTTTGCTGACATGTGTAATATTTTCTCAGATCCATGAAAACCACTGAGGGAGCCTGTAATCAGTCTGTCAAATTTGGTAATTTGCAAATGAAACCATAACAAGATCTGATTTGGGCCCTGTGATGAGGCGGTTGCCCCACATTGGCAGTTAAAGGGTTAAAAGGGCCCAGGAATGGCAATTATTGCACAGCTGTGGTAGGCAATCAATCAGGGGCTGGCAGTCTGGTATATAAGGGAGCTGCAGGGTCAGGCAGAAAGGTTGTCTCCCTCACAAGCTAACTGATGGAGTTGGCACCCTGGATAAACTTAGTGGGAACCACAGGTAGGAGCTGGGGGTCCTGAAGGAAGGACTGTGGCTGAGGTTCTGGGGGCAGCCCTGAGGAATGAGTCAGCATGGAACAGATGGCAGCAGAGGCTCTGTGGAAGCAGACCGGGAGCAGACTTCAGAGGTGAGTCCCTGGGATGAGTGTCTGTGTAAGAGTAGGGCTGAGGGGAAAGCAGCCCAGGGAATTGAAGTGACTGGACGGAGGCGATGCTGGTGCAGAGGTTGCTGCACACTGGTTCCTTGGCCCAGAGAAGTTGGAGAGTCTAGGTCCTTCTCTGCTTCCCCAAACTGCCAGCACTGGCAGTGGATTTGTGCGGCTAAGACTAGCTGAAGAGTGGCCAGGACCAGCGAGTTGACTTTCCCCTGGAAGGGGGTTGTATGGACTGGTGCTTGGCCAGAGGTCTGAATAGCTGAGAACAGTGACGGAGCATGGGCTGTGGATGAGTAGACTACTTGAGCAATTAACAATGCCAGGAGGTGCCTGTCTGGCGGGGAGAGTGCCAGCCTGTCACAGGTCCTGTTTATAGGCATTTTACATGTAAAAATTGAGTTGATACTATCAGTACCAGACTAATTAGAAATCAACTTGGTAATTAACAAAGCTAATGAATGCAAGAGAAGGGTTTGTCAGATGGATCCATAAGTGTTGGCTGTATTGTGCAAGTGTGTTGAAGCCAAGGCGCAGTCTTCCAGGGCCAGAAAATACAATCTGGGGAGCTGTTCAGTTTTATTTTATATTTGGGAAAAACCCCTTCTTTTTTTTTCTGTGAAAATTTGACTTGATTTAACAAAGTACAAGTTATAAAATAAAGTTTTCTGAGAGCTATATAAAATATTTACAGTCCTATTGAATAAGATGTTGAACATCTGTCACCCACTTTGATTAAAGCTCAGCACATCTCAGGACTTGTGTGTCTGTGTATTTTTAAGTTGTCCCATAAGTACAGGGTTTACTGCTCTTGGGGTTTAATGATGAGCATTAATTCAGTACCAGTGTTGAGAAAGAGTTATTTCTCAAACAAATATGCTAAGTATTCAGTAAGGATAAGGAAACCAGTTCAGAAGTATAACACCTGACTCAAGCAGCTGGCAACATCCTGATCAAATCCCAAACCTCTTGAAGTTTAAAAGTGCCTTGTCTTCGCAGCCACTAAAAATATTGTCAGTCCGTTAGATAATTTCAGCTAGCTTTAAAAAATACCAAAATTCTGGCCCTTTAATCTATTGCCAGGGTTGAACATTTTGTTATAGGTTGTTTTGTTTGGTTCTTTAACATGCTGACAAGTTCCAAAGCAGTTGCCATGTTAGTCTAGTTCAGCAAAACAAACAAAGAATCCTGTGGCACTCTTTTAAAGACTAACAAATTTATTTATCACATGAGCTCTTGTGGGAGAAATCCCACTTAGTCAGATACTTGAAAATGGAGAACTTACAGAATGGGAGGAAAAAATAAAACCAGTAAACTGTAAGTGAGAGGATCAGGTCAGACTATTTTAGCAAATCAAACAAGTTGTTTTGATTCAAACAGTGTGGAACACATATAAGGAGATGGGGAGATTGAGAGAGGTGAAATTACTTTTTGTAATGAGAAAGCCAGTCCATACCTCTATTCGAACCCAAGTTAATGGTGTTAGAATTCATAGGCAAATTTAACGCTGTAGTTTCTCTTTGATTTGTAATTAACCTATTTTAGTACTGTAATGACCAAGTAGCTGGGATGAGAGTAATTCAAACTAATTTTAGTTAGTTCGACTTAACTTAATTTGAACTAGCATGGCCCCACTAGAATGCTAGTTCGAACTAGCGATGTCCATGCAGAGCAATTGCTTAGTTAGAATTAGTCAGTTGCATGAAAGTCAATCTGCCAATTAGTTCAAACTAATATGGCCACATTGACTTAATTCGAACTAACTATTTTGAATTAAGTGTTAGTTCAAACTAAGCAATCGAATTTATTAGTTCGAATTAAGGAAGCCCGTAATTTGAACTAATAAAAGCCTAGTGTGGCCAAGGCTTAAATTAGTTCGAATTAAGCTTCTTTAATTCAAACTAACTTGCAAGTGTAGACATAGCCAAAAGATTGGAGAAGACAGTCATAGAATCAGAGGGTATGTCTACACTGGAGGCTCTGTTAAGTCGACCTTGTTAAGTCGACTTAGAGTCCACACTGAAAACTCCTGTCAACTGCCTGCATCCATACCGGCATGTGTTAGGTTGACAGAAGAGCGGTGCATTGTGGGTAGCTGGGAGGGGGCCTGGAGGCCAAGTAGGTCGACTGAAGGGCTTTCCCCATCGACACTGGCTTAAGTCGACTTAATAAGGTCTACTTAAGCATTAAATAGACCTTAAGAGGTGGTGGTGTTAAGTCGACTTAAGGAAGCGCTTATGTTGACTTAATAAAAGCCCAATGTGGACGCAGGAGTCAGTAGGTCGACTTAACCTTCCTTAAATCAACCTAAGGCTCCAGTGTAGATGTACCCCTAAGGTGGACAAAATTTCAAGAAGAGGAGCATGGTCAACTTTGTCAAAGGTGGCTCACCAGAGAAGAGTGTTAAAGGGTAGAGTACTGATTCTGCTCTTTAACTAGCAAAAGGTCATTAGAGACTTCGGTGAGAAGTTTCAGTGGAGTTTTTTAATCAGGTACTGTATCAGTCATTCTTTTGCCTATGAACTATGTGAGTCTGACAGGCCTATGATTACCTGAGCCCTTCAATTTACCCATTTTAAATATTGGCACAACACTAGCATTCTTGCAATCTTCTGGAAGTTCCCCAGTGCTCCAAGGCTTACTGAATATCAAACATTAAGGGTCAAGGGGGCACCTTGACAATATATTTTAAAACTTTTGAATCCAAGTTTTCCAAGCCTGCTGATTTAAAAATGTCTAATTTTAGTAGCTGCTGTAAGAAATAGCCTTATGAATTAATTTGGAAGGAGCAGCATAAAAAAAATGAAGAGAAGCGGACAAACCTTGATGCTTTTTACAGTATGGGCTAGATTGTATTCTACATCTAGCCCTATGAAGAATGTCAAATAGAAGTGCCACACCTGAGAAAGAATTGTATCCCATTTGCCCTTGCCTTGCTGTTGACGTGAGTACACTTTTAGGCTATGTCTAAACTACAAAAAGTTAAGTCGACTTTAAGTCAACTTAATAAGGTCGACTTTAAGTCAATTTAAAATCGACCTTATTAAGTTGACTTAACAAGGTGGACTACGTCAACTTAAAGTTAAGTTGACTTAGTCCACTTTGTTAAGTTGATTTAACTGCTTTTAGGTAGACTTAACAATGTGGACTTAAATGTCCACACTGGTCTTAGGTCAACCTAAAGAAGGGTTAGGTTGACCTAAGTAGGCATCAGTCAACATAATAGGCAGTTCTTATTAAGTCGACTTAAGGAATTTCTTAAGTCTACTTAATGAAAGCCTAGTGTGGGCACAGCTTAATTTAAGTAGACTTAAGCCTCCTTAAGTCAACTTAATTTGCCAATCTAGACATAGCCTTAGATTCCCATACCAGATTCAATAAACTCCCCCCATCAGGCACTGACTCAGCTTCTTTGAACCACTTAACTAACACAATGAACTTCATTTCCTACACTTCTCTACACATTTTTGAAGGAGGAAGAGGAAACATTTCTCTGTCTAGTTGATTTTTTTTAATTAAATTTTATTTTGCATCAGGGAGATGGATTAATTAGTAGGAAACGGAGTTGATTATCAAAGGTGCTAGATTTAGCACTTTCCTCTGAAATATATGCAGTATATACTATCTGTATTTAGTAGCTACAGAAATATCTGGGATTGTATTTGTATAGTATGTTCAAGAACAGGCCAGAAACCTGTAAATACTTACACAGATTATTAATTTAACACACATGAAGACTTCCATTGAAGTCAGTGGGACTACTTGCATAAGGGAGAAAATGCATACATTTGAAGCATCTTGCTTATATATTGGATTATATTTTGTTCCATCCACAAAGTCATTATTCACATTGCAGAATACCTTTGAAATGTAATATAACTGTACATAAGACGCATTTAAATGAATGAGTGAAAGTGATGAAAATTCCATTCCATTCATGAAGTCTTTTTGACCTCTGATTCCAAAGGTGAAATCCTGGATCCATTGAAGATAATGGCAAAATTCAGGCCAAAGCACATTTGGCATTCACACCAAGCCATCATAGGCATATTTAGTATTTATAGTCAAAATAGTATAAGGCTGTGACTTCTGGCTGCATTTACACAAAGCAACTGTAATGCCTTTACACCATGGAATTCTGTTGGAGTAGGTCAACAGAAATGAGGTAGTTGGAGCATGGATATAGTTCCATATATTATATGTGCCTTTGTTAAGATAAGAGTTATGAATCTTGGATTCTCATGATGAAGTGTAATGGATTAATATAGGTCTAGATATATCTATATCAGTCTGCAAATTCTGTTCTATTTTTGTCTTTGCCATTTTGTTTGTAAAATGACCTGTGCCCTTTACTTTTGCACTATAGTTTCCATCTTGATATCTTGGAGATATAAGAAGGAATCCTTATGCTCAATAGAAGAATAAATAATGGGAAAGCCATCAAGAGTTATGAAACTTGATAGTTCTCCATTCAGATGTGTCCACCCTAGAACATTAGGCTGAATGCACTTTCAGGAACTCCCTTTTCAAAGTTTACAGGGAGATGAAGGTGGAGGAAGGAGCTAATCAATACTTGATAGGAACTTTGAATCTGTTCAAGGGGTGTCAACTGACAGAAGAAACTAGGCTGATTCTATTTCAGTCTAGATATTTTTGAATAGAAGGGCTCTCACTGGCCATAGTTGGCTGACAGTTAGAATACTGAGGAGGAGTGGGTACAGGATGTCCTTAAGACCCTGAAAGGACACTCAACAATTGTTTATGGTGATGAGGACACTGGAGGAAGGGGTTTCATATAGAAGTGTTGGCTATTTTTGTCTAGGTTTGAAATTCTTTGTGCTTTTGACTAAGTAAAGTGTGTCTTAAAAGTTCCTTTGCAGTTTGTGTATTTGCTCTAAGTGTCAGGAGTTCACCTCAGAGGTGATGTGCTGCAAACTGGATTTCTGTGTCAATTTTGGTTCACTTATTTCTGGTTCCACGTGTTTCTTGCTCACCAAGCATGATCTTAATGTACTCCTTGAGTCACATCAGAAGACCTTTTTTGTTTAGATTAATTCAGTCTTTCTGTTGCCCTTCTGCACCTTTTTCCCATCAACATTTGTTGTTATAGGTTTTTGTGACATCTTATGAACTTTCACATACTTTTTCATAGTTGGGATCATAATTGTGATAATTGGGTCTACAAATTTATCCTAACTCCCTTCTTCTGAAATAAGTATATACACATGGGATTAATCAGGAATAGTTAGTTAGGCATAGTCATTCTGGAATAGCTACTCCTTGTCAACAAGTCATTAGTGGGCATTTCAGAAAATGGGCAATTCATCAATGTACTTTTAAAAATTACTTCCTTTGTATTCCAACTACGTTGAGCAGTGGAAGGAAGACTGCTTGGAGAATACAAGTACTGATCTCTTTTGCGGAACCTTTCAATGTGGCAGGACAGTATCTCTAGTTTAGCTTTGCTAATTATTTTTCCCCAGCCATAGCTGTCCCATCCTTGTAAGTGGAACAAATTGCATAATATAAATGTACTATTTAGAGATGTAAGCAGCTAAATGTTTAAATGTTAAGCGCTTACTGTTTAGTAATTTATTTAAACATTGCCCCGAGAGGAACTGTACAAAATCTAGGCTGGAAGAATTCAGTGGCACCCACTCACTGCACAGTATTGTTCCTACCTGCATTTGGGCTGGTGCAAAGGGCTGGCCATCCAGCTGCTGGGCTTGGCAACTCCCTGCCAAGCAAGAGCTGCCCAGCTGCGGCTGACAGCAACTTTGGGGTAGCCATGCAGAGGATGGAAGAAAGTCAGCAGCATGCCGGGCCTGTGCCAATGGGGAGGTGAGTGGGACTGGGGACAGTGTTGCAGGGAGGGATGGTGGGGGTGGGGGCTGGAACTCACATGGGAAGGCAAGAACCTTGGCAACTTAGAGGTTTGGTGCTGCTGGTGGCACTTACAGCAGAGCCCAGTGGGCAAAATTGAGTGGCAGCAGTGGCTGAGGTGCACCTGGATAGAGGGTCAGGAGGGCATAGGGGATGTCCCCAGTTCTGGGGCAGGGTCAGGAGGGTGGCAGGGAGATGGAAGGGCTTGAGGTGTGGCAGGGCATGGAGGTGCTTTATTGCCCTCTCCTGCATGCTGGGAGATGGTCCACCCTTGCTTCCCAGTCATAATTTATCCTGGGTGCACAGGGTCTATCATCTCCCAGCATGCAGGAAAGGGCAAAAAAGCACCTCCATGCCCTGCCACACCTCAAACCCTTCGATCTCCCTGCCACCCTCCTGACCCTGCCCCAGAACTGGGGACATCCCCTATGCCCTCCTGACCCTCTATCCAGGTGCACCTCAGCCACTGCTGCCACTCAATTTTGCCCACTGGGCTCTGCTGTAAGTGCCACCAGCAGCACCAAACCTCTAAGTTGCCAAGGTTCTTGCCTTCCCATGTGAGTTCCAGCCCCCACCCCCACCATCCCTCCCTGCAACACTGTGCACCCAGGATAAATTATGACTAGGAAGCAAGGGTGGACGCATCTCCCTGCTCTCGCTGGTGCATCCATGGCCCCAGCCCCTCTACCTCCAGTACCCACCTCACCAGTCAAAGCCTGTGCCAGTTGCTGGAGCATGCCACACAACCTGGTGATCCCCACATCCTTCCCCATTCACCTGGGTGATACAGCTTCCACAAAGTACTGGAGAGGGCAGGGCCTTCAACCATATGTTACACCCCAGGATGGCACCACTTACTGAGAAGTACACAACATAGCGGTAGGGATGTAAATATAATCTCTCTCTTTTTTTATATATCATTCAAACATTTTCACTCTAAATCTTTGTCCAACCATTTCTCTTCCAACAAGACAATATCCCATTCCAGTAGACTTGCATCTCTTGACTATTTGAGAATCTAGACAATATACGAAAATACAATATAGATGAAGAATGCTGCATTCCTAACTGCTCCTTTTCTTGGTTATTTTCCCCATTGGTTTCAAGTCTGAGTCTGCTCTTCTTTTGCTACTCCTTTTCTGCCACATTTTTTTTTCTTGCTGTAAATCTTCTAAAAGGAAAATCTGTTGCATTAATATGAATTAACATGAAAATTAATCTCCTGTAACTAGTATTTTCATTCCCGGTGATGTAACAAGTGGTTGTGATTTCATTCATTAGGCTATATAATTTGTAAAGTGAGGTTAAATAATTCATAACAAATTTATTAAATTAACTTATTAGTTTTGATTGTTTTAGAATCAGCAGCCAGCAGATCACCCCTTTTTTCAGTCTTTGTTATTCTGACTTATTCTCTGAATAATTTCAGTGACAGTCTTTAGATACTTCATAGTGAATATTTTATCCATGCTTCAAAATATTAACTATTGGTTAGATTGGACCCATCAACCATAATATTGAATTTTTGATGTTCAAAGATGGGCATAAAGGGGATGTCTACAACGCATTAAAACACCTACAGCTGGCCCATGTCAGCTGATTTGAGATTTCAGGGCTATAAAACTGCAGTGTAGATGTTTGGGCTAAGGTGGAATAATTGAAAGATTGAGTATTGCTGGGTAGTGAGGACCTCAGAGAAAAATGGATTGTAGAGGACTGACTTGGTTTGAGTGATCATGAGCAACTTCAATTTTAAACTAAATGGAAAGATAAACTAGAAATCTGGTCATAGAAGACTAGTGTTAGAAGGGACCTCAGGAAATCTAGTACGAGCTCAGGTTCAAAGGACCAACATCAACTAAATCATCCTAGCCACTACTTTGTCAAGATGTATTTTATAAACCTTTAAGGATGGAGATTCCATCACCTCCCTAGGTAAGTCATTTCAGTGCCTCACCATGCTCCTAGTGAAAATCTTTTTCCTACTAGTCAACCTAAACCTCCTCTACCTTGAGACCATTGCTCCTAGTTCCACCATTTACTTCAACTGAGAACAGCCTAGTTGCATCCTCCCTGGAACCTCCTTTCAGGTAGCTAAAGACTGCTATCAAATCCCCCTCACTCTTCTCTTTTGCAGACTAAACAAGCCTAGTTCCCTCAGCCTCTCCTCATGTGCTCTAGCCCTATAATTTTGTTGTCCTCTTCTGGACTCTCTCCAATTCATCTACATCCTTTCTGTAAAGGGGGAGGAGGGGGCAAGAAAGTGGACATAGTATTCCAAATGTGGCCTCACCAGTTCTGAATAGAGGGAAATAATTAACTCCCTCGATCTACTTGCAATGCTCCTATTAATTCAGCCCACTGTACCAATAGCCACCTTGGCAATAAGGGCACAATGACTCGTATCCAGCTTCTTGTCCACTGTAAACCACGGGTCCTCTTCTGCAGAACTGCTGCCTAGTCCATCAGTCCCTAGTGTGCAGCAGTGATGGGATTTTTCTGACTTAAGTGCAGAACTCTGCACTTGTCCTTGTTGAACTTCATCAGATTTCTTTTGGTCCAGTCCTCTAATTTGTCTAGGTCACTCTGTGTCCTATCCCTACTTTCTACCATATCTACCACTCCTCCCAGCTTAGTGTCGTGTACAAACTTATTAAGGGTACAATCCACATAATCCTGTAGATAATTAATGAAGATGTTGAACACTGGGGCACTACACTTGTTACTGGCTGCCTATTGGACATCGAGCTGTTGATCACTACCTTTTGAGCCCAATGATCTAGCCATCTTTCTACTCACTTTATAGTCCAGCCATCCTATACTTCTTTAACTTGCTGATAAGAATATTGTAGGAGATCATATCAAAAGCTTTGTTCAAGGCAGCATATGTCATATCCACTGCTTTCCCCACATGTATAAAGGCAGTCATCTCATCATAGAAAGCAATCAGATTGATTAGACATGACTTGTCCTTGGTGAATCCATGATAACTGTTCCTGACCATCTTACTTTTTTCCAGGTGCCTCAAAATGGATTCTTTGAGGACCCATTTCATGTTTTTTCCAGGGACTGAAGTGAGGCTGACAGGTTTGCAGTTCCCTGTATGCTCCTCTTCCTCTTTTTAAGATGGGCACTATATTTTCTTTTTCCAGTCATTTAGGACCTCCCCCAATTGTCACAAGTTTTCAAAGATAATAGCCATTGCCTCTGCAATCACATCAGCCAATTCCCTCATCACTTTCAAATGAATTGCATCTGGCACCATGGACTTGTGCAGCCTTTCTAAATAGTCATCTCCACACTGATCTTTTATTTTCTTAAAAAACAAAACAAAAAACCAAAGTTATATACTGCATTCCTCTAAGAATATCTAATTTGCCTGAGTTTCAGCTAGGCATTTGGTATGGTCCCACATGAGAAATTATTAATTAAAGTCAAAGATGGGATTAATATGAGAATTGAAAGATGTATAAGGAACTGGTTAAAGAAGAGACCTTTAATGGATTATAGTGAAAGGTGAACTTCCAGGCTGAAGGGAGGTTACTAGTGGAGTTCCTTTAATTCAGTCAAAGGATAGAGAATTATTGTAGGAGTGGGTGGGTAGAGTTCTGAATTTTGCAGGAGGTCCAACTAAATGATCATATTTCTGGCCTTAGAATCTATGAATCTATAAAACATTACTATAAACTATAAAACATATTAGGCTGCATCAGTAGGAGTATTGCCAGCAGATCGAGGGATGTGATAATTCCCCTCTATTCGACACTGGTCAGGCCGCATCTGGAATACTGTGTCCAGTTTTGGGCTCCCCGCTACAGAAAGGATGTGGACAAATTAGAAAGAGTACAGCGGAGGGCAACAAAAATGATTAGGGGGCTGGGGCACATCACTTATGAGGAGAGACTGAAGGAACTAGGCTTATTTAGTCTACAGAAGAGAAGACTGAGGGGAGATTTGATAGCAACCTTCAACTACTTGAAGGGTTGCTCCAAAGAGGAGGGAGCTAGGCTGTTCTCGAGGGTAACAGAGGACAGAACAAGGAGCAATGGTTTCAAATTACAGCTGGGGAGGTCAAGGTTGGATATTAGGAAAAACTTTCTCACTAGGAGGGTGGTGAAGCATTGGAATGGGCTATCTAGGGAGGTGGTAGAATCTTCATCTTTGGAGATTTTTAAGGCTCGGTTAGACAAAACTCTGGCTGGGATAATTTAGGGGGAGTGGTCCTGCTTTTTAGCAGGGGGTTGGACTAGATGACCTCGTGAGGTCCCTTCCAACCCTATTCTATGATTCTATGATTAGTAAATTAATGAATATAAATTCTTGTACTATTTCTCTAATTATGGCTTGGATAAAACATGTGCACAAACAAAGCTTAAAGATACTTCTGTGTTTGTAGGATAGATATGTTATTATTTTAGGATAGATGCAAATTGCAAAGGGATTTTATTACAATATTTACTACAAGCTGCATCTGGATGGAGGACAGAACAGAATTCAAGAGGAGATATTTAAAATGTGTCTGCAGTATTTGTGGGGTACAGTTGATAACACAAACACATCTATCAAATGCCAACCAGTCTGCATGCTGGTCCTACTTGCTGACCTTTTAATATTGGAGATACTGGTGAAAGCTGTTCAAGGGTCCTGTATTGAGTCTTGCAAATTAGGAGCACAAAGTGTAGCTGTAACAGGATCTGATATTGGTTCACCAGCAAATTCTATACAGATGTAAATCCCAAGAGCATTTTAGCCCAATCAGTACTAAACAAATTACAATGCACCTGGATTGGGAACAAGGCAAATGAATGCGTAAGAGGAAGGATTTGTCAAATATTTTGTTACTGTTGTTTGAACTGGAGCCTCCCTGCACAGGATACTGTACAAACATACAGAAAGACACAGTCCCAGTACCGAAAAGTAATAGACCAAAGGTCCCACTATCCTCAACGAGAGCTGTAAGAATGAATATGGAGGGGACAGGATGAACAAAAGGGAGGTAGGGAGAGGACAGCCAAGAGTAGAACATGTATGCAAATTTACTCTGTGGTTGGGGGATGCTGAAATATAATGACGAACAACATATAAAATCAAATAGGCTGCGTCTACACTGGTAAACAAGTCGACATAAGCTTGCTGAAGTCAACTTAATTTACCCTGCATCTACACTACACTTAAGTCGACTTAAGCAGCTTGCTTAAGTCGACTTGACTTAATTAAAATTAAGTCGACTTTATTAAACCTCCTTTCCACTAGACCTAAGGCTTAAGTCGACTCCTTAGAGTCGACTTAGGGCTACCCCACAGCTACACTGGCTTAAGTCGACTTAGGGCTACACCAATGCCCTCCCTGCTGGGGGGGGCATGGGGAGCCTGGCATGCCCTCCCACAGGGCAGGGCAGAGCCCTGCCCACCCTGCCCCTATGCCCTGCCAGGGTCCCTGTCCCCCTTTGCCCCATTGTACCTAGGTACAATGGGGAAAAGGCTGAGCCCCCTGGCATTGGGCAAGGGGTGCCCCCCTGCTCCCGTGGACCTGCCCTAGGTCCCCCTAAGCTCCTAGAAGTCGACCTAGGTGTCCCGTGTGGATGCTCTAGGTCTACTTTTTAAGCTCCCCCCCCCCCAAAGTCGACTTTAATTTTAAGTGGAGACACACTAAGTCGACTTAACTAAACTTAGTTAAAGTCTACTTAAATTACCCAGTGTAGACATAGCCATAGAGAGGAGATATTGTGACTTAATGAAATGATTTGGCCCTATGTTAAAATTATTTTTTCTTTTATTGATGTTCTGACTTTAAATATAAAGAAAGAAAAACAAACCATGGCAAGTAGTCTCCCAGTGTTGGTAAAAACTCTAGAACAAAAAGTATCAAAAATAGAATTTAACAAGTACTTATCTAAAATGTATTACAATGTGATAATTACCAGATTAATGATCTCTTTGTTAATTATCCTACAGATGAGCAACATATTCAATGAAGTATATCACGCATACATTTTTATAGCATGGTTGTAGGGGCTTGTTTTGTCTGGCATTCCAATTATTTAAATGGATGTTTCATAACAAAGTGCTCAGTTCTCCAACCTTGCAGTCACTTATGTGAGTGAGTTTGCAGGACTGAGCTTGAAGTCTGCAA
Source organism: Pelusios castaneus (assembly GCA_007922175.1). NCBI lineage: Eukaryota > Metazoa > Chordata > Testudines > Pelomedusidae > Pelusios > Pelusios castaneus. The sequence goes on from ML685779.1 coordinate 10,410,147, forward strand.
GTTCTGTATTTGCAAATAGTCAAATTCTAGAAAGTCATTTTGCATTGCTATGAGCTTCAATGTATGCCCTTTGCAGGATATGGTGGAGTGCCATGATATTTTTGAAGTTTCTGTCATTATTTCTCAGGCACTTTAGTTTCAGTGTCTGAATGTTCTTCAATGACACTAACTGTATTTTTTAGTGATATTTTGTATTAAATATTAAAATAATAGTTATAGCCAGGAGGATCTTGCTGATCATCTGGAACCTCTATTTTGATGATTATCTGTTATCAGGACCCATTGAAGGGTTGCAACAGATCTCAGAGGTTCATGACCTTTCTTCATGACTTGATAGGAGGGGATTTTGAAACTACTTTCTGTTCTAACATAGTCACAGCATAGAATAGGCTGAAAGCACAGATCTAGAATAACTTTGAGTGACTATATAATATCTTTTTCCCCCCTTCTATTGGTGCTGTAATAGTTCTTAATGTGGGCAACATGGTGCCATACATTTATAGTCAGAACTCCTTACTAATATGCATGGAGATTTCTACTAATTGTTATGACTCCATTTGTTCTTATCCCTCTTTTGCATGAGCAAACTTGAATCTACTCCCTAACTATCCTCTACCATCTGTTGACTGCCCTCACCAATTATTCCATCTATCTCATGTCCATCCCTCCAACTACTGAATCTGCTCTTTCTGCTTCTCACTTACTTTCCAACACATACTTGACCTGGAACCTTCCTCTTGCTTCACTCTCCTTCCACCCACAACTCAAAACTCAATCCATTCAGCAGACAGGACTGCTTTTTCTGATGCAGTCCTAAATAGACTAGATAACAAATTCACTTTATCTGAACACAATTGGCCTATTATCCAAGTAAAGATGTTGCTCTTTAACCTTGAATTAGTTAATTTAACTCTTCCTTATAAGTAATTACTTACTTTTCTTTGTTTTGTATATCCTTTCTATTTAATTGGTATCCATTTTATAGTGAAGTGGCAAGGTTGAACCCAGTATTACAAGTGGGATCTTATCAATGTCATTGCCAATTGATAGATTATTTACTTCCTTAGAAGAGAGTTTACCTTGGAAAACTAAAGTTAAAAGTCCCTGTTAAAATTACAAATTTTGGATAATAATAATCCCCATTCTGCACATACTATTTGCAGAATCTCACAGTATCTGGTCAAAATTACCCACAGTTTTCTGTTGACCTTGGTTGTTAGCATAATTGTTTTCACACACGTTTTTGCTTCTGAGTGAAGATTTGGATAGCACTTTGTATATTCAAATAAATGGCTTGGCTTAAAATTTATTAGAATAATAATTTGATTACCAGAGGGTATTCTGTTCATGGCCTAGCAAAGATTTTTCCAAAACACCACATTTTTCTCTCATTGAATATACCTGGTGATCATGAAACAATAAATGGAAATAAAGACCTCCAGCTTCTGTGTTAAAATAATTAATTCTATATCTGAGCAAGATATACAGACTAGTGCTACACTAACATCTTCTAGGCCAGATCTTCTATAAATCCACAAGTGGATTGGGATTTGATATACAGTAAGAAACAATTTCTATCTGTCACCTCTTAGAACCTAGCATTTTTCCTCCCCATCAGCATTTTTATTGCTTCACCATCGATTGATCATCTTTCCTGGGAGACGCATCAAGGGATTATAACAATTCAGAAAGTTTCAGGAACCCTCCGAAGGTGCAATTAAAGCCGTGGTGTCCTTTTTCACACTTTACATTTTCATTTTACTTCAGCAAACTCGGAGAACTGAAACCTGATGTGGTGATGATTTTTGCCCACCCATCTACACACTTCATTGTCTTGATTCTGGGTAACTCCAAAGTAAAACAGACCTCAGTAAGCAGTCTCCAGTATGCCAGTTGCTGTCCTGAATAGGAAACTTGATAAAATCTATTTTATTCCATCAACAAAGAATGATTTGTTCCCTGTGAAAAATAATTATGAAAATATTTTATTTTTTTCTCATTTTCTTCTTCTCCATCCTGTTTTACATTTAACATTTCCTCTAATTGTTCTGGTAAACAAGTGTGATACTCTTGAGGTGTTGGCTCCTTCTGACCTGATGTGTTTGGAATGTGTGATGTGTCTCCATGCTTCCCAGTCTGGCTGCCTCTGGTGCTTTTTGACTTTGCTTACTTAGCTTAAGTACAAGGCCTCAGCCAGACAAGTTGATTCTTTGATTTGTTACCACTGTAGCTAGCTAGTGATTCAGCATATTTAAAGAAAATCATAAGCCTTTATAGGCTGGCCTAAATGTCTTTAGTCTAACAATAGTGAGATCATAGTGCACACCGGACTGGCAAATTAAAGAGCACAATTTTCTGCTTTATTATGTAATGGGCACTCACCCTAGCCTCCAGCATGCAATACACCTGCAGACATATACCATATGCTATTCCCAGACTTTCTTGAATTACATATAGGGCAACATCCACATATCCCTAGTCCCAAACTTGCACCCCAGAAATGGGCCATCATGTACTGTTCAGTTACATATTAAATGGTACAAGCTCATTAAGTCTATCAGTTCAGTGAAGAAATTGACCATGCACCAGCCCTTGTTAATCTGAAATGATTGCTCAAACACTCCAGCCAAAAACACACTGGTTTAGATTAAACATAAAATAAATATATTGACTGTAAAAAGAAGATCAGAATCAGTTACAAAAGGCAATAAAATATAAAATTGCAAGCTAATTCCTAAACTTTACCATGCTAAAAGTAAAAAGATTCTTACCAAAACTTTACAGCAGCTCTTGCTAACTAGAATGCTAATTAGACCTCTGAGGCCCAGCCCCTCCAATAGTTTCAATGGAGTGTCTGCACCCAAGCACGGGATATTCCTGAAAGAAGAGTATAAATAGGCGACAGTGATATCATTAGAGTTTCTTTGTCTTCCAGATCTTGGTTTTTCATATAGAGATGGGGGAAGAGAGGTAGGTGATGCAAATATGGGGTTTGTTATAAGATGCTTACATGTATATAAGAATGGTAGACAAGCTCATATAGAATAGAATGGATTGTATGTGTCTCCTACTAATAAATCAGCTCCTCCTAGTCGCCTTTTTTATGACAGGGTATAGTGACTTCGCCACCCTGCCTGCCTTCTCCCAGCCAGTTGATTTTTGCCTAATTTTCCCCTGCTGCTCCATTCTGCTATTGTGAGGGCTGGCTGTTTGGTCCACATCTTCCATCTCTTCCAAGTCATCTCCTGGAGGATGAATAACCAGTTCATCCTGCCATTCTGTAACAGTGGGACCTAACTACTCCTCTGAGACCTGCTGCTGCCATACTATTTGTCCCTGCAACGGACTCTTTGGTTCAGTCATATGTGAAAATCCCCGGTCACTTTCAAAAATAGGGAGCTGGCTGAGAAGATGTAGGATAGATGGAGCAAGCCAGACACCCCTCCCCTACAGATGTTGCCAGAAGTCCAGAATATGTTCCTCTCTTGAGTAAGCCTAGGTTTGCTGGAGGGCTAGTTGTGAGGCCTGTGGGTAAAATGGATTGTTCGTGGGTAATGGAATCACAGAAATGTCCCCTATCTGGGATGAGAGATTGTGGATAGAGTCGTTTATCACAAGTATTCTACCTACAATTTCTGGCTAGTCATGAAGTGGAAATAGAAAACTTAATCTAGACACTTTAGAACCTCAAATATGGTTCTAATTTGAGTTCATTCTAAAATAAAGATGTTTTTATTCAGTCTTTTTTTTACCTAAACTGATTTTGCCTATCACTGGTATCAACACAGAACCCAAAACAACTGGGCAGAAATGTGCTGAAAGGCTATAGAGTAAGCTTGTCTACTCCATTACTTTTCCCATCACTATGAAGTCACTCCAGTTTAAGGGTGTGTCTACACTTATAAATTAAGTTGACTGAAGCTTGCTTAAGTCGACTTAATTTACTCGGCTTCTATACTACACTTTCCTTAAGTCGACTTTAGCAAAAAAAAAAAAAAAAAAAAGCTCCTTAAGACGACTTTTGGCTTAAGTTGACTTTAGAAAGTCGACTTAAGCCAATGTAGATGTGCAGTAGCCCTAAGTCAACTTAGGGATCTTCAGGACTCCCCCACTTCCCTCCCTGTCAGGGATGGTGGCACGGAGAGCCTGGCATGCCACCCCACAGGGCAGGGCAGAGTCCTGCCCACATGCCCTGCTAGGATCCCTGTCCTTCTCTGCCCCATTGTACCCAGATACAATGGGGCAAAGGCTGAGCCCCCTGGCACTTGGCAAGGGGTACCCCCCCTGCCACCATGGAGTAGTCCCAGGTCCACTTAGCCCCTAGAAGTTGACCTAGGCATCCAGTGTGGACGCTCTAGGTCGACTTTGTAGGGTCCCCCCAAAGTCGACTTAAAATGTACATTTTCCTGAGGTGCAGGAGGAAAGGTTAAAATGTTTAAAGGCTCTGTGATTGAACTATCTGCTAAGGCATAAACTACTCTATTGAAAGGGAAGAAAACACTGAGTCCACATCCATTATAACTCAGTGCTGAGGGAATTGGCAAGGGATGTAGTCACATCACCACATCGATTTTAATAGCTTGTGAATAACTAGGGAAAGGAATGCATCGGAATTGCTAATATAATGCTTGATGCTTCCTTCCCATACTATTGGTGGGACAGAATGAGGGAAGAGAATAGGGGTACAGAACAGGTGTCTTCTCCCTCTCTGTGCACCCTGTTCAGTATCCAAAGATGATGATGGAATCTGGTTTAGTGGAGCAGAGAAACTGTTTCCTAGGTAGTTATTATTCCGCCAATGCTCATTTGAGCTCCAGGAGGGATTGTGCCCCTACCACAATTCTTTCTGGAGCTCCTACTAGGGTTGTACAACTCTGTGCTGACCATTAGTATTATGCTAAGACTAAAAGCCTCAGTCATAATAGTTTTCTTCTTGCTACTTTTCCTTCCCTTTTTTCAAAGATCAGTGGGGGAGCCAAGAAACTAAAGCCTATATGGCAAATTGAAGTCTAACATTGGGAAGTCCCAAGTGCAGCCTAGGAGAATGTGAAGAGTTCCCTAACTTAGTATGCCTACTATCCTAGCCCCAATACAGTTCACAGCAGAATACTTGGAGAACAAGACTTAAAGAACAAGGTGGGCCTGGCAATAGCTTTTTTTCACTTGATCTGCTTCTGGCAACACTGAGTGTGGATGCTCCATGTTACTTTTTTATGCCTGCCCCTTTACTTCAGCATAAGGGGCCATGACCATATCACCTCTGGCTCTGACTTTGAACAGGAGAGAAATATAGATATGAGACATAAAAAAGTGAGATTTTTCTCCCACAAGCTCATTCAATTAATAAATTTTAGTCTTTAAAAGTGCTACCAGACTCCTTATTTGTTATAATGATGTAGTAGTATTACACCTTTGACACCAAAGAATGTAGTAAAAAAATTGGGATCTTGTGGGTTGTTTCCATTTTGGGTGACTAAATGGCAAGTGTGAAAAATTGGGATGGGGATGGTGTGACAGGTTCCTAATATCAGGATCCCTGATCACCCTATTTCCATGAGAAGAAGAAACAGATGATCAAGTCCAGTATTTCTTTGGTGCAACTCTGTTTATTTACAAAGAATGTACACACAAGCTTGTTTCCCTGAACATGTAGCAATCAGACAGCAGGAGACAATTTCATTGCTCACACTTCAAAACTGCTTTCCAGCCAGCATTTTATTCAAAAGTTCTTCCTATTTGCTATTTTAAGGATCATTTTAAGTCCTTCTCTGGATGTTCATGTTTTTCTCCTGCCTTCTTTGTCTATTTCTATTGTTTCCCCGTCACACACAAATGGCTACACTCCAGTAAATAACCTGCCTCTGCATATGCCCTCAGACCTCTGAGAAACCCGTTGGGTCTTCTAACTCAAATCCTACTCCAGCCTTGCCTGTGGCTATGGGAGGAGGATCCCTATTGTCTCAGCTATTGCATGAAGGAGCTGAATTGCTCTTAACATTTTTAACCTGAATGAAGGACAACTGTTAAGTCAACCAGCTTCACTGAAGTTTCTCCCAAACCCTAGCTAACAGTATTTAGAAATGGTACCAGTTTGCTTATTCCTTTCTGTAGCCTGCAGTCCTCATTTAGCCAAAACTCCCACTGAAGACGAAGGGAGTTCCTATATAAATAAGGATTTCAGGATCAAGCCATTTTTCAAAACTTGAGCCAGCTGAGATCTAACGATATACAGTAAAAAACCCAACTTTGATTTTTTTTTCTCTTCATACAGTGACCAAATCCCAATAGCTAAGCATTGTACTTGAAGCTACTGGGATTTTTCTATGTTAATTCCTTTATTTCCTCTCATATAGCATGTAATTTTACTCTCCCTTTATATTGTTACCCCCTCTCAGTTTTTTTTTTTGTCCAAAATTTAAATCTTACATAGTTTTCCATATTTAAGTACGTTTTCAAATTATTGGCATTTCTGCTTAACTAACCAAAATATTTCTCAGAAGTTATCATACCTCATTAGTAATCTATGACAACATAGCATCATCAGAATACCTTGTAAATATTTCTTTCAGTATCATTAGTGTAGTTTGTATACATAATAAAAGTTAGGATTAAAAATATAGCAACAAGCCTGCATAAGTTAAACATACAAAATTTTAAACATACATACAAATAACTTCTCATGCTTAAATGTAAACACATATAAGTGATTGCAGAAATGAAGTTTCATTCTCTAAAAAGATTGGCAAGTTCCAATGTATTTGTTTATTTGTTTATGGGTCTTTGCAACATTGGTGAATGTTTTATAGAAACAATCTTCCATTTCTATATCATTCAGTTTAAAATGATTCATGTTTTAACCATGTGGGAAATTTTATACTATTTTTAAAAATATATTTAATGTTTATTGTAATTCATGTTGCATTTAATAATTCAGGATAAAACTTTCATTAAAATTATTTAAAACACAGTAGGGACCTTCTGAAGGAATTGACTTAATGAAAAAATCAGCCATGACAGTGCATTTCTGTTCAATTATTTCACACTTCTTAGATTATGAAAGACACTGGCTTTTCAGTCTGATAATACCACTCCACTCCAAGTATAAAGCTATAATCCACGGTCTGTCTCAATTGACTTGTTAATTGAAATAACTTTGTCCCCAAAAATGATCACAAGCCATATGGCCCATTGCCACTATTGGTATCAACACTTTTCCTGGCTCTTTTGTTTTTACTGTTCACTTCACTAGTCTAGCTGTCTGAGCTCTGTATCAGCCATCTTGCATTCTTAGCCAACTTGCCTCCTTCCTCCAGTTTTGTTAACTCAATAGCCAGATGGACAGCAAATCATTTTAGGAGTGCATATTGGAACAGATCTTCAGATTATATAAATAACTGATTTTTAGTGGAGCTACACTGATTCTCACCAACAAAAGATTTGGTCAACTGCATTTAGGATAAAGGTAGAGTGCTGGGGAGATTTTAGGGTGAATTTTATAAGTTGATGTTTTCTATTTCTTTGGAAACATCTGGCCTGCTAATTCTGTGCATGTTCAGTGGACAAGGAGCTGGACATTGTAGGGAACACTTGGGGGTTAATGGTTGCCTCTTGCTACCCTTACAGAAAGATCAAAGCCTATGGGGGGCCTGAAAACTAATGCTTGTGTTGCCAGAGGGAAGTCATTTCAATGAGCTGGCCCACTGCAGCCACTAACTGCCTCATACTATGTGCAAGTGGTGGGGAGGTGTCTCACAACCCTATATTAGTCCTGAGACTCTGATCATGTAGCTACTTATATAAAAATAAGCCTAAAACTCACCAGAATGCATATAAATCCCTCAGGTAGCTAGACATTCCACAGTTTCACTTTAAAATTGTTACATGCTGTTATTTAATGAAGTTGACAGTTCAGGAATTCCCCTCATGCCACCATGACCAGTCTTGCCCCTACCCTGGCTTCTTCCTTCCCATAACAGAGAAATACTTGACCCGCTCCACACGTTAGTCCAGTTCAGCAAAACAAACAAGGAGTCCTGTGGCACTTAAATAGATTTGTTAATCTTTAAATCACATGAGCTTTTGTGAGAGAAAAAAATACTTGTACCCATAGGATGGCATTTATATGTAGATTTTAACACCATAACTTTTTTATATGTACAGCATGGAAAGGTACATGTTTCACAACTTTATATTGGCGTACCAAATTGCATCAGAAAATTGCATTGTTTCCCAAAAGGACTGATAAATATTTAAGCAATATACATAGAAAAGCAATGAAGTGTGTTAATCAGACAATATACACACATCAGATGGATATTGAGAATGAGGAACAGTAATAATTTCCTAGCAGACAATGCATTATGAAGGAGTATTGACCTTGTGTCTTTTGTGTAGATATTTGACAGTAGATTTAAGGCTTAATGATATGAATATGCTAGAGTGGGGAGAGGTCCAAAGCTTGCCAGGACTGAGCCTCCGCACATCTGAGCTTGGCAGTCCATAACCCATGCACCTCTGGGCTTACCCATTCATTTATGAAAGTTTAAAAATTGCTTGAACTCAAACACCTCTTTCATTTCAATTTAAGGACTGTCAGATGCCGTATAAATCCTCAACAATGCACCTGTATTAAGGGAAACTATACTAGGGCTGCAAGTGAGGAGAGAACATGAAAAAAGAGAGCCAGTCACTGTTGTAGTACTAAGAAACCATGAACAATATGTCTAGGTGTCAATGCGGTGTTGGGCCATGGCCCTCGCTCTGGCCCTGCTGCTACAAAGGCAAGCATCTGTAGTTAGCATAGGAACAAGAGGCACTTCCCACTGCATTACCATTTCTGCACTCAATCTGCTTCTCTCTTCACTGCCCCAGAACACAGAATGTTCTCCTTCTCTTCCATACGACAAAGCAGAACTCCAGGGTCCTAAATCTGGCATCTATTTCTCCAGTTTTATGCTGCCCTGGTGACATAAATCAGGAGAAAAGCTGAGTCAGCCATCAACCTCTTCCCCCTTCTTTCAACAATCTTGGAATGTCACAAAGGTGATAGACTGGCCCTGTTCTGTGCTCTATTTCAGTTGATGTATTCCTGGACTCCAAGACCAGAAGAGACAATTGTGATCATATAGTCTGACTTCCTGTGTAACACTGGCCATAGAAATTCTCCAATATAGTTACTAGAGCATTTTTTTGAGGGGGGGGGGGAGGGAATCTGCACAGTTTAAAAATTGCCAGTGATGGAGAAACCACCATAACCATTTATAATTTGTCCAGTAGTTAATTAAAATTGTACATATTTCCAGTTTGGATGTATTTGTCTTCAACTTCCAGCCATTGGATTTTATTTTACCTTTGTTTACTAGAATTAAGAGCCCCTTATCAGCCCAGGGACAGTAGTTTAGCGAGAGCACTACAGCCCCCTGGTTATTTAGCCCATTTGGTCTTATTGAAGCAGAGGGTATGTTAGAGGTAGGTTAGATAAGGGCCACCTCAGGGACTTGTGTAGTCCTCATTTCTTGACTCTGAAGGGTGGGTGTGTGTGTGATATTCTATAGCAACCTCCCCAATTCCTCACCATAAGATTCACTCAGAGATTTGGCGCGTATCTTCTAGATCTCTATTTGCTTGGGCAGTTGTGCTTCCCTTCTCAAAAAATGTCTTACTAAATGGTAAACGAAAAAACAAGAGTTAGTTATACTTTGTGTCATCTACAGGGTTTATTTGATAATCTAGTTTTCACTTCAGTAGACTTCACTGTGCACATTTCAAAGCAGAGATGAAACAGAGTGGAAAGTTATAATGAAATCCCAAATTTATATATTGTGGTTATACATTTAAAACATCTTCCAATAATGAAGAATTGCAGGACATACAGTTTATAGTACATTTTTCATGGGATTTGAAATAGCCCGGAAAAATAATTCTCTGCTTGTATATAAATGCACAAGAGAGGTCATGAATTTGAGTCTGTTATTCTAACGAGTGAAAAGTGATATCATTTGGTCTCTGTGTTTACATGTAAGGATCTATCTGCAAGGAGCTCATGGCAGACTAGAGCCTTGGTCCTTGAAAATATCAACAGGGATTGAAAGTGTTAGAAGTACATTTGTAAATGGGGGCTTTAATCCAACATCAGCCACTCATTTTAATTATATCTCTGGATAACAACTGCATAATAGCTGTGGCTGTAGAAACGTTCTGGGTTAGGAAGCAACAAAAAGGGTTGAATGAACTCCTATCCTTGGGGGAGAGGTAATTGATTAATGACACACAAACAAACGTTCCAGTTTAATATAGTTAACATAATGACATTATACTCAGACACTTACAGAACTAGACTTGTTTCACTAGATACTACTTTTCTCACAGGACTAATGAATTACTGTGCCACAAGCTACCCTTCTCCTGCATCACTATAATTGAAACTGGCTGCTGACAGACTTCTCATCTCTCTTTTTATTGTTGTCTTCCTATTGGAATTTACTCTGAGTCACTCACAGGTGAATCTTTTTTCAACCTTCCTAAATATCCCAATATAAGACCAGAGTTATCCTGTTCAAAGAGGTTTATAGCTCTGTTTGTACTGCAGTAGCAACATGATGACTCTCCGCCTGAAAGAAACACTTCCAAAAGGAAAGGTCGATTCTACAGAAAGTTTGGTTGCATTCTTACATTCAAACATAAAATGCTCAGCCCAGAATTCTTTCTGGGCTCTAATTAAACCTATTAAAAGCACATCAGTTTCCTCTGATACAAATATAACCCACAAAGAAACAAAACATCAGTGATTTAAGGATAATGAGACCATAAGCACAGCCTCAATATTTGAGTTACAGTTCACATTTCCATAATCTGTGCCCATACAGTACTACAGTGTCAGAATAAATAGCTTTGATCACTACCTGAATTTGCGTCAGTCTTGCAGTCCTATGGGAAAGGCTCTGTATTTCTCCACTGACAATGCTTATAAAAGATAATGCACTTCTTGGTTGTATAGGTAAAATTTTCAAAATCCCGGCATGCTAAAAGTCAGAGAGATTTAGGAACCTAGGTAATTTAGATGTTTCTAAAAATTTTATCTGTTTTCCATTGCCTCCCCACAGCCCGGCAATGATCACAGGACTGCGTGCTGTCAGTTGGATGCTCTTGTGTCACTGCTCTGCCAGCCATCCCAGCCAGGAATGTTGTGGGATGAGATGGGGGAGTAGACTTTGGGGCCTGAGCTATTGCAGGGGGACAGAGCTCTGTCTATAGCTACACCTAGCTCCCTTGGGATCTTTGTGGTTTCCTGTGGATACATCAGGTTGAGGGTGATCCTGTGCCCTTTGACATTTCAAGAGTAGATCCAGAATTTTTTTTTAACATGCTTTAAGTATACATGGACTGAGTGAGCAGAGGAACGGATGCATTGTATCCAACACTGAAGCATAGAAAAATAGATTTTTTTTTTCTTTATGTGCATTCATGAGTAAAAATGATAGCTTTACTGTGTGTGTGTGTGTGTGTGTGTGTGTGTGTGTGTGTGTGTGTGTGT
>ML685779.1:10421689-10457216 GCA_007922175.1 Pelusios castaneus
TGTGTGTGTGTGTGTGTGTGTGTGTGTGTGTGTGTGTGTGTGTGTGTGTAAGAGATTTTGGATAACTAAATTGATGGGGAAATCTGCTATTTTTGCTTTAAAAGGACATACTTTTGTCTGCAAAAGCTGTCTTCATTTAAAAAAAAACTGGAGAAAATGGGGTGGGGATGAGAAGATGCAGTGACCATGAAAGCTATAAACACATGGCTTTTTAAGGATGATTTGTTTTAATTTTTGCTGACACATCTTCTTTCATGCTGCCCTGACCTTTTCTCCCCTGATTCATCATCTGCCCTCTTCTGTTCACTGTATTTACAAAGCAATATATTAATGGAACCAGTAGTGAATTCCTTATGCAACCAAAATTCACACTGATCCTTCAGTAAGCTCTGTGTGGGTGGAAGCTTTAATTCTCATAGAACCTCATTGACTTCTTGGCAGGATCAGCTTTAGCGTGTTAAGCACCACAGAAGCATGCCCAGAATGCATAACCCTCCTTGGGCTCTATGCAAATGAGGAAAAAATAAACATATTGGACTCTGAGTATTGGTTAATACAAAGTTCCAAAGACTTAATTCTCTAGACCTGTACTAATAGAGTACTAAGTGATAGGGACACCCCTGTATTTGCAGATTCCAGAGCATTCTTTTGGCCTGAAGATGTTATAATTTAATACAGGAAAATGAAAGAGTTGCTTTCAGTGCTTTGAAGTTTTGAGAACTGGAAAAAAGGAATTATTCAGATTCTTCAGAAGAAATGCATCTTCACAGCATTGCAGAGGATAAAAGAATTTTCTATTGTATTAATCTTCTGCCAAATTAAACAAGCACTCGCATTGATTTGAACTTTTAAAAAATAGAATTACCTTCTTTTGACACTTTAGTCTGACATAAACAATAAAACTTTTCAAAATTAATATACAAGGCAGCTAGTAAATATGTATGCTGCAGACAATACTATAATGTTCAAAGACAGATAAGGAAGAATTTGAGTGTTTCTCAGTGTTCTATTTTCAACTATTGGATCTAAAGTCATTTTTAAACCATGTATTAAGCAACCCAAGAGTGTAAGTAAAACATTTTCCAGATAATCCTAAAAAATGATTTACTTAACTTCTAAGGCTGCTTGATTTGTGATTTCTAGTGTCCATTACAAATAAATGAATACATATGTAAGCATATGCTCTTAAAATGAAAAATACAGAAATTGTAATAGGTCACTGTTGAAAGAACCTATTTTTGCAAGATTTCTCAATAAAATAAATTCAGTATAACCATGTTTTTGCCACTATGTGCTCTTGTTTTGCACCATAAACATTTAACAATGAATCTTGTATTAATTTTTTTTTTTTTTTAAAGAAAATGAAAAGAACTCTCATCCATGTGGAGAAAAGGCTTAACCGCTTTCCTAGTTATAATTAAAGAGTTTTGTTCAACCCACTGTCTACAACCTATATAATTACAATCTGAAATAGCATTTCAATAGAGCTGAACTACATAATAAAACTTCTTTAGCATGGTAATTAACCAGGTTAAATGCCATTTCTATAGTACAGCAAAATTATTGTTTAAATACACCTCCAGTAAGACTGAATTGACAGATAATCAGCAGTAAAATGTATTTTTATATATGTTATGGTCTGCCTTAATATCTTGAATATAATTATCCTTGTAAACTTTGAGACTTTTGAAATTAAATATATTCAAAATTAATATATTTGGATTTTAAATATCAAGCAAATTATAATAAAAAGAACATATCTTTGCATCAGTATGAAGTATACATCGTCTTCTCCACTCTGTATTTGAAAACTACAGTAGAAATTAAATGCATAAAAGCTAATAAATACTAAAAGTATCTGTCAGATAAACCTTGAGAGAAATCTGTTCTTTGTCTCACTGTTTGAAGGCACAACATTACATCTTCAAGTGAGGTTAATGTATTCTTTTCGGGCCAAAATTGTAATCCCTAGGGCTCAATTATGAGCTATCTTGCATACCCACACGTGGGAACAACAAAGTGTAAGGCAGGTATCAATGTGGAGGGAAAGCAGTCTCTACAGGGATACAGCTTCTCATCCCACATATTCTCCATGCTACTTCCATTTTTCTCAAAACGTGACTGTTTTCCCTTGTGACCCATACAGCTTAAAGTAAACCACCTGAAAATGCCAAGATCAAGGCAGGCTGCAAAAGGAGAGTAGAGTCTCCCCAACTAGTGACTTATTCTGCAGTTAGATTCACCAGCCAAGAACAAACAATGCTTCTGATTCCCCCAGTGGTTATCAAGATGCTAAAACAAGAAGCCACACAGCTCCCTTTATTGCATTTCAGTCTCTGGATCCCAATCAGCCATGAGGTCCAGTGAAGAGATGTGGTGTTTAAAATGCTACTATCTTTACAGAAAGCTTTCCTGATCAATACAAGTTTGGATCTTACCCAAAATATCTCACTGCTGGGTAATCCTTTTTTTGTTTGTTTGTTTGTTTGTTTGTTTGTTTGTTTGTTTGTTTGTTTGTTTGTTTGTTATAAAAGTAAAGAAACAAGATGAGGGGTTAAATGGTTAAAGCAATTAAATATGTACAAATGACTTCAAAGTCCATATGTGCCAGAGTCTTCACAGAGTTGTGGAGTTTGCAGGCTTGTATGAGTGGATTCCTCTTGAATACATCTAGTACCTAGCTGGGCCTCAGTTCTGTTTCACAGTTTCTAATGTACAATAGCTGATCTAGAGGTAGGGAGCAGGACTGAAGAGAAGATGGAGATGGTGATGGTTTATAGTTTCTGCCATGTGCTTGTACAACCTGTGTTTCAAAAACAAGCTCCTAGCACATGGGCAGGGAAAAATTCTTGAGTTCCTGTTCACAGGTGTGATCATATGTTCTAATGATTCCGGAGTAGCACCTGTCCTCTTTCCCTGGACACATAGCTGATGGCCCATGACTAGCCTTCAGTCAGGCTAGTGAGTGCGGGCGCTAATCCGTTGGGAGTGTCACCCAGTAGCAGAGAACAAGTCCTAAACACAGAAATATCACATACATGCATAGCTTACAATAGAATACACACAAATGAGTTTATCACAGTGCGTTTTTTTTTTTTTTTTTTTTTTAAAGTGCTGGTACACTGGCAGGAATGGAGTTGGGGGGAGTCAGCAAGGGAAAGGAAACCCACTCCTTTCCTCTGATCCTGGCCTCCAGTGGTGTCATAGCATCAAAACCTTTTTGGGCAAGGGGCCACGTTCAATTTTCCAACTCCCCCCCACCACCACCACCACCACCACTGGCTCCCAGCAGCCTTCCTAGGCCCTGCCAGCTCCCCGACACCCATGGGTCACTTCCCCTACCCGGCCACTGGCTCCCTGACACCCCTGACCCTTCCCCACCTGCCTGCCAACTCCCCAACACTTCTGACCCCTTCCCCTCCTGCCTGCCGGCTCCCAGACACCCACGGGTCACTTCCCCCACTCAGCCACCAGCTCCCCAACACCTCTGACCCCTTCCCACTGCCAGCTCCGTGATTTCACCCCCTCCCCCCAGGTCCCTTCCCCACCTGCCTGGTGTCTCCCTGGTCCTCCAGCCTTTCCCCCTTACCTGGCTGGAGGTCAGGCACCTCCAGAGTCACTCCCTGGCCAGGCTGCTCCTGCCCCGAGCCACACATCTAAGCATACTCAGGGGGGAGATTTGAAAAGTCCCCAGCCTGGCTGCAGCTCCCAGGCAACTACGGGCCAGATTCCAGACCCTAGTGGGCCAGATTCTCGCCCATGGGCAACAAGTTGGACAAGCCTGCTGTCCCCTGCCAGCCCCGCTGCCCAGCTGGGGTCAGTAGCAGAGGAAAGGAGATCCGCTCCTTTCCCTTGCTGATCCCAGTTCCCAGGGCCGGCCAGGGAAAAATAGGTGCTGGTATGCCATATCGCTGCGTACCAGTTCAAAAAGAGCCCTGGTTTATCATATTAGTAAATCATAACCTTTCCAATGATAACTTACATGGCATATTTTGCAATATTGATATAAATAATATTATAGATGATCACCCCTAATCCAGACAGCATCACACTAGTCATGATCATTAAGTTATATTCCAGTAACTGGTAGATGACGAGTGAATGTAGCTATGCTAACAGTTCAAACAACCAGTGCCTTATTATCTGGCGTATAAAGTTGTACTCCTTTGTCTTGGTCAGTTTTTTATACATTTGTACTTGTCATTATAATGATTTTGACCTGATATAATAAGAGTGCTGTTATGTGTTTACTGGGAGCCTTTGAGAGGGCTGTTGGAAACAAGTGAGTTTGGTGCATAGTGATTTGCTTCTACCAGGAGGGAATGACTTTTAACATGGATTAACAGTACCCTCACTACTTTAGAGGTTTAAAAAAAACCACTTTTGCTGCTATTTGTGAGTCCCAAAAGAACATTCCATCTTTTCAGGGTCAAAATTACAATCAAGCTTTTTTATAATTGTCATTTGGACTACAGAGCTGCTCTAAAATGCTTTGGAAAATAAGACCTATGAGGAGAGAGAAAATTAGTATATTCACTGTAGGAGGGAGAGGGGGACAATTGGGAGGGAAAATAATTGTCCACAGACATATAAAGAGAAGATATGAGGAAAATGATCAGTTAATAGAGAAAGTCAGAAATATAAATAGTGAGATTAAGCTGTAGTGAGTTGTTTAGATTACATACTGAGAGGGGGAAAACCTGTTACTTTTTAAGAGTTATGAAGTGGAACAAGTGGATAGAAGAGAATGTACAGAGACAGCTAACGGACATTGTTAGGAATAATTAAATCAATTCTTTCAACCAAGGGGGATAGACTTCATGACAAACCCTCTACACCAAGTTACTCTTTGCTGTCCTAGATATAGATTTTGCCCAGCCCCTGCATGAATGCAGAAGGATGGCAAAGATGCATGGTTTCCTCCATGTTTCTGACACCTGCACAAGTGCTAGATACCTAAAGGGCTATGGAAGGTGCAGCATGAAGGATCTTCTTCCATATCTGGCCATGATTCTGCCTTCATCCTGCACCTTCCATGTTCTTCCTCTGTGTTCTGCTGACTAGATTAACGCAATATGAATGTTGGTGTGCTTACAGAGAGGTTTGGGAGGATTACTGGCAGAGTCCACCATAATTCTTCCAAGGGAGCTGTTGATTCCTTCCTAAACTTTCAACGCTTCTGACAATGAACAGGGTCTACGCTACTTCACAAGGGTGCATAAAGCATTGCTGGCATTTAGTATCTATTGTCCTATCAGCTTCTTGTTCAGTGGAGGAGATCGAGTAAGACATGAAAATCCTTACTAAGGTGAGTTTCATGTACCAGTGACATGAATGTTCCCATTGAAAAATCAAGGGAATTACTTGCATAAGTAAGTTTTCCCCTCCTGAATCAGGGTTGGAAGGAGTGAGATCTAGGTGATGAACATATCATACTTTAAGGCTAAAATTAAATGAGCTAATTACAGTGATTTACAAGAATCTAAATATTGGTACAATAAACATTTTAAAGAAAAGAGACTAATGCAGTAAACCAAACTCATGAAGAAGGATGAATGTTTTACCTACCTGTAAAAACAAGTAGTGACCTGTGGCACCTTAATGACTAACAGATTTCTTGGGGCATAAGCTTTCATGGGCTGCAACACACTTTGTCGGATGCATGAAGTGAAAACTACAGTTAGGAAGTATATACACACATGCAAGGGTCAGAAACATTACAATGGGGAGGGCAAGTGCTAACAAAGTCCATTCAGTTAGGATAGATAAGGCCCATTCACAACCGCTGATTTAAAAGGTGAGACAGTGTGAAAAGGGACCATACCTTTTGTAATAACCATTCCAAGTCCCTATTGAGACCCAGTCTGATTTTTGTCAAGTTTGCATATGAGTTCCAGCTCTGCAGTTTCATGCTGAAGTCTGTTTTTGAATTTCTTGTTGAAGTATGGCAACTTTCAAGTCTTGTACAGAGTGTCCAAAGAAACTGAAGTGCTCTCCTACCGGTTTATGGATGTTACCAATTTTTATTTCTGATTTGTGTGCATTCATTCCTTTGCATGGTGATAGTCTGGTTTTGGCCAATGTACTTGGCAGAAGGGTATTGCTGGCACATGATGGCATATATCACATTAGTAAATGTGCAGGTGAATGAGCTCCTGATGGCGTGGCTGATGTGGTTAGCACCTGTGATGGTTTCATTAGAGTCGATGTGTGGGCAGAGTTGGCAATGGGGTCTGTTGCAGGGATAGGTTCCTGGGTTAGTGTTCTTTTTGTATGATGTATGGTTGCTGGTGAGTATTTGGTTCAGGTTGGGAGGTTGTCTGTAAGCAAGGATTGGCCTGCTTCCCAAGGTTTGAGAGAGTGGGGGATCATCTTCTAGAATAGGTTGTAGATAATGATGTGTTGGAGAGATTTTAGCTGGGTCTGTAGATGATGGCCAGGGCTGTTCTGTTTTCTTCATTGGATCTGTCCTGTAGTAGCTGACTCCTAGATACTTACCTGGCTTTGTCAATCTGTTTTTTTTTTTTTTTTTTTCACTTCTCTAGGTGGGTACCATAGTTTTAGGATGTTTGATAGAGATGCTATAGGTGTTTGTCTCTGAGCAAATGAGGTTGTATCTTGGGGCTTGGCTTTAGAGAATGGATTGTGTAATGTGTCCAGGGTGGAAGCTGGAGGCATGAAGGTATTTATTGCAGTCAGTTGGTTTTTGGTATAGGGTGGTGTTAATGTGACCATCCTTTATTTGTATGGTAGATCTAGGAAGTGGATTTCTTGTGTGGACTGGTCCAGGCAGAGGTTGATAGTAGGATGGAAATTGTTGGAATTCCACTGGGATTCTTCAAGGGACTCTTTCCCATGGGTTTAGATGATAATGTCGTCATTGTAGCATAGATAAAGGAGATGTACCTGGGAACAATATTTGGGGAAGCGATGTTCTTAGTCATCCATTAAAATGTGGGGCCATGCAGGTGCCCATAACTATCCCACTGACATAACATGTAGATCATCTACCAATCTGAAGTAGTTGTGGGTTAGGACAAAGTCACAAAGTTCAGTTGCCAGATGTGCTATATACAGGTGCCCAATGTACTTTTGATTACAGAACAGTCAAATAACTAAAACAAAACAAACAAACAAAAATCAATTGATACAACAAATCTGATCCCAGTATAAGATATCAGTGGAACAAGTTATAAATGCAATCTGCATTTAAATATTTGTCATGAAAAATGGCAGGCACTCTTGTGCAATTCCTGTAGAGCTATGGTTACCGTACGGTACTTGATTATGCACTGGAACACAGTGTATCGTTTACAGGCTCCAAAACAGAGAAAAAGGTGTTTGGTTTTTTTTTGTTTTTTTTGTTTTTTTTTGTTTTTTTTGAGGATTCAAAGTCCAGTGATCTATATTTAAACCCTTCTTTGAACTAACTGCTTTTGTAGCTGCCAACAGGGAAAAAAACGTTTGCATTTTTTGCATAACACAATATTAATTTCTTTCAGCCAGAAAAAAAGAAATATGCATTTATTCTTTTAGATAAAAAAAAACTTCTCATTTTAGGGGAATTCTTAACTTTGCACTATTTAACCTTTATGTTGCATTTAAAAAACAGTTCATTTAGGTAAGGCACCTCTATATTCTCATGTTTGTATATATAAAATTACTATTTCTCACGGTTTCAAATTTGCTGTTTTAAGTAACTTCGGTAATAGGGTATTTTAGTTAGAATTTTTAGATCAGCAGTTTCAACTTTGGCTGACTACTCCAGTTTAGGAGAAATTAACACATGGAGTTGAGAAGAAAACTCAGCATTATGGTGTTCAAGGTTTTGAAGAATCAGTTGTGAACCTCAAAACTGGTATAAAGATGGGCTAAAACTTATTAAAAAAGTGTCATCCTTTGTAGTGTTTTGCACTTCATAGATAGCTAGATAGAGTTTGCCCAGGAAAGTCTGGTACCTTTCATGCTTTCTGTGTAGTTACCTGTTGGGCCTCTTTTACCCATTTTTGTAATCTTTATGGAAACACAATGGAAATTGAAGTATCTTATTTTGTTTTCAGTATGTTGTACTATACTGATCCAGGGCGGTCTGGTACCATGAGTACTTTCCAAGATTTCATGTATAGTAGTTTACAATTATTTATTTATTGCACATATTATTAAGACATCATTGCTGTAGCATCAGATATGGAATACAGCAATCCTTTGCACCTTGTCAGAAGGTTGTAATTGCTTATAAATACACAAATCCTTTTTGGGCAAGTGGGACGCAGACATAAAATCAGATCACCTTGACATTAACAGTTTTAGTGGAGAGTGTTTTTATTCCTTGATTACTTCTACCACCGTACTTGCTATACAAATTCACACTGAATTAGTCATGAGGCTATCCGTTAGCCTTACTTCTCTGACTTGTGGAATCATCTATTTCTGTTCCCTTCTCTATAAGACTGATGGAAAATTCGCTTTTCCACAATAGTGTTATGAGTTGAAATGTCAGCTATTCATACTGGTCTGTGAGTTTGACTCCTCCTTGAGCATCCTTAAAATGTCCTTCAGTTATTACTTTCTCAGACTGATGAGACAGTTGCAGTATTTACGACCCTGTCTGCTTTCAAAAATCATAAGTTAGGCCTCAAAAAATAAAGTTTTAAGATCATGTGTTTTTTAAGAAACATAACATGTAGGCTCCTTTTATTTACAATCTGGCTTTTGATCCTTCAGTATTTGCCAGGGGCACATTTTCAAGCTTTTCTCTCAGCCATGAGGGTGAGAGACTTTTTTTTTAAATGAAATCTGAGATTTTCATATAATCACTTGGGCTATGTCTACACTGGCAAGTTAGTTCAAATTAAGGAAGCTTAATTCGAACTAATTTAAGCCTTGGCCAC
Organism: Pelusios castaneus; assembly: GCA_007922175.1. NCBI lineage: Eukaryota > Metazoa > Chordata > Testudines > Pelomedusidae > Pelusios > Pelusios castaneus. The sequence goes on from ML685779.1 coordinate 10,430,581, forward strand.
ACTAGGCTTTCATTAGTTCAGATTAAGGGCTTCCTTAATTTGAACTAATAAATTCGATTATACCTTTCAAACTAACCCTTAATTCAAGTTAGTTAGTTTGAATTAAGTCAATGTGGCCATTTTAGTTTGAACTAACTGCTTAGTTCGAACTAACGGCACATTGAGCTTAATGCAACTGACTAATTCAAACTAATCAAGTGCCATGCATGGCATTTGCTCAGTTCGAACTAAAATTCCAGTGGGGCTATGCAAGTTCAATTAAGTTCATTTGAACTAACTACAATTAGTTTGAATTAGTTAGTTTGCATTAACTAATTAAAACTAACTTTGGTAAGTATAGACATAGCCTTGGTCTTGGGAGCCTGAGCTTTTAAGTAAAATATAAAGTATCACAGGACCTGATAAAATCATGTGAGTTGCAACATTGCAGCAGGGTGACAGAGAAGGGGCAGTTGGAAGGAAAATGCTGTTTTCCTTAACCCACTGTAGAAGCAATTCAGGAAATGTCTCCAAATCATGGCAATTGGGAGATTGTCCTCTTCTGACCAGAGAAGCAGGTTAAAGGATTTCAGACAAGTGGGCTGGGACAGAAATGATGTACAAAGTACACTTAATCTGGGTACACTATGTTTGCAGCAGGGTCCTGGACACTGGCCATGTACACACTACAAGAGGGCTGTTGCTGCACAAGAAGCAGCATTTGTGTGTGTACGCTCTGCTTCTTATCGCGTGGTAAGGAGTCTTACCACGCAATAATTTGTATTGTGTACAAGGCCATTGGTAAATCTTTCTAAGGACTCCCAGGAGATCAGAACTAACTCCTAGGATATGCTGCTCTGCTCCTAGTCATGTGGGCTGTCTTGCATAATGATACATTTTCCCACCACTAGACCAATTATAGTCTCTTTAGCAAAATCTGAGACTCTTCACACACAAACTTTTTCAAATAATCTATTGCTTGTGAACACAGATGTTAGTGAAACATCACATTTAGCAGACAGAGTGCAAATAGTGTTTTGTCCATATATAAACATTATATGTAGGTGTACCTACATTGCACTTGCTTGTCATGCACCAATTGTTCTTGTGGACTCTACTGCCATCCACTAAAAGCTCCTGAGGTTCCTTTAATTTTCTTCTATTTGAAAGCTGGGTAGATAAAAGCGCAGTTTGAAAATTTAAGCACACAATAATATGGTCCGAATGGACAGAGTGCCCAGAAAGCAAGTGAGTGCAAGATAAATTTACAGCCCAGCTTGCCACTCGTTAACTGTTTACATCAGCCCCTGGTTATATTTGATATCTAATATTTAACATAGCAGTGTTGAGATTCTATTTGAAGAAAAATACTTCAACACAGGGGTGTCACTGGCCCGAAAAAAGGTTCGGGGCCTGGGCCCAGGGCCTGATGCCTGCCCCCTGCTGCACCAGACCCACCCCCTTGGGCTCAATCCGGCTCCCTAGACCCAATCCAGCACCCAGGCCCAATCTGGTCCCTGGTTTCCAGCTGGGGCTCGGATTGGGCTTCTGCTGCCCCCGGCTGGGATCAGGGTTGGCCCCGGATCCTCAATGCTGCAGGCAGCAGCCTGGCCCCAGGTCCTTGCCGGACTCAGGGACTGTGCCCAGTGCCAGCAACGCCACTGAAAGCAAACAAAAAAATACACCTCTGGGTGAGGGGAATGCATTATGATTGATGTGTGTAGATCAGTGGTTCCCAACCTTTTTGCCTTGAGGGCCACAAATATAATTTTTACAACCCTGAAGGGCCACCAGTCTATTTAATTAAAATTCAATTAAGTAAATTTATTATTTTTTTCAATTATATTGAATAATTAATTTAACTTAATTAATTAGTGATTTTTAATTAAACATTTATTTAGTGAAAAACAAATTTTAAATTTTTAAAAAAATTTAGAGTCCTGCTCCTTCCATATGATGGGTGGCTGAGGGAACTGGGACTGGGCAGGAGGAATGAGCAGCAGTAGCCGCCTGGCTCCTGCTCCCGGATTCATGCCAGACTTGGATTCCGGCTAGCAGCCATAGGCTGGCTCCCAGGACCAGGCAGTAAGCGGCCACTGCAGCCCAACTCCTGCTCTGGGCTGCCTGTGGGAGCCGACTCCCAGCTTGCAGTTGCAACCTCTCCCTCCTCTTCCCCCCACCAACCCAGGACCAGGCAGTATGAGACCCAGCTTGCAGCCACAGCCTGGCTCTTGGCTCCATGCCAGGAGCCGGACTGCGGCCGCCCATCCCCCGACCAGGCAGTAAGCAGATGCTGCAGCCCAGCCGGCTCCTGCTCCAAGTTGCATGTGGGACCTGGCTCCCAGCTTGCAGCCACAATCCTGCTCCGGGCTCCATGCTGGGACCAGGCATGGAAAGCCCACAACCCGGCTCCCAGGCAGCAGCAGGCAATTTGAAAAAGTCCCGTGGTCCAAACTTGACCTGTGGGCAGTGGTTGGGAACCCATGGTATAGATTGTTCTACTGACTGAACTCCTGTATCCATCAAATAACTGTGTAATGCACTGTCTGAGATGATGGGGGTAATTCACCCCAGTGAGAGGGGACAGACACCATCTTATATAATACTTAATCCCTCCATGGTAAGACTTTACAGAAGTGCATCCTGAAATTCATATAATTGGAAACAATTTATTGAGACAGCTAACTTTGTAATTTTGAACTGTTAATTTGTATGCAGAGGACTTAATTTTGTCTTGTGGTATAGAAGTGAGTCATACATTTCAAGTAAAATCCATTTTAAATTAGCATGGGAGAAATTAATTTAAATGGGAGCTGAAAGGGAGTCGATGTGCATTGCTTAGAAAGTACCCTCATATTACACAACAATGACAACCAATAGAAAAGAGCAATCTCCATAACCCAGCACTTGGCCACTTGTGTGCTTTTGTAATCCATTTGCCTAATAAAGAGCGAGATTTCTTTAAGAGATCTGTTGTGGTCAGGAGAGTGGGGGTCAAAGGCAATAATTGCCTGGGGCCCTGGTGATTTTAAATGGGCCTGATGATGGGCCACAAGTGAAGCAAGCTACTGATCCTGCCTTTTCTGCCTGTGGCTCCGTCCGCATTCTACCCTTGAACTGCCTCAGGATCCAACTCTTTCCCTTCCCCTAAACAGCACGGTTAGACTTTAATGTTTTTTTCTGTCTTTGTAGACTTTTCTCTGTCAGGTCTCTTTTCTCTTACAGCTTGGATACTTTTCCTGCCAGTAAGTTGTGGCATGAAACTCAAGTTAACTCAAGGACAAGGATGCTGTGAACAATCAGTAAGGCAGTGGCCAGCTGCCTATTGAGAAATTTTGGCTTAGATGGGAACAATACATTTCTGACTATTTGTAAGGACCCTCCTCTCCATCCCATCCTCCCACCCCACCCTAAATGTAGTCATAAGGCCTTTAATGTAATTAAAGCATCTCTGCATTGGTCATTGGAACAAGTCTGTACTTGTAAGTAAACAGGTAAAGAATTCCAAGTGGATTATTTAACTGACAAAGAAGCATATTATTTGACCACTGTAACACCACCAATTTGAAGCTGTCCTGACAGTCTTCCCAGTACCGTGAATAAACCTTTTCAGTATTATCTATGTTGCCTGATTCTTGGGGAAAAAATCTTTCTGGCTTATCAGCACCTTTTCCACTTGGCCTCCTTGCCACAGCATCCCTCTTTCCCACTCAGCCCCCTCACCATCGCTCACTGCAGGTATCTCACCGCTCCTCCCCTTTCAAGGGTTACTATATTTGAACTTCCCAAAAGTAGGACACTCTTGAGAGGGGATGATGGGGGGCTCTGGGCAGTGAGTGGGAGTTTGGGGGGCTATGGGTGGAATGAAGGGGCTCTGGGCTGTGAGTGGGAGGCCGGGGAGGTTTGGGGGTCTCTTGGTGGGTGGGACCAAGGCTGGTGAGGCAGTGATGGTTGGGAGGGCTGGAGACACTGACCCGGGCCTCGCTCTTGTCCTTGCTGTGGGCTCAGGCAGCACCATCCAGGCTGGGCATAGCCTCAGCTGGCGAGCTCTCGCAAGGGGCATATCCAGGAAAAAATGGGCGTATGGTAACCCTACCCCCTCCCATCACTGCTTTGCAGGTCCCTCCTCAGAACCCACTGTGACTTTCCAACTGGTGGAAGTGGTGTCTGGAAGAGAGTAGGGGATTGAGCTGGGGGGGAGGGGAGAAGAGGCAGGATCTGGGATGGAATGCAATTGTGGTGGCAGGGCCATCCTCTGTGCGGTGGGGGTCAGGGTGGGGGTGAGCAGGGTGACCCCCCTGGGTCCCACAGTTCGGTGGGCCCCATCCTGCCTTCGGTAGCATTTTGTATCAGCCCACCCCTGGGGGCCAACCAGCTGGCCCAGGGTGGGGTGGGTCCACAGCCCAGCCTCTGGACTGACCTACCCCTGGGTGGTGTACCCTGCCTGCAGGGCAGCCCAGGCAGCCCGGGGGTGGGGTGGGATGGGACCACTGAACTGGCCTCAAGCCTCGGGAAGGAGGGGAACAGGGCAATTGGCCCTGCCTCCCACCCCCAGAGTCAGCCCTGAGTGGTAGGGTGTGGGGTGGAGCAGGAGGGGGATGTGTGTGGGGCTATGGGTGGAAGAAGTGGGGTGAGGAGTTAGTCTCCCCAAGTAGAAACTTCAGATGTGGCCCAGGTTGTAAATTTCAGTAATCCCTTTCTAGGGAGGTGGGTGCCATTGAAAGTTCTGCCCTGGACCCTGGAGTTGCTGTTGGCAGGCTTAATTGTAGCATAGGAAAGAGTTGTCTGGGAAATTGTTGTTAAGCAGATGCACATTTAGCTCCCTATACTCAGAAGTTCCTGGAACTGGATCTTGGGTCTGGTAGTTTTGAGTATGCTGAATAGGTTCCCTGTTGCTGGACTCAAACTCCATAAGGGCAAATAGTTGGGGCAGTTGCTTTGCAAAATGTCATGTGCCCTGTGTGTATTGAGAGAAGATGAGCCCAAGAGCAGAAAACTTTTTGAAGCATTTTGTGGAAAGTCACTGATATTGTTAACCCTCCAACAAGGAAGTCCTGGCTGTGTTAATTATAAAAATGGGAAATTGAGAGGAAAAAAAACTTAAAAAAAAAAAATTGCGTGCTTTGAATGTTTGATTTTAGCCAAACTGTTTTAGTTAAATTGACTCAACTAATAGGATTCATCAACTTTTCTCTTATTTAAATGTGATAATGAGAAAAGTGTCATTTATTTTGCTATTCTGAGTTTGTATTTTTTTGTAAGTTTAAAAAAAAAAAAAAAAAAAATCTGTATGCTTTACTGAATGGTTGGTTAATTAGTTCGCTGATTAGGTAACTGAGTGATTTCAGCAGAGGAGGAAGAGGAAAAGTCTTCATGGATTTCAGCTGAAAATTTTTACAAGCAAGTGGGGGGAAGATGTTTTCAACCCAGCAGTTTGCATAGATTTTGTGATTGAAGGCTCTAACTGTGACTCAGGTAAACTTTTGGGAACTCTGCATTTCTTCTCAGTTCATAACCATGAGGACTGACCTGTTTAGATTTAATTTGTTTTCTTTATATATGTTTATGTATAACTTTTAGGATAACCTATGTGGCTTATAAAATAGCTATATTTTATAAAGTTGCAACTTAAATCCATTCCTTTTGTTCTTTTGGACTTGATTGTGGGGAGGTTGACATGTGCAGTCCTGAAAATCCTCAGTGACTGAATTTAGGGTCTCCAGGTGCTTTTATATTGGATTTGGGTTGGGGGGGGGGGGACAGACTGGAAATCAATGATGTAAACTCCTGTCCACCCAAAGGTTAACACTTTCATCAAGTTATCTTTTTCAACTAGTTTCTTCCGTATCATCTTTATAGATGGCACATGCCCACTAGTTTTTTCATAAAAGAATTAGATGAGAAAAAATTGCTATTGAAGTACAGTGGATGTTCAGGAAAACAAACAGATTTTGGAATGATGAATGTTTTTTTCTCCACAGTTCTTGAGAGTAAAAATGAGTGGTTAAATATTTTATCCACTGCATTTGGATAAATATATGCAACTGATAGTTATATGAGTAATAGATATTGGAGCATGGACCTTGAAACTTTTCTAAGTACCTTAGATGCTTTTCTTTAGATTCAGAACCCTAACCCATAGGCCGAAGTTGTTCCCCACCACCACAACCAAGTATTATTTCCTTAATGTTTTTTTAAATGTAATTGTCAAATATTCATTTTCACAGTCAAAAGGCAGCAAGTCAATAAATATACTTATTAAAGCATTCACCATGTATTGCAATTTCATTCTCTTTCCATCAGTGTAAGTAAATTAAGAGAAGTGAACTCTTCATGAGCATAGGAGTTATTCTGGTGCTAAATAGCAAATTTAATATCAAAATGAAAGACTATTTCTCCCTCTTATCAACAGCGTTGTTCTGTTTATCTGCTGTTTATTACTCTAATCCTTGATTGGTGTTCTCCTTTCATTATAAATTATTCCCCCTCAGATATGCTTGGGGTATGTAAAAATGAATATTTATTCTGTAGTTATGGTGACAAAATACTTCCGATACGTCCTAAACCCTGCTAATAAGAAATGGAGCTAAAGAGGACAAGTGTTGCAATTTACAAATATATAGGGATATATCCTGGTGCCTATCACCATATTATGTTAGTGCCTCATAAAGTCCCCGGTGGCATTCCTAGACTCTGTCTTTACTATCTTTTGGGGGTTAAAATTTCTGCCTGGGGTATGAGATATATTTGTTTTATTTTTAAGGTTTCATTAACTTTCTTTGGTAGTATTTTATTGAGTAGGAGAGTTTGGTGGTGTCATTCCTATGGTGGAAAGGCCTTCTCAAAGAGGAAAGTTTTGAATTTTATCCCCTAATAATGGTCTGGCTCTGAATCTGCCTGCCTGCTGTCCTCTGAAAGGATAGCTAGGTCTCCTTAACAGAGACTTCTTTGTCCCCAGTTCTCTCATGTTTCATGCTGGGCTTTGTAAACCATGTTCATGAAGAAGAACTCAGCAGTTCATAGAGTATTGTCCCTGGGGCTTGATCCATTACTTGATTTGAATTTTAAAGCTGAAGTCTTAAACTAGCATTAGAAGCTGGCTCAGGGCCAGTGGAAAGACTTGAGCACAGGCCTGATGTGCTCATGTTGACCTAAACTTGGCTGAACACCATGCAGGTGCATTCTGCATCAGTTTTAGCCTGTATTTTGAGTTCATATTCAACTTCAGAAACAATGAGTTACAGTAATAAAGAACAGATTAATGGGTGACTTGATTACAGCCTGTAAGTACCTACATTTGGAAGAAATATTTAATAAAGGGCTCTTCAGCCTAGCAGAGAAAGGTATAGCACAATCCAAAAATGAAGCTAGGCAAATTTAGACTAGAATAAGGTATAAATTAATGGTGAAACTAATTAACTGTGGGAACAACTTATAAAGGGTTGTGGTGGGTTCTTCATCACTAACAATTTTTTAAATAAAAAATGGATGTTTTCCTAAAACATATGCTCTAGGAATTTATTTTGGGGAAGTTCTATAGCCTGTATTACACGAATTGGACTAGATGATCATTCATAATTGTCCATTCAGATCTTAGAATCTGTAAGTTCTAGGTTGGAGATGCAGATAGCTGGGGTAATTACCCAAAGCTCCAGTGGAGGACAGTACGAGCACTCTGCCTCTCTAGCAGCTGATCTGCCCCATGTGGTCTCAAGACAGTAGCCTACTGTCTGACATTTATTACTGTGGTGAGGACTGCATCAAAAAGAAAGGGTCTCATTCTTCTTGCCAGACATAAATGTAAAACAGCTTCTTTTACCCTGAAATAGGAGCTATGGCTATCTCCATTGCAATAAAGTGGGCCCATGTTTGCTGACTGCCCTCTGGGTGCAAGTGGCAAGGCTATAAAGTTCCAGTGTATTAACTCAAGCTCAGGCTGGAGTCCAGGCTCTGAGACTAATATAACTTGCACCACTTCTGATTTTTCTCCCAGACCAGCAACATTATATCTATCTTGTTTGAAAAGAGTTTGTCAGGCACCAAGCTCTGCCAAGACACTAAGCACTACTGAATTCTGATACGTGCACTATTGATATGTTTAATTTCCTGTACTCTACACCATGTAGGAGTTGACATGAATTAATTTTCAGTGCAGTAATCGTGCTGATTGTGAAGGGTAGAGCCCGATCCATATCCATTTTGGTTCATCACATCTGTTCCATGGCTCTGTGTTGTAGCAACACTGCACTTCCTGCCACATCCTGTTAATAATCAATGTCTCATCCCACTTGTGTATGCCTACTCCAGCAGATGAGTTTGAACCTCCTGTGAGCAAAACTCAATTGCTCAGTGTTTGCAGAGAGCAAACACGGCCAAAGTTAATTTCTTTCTGAAACTGGTACATATACTTGTAGATTTTTTTTTGTACTATTCCCCCAGCTAATAGCAATTCTTGTATCTTTATTAACTTCTTTTGCTGCTGCATAACAAACCCAGAAGCCTGCAGTCAAATTCCAAAGGGGTAGCCATGTTAGTCTATAGTAGAAAGACAACAGAGTCTTGTGGCACTTTTAAAGACTAACAGATTTATTAGTCGCATGAGCTTTCGTGGGAGAAAATCCCACTTCGTCAGACGCTTTGAAGATAGGAAAGTTACAGAGTGGGAGGAAATTAAATGCAGGGGAGTGTATGACATAGCATCAGGTCAGGCTGTAACAGCAAATCAAAATAGGTGTTAGGATTCAAAACACTGGGGAACAGCACATAGAGGAGGGGGAGGTCAAATCACTTGTTGTAATGCGAGAAAAATAATTTTAAAAATTGTGACATAAAATAGACCTAACCTTTTCTTGGTTCTTGTATACTTCCTGGCTTCTCTGCAAGGCTGAGCTCTGCTGGTAACTTGAGCCTTAGTGCTGGGTCTTTCAGGGTGCATCTACACTGGCAACTTAGGTTGATTTAAGGACGCTTAAGTTGACCTACACAAAGCCATGTCCACACTGGGCTTTTATTAAGTCAACTTAAGTGCTTCCTTAAGTCAATTTAACACCACCTCTGAAGGTCAACTTAAGCCTTAAGTCAACTTCTTAAGTCAACATAAAGCCAGTATGGATGGCTATGTCTAGTGTTAAGTTGACTTAACAAGGTCGACTTTAAGTCGACTTAAGGTCGACCTTGATAAGTCGACTTAACAAAGTCAGCTTAATTTTACAAGCCTAGACACAGCCTCAGACTACTCCTGAGATCAAACAGAGCTCTGAGTCACAATGTCAAACTTCGCAATTGAAACAAACATGGAGGGCAGCAGGTAAAGGGTTTAAAACAAAAAGAGGTTAGAATAAATGAGTCCAGTTTGTCTGTTTTGTGACTCTATTGACTTCGCTGGGATGAATGAGGCTTAATATATTTAATAATATTCTGATTGGGACAAGACAAAGGGAGAGGAAGAATTCTTTTATTAAGTTACAATGTTTTGAGTGAACACATTCCAGTCAGCAGGGCATTTGATTTTTATTTAATGGCTTAGGAGGGGATAGGAGAGCTTTTCCAGGATTTTATGCTTAGTCACCACTAAGTGATACCATAATTCTTTCTGTCTTTGTGACTAAGAATCACAGAATTTGACCTTTTCAAAGAGGAGGAGTAACTTTAGAGAGAAATAAACCCACCTCTATTTCACTTTGGCTAAAAGCCTTCTCACACTTAGTAAATATCATCCTAATCTTTTGATACCTTCCTTTGCCCACTGCTCTATTTGGTTAAGGAGAGAACTCATTAGCAAAATGTTGTATCTACAGTCCAGCATCTCAAGCTGAGAAGTAGCACTGGTTTTATTAAGAGCCCTTGAACATGACCTCCAAAGAAAGTTAAGTATGCCTTCTGTGATGTATAAATAGATGCCTGGCAAAGATATTCCCATCCATGAGAAATGGCCATTTTTTTTTTTCTTTCATGCTTTTGCTTAAGGACTCATGAAGGGAAGGGGCAAGGTGACACCGAATTTTTAGCTAACAGTTAAAAGTCAATAGGACTATAGGTGAAGAAGCATGTGCATACAGTTTTGGAAGAATGAGACTTACAGTGAAGATGGACTGCCCAAGACTCTATGGCCCCAAATAAACTGCACTTCAAAGATTTAAGAGTTTGTGAGCCACACAGGGTTATTTGCGCAGGCTAGCTGGATTGTATGTTGAATTTTATCCTGGGTAAGGACTACAGAAGATGACTCTACCTAATATGTTTGTTTTAAAATACAAAAAATTATGGATAACTCTGTTCTGCACACTTTTTAATTGAGTAAATTCTTGATAGCTGAATTTCTCCAGCAATCTAACTTGTTTTTCACCAGTTAGAACTGTTTTTTTTTTTTTTTTTAAATACCCACGCCCAAGAAATTAACTGATTTGTAGTAATGCTTTCTGTATGTCATTAGATAAAAGCATCTCACGAAAATTAAACCTGGTAATTTTGTTAAGCTTTATTGCTAATGCATGGGAGATATTTTAACTAATTTAAATTCATAGTACAAGCATTAAAGCAATAAAAATTTTTTTTTCAGAATCAATATCTATTCTAATATGCAAAAGCAAAATCTCTTGTGTGTGTGTGAGAGAGAGAGAGAGAGAGAGAGAGAGAGAGACTGAATTTACAATAAAGGGATTTTTCAAGCAACAAAGTACTATACAGGAAATATTAGGAAAAAGTAAATTTAAAAGGCTATTGAGTGGACAAAATAAGCTTATTTAAGCACTGGTTTTTAACCAGCATGTGACAACAGTAAGTTATAGATTCAGAAATGTAGCAGCTATCATAAGTGGGACAGGGGGATAAAAGATACTGACATTGTCAGAGTTTGTCTAAAGGAGCTACATTAGAGATTGTACATAGAGTTTTCTGCCTGATGTTGCACTTCTTTTAAGCACTGAATTTGGAAGAGCACTGGATTAGCAGACCTAAACTGAAAAACTTCTCTAAGGCCATAGAGTGAGTATAACCGTAAAAGTGGATATTGGAATCATCCCCAATGATAGCCTTCCAATGTGCCTCATACATGGATTGAAGTAATAGACATATAGTTGTCATAGATCTACTGCACTTCTATGAGGCTGTCCAGAAGTTTGCCGGCATGGGATAGATATCGAACTTAGAAATCATATTAACCCTCCAGAGGGCTATACAAAACTTGGAGACCCATCTGGTTTGGGGACAAGCAACATCCTTCAATTCCTGTGCTACTACTTGTGGTCAAGCCCCTGAAGAGTGTGTTCCCCCAAATCCAGTGCCGGAAGGTTTTGGGGTTAATATCCAGTGTGCTTAAGATGGCCTCCTTCACAACTCTATAATAATGAGCCTCCTCATTGGAGAGGGTGTAACAGGCCTCCTGGTGAGTTCCTGTTAAGTAGGGACCCAGCAAGCCCATTGAGTTGGGGCCTGGCCCATGGCTGAGGCAACGTCCTTGAAAATAATCTGGAACATCTCTGGGTCATTGACCTCAGGCCCCAGCTAAGTGAAACAGAGGGGCACTGGGGAGTCTGCTGGGGCTGTTGCACCTATAGCAGCAGGGCCAGAGAGGCTGAGCAGCAGGGTGGTTATCTGCTGACCATACTGCTGCTACTGTTCCTGCTGATGAACTCCCAGATCAGCTGCTGCTGTGGTGCCCACAGGGTCCGTAGCAGTTGCTGTTGCTGCTGCTGAAACTGGCTGGCTTGTTGCTGTTGTTGACTTTTGGCTCACCCCTTGTCAGCTTGTTGAAAGCCAGGGTGACACTTAGCTGAGGGTCAGTAGAAACCACAGGTACCCCTCTTCATCAAGGGGTGATGGCTGCCCACATTCTTCACCAGGTGTAGACAAACAGGTGTAGGCAGGAGATGGTGGCCCTCCCTCAGTGTCAAACTAGGAAAGAAGTCACACCTCCCAGAAGCCATCTCCTGTGAGAACAACTTCTATCAGATATGAGATTAGCAGTTCTTGGGACTCCCCAGCCAAATATGGCAGTCCCAAAATTGTGGACACCCCTCCCCCAGAACTCAGGCAGGAAAGGCCAAATAAGCAATCTACAGCCTCCGGACCTCAGGCAGGATGGGCCAAAAAGCAGTCTAGTTCCTCTAGCACAGGGAATGAGTGGGTATAGAAACTGGAAAGGACCATCACAGGTCATCGAGTCCAGTTCCCTGTACTCATGGCAGGACCAAGCACCCCCATTAAACCATCCCTGACAGGTGTTTGTCTAACCTGCTCTTAAAAGCCTCCAATGTAGGAGATTCCACAACCTTCCGAGGCAACTTATTTCAGTGTTTAATCACCCTGACAGTTAGGAATTTTTTCCTAATGTCTACGCTGAACCCCCTTGCTGTGACTTAAGCCCCATTGCTTCTTGTCCTATCATCTGTGATTAAGGAGAATAATTTTTCTCCTTCTTCCTCATAACAACCTTTTAGGTATTTGAAAACTGTTATCCCCTCTGTCTCCTTTTTTCTAGACTAAACAAACCCAGCTCTTCAATCTTCCCTTATAGGTCAAATGTTCCAGACCTCTAATCATTTTTGTTGCCCTCCTCTGGACTTTCTCCATTTTCTCCCCATCATTTTTGAAATGAGGCATCCAAAACTGGACACAGTACTCAAGTTGAGGCCTAATCAGTGCAGAGTAGAGTGGAAGAATCACTTCTTGTGTCTTACTCACAATACTCCTGTTACTACACCCCAGAATGGCGTTTGCTTTTTTGCAACAGTATTGCACTGCTGACTCATATTTAGCTTGTGGACCACTACTACACTCTAACCCCTTTCAGCTTTACTCCTTTCTAGGCAGTTATTGCCCATTTTGTATGTGTACAATGGGTTGTTCAATCCTAAGTGGGAGTACTTGGCACTTATCTTTATTGAATTTCATTCTATTTATTTCAGACCATTTCACCAGTTTGTCCAAATCATTTTGAATTGTGATCCTATCCTTGAAAGCACTCGTAACCCCTCACAGCTTGATACCATCTGCAAACTTCATAAGTTTGCTCTCTCTCCGATCATCTAGTCATTGATAAAAATGGTGAACAAAACCAGACCCAGGACAGATCCCTGCGGCACCCCGCTCGTTATGTCCTTCCAGTCTGATTGTGAACCATTGATAACTACTCTCTGGGAATGTTTATCCTACCAGTTCTTCACCCATCTTAATCCTAACCCTAGTTTGTACCTCCCCAGTTTATTAATGAGAATGTGACGTGAGACCATATCAAATGCCTTATTCAAGTCTAGATATATACACGGCTCCTTTAGGCCCAGTGGGTGTGTCTGATACACCAGGGTGGCATGCTGGGAGGTGGGAGGGAGATGCAGGCCCATCCTACTTCACTAAATCTCAGCCCAAGGCCCTAAAAGTGGTAGAATGCTTCTGCACTGGGTTGGCAGGGCTCCAGCCAAAATATGTTGATCATTGCTCCAGGACCATTGTTCCAGCACAGCCAGACTGTGGTTGGCTATCCCTGGGCTACTTGCACCCCATGTTGAGGTGTGCTTGAGTGCTAGAGAGCTGGGAACCCTACCAATTCCTTGATGTTTGGCATCTCCACCTATTGTGGTAGTTCATGTTTGTCATTGGAATGACAGGGGTCTCTGGTGGTCCCAGAGGCTGGCAGGAGATGTTCCTCTCCCTTGGTGTCAAATTGCTGAATGCCTTTTATGATATTAGAGGAATTCTACCTGGAGATGGAAAATACCATCTCATGGTATTATTGTTAGTTCTTTGAGGGAAATGATATACCCAAGGAATTCAGCTATGTCTTTGTCAAAACTCACATTTCATTCAGTTTGGTGTAAAATCTGTATTTGGGCTTTGGGGGAATCTGTAGAGAATGAGCCACACACGTTGCTCATGCAGTATTTTGTTTTCAGAAAAAACAAGATAATATAAATCAGAAATTGGTCCAATATGCCTTAGAAAATATCACTAATGAAATATTGAAATGTTGCCAGAGCATTATATAACTAACTAAATATTTCAATGTCCTCATTGGGTGCAAATGCAGCCCTCCATTTGTCATCTTCCCTGATTTGGAAGATTGCAAGCTTCACAAAGGTCCAAATTAGTAAAAATGTTAGCTGAATGGATCCTCTCAGGGTGAATCTACACTTACAAGTTAGGTTGACTTAAGGAGGCTTAAGTTGACCTAAACTACTCTGCGTCCACACTGGGCTTTCCTTAAGTCGACTTAAGGAAAAGTTAAGTCGACTTAATAACACCTCGTTTTAGGTCAACTTAACGCTTAAATTGACCTTATTAGATCAATTTAAGTCAGTGTGGACGGGGATTAGCGCCTAAGTCGACCTTATAAAGTCGACTTAAAGTGTTAAGTTGACTTAAGGTCGAAAAGGGGCTATGTCTACACTAGAATAGTTGTCGACTTTTGTTATGTCGACTTAATAAGGTCGACTTAAAGTTGACCTTAAGTTGACTTAACTTTTCTAGTGTAGACATATCCTCAGTTTTTCATAAGTGGCAGGGCTATAACAGTTTGGGACCATCAATTTTTTCAGAGCTTAGTAGCCAGCACAAGATGTAAGGAGATAATCAGGCAGTTTCTAAGAGAGCCAGTTGACTTCAATGGATTGCTGGAAGACTGGCTCTGATGAAGGCTGGCCCCTGACAATGTATTAGAAAATAGGGTGTCCTCTGTCTGTTGAATCATTCACCCCATGTTGAGAATAACAAGGTTCTCTGAGTGCAAATTATTTATGGTGGTACTTTGTGTGCTATGAACACCTGTCTTATGAGAACTAGAATGATCTCACAAGGCACATTTCATATAAGCCATGCAATTATGGTCAGATTGTAATAGTTTCTAATCAATGCTGATCAGAAATGGGTTTAATCTAATGAACTGTGATTGACATACTATGTATTCCACTACATTAAGCCATCACTCCCTCCCTTTTTATTCTTTACAAGTTTTCTCATATAGGTTTTAAAACGAAAAACAGCAAATCAGTTTTTGTTTGTGCACATATACACACACTTCTACAAATTAAAAACAGATATATTTGAACAGCAAAATTTCATCAGTTTTAGAGAACACCAAAGTTCAGAGGTGTTAGGATCTGAGATTTCAATCAATTACAGCAATAAGCTCTATTTGCATAACTTGGATACAGAACCAGATTTTGGTGTCAACTTCCTTTTCAAACATAGTAGATATTTAGACATGAAGGGCTTTAGTCCCATTCCTGGTTAACAATTAAATATATGTGGATAAAGTGCTACTAGTCACAGCTATGCTGATGCTAATAAGAGCCAGAGAAGAAAGGAAAAGTTCAGGAAGCCAATAAGAAAGTCAAAATGATTTGCTGGTGATTTTGTTACTTATAAATTTTCTTCTTTATTGTCGTCTTAACATTTTATACTTTTATGCTTCAGTAAGCCCATTTAGGTTTTCAATTAGCTGCACTCATTGATAAAGTAAATATAAGCAAGTAAATCTAATCTTTCTAATAATAAAATCTGTATTCACCTACTAATGAAGAACCTTTCTCTAGAGAGTTGTGAACTACAGGACATAGATTCCAAAGGGGTAGCCGTGTTAGTCTATTGTAGAAAGACAACAGAGTCCTGTGGCACTTTTAAAGACTAACAGATTTAATAGGACATAGATTGTTTGTTTTGATTGAAATATTTCCTGTTCAATTCCTGGGTCCAGTTCTACTATGTACTGATCATTTCCTATTGGCTGCTACCTGAACTCCTACATCTGAGGTTGAGCTTCAGCACTTCTCAAAATTAGGCTTATAACAGTCAAATATTTTATATATACTGACCAAATGAAATCAGAGTTCACAGATTAGAATTGCCCAGGAAAATTGTTTTCTCTAGATATTAAAATAATAATAATAATTAATAATGTAGTCGTCATCATTGACTTTTCACGCTCCTGTTAGTAGGCAAAGCCTTACATTATGAAGATTACCAATCCTTCTACTGGGCAATATCTCAATACCTTATTGAAAGGTTTGACTTTAACTTCATCCTGACTGGCTAATAAATGCTGGCAAACATTTGCCACTTCTAGTCCCACCTGTTTTCCTACTAACCTGATTACTAAGAAGACTCCACTATCAGGCTGACCTACCAATGGAAATTTGACTTTGAAGTCAGCAGAAACTTTTACTCTTTGCTCCAGAAGTACTCAAGGGATCCTTTGCATTTTATTATATATGCATTGTCTCCAATGATCAAGTCAGGAACTCGCTTTCTTAAGGAAGCACTCACCATAATGTAATTCAGACTGGTAATCTAAAGTCGTGTAGTCTTAAAGGAAGACAGACAGGTTCTCGGTGGATACATTGTGTAGCCCTACTGACAACATAGAGTTATGCCAATTTACATCAGTTGAGGATCTAGCCCATAGAATGTGTCACACAAAAGGCAAAACATATTCCCATTTGGAAAAAAGGGCTTTTTTTTTTTTTTTTTTTTTTTTTTGCAAAGATTTTCAGAGGGAATGATGGACACAAGGCACAGATGGTGTATTGATATGTCTGTTTCTTTTGTATTCTTAGTAGCTCTCTAGTGGGGAAATGAAAAAGCTGTAATAGTGCTGAAAGAGCACTCCAAAACCATAAGAGATGTTCAGCTAAGACAAAGCTGACTCTCGCAAAGAATAACAATTTAAACATTTTTTGCCCAACTAGTTCATCTGAACTTGAGGCTTTATTCCCTGATGTCTTGCATTTTTCATAGTCACACTTACACATAATTTAAATGGGAAAATGATATGATTGTGTTTTAACTCTGTCATTTAAACTAAGATGCATCATTCCCCCGCCCCCTTTAAATATGCAACAAAGATCAACAAACCTAGGAAACAAGTAAGTTCATAAAGAAATAACCAAATCCTGGTAATCCTAGTGCTAGCATATTATTCTGCTACATGAATCGGAGTTCAGGCCCAACAATGCTGGATAAATCTGTTGCTATGTAGTGAGAATTGAATAATACTTTCTCCTTTATTTCGCCAACTTTTTTTAAAGCTTAAGTTTGTGCTTTGTCCCTACCTAATTTTCTTTGGAGGAATTACCTCAAGTAACAGGGGAAATTCTTCTTAAATTATCTTCACTCAAAGCCAGGAAATAATGTGAGTCATCATATGGGATTTCCAGACTAATGGCCAAGTAACTGTGAGATGTTTTCTTGAGTCTCACAACCTTTTAGAGTATCCCCACTAATTAGTCAGTCCTAGAGTCTTTTTCCTTGCTCTGAATGCTGCACAGGTGCAGCTCATTAGCACAAATCACTGGCCATGAAGAATGTGAATCTATTGCAGTGTCCAATGTTAAAACCTGCTTGTTAGTTCCAGCTATAGATAGTCATACTAGAGAACCTTTAGTGTGCACCAGTAGGGGTCTACACAGACCAACTTCTGTGCAAGACATTGGTTCTGTTTAAAAATCACATCCTGCACAGAGCACATTACCCCACTAGGTAGGCAATTCCCTAGTCTCTTCATACTGCTTGCTGCTTGTTTCTTTTCATTGCCCATCTTGACCCCTTTTCAGAACCGACACAATATAACTAATCACTTCCTTCATGACTCCTTTCACTCTTATAACATCTTTTTCAGTGCAGTTCTCTCTGCTTGAAATCTTCCTTCCTGATCCAGTCCGTCCCACCTCCACTTTCTCTACTTTTGCCAAAACTTCTACCATTTTTAGGTGCCAGAATTCCAAACCAAGAATTCAAAGCCCCAAATGTCCCTTAACTCAATCCATAAAATAAATAGAGCTTACTATGAAATTAAATAACAAAAGAGATCTTATACAGATTTATTTTCCACTTATTAGTTAATTCAATTAAAAATTGCCCTATTTACTTGAACCTGCATCAGAATTCAACTGGCAAAAGCCAAAGGAGTCTCTGCTACTAAACAAGGTTCATCTAGACAGAGTACATAGGGCCTTAATTATAATCTGATTTACACTAGAACTTGACAATATGGATTCAAATAAGTGTTGCAAAGATAATGCATTTACAAGCAAAAACAATAATAAAGATTAAAATAATACCCAATTCTTCCCTTGGCACTTAAATGTCTGCCTTTCAGAGAAGTAATTCAGGGTCAGATTTTGGGCCCTCTGACCTTGCATAATGATGCAAAAGCTTCAACACGGCAAGTCTATGCACTTCTTAAGCAATAGGTGCATTGAACTCAGTGTTGCCACCCCCAAGGGTGTGATAGAGACAATGTCATAGCTCTTTTCTTCCTACCATCTTCTACACCAGATGGTTTTGTGGTGCCGGTGCTAGAGAGTAAAATGCATGCTACACCATGTTAAAAGGTATAGGTAATTCATATACATGTCCACTTAGTGATCCAAAAAGCATTTTACTGTCTCTTACTTCTGAAGACAGGATGCCTCTGGTTTGATGATCCTCTGAACTCAACTGTGACTCCTTAAAACCCAGTACATCCTTTCTGGCTAAATGTGTGTCCTTCTGGAATCTATGGCAAAACCCTATTGATTTCAATGAGATCACTATTTGGCCCTTATGGATATATTATGCGATCATTTATATAAATCTATAGTTCTTTTGTTGATGTCATGTGAATGAAAGCTGAATTTGGGCTTCCAGGTTTAAACTAACCAAAATATGTAATGAAAACAAGTATATATTTCCATTACAACCATTTGTCTTCTTTCAAATTAACTAAGCAATACAAAAAGACTTCCATTTACCTTTTTTAATTGCAGTTGTGTTAATGCTTTGTGTCTTTAGGAACCTTCAGAAATGATGAAAAATAGCATGTCATAAAAAAATTTTAAAAAGAGATGGAGCCCATTCTTCTACTGCAGAAGATGAAGAATGGATGTGCTCACATTTTGAAATATTAACTTTCTATTTTACTGTTGCCTCTGCCAAGATAATCTTTACCAAATTGTTGGCAGAGTATAGTGAGGAAATTAAGGGGAAATTGAGTGAAAGGCAAAATGTATCAATGCAAAAACATGTCAGATAAATGACATCTTTTGGCCTCTGAGGCAATCATGTTAGTAGCTGCCATGACAGATATACCACTCTGGAATTAAATGATCTGATGTACTGAACCCTTGCATTTTAATTTAAGAGCCACTCACTAAGGTCACTTGCCATAATTAGTCTACTGGATATCTGCCTAAGTGCCTATCTCACACCCATCAGTGTTTTGACAATTTAGAGACTAGTATTAACAAGGAGAGCCCTGAAAGCTTCCAAGATTAATTTGTTTGGCCTTGTCTATATGGGAAAGTTGCAGTGGTTTATCTTTAACTAAAATCAGTTTTAAAACTAAACAGGTAAACTCTCCACACCTCTCATGTGGACTTTCTTATTTCAGTTTGGGCGGCTTATTTTGCTTTATCTTAAATCTGTTCCCTGATGACTTAATTTAAACTGCAAAAGCCTCACTTAAACCAAAATAAAAGTTTCAATAAAAGGATCTGTATAGGTTTATTCAAGTTGGTTTAAATGCACACCTCAGGTTAAACCAAGCAACTTCCTTCTGTAGACAAGCTCTTTGATGGATTTCTTTAGGAAGGCACATGAGACCTGCAAGTCTTGTATACGTTTTGAGCAGGGGATGGTTGGTCTTTGTATTCTTATTTTACTATGAGATTTTATACCATTGTAAACTGTTCCTTAAAGCCAGTAGTTGTCTGAGGTATGTATTGTTATATGACAAATGGAGTCAATTTCTTCTAACACTGACCAAAGTAACTCATTAGAATAAGAACAATATCATCCTTCTCTCTCTCTTTCTTTGCTTGGGAACTTCTGTCTATAATCATTCCCAACTGCCTGGATTGCACATATTCTAAAAGGCTATATAACGTCAGTTATCCAATTCAGCTAAAATTATATATTTGCAACCTTAATGAAATCAACACATCTTTTAAAAATAAGTAACCTTTTCTAGGATGTTTGGAGCTTCTTTGAAAAAGGTGCAGCAACATAAGAATCATCTCTCAGTATTAAAAACTCAGCTAACAGTGATTGATGAGAAAATTCATTCATATAAATAGTCTATTTCATGGAGATGTCACTTTGACAGGATCAGTAAATGCTAATTTCAAGCAATGTTTGTCATACATGCTGTTCAAAGAGATCAGGCACGTTGAAATGCTAAGTGTGATTTGTAAATCATATCCAGATGGCTTGAGGATGGGATAGGATTTCAGCAGATAAAATATTTCTATTATGACATCAGCAGTTAATTCTGATACCACACATTAAAGATTAGATCAAGGGTCCATATTTTCCACAGTTTTCATGACCATGAACCGATTTCACTATTGTCAAATCTCACTGAGATACTGGAGGGGGAATCTAATACTTTCATAGAATCAATTCAAATAAAAATGGAGCTACCATTTCAAAAAGATGACTCCTCATTCCAAGGTGACTGATACATCAAAAGTGAATCAGGGTAATGTCTTTATCAGTTATGTGAAATATTGTCCACTTTCAGAAGACTTTCTTTTCATCATTTTCAGTTTGTATGAGAGATGAGGGGTGCAAATCACTTTTCTTCTAGTAGAATTTTAAGAACTTCAGCATTCCTTGTTGAAAGTTTTTTTTGTTTTTGTTTTTTTCACATCTCCAAAGTACCATGTCCCCTTATCTTCCACTACTGTTCCCCTGGGACTTCACACCCATCTTTCTCCTTGACAAAAACCTCCTGGTCCCAAGTAGCCACAGAGACCTAGTAGTGAAGATACTGAGAACGACAATCCAAACCCAACTAAATACATCCCTTGATCTGCTGGCAATACTCTTACTGATGCAACCTCATATGTTGGGCCATCAGGGCTCATGCTTTGATTGTTTTGCCCTAATCCCTGAGCTCAGCTTCCCTGTCTGTGTTAGCCAATCTGAATGCAGGGAGACTGCTCTGTGCTCAGGGCCATCCCTGGGGGTGGGTGATCACCCTGGGCCCCATGGTTACGTGGGCCCCACGCTGTCCCGCTGGCAGCAGGGCAGTGTAGGGCCTGCACGCGCTGCAGTTCCTTCTTCCACGGCTGCCCCGCTGCCGTCAGTAGCGAGCCGAAGGCAGTGGGGCGGGGGCAGGGTGGGGCAGGCCGGGAGGGCTATGCCTGGCTCCTGGGCCGGCCCTCCCCACCCCCAGGGCAGAACAGGCAGGCCCAGGGACAGAGCACGTGGAGCCCAGCCTTTGGGCCGGCCTGCCCCACACGGCCGGTTCGCCCCCACAGGTGGCCTCGGCCTCCACCTACAGGCAGCTGCTGGGGCTGGGACCGGAGCCGGCTCCGCCCCCCCCCCGGTCCCCTCCCCTTGCGCAGGCAGCCTCAGCCTCCTGGCCCAGGGCCGGCTCCCTGGGGTGTGGAGCAGGTGAGTCAGCCCACCATGCTCCCCTCCAGCATGGGGGGCAGGGCCCCGCTTTGGCCAATTGGCCCTGGGCCCCGTTCCCCCCACGGGATGGCCCTGTCTGTGCTCTCTCTGTTAAGTTCCAAAGCAGTAGCCGTGTTAGACTATTGCAGAAAAACAGAGTTCTGTGGCACTTTTAAAGACTAACAGATTTATTTATCGCATGCGCTTTCATGGAAGAAAATCCCACTTCGTCAGATACTTTGGAGATGGGAAATTTACAGAATGGGACGAAATTAAATGCCTTTCCTTTTTTATGTATTTTAGGTAGTAGATAGAATATCCCTGGTCGGGGATCTGGTGGTGTCTGTCTTGATTTGTTCCTGTGCTGTTTTGGGGAGTTTCTTGAGTAGGTGGTGCAGTTCCTTTTGTTATTTCTCAGTGGGGTCAGAGAGGAGTGGCTTGTAGAACGTTGTGTTGGACAGTTGTTTTTAAGCCTCCTGATTGTAATCTGATTTACTCATGATGACAATGATGCTTCCCTTGTCAGCCTCCTTAATAATAATGTTAGAGTTGTTTCTGAGGCTCTGGATGGCATTGCACTCTGCATGGCTGAGGTTATAGTGTAAGGGATGTTGTTTGTCCACCATTTCAGCCTTTTCCCGGTGGCGGAAACAATCTATATAGAAGTCTAGTCTGTTGTCTTCAAAAAGTGCGTTATTAGTAAGGAACCAATTCTGGTCATTGATGGGCATACGTAGTGTGTTTGCTGCCTGGGAGAGATTGTGTCAGCAACTGAAGCCACAGTTAAGGAAATAAAGAGAGGTGAGGTTGAAACTCCTGCTCACGGAGTTAGCCCTTCAACCTCCAGAGCCCTGGCATGAACCTTCTCTGCAACCCTCCACTTGGAGGGGAGATGCATACAGGCAATACCTGTAAGCCACTTATGAAAGGTCTCTAAGAAAAGGTCAGTGAATCCCCTTGGGAAGCCCAGATGAAACTGAAAACACTCTCCAACTCAATCAGTTATATCAGTACTGAAGGTGGTCTTTCAGATGCTGAAATCAGGTGCCCAGGGCAAATGTCGTACTGAACTGACAAAACAAGTCAGAATGCTTACAGACCGGATGGGCCCAGTCAGAGAAGACTTGGTACTGAGGGAGCATGAAAAGCAAATAAGATCCACCCTGGGGAAGTCTCCTTCAATACAGTTGTTAATATTGGTACCACCAACAATGTGCCAGGGACCAATGGACCCTCCCATCATGTCCGTATCTGTGACTCGGTTGGTATAAGCCTTCCAGCACTGACAGCCAGTTTCAGTACCGTCACGTTCTGCACCAGCTGACTGTTGTTGTGTGATAGAGCTTTCATTGTTAGACACAACAGACTCTCCCCTGCTCAATACTGGGGCCCAGGTACTGAGCCTACCCAGCTCACCAACAGCCTGATGCCATGCACTGCTTTGTGAACAGTACAGTCATGAAGTAAGCAAGTTCTACCAATGTGCATCATGCCCGACAGTGCTTAATTCTACAAACATAAAGAATACCACCCATCTGACTAACCTTCCTGGTTTGGACAGCCAGGTTTCCAACCATTGAGACCTCTTCTGGAGCAGTGACTGTATTGGGACCCTGCCAGGCCCAAAGGCAACAGACCTCATTGGCCCCTAATGGAATTTTCCACCAGCAAAGGAAATACCCTCTTCCAGGTGCTGCTTCTGAATCAACAGTGCAAACAAGAGAAGAATCGATGGGTGAACTAGAGGTGGAGGAAGACATCACTCCTCAAACACAGCTGTCATCATTGTCACCAGACAAAACACCTCCACCTCCTATGGCAGATGACTATAAAACATTTTAGGTCATGGCACAAAGGGTGGCAAAGTTCTGCAAATACCCTTACAAGAAGTGACTGAGTCATATTATAAGCTGTTTGACATTTTACATTCATCTACAGTTGCAAAAGTTGCCCTTCCAATCAATGAGGCCCTACTGAATCCTATCAAAACAGTGTTGCAACCCTCCAACATGCAAGAGGGCAAATAAATATTATGTTCCAGTAAAGGACATGGAATTCTTCTTTTTACTCCTGTCCCCCAGTTTGATTATTGTGGATGTGATAAACTCCAAAGGATGACAACACCACTTCAAGTACAGCCCTTATGATTCGGAAAGTAAGCAACTAGTAAGATTTGATAGAAAAACCTATTTGTCAGCCACTCTCCAATTCAGAGTGTCAACTTATGAGGCTCTATGGACAAAATATGATTACCAAAATTATGTAAAATTAAATTCCTTTATTAATCAGCTTCCTGACTTCCATAAAGGACAATTTAAGGCCCTAATTAATGAGAGCCAGTGGTGTGGAAGACATCACTCCAATTAACTCTGGCTATAGCTGACACAGCAGCACCCACTTCTATTTCAACCACAGTGGTAATGAGATGGGCCTTGTGGCTTCTCCAGGTTCCCCAAGGAGATACAAGCTACAGGGGAGGCCCTCCCATTTCAAGAAGGGACTCTGTTTGCTGAGATCAGTGATGCTATCAGTACATTAAAAGACTCGAGCCACCTTCAGAGTCCTTCTCAATATACCTGGTTACAAGAGGAACTACAGCCTTCAGTCATCATTTAAACCAGTTCACAATACTCTTACTCATTATACCCATCCCAGTAACCATCTCAGTACACTCAGAGGCCATAGGAGCCACAAATAAAGAAACCCAGGTTCCAAACCAAAGATAAGACATCAGGATTCTAACAAACCTCTTTTCAGCCCAACAGATAACCTCTGAGAAGTGGCTGTTGGAGATCATCCAGAAGGGATACTCCATTCATTCTTCCTTCTTTCCACCTTCCAAACCTTCTTCCCCATCCCTGCTCAGTACCTTCTCACAAGAGCATATTACAACATGAGAGAGAACACCTTCTCAGTGAATCATAGAATCATAGAACAATAGAGTTGGAAGGGACCTCACGAGGTCATCTAGTCCAACCCCCTGCTAAAAAGCAGGACCACTCCCACTAAATAACCCCAGCCAGGGTTTTGTCTAATCAGGCCTTAAAAATCTCCAAAGATGGAGATTCTACCACCTCCCTAGATAACTCATTCCAATGCTTCACCACCCTCCTAGTGAGAAAGTTTTTTCCTAATATCCAACCTTGACCTCCCCAGATGTAATTTGAAACCATTGCTCCTTGTTCTGTCCTCTGTTACCCTCGAGAACAGCCTACCTCCCTCCCCTTTGGAGCAACCCTTCAAGTAGTTGAAGGTTGCTATCAAATCTCCCCTCAGTCTTCTCTTCTGTAGACTAAATAAGCCTAGTTCCTTCAGTCTCTCCTCATAAGTCATGTGCCCCAGCCCCCTAATCATTTTTGTTGCCCTCTGCTGGACTCTTTCTAATTTGTTAACATCCTTTCTGTAGTGAGGAGCCCAAAACTGGACACAGTATTCCAGATGCGGCCTGACCAGTGTCGAATAGAGGGGAATTATCACATCCCTCGATCTGCTGGCAATACTCCTACTGATGCAACCTAATATGCCATTGGCCTTTTTCGCAACAAGGGCACACTGTTGGCTCATATTCATCTTCCCGTCCACCATAACCCCCAGGTCCTTTTCTACAGCACTGCTACTTAGCCGATCGGTCCCCAGCCTGTAGCAGTGCATGGGATTTTTTCCGTCCTAAGTGCAGGACTTTGCACTTGTCTTTGTTGAACCTCATGAGGTTTCTTTCGGCCCAGTGTTCCAATTTGTCCAAGTCTCCCTGGATCCTGTCCCTGCCCTCCAGAGTGTCTACCATTCCCCCCAACTTGGTGTCATCCGCAAACTTACTAAGCACGCAGTCTATTCCATCATCAAGATCATTAATGAAGATGTTGAATAGAACCAGCCCCAGGACTGACCCCTGGGGCACTCCACTCGTTTGTCTGGTTGCCAACCAGACATCGAGCCATTGATTCCTACCCGCTGAGCCCGTTGATCTAACCAGTTTTCGATCCACCTTACGGTCCACTCGTCCAACCCATACTTCCTTAACTTGCCAACGAGAATGCTGTGGGAAACCGTATCAAAAGCCTTGCTAAAGTCAAGGTATATCACGTCAACGGCTCTTCCCGCATCCACAAATCCAGTCATCTCATCATAGAAGGAAATCAGGTTGGTCAGGCACGATTTGCCCTTGGTGAATCCATGTTGACTGTTCCTGATCACTCTATTTTCCTCCAAGTGTTTCAGGATGGATTCCTTGAGGACCTGCTCCATGATTTTCCCAGGGATTGAGGTGAGGCTGACTGGTCTGTAGTTCCCCGGATCCTCCTTTTTCCCTTTCTTAAAGATAGGTACTATCTTTGCCTTTTTCCAATCCTCCGGGACCACCCCCATTCGCCATGAGTTCTCAAAGATAATGGCCAGCGGCTCTGCAATCACTTCCCCCAACTCTCTCAGCACCCTCGGATGCAGTTCATCCAGCCCCATGGACTTGTGCACATCCAATTTCATTAAGTGTTCCCTAACCTGAGTTTCCATCACTGAGGGCCACTCTTCTCTCCATTCCGCGTTATCCTGTGTAATAGCCTGGGAGCTGGCCCTCCCTGTGAAGACTGAAGTAAAAAAAGCATTAAGTACTTCAGCCTTTTCTGCATCATCCTCCACAAGGATGCCTGCCCCATTCAGTAAGGGACCTACACCACTTCTCATCCTTTTCTTGTTGCTGATATACTTATAGAACCCCTTTCTGTTATCCTTCACATCTCTTGCTAGCTGCAACTCCAATTGTCCTTTGGCCTTTCTGATTTGATCCCTGCAGTCCCGAGCAATATCTTTATACGCCTCCCTTGTCATCTGTCCAAGCTTCCACTTCTTGTAAGCTTCCTTTTTATGTTTCAGCTCCCCGCAGTGTTCCCTGCTAAGCCACGCTGGTCACTGCCCTCATTTGCTGTTCTTTCTGCACATCGGAATGTTACCTTCCTGTGCCTTTAACAGGGTTTCTTTAAAATACAGCCAGCTGACTTGGACACCTTTCCCCTTCAGATCAGCCTCCCATGGGACCCTGCCCATCAGCTCCCTAAGGGAGCCAAAATCTGCTTTTCTGAAGTCCAGGGTGTGTGTTCTGCTTCTTTCCTTCCTTCCATTGATCAGGATCCTGAACTCTACCATCTCATGGTCGCTGCTGCCCAGGTTGCCATTTACTTCTACTTCCCCAATCAATTCTTCTCTGTTTGTGAGCAATAGGTCTAGAGGTGCAAGGCCCCTAGTTGGTTCCTCCAGCATTTGTACTAGGAAGTTGTCCTCAATATTCTCCAAAA
>ML685779.1:10462216-10479992 GCA_007922175.1 Pelusios castaneus
GCTGAGAGCCGAGCCGGGGGCTGTGCTGGGGCTGGCCGGCTCCAATCGGAGCCGTTGCTATTGGCGACTGCTGGGTAGCGTCGGTAGCGCAATCCACCGGGGGAGATGATACTGGGGACTCTGGGATAGGTACCCACAATCCCCTTTGCTTTCCTGGAGGACTGCGATCAGAAGCGGGGGGGGCTTTGTTCCGTTCGAGCAAGCATGGTGTGTACGCGATCTCGCGCAACAACAGCCACGGGAGAATTATTGCGGAAGAGGATTATTGCGCGTTAAAAACGGTAGTGTGTACATAGCCAAAGTCTACTTAACTTTTCCTAGTGTAGATATAGCCCATAAGTTTGCAATGTAGAGATTCAGAATTTGCATTCAATCACTTGAAAGAAAGGGCAGAAGAATAGGAGTCAGATGGCTTCAGTCTATCCTAATCTGTCTGCTCCTAAGCTATTTTAATTAAACACATGAAATCCTATGGACCCTGCAGAGATAAGGTAAAACTGTTCAACAGCATAGGGTGAGGGAGGACAAAAAAGAGGAGATGTTAGTAGCGTAATCTGTAGAGGATTTATTTGGGTCCTGACAGTACAGGATATATGGCTGCAGGAAATAGTCAACATGATAAATCACTGCTGGTGTTGTCAAGCCAAGAAATAGTTATCCAAAACTCCCTCAATCTACCTCTTCACACATCCTGCTCTTAAAGAGTTCCAAATAAAGTGTCCAGATAGTGGCAATAGTAGAGGGCTACAGAGAGAAAGGGCTGAAGTTACATTGCCTTACATTCACATCTCATAGATTTTGGGCCGGGTTAGCAGTTTTTTCATGGCTTTCATCACATCTGTACCAAAAAGCAGAGTGGGCCAAAGCCATTAATTTTCCTGAAGATGAAAAAAGTTTTCTCAAGAAATTGAGAGAGTAGACAGACTATTAACAGGTTTGGAGAAGTCTGAATGAGCATCTGAGCCTTTAGATGCTTAGGCAAACTGAACCTCTGAACTTCATGAAGTGTGTCCAGTGCTGCTGGGATGGGAAAGGTGATTTTCAGCACATTCCTTCAGCAGAAATGTTAGAGGTTCCTTGAAATGACAAAGGAACAAAGAAGGCAATAAGGTGAAAATCTGAACAGTAGTACTGAATAAATCATGTGGGCTACAGCTGAGAAGATATCAAATGGTCTGTTCAATTGAAGGTTATAAAGTAAAAGAAGTTATGCTTATTGCTGTTAAGAGTACCTTAGGTGAAAAATGTACTTATTTTTTTTTCTCATCTATAGAAGATGCTAATGTTTCAGGTGAATTGCTAGTGACAGTGATGCATACTCTAAATACTTTTATGTTTATTTATTAAAACAGTTCAGAGCAATGGGAATATGCCAACAAGCTAAAGTTTCCATGGTTTAAATTGACTGGGATTTGGAAAGTCATAGTCTCTCATGGATTAAAAAAAAGAGACAAAACCAATTTTCTTTTTATTAGTGTTACTGTAGCAATTCCCACACGACTATTTATCCTTTGAAAACAACCTCCTAGGAGAAATTGTACTGGCAAGAGCCAGTTAATGGTATGGAGGTAAAAAAATCACACCTTAAATAATCAATTGATTTCAAAATGATAATGTCTTGCTATCCCTCATTCTCATTCCCCAAAACCAAAAGACTATTTAGTTCTCTTACACAAAATGCTCTCATCAGATGTTTTGTTTTACAGAAGAAAAAAAATTCTTAGACCAGACCAGAAGCCAAAGATCTGATGCTTTAACAGCATTTTTTCATCTAGGTCTCAGTCTGACTTCCATTATTATAGGTTTGCAAATAATTGTGGTTATATGTTAGAATCCTTTTTCATTATGTGTAAATTCATATTAACATTTAGAGATCTGATATGCAAAAACCGTCAATAGGATAGGCAGATAAGACCATTTATGCCCACTAAAATGTGTGTGGTGGGGGGTTCACTTTTAAACCAAAGATGGCTTTTGTGTGAGTTGTTAAAGGACTGTTCTTCTGTATCAGTACCACTTTGTGCCAATGTCCGCTAGGCAAAGATAAGAACTCTATACCCTAGTTGGAGAGACAGATTTCAGCATGATATAATATGGAAATCCTTTCACTCTTAAGTTTTCTATCTAAATATGATTCTCAATATCCTAATGTATAAGCACCTAAAACAGTAAAATATGTAGTATCCTTTCCCAAAATAGTGTCAGATACAGCCAAGAGCATAGGAGCTTCCACTTATATCAGTTTAGCCAGAGGAAACAGTCCAGAAAAAAAACCCCTACACTTATTTTAAATATAAATAAGACTCACATATTGTAGCAGGGGCCAGCAGCGAGATAGGTCTAACATGACATGTGCCTGATGGCATGACCCTGACCTCAATGTTCATATATTGTCTTTCTTTTTATTATTTTTCTAAATTGCAGACTTTTGAGGCAGTGATTGGTTCTCATGTGTTTGTTTAATGGACAGTGACCTATACTTAATGAGCAGCTTGGAGTGCTAACACAAAATAAATTATAATAATCCACTCAAATTAGTCAATAGGGGTAATGGTGCTATTCATTCCTTTCCCCTTCCTTGCAAGCTGAAAGTAGCACATCTGCAAAGCTCTTATTTCCTGTTGGCCTATGGCACAAACGACTAAAATGAAAGTAAAAAATTATTCAGATAGGACATAAAGCATAAGTTACCATTCTCCTTCTCCCACAAGTCTCTAGTGGCTGTGCCTCATCTTCAACTCCACCCCTACCCAAGTCTCCCGTGGTTACAAAGTAAAATAAGTTATCACTCTCTGTGTCATTCCTGATGTGACTGGCTCTCTTTCACTTTGTCTTCGTCCACATACCACATATGATTGAAAATGGTAAAAGGGGCTGATTTTGCTTGTTACTTTCCCTTGTTTTGCACATGACTGCTTCTCTATCTGTTGTGTTTTCACAAAGGGCAGATCTATGGGCTATCATAAGAATTGGTGGGATTAGCAGCTGCAAAGATGTTGCCAGTTATTTTTCCCAGTTCTCTGGAAGCAGCAGAAGTGAGGGTGGAGATTTTGCAGTTTGTCCATCTCCTGCTGATCTTTTTTCTCCCCTCAAGCTCTCACTGTTACTACTCTGTATCTGCACCCATTCTTCATGGGCTGTGCTTTAATGCAATGGGAAGGCTTCTTTGCTCCTCTCACTCTAAGAGCAGCACTGGTGGGAGTAAAACTAGCAGGGCCACCCATGCCAGACAATCTACCTGATAGGGGGTTGAGCATGTGCTAAATGAAGCACTGCTGTAAAAAAACAACGCTGGTATGGAAACTTACACTACTGGTCAGCTTAGCAAACTCAGCTTAGTTCGTCCTAGAAGAGAGATGATGATGATGCAAAGTGGCCAAACCCACAAGAAAGCTGCTCCTCTGATGAATTTTCTTCTTCTTAAACCCAAAGCTAAAATGGGTACATGGGACATGAAGACACCGTGGCTATGTCTACACTTGAAAAGTTAAGTCGACTCTGTTAAGTTGACATAACAAGGTCGACTTAAAGTCAAGTCAACATAAGTTGACTTAACTTTTCAAGTGTAGATGCAGCAGAAGTGGCTCCCCGCTGAGAAGTCGACCTAATTGATAAGTCGACCTAAATTCCAGTAGGTATTAAGTTGACTTCAGGAGCTGCTTAAGTTGACTTAATGAAAGCCAGGTGTGGACGTGACTTTCTTTAAGTTGACTTAAGCCTCCTTAAGTCGACTTAATTTACAAGCGTAGACATAGCCCATGTGAGCCTGATAAGATACCTGAAGTAACGAACAAAATGGTCATATAAACTAACTATATTAGGCCTAAATGAAGAGCATAGTAGACAAGGTCCAGAAAGTTGTCCTAATAATTAAGACAGGAATACTAAAATGGGGAGCAACAATCCTAGCAGATAAATAAATATAGGGAAACAAGACCTTAGTGAAATGAACAAAAATGGTGAAATGTTTGCTGATTTTTGGGAATGAATGCTCTCATCATTAGAGGAATTATTTTCCCTGACTCTTCTATCCACAAGATAACCTCATGGTTATCAAACCATAGAACAAAGTACAATTTTGATCATATTATAATCTGGCATAAATAAAGAAGAAATTTAGGGGATGTATATAGCGAGAAGGGTGCAGATATGTTAATACATTATGTGCTGGTGATAGTTAGATCGAGAAGAAAAATAAGAACAAAAATATGAACCAGAGGTACCCAAATTATAACATCATCAAGCTAAAAAAGAGAACAATACAGCAAAAGTTTGGAATTGTGATAGCAAACAGGTGCTTGAAGATGATGGAACAGTAGAAGGCAAATGGAAACATTTAAAAGAAATGTTTTTAAAAAACCTGTGAAGAAGGGCTCAGATCCAGGAAGAAACTCCACAGCCATTGGTTAGTGAGGGATATATTGTAGAAAATAGAAGAAAAGAGTAAAATTAAACTGAAATAAAATCATTCAAGAGCAGGAACACAATAACAGTGATTTCTGTAGAAATATGCTGCATAGAATACAGAGGTCAAACCATGTGCCAGGAAAGACAAAAGAGAGATACAAATTCCCAAAGCACAAAATGACATGAAGACTCAGTACAATATCAGTAATGTGGTAGCAAAGGCCCCTAAATCATGGGTTTCTAAGAATTGTCCATGTATCAAGGCCTTTTAGAAAGAGGAAACAGAAGGCTAGGAGAATAAAAACCCAAAATCTAATGGTTAGATTTCTTCCACAGTCCAAGGAAATTCAGTCTTGCTGCAGCATTTTACAAGAGTGTACGGATAGTGCAACAAAAGAGATTTCCCCCCTCCCTTCTCTGTGAATCAGTAAATAAATTAAAATCATGTTACATTACTATCAAAAATTGATGTTCTTTGATATGTCATATACAGTAATAAAATGGGGAAAAGTAAGAATCTAATATACTTACAATATGTATTTTAAAAGCTGACAATAAGAGAAACTGCTTTGGACAAACAAACGAGTCCTGTGGCACTTTTAAAGACTAACAGATTTATTTATCGCATAAGCATTCATGGGAGAAAATCCCACTTTGTCAGGCGCTTTGAAGATGGGAAACTTACAGAATGGGAGGAAATTAAATGTAAGGAAGTATTTGACATAGGGTCAGGTCAGGCTGTAACAGCAATCAAAATAGATGTTAGGATTCAAACACTGGGGAACAGCATATAGGGTGCGTCTACACTTGGAAATTAAGCTTGCTCGACTTAAGCTTGCTTAAGATGACTTAATTACCCCATGTCTACACTACAGTTTCCGTAAGTCGACTTAAGCAGCTGCTTAAGTTAACTTAAGGAAATTCAAAGTCGACTTTATAACACCTGGTATAAACTCAACTTTGAGGCTTAAGTCGACTATTGAAGTCGACTTAAGGGAGTGTAGATGTGGGGTAGCCCTAAGTTGACTTAGTCGACTTAGTGCATGGGTCCCTTCTCGCCAGGACCACTCAGGTCCCGGCAAGAAGGGACCGTGGTGCTTGCTTCCTTCTCCCCAGGACCCGTGCTCCAGCTGCTCAGCAGCTGGAGCCCCAACCCGGGGGAGAAGGAAGCCCTACGCTCCCTCCTACCTAGGACCCTGCGGTCCCAACGAGGAGGGAGATCTGGAGACCCGCGCTCCAGCTGCCAACCATTGCCGTGCTCCCTAGACAGCTGGACCGCGGTGCTGGCCATTGCCGCACTCCAGCTGTTTCCCTAAATAGCTGGAGCGTGGCGCCAGCTAGCCGGGACCAAGCAGTCCTAGTCAAGGGAGCCCCGGGCTCCCTCCTAGCCGGACCAAGCGGTCGCGGCCAGGAGGAGCACGGTCTCCCGCGATCCCTTCTGACTTTAGAGTCTATGAGACACCTGGAAGGGAGAAAAGTGAGGTCCTGAGTTGGTCACTTATGAGTCTTCAGGTATCATCAAGTATCTGTCTCGGCTAGTCTCTTAACAGTCTCTACTCTCTCTTCACTGTCTCTATTTTCCAGAAGTTTGGATTTCTCAGTAGCACACTGGGAAAACACAACAGTCATGTCTGTTCTTTGCTCCACCTATATTTGAAGTGTTCATTCTTACTCTGATTAAAACTTAAGGTGATGGGTGACTAGCGAGCAAAGATCTGGTGATAAGTAACACAAAGACTTTCCCTTGGGTGACAACCTAAATCAGCCAACTGACCACTTCAAGCAACTGAGTACCTAATTTGTAAGGAAATCTACATGCCTGTTTATGTTTTAAAGATTGTCATATTTAATGAGGAAGAGGTCCCGGAGGATTGGAAAAAGGCAAATATAGTACCTATCTTTAAGAAAAGGAAAAAGGAGGATCCGGGGAACTACAGACCGGTTGGCCTCACCTCAATTCCTGGGAAAATCATGGAGCAGGTCCTCAAAGAATCCATCCTGAAACACTTGGAGGAAAATAGTGTGATCAGGAACAGTCAACATGGATTCACCAAGGGCAAATCATGCTTGACCAACCTGATTTCCTTCTATGATGAGATGACTGGATTTGTGGATGAGGGAAGAGCCATTGACGTGGTATACCTTGACTTTAGCAAGGCTTTTGATACGGTTTCCCACAGCATTCGCGTCAGCAAGTTAAGGAAGTATGGGTTGGACGAGTGGACCGTAAGGTGGATTGAAAACTGGCTAGATCAATGGGCTCAGCAGGTAGGAATCAATGGCTCGATGTCTAGCTGGCAACCGGTAATGAGTGGAGTGCCCCAGGGGTCAGTCCTGGGGCTGGTTCTATTCAACATCTTCATTAATGATCTTGATGATGGAATAGACTGCGTGCTTAGTAAGTTCACAGATGACATCAAGTTGGGGGGAATGGTAGATACTCTGGAGGGCAGGGACAGGATCCAGGGCGACTTGGACAAATTGGAACACTGGGCCGAAAGAAACCTCATGAGGTTCAAGAAGGACAAGTGCAAAGTCCTGCACTTAGGACGGACGAATCCCATGCACTGCTACAGGCTGGGGACCGATCGGCTAAGGAGCAGCGCTGTAGAAAAGGACCTGGGGGTTATGGTGGATGGGAAAATGAATAGGAGCCAACAGTGTGCCCTTGTTGCGAAAAAGGCCAATGGCATATTAGGTTGCATCAGTAGGAGTATTGCCAGCAGATCGAGGGATGTGATGATTCCCCTCTATTCGACACTGGTCAGGCCACATCTGGAATACTGTGTCCAGTTTTGGGCTCCCCACTACAGAAAGGATGTGGACAAATTAGAAAGAGTCCAGCAGAGGGCAACAAAAATGATTAGGGGGCTGGGGCACATGATTTATGAGGAGAGACTGAAGGAACTAGGCTTATTTAGTCTACAGAAGAAAAGACTGAGGGGAGATTTGATAGCAACCTTCAACTACTTGAAGGGTTGCTCCAAAGAGGAGGGAGCTAGGCTGTTCTCGAGGGTAACAGAGGACAGAACAAGGAGCAATTGTTTCAAATTACAGCTGGGGAGTCAAGGTTGGATATTAGGAAAAACTTTCTCACTAGGACGGTGGTGAAGCATTGGAATGGGCTATTTAGGGAGGTGGTAGAATTTCCATCTTTGGAGATTTTTAAGGCCTGGTTAGACAAAACCCTGGCTGGGGTGATTTAGTGGGAGTGGTCCTGCTTTTTAGCAGGGGGTTGGACTAGATGACCTCGTGAGGTCCCTTCCAACCCTATTATTCTATGATTCTATGATATTTACATTGTGTTTTTTATAATAAGTTCCAATCAAGATTGCTGTACAGCAGCTTTAATGCTGACTAAATTAGAGTTAACTATTATTATAGAGCACTGTACACATGACTACTTTAGTTAATGGTTTCACACCGCTTTTCTAGTTCTGGATGTAAATGTATATAAAATCAGAGAAAGTTTGCAAGCATATAGAGCTGCACTCAGTGAAATGTAGGTACTTAGTTTAGGGAGTTTGGAGTGTTAATCAGATCCTGGGGCTAATATCATTTACTGGGAAATAGGTTAAAAAGGCTAACGATTATTGATTCATTAGGAAGGAGATCTTAGTGAATCAGCATGTAAGTAATTGACAGATTGTCTTGTAATCTAGTTTTGGATTGTTTTTCCTCCATTGTGTTGCCCCTGGATTGATAATCAATTTACATAAATGTGTATTCTGAGAAACTCCGTCAGAAATCCAAAAGACTCTGATTTGATTCTGAAAAACTGAAAAACCGAATGGTTACACTGACAAGTTTCCTTGTTTGAGTTAGCCAAATCGCAGTCCAATACCTCCAGTAGCATTTTCTTCCTCATATATGCTTTTAGTTGCTGCTGTTAATTAAAGTCTATAAAACTAAATTCAACTTTTTTTTTAAGTTAAGCAAATTAAATGAAAAGAGCTTTAAGAAAGATGGTATGTAGTTGCTTAACTCGGGTTGTTATTTCCCTATCTTTCTTATACTGTGGACTAGACCAGTGATATTCAGACTGAGGCTTGCAAGCCACAAATGGCTTTTTAATGTGTTTCCTGCAGCTCTTTGCAGCACATGATATAAAGTACTGTGTGATTAGTTTGCAGAAGAGAAGACTGAGGGGGGATTTGATAGTAACCTTCAACTACTTGAAGGGGTGCTCCAAAGAGGAGGGAGCTAGTCTGTTCTCAATAGTAACAGAGGACAGAACAAGGAGCAATGGTTTCAGCTGGGGAGGTTGAGGTTGGATATTTGGAAAAACTTTTTCACTAGGAGGGTGGTGAAGCATTGGAACGGGTTACCTAGGGAGGTGGTGGATTCTCCGTCTTTGGAGATATTTAAGGTCTGGTTAGACAAAACCCTGGCTAGGATGATTTAGTGGGAATGGTCCTGCTTTTAGCAGGGGGTTGGACTAGATGACCTCATGAGGCCCTTCCAACCCTCTGATTCTATGATTATCCTATCAGGATGCTTTTCCTTATTAACCAACTGCAGTTGATAAAATAATATACTTGATGTGACACGGGTAGACTAGGTCCAGAGGCCACTGCTTAGAGGCCACACCCATTCCAGGAAAAGTGTTGAGGCCCAACTGGAGCACTGGTGCCTGAACAGATCAGAGTGAGTGAAAAATCTCTAGGCAGGAAGCCCTGGGAACAGCCACTGAGCACAGCCAGTAGCGTTTAAAGACTTTAGTTGAATTGTGTTCCATATAGACTCTGTGACTTGTCAGAGCACTGAATCACTAGAAACAGCCAGAAGGTGTTACCATAGACTGAAAGAGGTGAAGATACACACCGAACAAGGGGGCACTCATGAGAGTTGGATGCCATGCTGTTACACTTGGTAGGTCATTTTCCTGGGAGAATTATATATAGTAAATTAAATAATTCACATTACTGTGGCTTTTTTGAGTACTGTTGATCACTACTTTGGCTCCTGAACTACTAAGATCTGAGTATCATTGCACTAGATAGTTGTCATGGAAAACAACAACTTCCAGTAGATCAGTCCAAGACAGTGACTTTATTTTAACAACTAGCACATCTGAACAATTTAGTATATGAAGGCAGCACCACAGTTAATTATGGAATCGTGAGCCAGAGGTCAAACCCTCTGTGTCTGGAGGTCTTTAAGGCAAACTTGAAGAACTCAGTTGACATGTTGATAGGCCTCTTGCAAAAGATATGTGAAGAAGAAAAATGAGTGGGAAAATGGTCATATAGTGAAACTGCAAAAGAAAGGAAGCCTCAGTCAGTGCAAAAACTGGAAGGACATTCAACTGCTGTCCATTCAAATAAAATATTACACAATTATCCTAGACAGGCTAAAGAAAACAGTAGATCCAAGACTACTGGAAAGGCAATACAGCAGTGCACAGGCAATCCAGGAAGTTTTTGGAGAATATTGAGGACAACTTCCTAGTACAAATGCTGGAGGAACCAACTAGGGGCCTTGCACCTCTAGACCTATTGCTCACAAACAGAGAAGAATTGATCGGGGAAGTAGAAGTAAATGGCAACCTGGGCAGCAGCGACCATGAGATGGTAGAGTTCAGGATCCTGATCAATGGAAGGAAGGAAAGAAGCAGAGCACACACCCTGGACTTCAGAAAAGCAGATTTTGGCTCCCTTAGTGAGCTGATGGGCAGGATCCCTTGGGAGGCTGATCTGAAGGGGAAAGGTGTCCAAGACAGCTGGCTGTATTTTAAAGAAACCCCGTTAAAGGCACAGGAAGATAACATTCCAATGTGCAGAAAGAACAGCAAATGTGGACAAAGACCAGTGTGGCTTAGCAGGGAACTCTGTGGGGAGCTGAAACATAAAAGGGAAGCTTACAAGAAGTGGAAGCTTGGACAGATGACAAGGGAAGCGTATAAAGATATTGCTCGGGACTGCAGGGATCAAATCAGAAAGGCCAAAGGACAATTGGAGTTGCAGCTCGCAAGAGATGTGAAGGATAACAGAAAGGGGTCCTATAAGTATGTCAGCAACAAGAAAAGGATCAGGGGTGGGGTAGGTCCCTTACTGAATGGAGCAGGCATCCTCGTGGTGGATGATGCGGAACAAGCTGAAGTACTCAATACTTTTTTTTACTTCCAGTCTTCACAGGGAGGGACAGCTCCCAGGCTACTACACGGGGTAACATGGAATGGAGAGAAGAGCAGCCCTCGGTGATGGAAAGTCAGTTTAGGGACTACTTAAAGAAATTGGATGTGCATTATCTGTTAGTTCATGTGACATTGCATTAATTAAAGATGATTAAAGATGATCACTCCTTTGGATCACCAAAATGGATTTGAATTTGTTCTGAGGAAGATGGTTCCCTAGTTGGTAAGTGGTCATTATGTAATGTGTGAATATTGAAGACACTCACTTCTTCAGCTCTGTTATCAAGGAGAGCACTTCACAAGCTCATGATGGTTTGTTTTGGGTGGACAGAACTGCACCCATAGTATTTGTTTTTTCTTTTAATTTTTTATTGTCAGTAGTGCTAGGTACAGTTAATGGAAGTCATAAAACACTAATCCCTGAGACAGTTGAAACTCCTTAAGATTTTTTTCTTAATTTTACGCATGTTTTGGGTTTTGTTTTTTGCAAAGGAAGAGACAGGGTACTGGCAGATGCAGTTATTGATGTTATGTCTCTTCTTTCTTTATCATTTTTTAAATGATTTTTAACATGTTTAATAAAATCAGTAAGATACTGATTGGCTCCTTTTATGTGTTTCAGACATCTACTATGTAGGAAAAAAAGTAGTGGTTTTTAAAATACAAAACCCCACATACTGATTGCTGGCTAAGAAATGCACAAAGGCAGTGGCACCCTGATTTTTCTTTTATACATTTTTTGTAAAGTAGCTGTTGAAGCCAAATGCATAATAGTGGTTCATAAGAAATCAACACAAACATTGCTTGAGGATGATTTTGGGTTGGAGCAGAGCAGGGCTAGATGGAGAAAGAAGAGTTGGAGGAGTTTGGTAAGGAGGTGGGGCATGACAGTGCTTCACCACTACAGTTCAAAAACAGAGGTCCAGAGCAATGCATACTACATTATCCAGGAAGCAAAAGTCAATGCACAGTATTTTAAATAGCCTTGATCTTAAAATCAAGAATGTAGCACCAGAGCAAGAGGTGATATTGGTTGGGAGGGTGAGGATCCACTGTAACTTACCAGCCTTGCAGTTCTAGTTCTGGAGTTTAGTTGAAGAAAATGGGGGACAGGGGTTATGGCACAAGCCCATGCATGGACAATTGCTAGTCTAGTAATAAAATAAGAGAAGCACAGAATTTGTAGTCTAGGGGGCAGAGAGGGCATTATGTTGGCTTTAAGATCCAGAAGCTGGAGATGATCCTGGTGTAACTTTCATGGCCATGGAGCTATTCAAGTTGCCACAGACACCTGTGCATGTCCTCTTAACTTCAGTGATGCCCAGAATCTCGACAGTACTGTACCCTGCAGCTCCAGCTCACCATCCACTACCCACCTCAAACACATTGCTTGTCTCGCCTCCTCATAAGGGCTCATGGGGGGGATGTCAGGAGGTAACTTCCAACAGACAACCACTGCACCTGCACCCAGGGAATCCTTTTCTGGATCACTATGTTTTTTAGGATCTCTTTATGATGCTATAGCCTTTTTACCCATAGTAAAGAGTCCACAGTGATGGTGACATTCCTATTTGAATGTTTGAGATTCAGACTATATATGCATATAATCAAATAATAAAGTCCCTTAGAATAATAATGAAACAGGAAAACAGTATAATCTACTACTTTAATTAATATTAGGCTCACTGTGAGAGGTTGAAAATGTTAATTCCCATTGCCTCTATCTAAAATGAGATTGGAGTCTAGCCTACGGATATGTGAATTAGGTCACCAGACAGTAAGCTAGAGATAGAGCTAAATAAATGCCTCGGAACTGTGTCGGATTCATTGTTTGATGTTAGTTTATGTGAATTTGTATATACTGTTTAACACTACTTTTCTTTGAGAGGAAAATGAAAGAATCCACATTCAACCACTCCTAACTAGTCCAGTTCATATGCCTCATCATCCACATCATACTTCCCAAACACACAGACTACTCACTTCTCCAACAAACTTTAAATTTCCTACTTATGATCATCCACAGCAGTCACATCCAATTTCTCAAAATTGTTCATGCATGTGTGCAAAATTCACAATTTTAAGAGTAAGAATAACAGATTTTCTTGAAATAAGCATTTCTGTAAGTAAGATGTCTTGATATTTCTGGAGTTAAGGAGACGAATGAGTGGGCGAGTGATTCACAATCTACGTGTAGATAAAACATGATAAGAGCAGTTTTGCGTGGGACACTTGATGATCAGCTGGAATTTACATAGTCCTTTGTCCCATACATTGTACAGAAGTGTCTTACCAGAACATCAGGCTGAATGTGTTGACAGAATAACACAGCCATACAAATATAAAAATAACTGGATGCATTACCCTGGGCCTTTTCTAGCCTCAAAAATTGCTTATTTCAATGATCAAAAGAATTTGCTTTTTCAGTCAAGCTTCCTAGCTACAATACATTTAAACAAATCCAGTAAAGATGCCATTTCAGCTTGTCTAGGATACCTTCACCAACATTGTTGAAAATCTCATAACAGAAATATTGATAGATGGTGACTTAGTATAGTCAATTATTCAAGTTAGGTATTTAATGGCATGACTAAACAGAGGCTGAGTCAAGTCTTCCTTGGAAGATAGTATCTTTAGCAGCACCTGAGCCTGGTGCCATAAATTATATTGAGACATTTCGCTGTTTTCTTCCAGCAAAAAGCAATGCTGAAATTTTTACAGTATTGTCTGCATTTTAAAACTTTGTGGCAGATTTACAAAAGAAAAAGAAAAGTTTATCTGAGTAGAATCCAACTCTCTTTGATAATATTCTCAGCAGTGAACAGAACTCATGAATCCTATTGTTGCTGTCTTATTTACTGTTTTAACATGGTGATTATTTTTATTTTTATCATTTGCTTCCCCCCCCCCATTTTAATGAGCATTGCAAGTTTTCTTATTTGTGTTTGGTGGCTCAGAGCTTTACATATAATTTAATAGATTACAAACTTTTCACTGTTTTTTTGTCCTTTGAATGTAAATCATGTTTTATTCTGTGCAACTGCTGCTTTCATTATGAATATATTACAACCAATTATTCCTCATTACAATGTAGCTGTCTACTTATGTCAAAGCGCGTCAGATCCAGGATCCTGGGCCCCAGGAGTTCAAAATAATTGAATACAAATGTAAGAAAAACAAATATTGAGTTTATTTTCTTTTACTTTTTAGTACATCTTCCTTGGAGCAAAAATAAAAGGACAGGAATACATTGAGAAATTAAGATGCTGGTCTCGTAAAATGAATTAGAATGTAGTCATATCTCATGTAACTTGCAGCAGGAAAGTTAGTGCTGAGAGAATCATTCATCAAGCTAAGCATGACAAGACTTGTATTGGATGGAGAGCACAGAACAAAACAATTAATCATATATTTAAAAATACATGCTATTTTGTATTTTATATGCTTTACAGCCCATGTTGCCTAAAACTATTGATGGCCTGCAAGGAGGATTCAGAGCTTTCAGGGGAATGTACACTGAGTTCAACTAAGTGCCTTCAAAAGAGACTTACTGCTACTGCAGCATATTAATACTTTCAGGCAACTTGTTTTATATGTAGCTTATTTAAGGCTACAATGAACCTACCCTTACTATGGCTAAGGATTCCATCTTATTTTGCAAGACCATGTTTTTATCTGTAGTTTATAGTTTAGTTTAGTTTACAGATTGTACACAGTCCTAATATGGCTATGCAGGGAGTAAAGGATTCACCACTATTTTGCAGGACTATGCTACGATTTCCCAGTATTCAAGATAACACCAGGAACTCTTCCTAGATGTTCCTGTAGTGGTCAAGAGGATCATGAGTGAGTGGAGAGAGATAAGTAGGTAGAACCATGGCTTTGCCTCCCAATCAACAGCTAGCAGGACTGGCTGGGTGAATGTGGGGGCAAGTAGTATACAGCACCACTTGGAGATGTCTCAGATTATTCTCTCCTTGATAAAGAAGTGAGCCCTGGAAGGTCTTCTGCCTCTAAGGGTTGTCTCCAAGACATTCGGCTTATACATGCCTACGATGCTTGTGCACAACCCAGTCCACAATATTTAATAATTACACATTGTACTTATATAGTAGTTCTCGTTAAATAATTAATTCACACAATCCTGGGAAGACGGTTTTGTCTTTATACATGGGCTGGGACAGACAGATATTAGATATCTAATATTAGATATTACCGTTTAAATCATGGAAACAGTACGTTAATATAAGCAGATTCTAAATCAATGTAGTTTAATATTATTTTACAGCTTACCCTTCTTTATTTATAGCTTCTGGTTTATAAGTAACGCAGTGATCTCTTTCATTTGTACTGCTCTCATGGCTAATCACTAACCTATCATTTCCAGAGCTGCTTAAAGAAAACAACACTTGTACAAATGGAACTGCAGCATTTAATGAAGTACAGCATGAGCAGATACACAATGGCAAAACTACCACTGATTAAGGATTTGCTATTCCCAAAGTGCTTTGCATCAGAGGGAAAGCAATAAGTATTGGATGGGTCATGATATTGCCTCTACCACAGTAAAGTTGACTTTACTGGCTAAGTCGACTTTATTAAGTCGACTTAGCCAGTGTAGATGCAGATTAGCCCTAAATTGAATTTAAATTGACTTAAAGGGCTCCAGGGCTCCCCCACTGCCCTCCCTGCCAGGGTGGCTGGCACAGGCAGAGCCTGATGTGCCCCCCCACAGGGCAGGACAGAGTCATGCCCACCGTGCTCCTATGCCCTGCCATTGTCCTTGTCCTGCTTAGCCCCCATTGTACCCAGGTACAATGGGGCAAATGCTGAGCCCCCTGGCACTTGGCAAGGGGTGCCCCCCCTGCCACTGTGGACCAGTCCCAGGTCCACCTAGCCCCTAGAAGTTGACTTAAGCATCCAGTAAGGACGCTCTAAGTCGATTTGGCAGGGTCTCCTTTAAGTCGACTTAATTTTTGAATGTAGACATGCTAAGTCAACTTAAAGTCGATTTAGCAAAGTCGATTTATTTGTTCAAGTGTAGACATAGCCTTAGGGTTGGAAGGGACCTCATGAGGTCATCTAGTACAACCCCCTGCTAAAAGAAGGATCATTCCCACTAAATCATCCACGCCAGGGGTTTGACTAACTGGGCCTTAAATGTTTCCAACGATGGAGATTTCACCACCTCCCTAGGTAACCCATTCCAATGCTTCACCACCCATGTATACAAAGAAGAACTTCTCTATGAGACAAGTTTAGCCTGATGGCTGCTATTGAATCAGCCGAAGGGATAGTTCCTTTTACCTGTCTTGGTGTGTGTGCTGCATACTACAAGGGTTCTATTTAAAATCTCAACTCTCACTGACGATGAAGGTTTGGGAAGTAGATTCTGAGTTATTTAGTGTCTAGCCAGCAGATGATCAACGTAATATTCATGGTACTTCCACTTATCACTACAGTAGTTTGCTCATTAATTTCTGAAACTATATACCATAAGAGTTTGGATATTAATCTAGTATGACTCACCACAAACGTGCCTGAGCACCTTACAGTCTAAGCAATGTATATGTTTCTACACTTCTTGTAACCAAGATACCATTTTAAGTTATTCTAAATATGATAGAATTATCTTCTTTTCCTATGTCATTATCACTTTTCTCTGCTTTATTATGCTTTTTATATTTTATTTTATATTTCGTAAATAAGTTAAGGATTTTTAATTTAATTGTAAGTTTCCAATTGATTAATTATTGTATTGCTATGAATATTTTATTACATTTTACTGTTGTGTGCTGAATGTAAAGTTTCTCATGAATTATAGTATATCAATAAGCCAATATACATAAATAGTTTATATTTATGTGACAAATATATTTACAAATACATTTATTCTAACTTAAATTACTAATACCTGATTGAAGACAAGTCTGCATGAATATATTAGGATAATAAATTGTTTCCAGAGCAACTAAATACATTTGTATATTGGATCATTCAGATCTAGCTGTTCAATTTTACATCTTACAATTCAGAAATTGGGGAGTCAGAACTTTGCTGAAGCTTTTCTGGATGTTTGTTCTTAACTTCCACATTATACTTATCAGTTGCTTTAAATTATGGCACTGCTTAAAATTCAAGTATATTTATCAGCGGGAAAGAACTCTTGAGATGAGTGGTAGAATGGAAGACAATTGTATGTGGGAAGGGGAATATGGGAGTGACAAAAAACCGCTGGCAGGGAGGCAGAATGGGTGACGATAGTATGGGAGGAAGAAGAGGGTATATACAGAGCCCCATCCATGGTGGGGAAGGAGGGAAAAGGAGAAGTAAGGGAGCACATAGAACTGGCATCTGGCAGAGGAAAGAATGGAGGATACACTCAGATCTTAGCATGGGGGTGTGTGCAAAGAGTTCATGAAATTGAGGGAGATGGAGGACAGGACATGGGGCTGGATGAAAGAAGACAGGAACTTCCTACTGTGTGCAGTAAGCTTAGCCTGCAGAAGCTAAAAAGTGTAAGACTTCCTAGTTAAATATTATGTATATTTTTTAAGGAATAGATTCAAATCAATGGAAAACTAAGTTGAGAGGTCTCAGTGTAACATCAACATGATTACTGAATTCTTCACTTTGTTGGAGTTGTCTTGGAAATGTTCCAGCCAGGAGAAGGCCATCCCTCTACATCATTCACTAATGGAAGAAAGTTGACATTTACCACATTACCTGCCTTGTGGATAAAAGACATGAACATAGAAACATGATATCTACAGCAAGATGTCTGAAACGTATTATTTTCCTCCAGGTTAAAAGCTTTAGTTCTTATGCTCATGATGAAGGCTGAGCAAAAGTCAAAGCAAAATGCTAGAAAATGTCAAGTTGCTCCAAGCATGGGAACCTTTGATGTTGCTGATGCTGAAAGGGGAGGACTATGTGTGATAGCATATAGCTGCTATGGAAGATCAGAATTGACCTTAGAGAGTTCCCTTCTGTCCTCAACTATTGTGATATGACAGTGAATATGCAAACCAGATCCCTCCATCACTACTGCATTCCAAGAAGGATTTCTGTTGGTGAGTGTAATGCACGCTCCACTCCACCACAGTGGTCTATGGCAGCAAAAGAAAAAGAAAGGGAAACACATGCAATGAGCATCAAA
This sequence comes from Pelusios castaneus, assembly GCA_007922175.1. Lineage (NCBI taxonomy): Eukaryota > Metazoa > Chordata > Testudines > Pelomedusidae > Pelusios > Pelusios castaneus. The sequence goes on from ML685779.1 coordinate 10,479,919, forward strand.
ACATCCAAAATAGTATTTTCAAGTTCTGAGAGAGAGAGAGAGAGAGAGAGAGAGAGAGAGAGAGAGAGAGAGAG
>ML685779.1:10490190-10652036 GCA_007922175.1 Pelusios castaneus
TAAGCAAGCTGCTTAAGTCGACTTAAGCAAAGTGTAGTGTAGACGCAGGGCAAATTAAGTCAACTTAAGCCAAGCTTAAATCGACTTAATTTACCAGTGTAGAAGCAGCCTATGATAGCAAGGGCTTTCAGTTACTAGTATTATACATGTGTGTAAATAATATATATATACATGTATGTATTAGATAGATGGGGTATATATAAAACCCTTAGTTTTCTTAGTACTGGAGTAACTCATAATGATTTAAAGAATTTTACCCTCATAACTCCCCATTGAAATAGGGAAGTATTATTTTCACTTTATGGATGAGGAACTGAAACACAGGTTAAACTTACCCCAGATCACATAGGATATCCATAGCTAAGTCAGGAATTGAACCCAGATTCTTAGTTATATAATAATAATTGCTATGGCTAGAAGCCCCAATTGAAATAAGGGAACCATGGCTATGTCTACACTGGCAAGTTAGTTCGAATGAACGAAGCTTAATTTGAACTAACTTAAGCCTTGGCCACACTAGGCTTTCATTAGTTCGAATTAAGGGGTTCCTTAATTCAAACTAACACTTTCGATTGCTTATTTCAAATTAACGGTTAATTGGATCCGTTAATTCGAACTAAGTCAAATATGGCCATATTAGTTCGAACTAACTGCTTAGTTCGAACTAGTCAGCATATTGACCTTCCTGCAGCTGACTAATTTGAACTAAGCAAGTGCCCTGAATGGCCATGGCTAGTTTGAATTAAAATTCCAGTGGGGCCATGCTAGTTCGAATTAAGTTAATTTTAACTAATTAAAATTAGCTTTTGTAAGTGTAGACATAGCAATTATGCTTAACCTTCTGAGTCTTTGTCTAGTCCCCTATCCATTATTAGATCATCTGCCCCCTCATTTACATTTGTAGGAAGGAGGACTGGTGACAAACACATTAGTTATGCCCAACTGATTATGGATTGTTATATTACTGATGCTAACCTGAAACACAATTTGTGCTGTTAGTTGCTACTATAGGATGTTCCTGCACAGCCCATCTAAACTGGGACTAAGTTTTAAGGACATAAAATAGTCCTTGATTAAGAAAAATAAAAAACAAGTTTCTTATTTATTAAATATTGGCCACAGCTATTCGAATGCAACTGAGTAACACCAACTATTTTTAAAATGGCATATAAAATCATGCAAGGTATTAGACATCCAAAGAAAATAATCTTTTATTACAAAATCCATCTCAGACCAACAAAGAATATTATGGTTTAAGTTGTTGCACTTTTAGTCTCTCATAAGAACATTTTATTTTACCAAGCAAACATGAAAGCTGCCATTGCATTTTATTGTAAACTTTTCTTTTAAGATTTTCAGAGCACTAGATATTACAAAGAGAGTCAACAAGATGCTTTAAGGACATATAAGTCCTTTGGCATTATCTGTTCCAAATTATATTTCATCAAGAGATTCCTTAGTATAGGAAAAGTCTCTCATGCCTTCCCTTCTCTTCCTTTTTATTTGACTAAAACTGGATCTTTCTTTAGGAGCATTCAATCCAATGGGATCAAATAATGATGCTGCCAAATAAATAAGCTAGATTTTTTTTCTTGCCTTGGCTTCTAAAGTTGATTCCTCTCTTTTCTACATCTTTATGCTCAAGAGAGCTATAGCAAACCTAAGGAACTGGCAATCTATTTCCCTTAATGTTTTCAGCTCAAATAATATCTATTTCATTTTTAACTGCTTGAAAGAGAAATTTCCTCAGCAACCTACATATCATCTCAGAAATTGTTGATGATGACTTTGTCCAAAGACAGTCAAGTGCTTAGATACCACAGTGATGAGCAATTATAAAAAGCCTTTAATTAAGTCCCATGGAATTAAACCTTAGTCTGTCATGGTATTGAGATCCCTTCACCATTAATCTAACTACAGCATGAATTGCTAATTTTTAAAGATCGTCTCTGATCTGTCATCAAAGCTAGTAAGTAGTTTAATTTTGTTTGAGTAATGGGGCATGGGAGAAAATTCTGAGCATGTTTTCTAGGCCTATCCAAATATCTCAGGGATATACAAACACAGAGACACGTAACATACCGATCCCATTCTATTGTGCAGGAACCAGAGGAGCATCAGCTCCCTCTTTAATTGCATTTTCTGCTTCCATAGGTCTTGGACTGGCTCCAGACTTGCACAGGAAACAGGGACACAGGCAAATTGGGGGCACAGTGTGTAGGGTAGGGAATGCACATTGACTGCCCAGTAGCATCACAGAGATTTGAATAGAAAAGCAACACAGTGAGAGACTGTTTTTTGTTTTTGTTTTTTCCCCAGAGTTCCATCATCAGTGTGATCCCCTTTGGGGGGGAGAGGTTGCATGGATCTGCACAGCTTGGCAAGGGAAGAGAGAGAGTTCCAGAGCTGATGTGGTGATACAGGTATTCTACTATAAAGCTTCTGCTTTCCCCAGCCATCTCCTCTCTGATTTCCATCTTTAGTTCCATGTCCCATCTACTATAAGGAAGGTAAAAGACTATCAGAAACTTAATAGACTATTTTCATCTCTAACCTTTGAGTCAGATTTGTAATGTTAGTCTCATCATTAATCAGTTATTACCTATTGTTTTCTACTATTCAGATTTTTCATAGGCAACTGTCATATTCTAGGCTCAAAATTAATTCTGGATAAAACAATATATTTATTCTATCTTTTGATTCTGCAAACTTCTGAGAGTCCTGTTTTCATTGTTTCTGCAAGCCCCTTTTGACTTAATTCTCTAATCAAAGAGGTATTCAACAGACATGAGACTCAGATTCATGTATGGTACTTTGACTTCACATTTTATAACAGTTGAGTCGAGTTTTATCTAGTATAGTTAAGGAATCATTAATTTCCAGTTTTTTTCAGACTTAGCGTATTGCATTATGTCTACCATAACACTATCATTGAGGATAGAAGCTTACTGAAGCTAAGCTGTGTGTTAGTGTAACCCACATGCCTGAAAAGGCTATCTCTGAGAGACCTGCTGAGGGTGGGTTACTGTTGTTGGGCAGATTAGCGACCCACAACTGGAAACTTCCAGAAGCAGGGAGTGGTAGCAATTTGAGCATGCTCCACAGTGTACCCTGCTGGTGTGATGTGATGTTGTCAGTCAGATGACTGGAGAGCAGCAGCCTGAGCAGACAGCAGGCAGGAGCTGCCTTGAAGGGAGATCATGTGCTCAGTGTTCTGGAGAGGAGCTGAGCCAGGAGTGAACAAGATGTTTTCTCCATGTAAAGGAGTCATTTGCGACAGACCTTGCAGACATGCATATGGGACTGAGGGTTGGTTGCAGAGGAGAAGAGAAAGCCTGCATGTAATGCTACAGGGGATCCCAGCAAAGAAAGAAGAGGACAGCTATTTCTTGCCACTCAAGCTTCCACACTGGAACAGAGACTGTAGCTGAGAGTTGGGTGAACTCCACACAAACTTTGGGACTCTTGGGTATCTTTCATGCAAGGGATTGTTCTTGGTTAATTGTAGTTTGTTTTCTTAGGATAAGGTTTATTTAGTTAATGGTTAATAAAGTTCATTGTTATGTTTGTTTTTAGTAGTATTTTAATGTGTGAGTGTAACTCTGAGCAAGCTTCGCCGTGAGTCCTGTACAGACTGGATCCTGGGTCTCCAGCTGCCTTCCCCATAGGGGTTGGGATTGATTTCTGTGGGGCACTGGAGAAGGGCAACTGAATGAATTTAGCCCACCCAAAGGTTACATTAGCCTGGATACAATTTTAACATTTTATTGTTATGATAATTTGAATGGCAGCTTGTCAAGAAAAATATTTGAACTAGGGACAGGAAAACCTGATTCAGGTTTAGTGAAAGGTCTAACATTTCTAAAAGGTTCTGAGATTTTACAAAGTCTACTCGAGTTTCACGAAACTTTTAATCTCATAATATAAAGTTATTGTTTTTCAAAGGGAAGTCTTCTAATTAAACAAAATGAGCTACATAAGTAATAATGATTCATATTTTAAAGTAATTCTTGGTCTGTGTCAAGAAAAATTAGGGAAGAAAATAAATATTCAGCTGTATAGAGCAATGACACATGGTAAAGTATAAGACGTATTCACAGAAATAAACAGTATATCCATAACTGAGTTTATGCAGAATTAAGTCCTTTATCTAAAGCCTGTAAGTTTCAAGAATATTCTAAAGTTTGCAAAATGAGGTTTTCATCCCTATCATTAAAGTGATTTCACCTGCTTACTAAATGGCACCATAAATTTTAATCAGACAGTTAAGCCTTTCGAGTGGTTGTGGATGTCAGTTCTTGGTAGGGTGATCAGATAGCAAGGGTGAAAAACTGGGAGAGAGGGTGGGGGATAATGGACACCTATATAAGACAAAGCCTTGATTATCAGTATTGTTCCTATAAAATCAGGATGCCTGATCACCCTAGCTCCTGTAGTACATTAAAGCTGAACTGGCAATCCTAAATCAGGATTTCCTTGATTTTGTGGGCTTATGTTTCACCCTACCCATTATTTAATAATGTAATTTAAATAATTTTAAAACTCCCTATGTAATTCTCTGTCACTGTATCAAATCAGCAATTTAGCACCACAACATGTGGTATACAGTGAAAAATATCTCAGCAGCACCGTCCTTACCAAAGACCCTGAGGGTGCATCTACACTTGTAAATTAAGTCGACTTAAGCTTGCTTAAGTCGACTTAATTTACTCTGCATCTACACTACACTTTCCTTAAGTTGACTTAAGCAGCTTGCTTAAGTCGACTTAAGGAAAATTAAGTCGACTTTGTTAAACATAGTTTAAAGTCGACTTTAGGCTTCAGTGGACTTTCTAAAGTGTAGACGTGGAGTACCTCTAAGTCGACTTAGGGCTCTCCAGGACTCCCCCACTGCCCTCCCTACCAGGGGGGTGGCACAGGGAGAGCCTGGCATGCCCCTCCCCCACAGCCTGCCCCTATGCCCTGCCAGGGTCCCTGTCCCCTTTTGTCCTATTGTACCGCATGTACAATGGGGCAAAGGCTGAGACCCCTGGCACTTGACTAGGGGTGCCCCCCTGCCACCGTGGACCTGTCCACGGTGCCCCTAACCCCTACAAGTCGACCTAGGCACCCAGTGTGGATGCTCTAGGGTCGACTTTAAATTTAGGTGTGGACATGCTAAGTCGACTTAACAAAGTCTACTTAAAATCAACTTTAAGTCAACTTAGCTAAAGTCAACCTAAATTTACAAGTGCAGACATAGCCTGATTGTCTTCCTTCTATAGATTTATTCTGGGTTAGTCTGCCAATTATGAACTAAATGACATAATCTACACTAAGGGGACTCTTTTATAAATCCTTTTATAAATTCTACCTGTATTGGATAATTCCATCTGTTCTATTAAGAATTTGTACTATCCAAAAAAAAAAAGAAGAAAAAAACCAACCAGCTTATGTAAAATCTAGAGCCAAGATTAATACAGCATTTCTCCTTTCTTTCCTCATTCAGTTAGAGAAACTTTCATCAGCAGTCAGTTCAGAAAAACCGCATGGGGTCTAGAGGCAAAGGGTCTCATTAATTTAAATCAGGTACACTCTGGCACATTCATCTGATTGCACAGAATACATGCTATTATATTACTGAAATGTCTTTGTATAGCACTGTAAGTTATTGTGTATTGCATTCTGTGTATTATAATCAGTGAGGAGAATGGCTTATTTTAACTTTAAGAGAAAAAAACCCCAAAAACCAGAAGTAGGCTGTATAAATTGTACCTAAACAATTATCATGTATATCCACTGAGCATAAAAAAAATCACATAATAAAATAATAATGTATAATGTACAGGGCCTGAATTTCACAGCTTTATATTTACCATTCTTGAGCAATATGGCCATTCCACGCTGATACTGATAAACTGTTATATTACACCACATCATTGTATACGGTCTCTCTCTCTTTAAATGACCCTCCCAACGCGCGCGCACACACACACAGAGCTAACTTTTCAAACAGACTTGAATGCCGTTTCAGTTTGTTACCCCACTCAGTTTTTTACATGAAAACAATTCCATGCGTATTTTATTAATACCAACATCCTAGCAGCACCGTTAATAAATTTTAGATGTTTAAATTTTACCACCTGCACATGCAGATGTTATAAATCTCTCATCATAGAGAGGAAGTCACATTTTGAAAAAATTGACCCAGTATTTCCTTTTTATTGGCAATGAAAATAAATTTTCTGTGTAAGCTAACTGAGTCTAGGAACGCAATCCTACAAAAGGTTCTCACCAAACATTTTCTACTAACTCTCATGAAGGCTAATTACAGAACCAAGAATCTTTTCAGGATTATATACCATTTGATTTCATTCTTTGTACATTCCAATATAGTGGATGTTGTGTTAATGGAACTACTCTCATGGGTAAAGGTTTAATATCTCTTTTAGATATTCAAAGGTAAAGTATCAGCTACATTTTAGACAAACCTCTAGAGCCTTATTCATCATTTTGTATCTCTGGCAAACAAGCACACAATTCCCTCAGCATACTTTTCTAAACAACATCTATTTAAACATCTATTAAAAACTGTATTTGCATGAATAATAGCATTTTGAGGGAAGATGGCAGCAGATGAATTAACATTACCAGTCCAATAATAAAGTACACTGAAAATTCAATTCTTGCTTTACAATTTTAATAGAATTTATTTTTATGTTATCAGAAGTGATAAATAGCTGTTTAAGGCCTCAATGAAGCAAAGCATTTTAGCCAATGTGTAGCTTTAAGTACTCATATAATTCCACTGAAGACCATGGGATACCTCAGGATGCCCTTTCCCCCCCTCCAGTTATCAGCCACTAGTAACATAGTGTTATACCAATTTAGTCATTGGTTGGAACTTGGAAATGACTGAACTGAACTTACTAAGGAGTAAGAAGGTTCAGATGCCATGACAGATTGATTCTCAGTTGAGAGAGAGAAGAAGGTGGTGGTGGTGGGAATGGATACCTGAATTATAAGATTTATCTGATTAGTAATCAGCGCTATCCTTTAACAAGGATTAGACTAGTCAGATAGTGCTTGTAGCTCTTAATTAGACTCTATACAGAGTCATTTGTTATTTTAAGTGATCATTATAGCTGAAATAACTGAGAAGTTCTAGTGCTTAGACCTGCTATAGAACAGTCACTGTTTCTATGGAGATACTGCCAGCCTGCATCATCATAAGTTCCTCCACTAAGACCAAAAATCACAAAAGTCAGGTCACAGTGTGGAGGCAGCAGCAGACAGTGCCTTCTTTTCCCCTTTTTCCTGGAAGGTTACTCATGCAAAATCACCTTTGAACTGTGGGTCTCCGGTACTGAACAAGGAAGACAACACAATGAGTGGGGTGCAGTGGCAGGAGAAGGGACATTAAAGGGACATTTGTTTGTTGAACTGTGTTTTAGTGACTTTACTCCAGAATGCTAGATTTGTGATCAGGATACATATACAAATGTTTCCTAGTAGGCCAATATTTTTAAAATGCTTTATTTGCCACAGTGATAATGTAAGATAATAACCATCTTGAGAGGTTATTATCTTGGATAGTTTCTGTACTAAACATTTTTTATGTTTTAATTAATTTCTACTTAAGAGCATGAGAATGAACATACTGGATCAGTAACCTATCTTCTGACAGTGGCCAGTGCCTGATGCATCAGGGAATGAACAGGACAGGCAGTCATGGAGCTATCCATCATCCCTTGTCATCTGGTCCCACCTTCTGGCAAAAAGAGACTAGGAACATTTCAGAGCATAGTATTGCATGCAATCCACCCTGCCTACCACAGTTAATACCTTTGATGGACCTATTCCCCATAAACTTACCTAATTCTTTTTTGAACACTTGGCATTGGCCTTCACAATATCCTCTGGCAAAGAGTTAACTGTGTGTTATAGAAAGAAATGCTTCCTTTGGATTGTTTTAAACCTACTGCCTATTAATTTCATTGGGGGACACCTAATTCTTGTGTTATGTGAAGTATTAAATATATGCTAATTAAGAAATCATGAGGTATTTAATAATGTAAATAAGGTTTTTGCAAGTTGCAAGTTTTATTTAGATTATTAGTTGTTCGTTGCATCTTTGCCTATATATATATACAAATATAAAGATTTATCTTTTATTTTTATTGCCCTTTCTGTTAGAATGTAATACACTTTTTCTCTTTTTGTTATGGTATGGGGCCTCTAAATCTTGACATATCTTAGGGCCTCAGCATGTCTTAATCCGGCCTTGCTGAAAGGTCATAATTGCACAAAAAAGAAAAAAGTTTAACTGTGTCTTTCAGTTATACTTATACTGTCATTTTCTTTTCAGCAATTCTTGTTTCTGGAAATGCCTTTTTCCTTAAAAGATAATAGGAAAATGACAGCAACAAAAAAAAAGGTGTAATGAAACTATTAGCATACATTAAAGCTATGCCCACATCCAACTCTAAAATTCTTCTTCTTGCTTATACTCACATGTTGCAGGTCTGTAACTTCAAATAAATTAGTCAGAAGACTGTTGTATTGTCCCAAGTGTTTTTCAGTAATTTCTTACCATATGCAGTGATTTGTCTATAAACAATACATCTCAAAAACTGAACAGACTGCAGATAACCTGCTGAGGTAAAATGTAATCAATTATTTTTAACTTTTTTTTCCCTGTTTTGTAGAGGTAGATGCTTTAGAGATGTACCAAACATTATAGAAATAAAACTTGGAATATCTGCTCTTGCCAGACAGAGAGTGAATTAAGTTTGGCCTTTTTTGACAACTAAACACTTTTTCTAAAAATTCTAGTTGCTTCTGAGAATGTGCCTGAATTTAAAAATACAGAGGTAAAAAAATCCTTCTTCACCTTTATTCTCTATCTCCCTTTCCTTATGCTCATCACTTAAACTACAAAATCATACAATATGGGGCAAATAAAAAGTGTATGGTTTTCCTTGAATGAAATACATCACTTCACAAGCCACTGCATAAAGCCTAAATAATGAATTCTTTAGGCTTTCAGCCCAACTAATTGGGTTTTGTAAAAGGAACTGTGAGAAAAACTTTGTGCAGGGAATTCTTCAAGGGATGGGTAGGACAGAATTTTCTCCAGCCCACAGGGCAGCCTTTAGGATAGAACAGTGTTTTCAACCTACCCCTAGGTAAATGCAGAAGTCTTCCCAGATGTGCATCAACTCATCTAGATACTTGCCTAATTTTACAACAAACTTCATAAAAAAGTACTAGCTAAGTCAGTAGAAACTAAAATTTCATATAGACAATGACTTGTTTATACTGCTCTATATGCTATACGCTGAAATATAAGTACATTATTATATTCCAATTGATTTATTTTATAATTGTATGGTAAAAATGTGAAAGTAAGCAATTTTTTATAATAATGTGCTGTGCCACTTTTGCATTTTCATGTCTGATTCTGTATGCAAGTAGACTTTAAATGAGGTAAAACTTGGGAGTACATAAGACAAATCAAACTCCTGAAAGATACAGTAGTCTGGAAAGGTTGAGAGCCACTGGGGTAGAAGAGCTACGACAGCCCTTATTTACACCTTTACTGAGCACACAGTAAGTGCCTAACAAATGATATAATGAGACAGTGGAGGGCCTATTCACAGTTGAACAGCCTGTGCTTTGTAGTAAAGTTTTATTGGGTTAACTGGATTATTTAGTAAAACAAACAAGGGAGTCTTATGGCACTTTTAAAGACTAACACATTTATTTATCACATGAGCTTTCAGGGGAGAAAATCCCACTTCGTCAGATGCTTTGAAGATGGGGAATTTACAGAATGGGAGGAAATTAAATGCAGGGAAGTATATGACATAGGATCAGGTCAGACTGTAACAGCAAATCAAAGTAGATGTTAAAATTCACAGCTACCCCTTTGGATTATTTAGTGTATTCTAAGATGGAGCTATGTGCCACCCTTCCCTTAGTTCCTGGTTTAGTCAGTAGAAGTTTTCCACCACTCTGTTGCGATGTAGTTAAATAAAGTGAAAAGTTCCCAGTCCTATTAATAGACTTTTGTTGCACTAAGCAATCTTTTTGCAAAATGTTCTCTCCCTCACCCCCATCTCTGTGGTTTTAGTGGACCCTCTGTTCAGGAAAGAGAAAGAATAGCTTTCAACAAATGCATGTTTAAAGAATTAATGCAAAACTGGAAATTATATTTTCTCCATTGTCTCTACAGAATGGAGACACCTGCAGGATCTCTGTAGTAGTTATGGATGTGGAACAGTGACCTTCTTTGCTTCCTGCAACAGGAAGTCCTGAACGCGGCACAGAATGCTATCAGATGAACTCCAGTTTCACCAGTTGGACCTATACCTGTGTGAGCCAAATGAAATCTGACCTGAGATAAATCTTCAGTCTTTGTTTTCATTCAGTCCCTTTAATTGAGTATTTAATTTTAATTTAGTCTTATTACAGCCTATATATGTTTATATCTGTTTATAATGGAGAGATGGATGCAAGACCTGGGGATTCAGACTATGCCTTAGCACCACATCACCACAGAAGGAACTTTGGGAGGCACAATGGTGGTGCACTGAGGGTATATCAACACTGGCAGTTTAGGTTGACTTAAGGAAGTTTAAGTTGACCTAAACAAAGCCACATCCACACTGGGCTTTTATTAAGTCGACTTAATAAAAGCTTAAGTTGACCTAATAACACCTAGTTTTAGTTCGACTTAAGGCTTAAGTCAACTTCTTAAGTCGATTTAAGCCAGTATGGATGCCCTAGGTCGACTTATTCCATAAGTCGACCTAGGGTGGGTGGACAAGGGAGCCCCGCATGGCTCCCTGGCAGAAGGGAGCACCCGGTTCCCTAGTCCCCGGGGGGGAGCCTCTGCTCCCTTCTTCCCAGGACCTGGGACCCTTCTGCTGAGAAGCTGCAGGTCCCGGGAAGAAGGGAGGCATGCGGAGCTCCCCAGCCAGGGCTCCAGTCGGGAGGGAATCCTCTGCTGGGGCTCCGGCAGCGAGGGATTCCCCCACCGCTCTGGCTGGGGCTGCAGCAGTGACGGAATCCCTGCTGCCCCAGCTGGGGCTCAAGCAGGGGATTCCCTTGCCGGGGAGCCCCACACAGCTCCTTTCTCCCCAGAAATCCGTGCTCCCTTGTCCCCTTGGGGAGCTGGGGCTCTCAGCAAGAAGGGAGTCACTTGAGGCTCCCCGGCCCAGGCTGCAGCAGCGAGGGAAACCCCTGCTGCCCTGGCTGGGACTCCGGTGTTGAGGGATTCCTATGAATATCTGATTGATAAAATAATCATGAGAAATGAATGTTATTTATCCCACAGATGACCGCCACCCCCAAAAAAGTGTGTTACTGGCAAATAAGATTTTTCCATTTGATCATCTCTTAAAACCCACAAAACATTCTCTCAGTATCCTTTTTGCAAAGGCTAGTAACTGCTGGTAACCTAAATGTACAAATAGAGGATGTCCCCAGATAAACACCTGCAAAAATCCAATAGTAGAAGCATGCCCACATCAATCTATGGGATTGATATCATAGTATCTGTTTCAGTTAGGTAATTTTCCTCCATTTTAAACCCTGTAGTCTCAAAACTCTCACCAACTCTTAAATGTTCATCAGTCATTTCCTTTTCCTGTTTTTGTCAGACAGTATCTCACTCTTAAAAGTGAGGTGTATGCTGTTATAATGTTACCTAGCTGTCTTAAGAAATTTGTTGATTCTTGATCACTGTTCAGAAATACCAAAAGACAAAGAATCCATCTACCTAGTGATATATCAGTAGCTTGCAATCTGACAGTAAAATTGGTTAGACAATAATTTGTGAATGTCTTTGTGAACATACATAGTAACTTCTCTCCGTGGGGCTATATTATTAATTGTATCTGAGTAATCAGGCAATCACCAAATATTCACTGACTCTGACATGTTCATGATTTTTTTTTAAATTCTTAAAAATTAAATTAAAAATTAAATTAAAAAATTAATTAAAAATTCTTCTAAAATTAGTATCAGAAATGTTATTTCTTACTGTCATAACACTATTTTTTCTCCTTGTTGGTTATTTGTTTTTAATCTTCATTTTAAAAATGTCATCCACTTCATGAGGGAGCAGAATAAATCCTATGTGAATTATCTGACCAATCAGGCACCACGAACAGGAAATAGGCAAGATATAGTGCAACTAAATAACATTCAGATAAGCCAAAGGCTAAAATTCATTAAATACATTTATTTATTGAATATTTATAAAAATAAATATATTAATAGAAGCCAGGATTGATTCATAACAATTCTCAGACAAAAAAATGGATCCTAGATAACAATCTCAGAGAATAATTCCACTCTTAACTCCGATAATAGATTATTATTTAATCTTTTTTTTTTAAGTGAAGTTGTTGATTGAAATTCTATGATCTGTGTTATGCAGGAGGTCAGACAATTATAATAAAGGTTCCTTCTGGCTTTACAGTCTATGATCCTGGGTCATATTCTTTTTACCCATAATGCTGATACAATAAATAGGTAGTTTTTGACAACGTATTTACCATATATATACACATTAACATTTTATCTATTATTATCAGTTATGATCTTCCTCTCTTGTCCTCAGTAGTCATTCAAAATTACATGCCTAGAAATTTACTTTCATGAAGTTATTACTTAGAATAAGGTATGCTTCTTGTATAGTATTTGAGAGGAGGGGGCTCCTATTAAAAATACAGGACCAATCTGTTTTCATGCAATGGAGAAGAAAATGTTGCTTGTTTTAAAAGGGACACTTTCAGCAAACTCGATTCAGTAGGTTACAGGAAAGATTTATTTGAGTTATTTCAATTATCACACTAAGTAGTCAAGAGAGAGCACTTTCTCCTTCTGTTCATTAGGCAGTGAACAATACTAAGTGTACATTATAACTGCACTCCTGTAGATAAATGGGAGGGAGTATGTGAGGATGGAGGAGGCCCCTTCCTCCCTCAATACTCCCACGCAGGTATCTATTAAGGGGGAGAGTTGGCTAGCTAGCACTACCAGCAGCCATAGAGGGAAGGAATCTTAGCAGGCAGAGTAACCATATCCCTGTCCTCCATTTACCAACTGATATCAGGATAGTTGTGCTGGTGAGAGCATCTTTTAAATACACCATGCTGGCTATGTTGTTTTGAGGGACATTTATGTTTGTGCCAGGAAATTTGTGTGGGTGCTGAATCAGATGTTTGTGCTGCACTGAGGGACTATGTGTATTTGATTCCAAAGGGGTAGCCGTGTTAGTCTATTGTAGAAAGACAACTGTGATGAGTGGTTGTGTATGTTTGGGATTATTGTGTATACTGGTTGTGTTGATTCATTGTGGATTGTATTGTGCTGGATGAGTTGTGTGGATTTTTGTGAGTGGTGATGTAAAAATGATGTTTGTATTGCAGAGAAGGGCTGTATGTTTGGGGTTATTATGTATGGCAGATGTGACAGTGTATGGGTAGTTGTATTGGTTTGAGTGAGAGGTGCGCTGGCAGGTACATGTTGATTTGCATGAATGGCAGTGGTGTGCAAGGATGTGACAGCTGGGCTAAATTACCCATCATCTGAAAAAGCTTCCTCATGCAACCACTGAAATTATTGCATGCAAATTAGATGGGGAGTAAGCATGGTGACCGGTTGAGTCATTTTTTTATCACAATGGTTTAGGGCTTTTCCTATGCTTTACTGTAGCTGTATATCACATGGGTAAAATGCCTAAAGTCAAAATGACTGAGAACTTAAAAAATTGTAACAAACCAAAAAAATTCAGTGATGATTAAATCTGGCAATAGTCTGAACAAAAAGAGCTCTAATGTGTAGCTATTTTGATTACTTCATAGTGACTCAACAGACATTGTGGCTTCAGAGTGATACACACAGTTTCATTCCTGGATTACATACATAATGCCTTCAGTCACTGTTTTGATGGGATACTTCCTCCATCGCATGATGCATTTATGCCCCTATGGCTATGTCTACACATAGCCAAATAAGTCGACTTTGCTAAGTCGACTTAGCATAACAACACTATAAAATTAAGTCGACTTCAAGGGGACCTTACCAAATCGACTTAGAGCGTCCACACTGGATGCCTAAGTTGACTTCTAGGGACTAGGTGGACCTGGGACTGGACCATGGTGGCAGGGGGGGTCACCCCTTCCAAAGTGCCAGGGGGCTCAGCATTTGCCCAATTCTACCCTGGTACAATGGAGGTTGAGCAGGACAGGGACAGTGGCGGGGTATAGGAGCGGGGTGGTCAGGGCTGTGTCCTACCCTGTGGGTGGGCACGCCAGGCTCTGGCTGTGCCAGCCACCCTGGCAGGGAGGGCAGTGGGGGAGCCCTGGGGCCCTTTAAGTTGACTTAAAGTTGATTTAGGCTAATCTGCGTCCACACTGGCTAAGTTGACTTAATAAAGTCGATTTAGCCAGTAAAGTCAACTTTAAACCAGGTTTAATAAAGTCGACTTTACATTTCCTTAAGTCGACTTAAGCAGCAGCACAAATCGACTTAAGGAAATTGTAGTGTAGATGCAGATTAAATTAAATCGATTTAAGCAGTCTTAAATCGACTTAATTTGTAAGTGTAGACGCACCCTATGAGACAGTTTTGTTTTATATATCTAGTGAAATGAGACTAGCAATTTCACATTAGGTGATAGTGGGAAAGCAGGGTCATGGGTCAAAACTGGAGCAATATGCTCCTACTGTGACTATGTTTCATCAAGGATTTAAAATGAAGATATACCACAGGCTATGCTTGTTTGTGATAAATTGGAAATGAAAAGACTGATCTCTTTGCATTATTTCTAAAGAAACAAAATAAAACAACTCTACTTTCTCATTTTGTTTTAGATTCTTTTATTGATATGGCCCTGAACAACAATAAATGATAATGCTGGGACTAATTAGGTGTGGTGCTGATCTTCAGGTTTCACTTATTTTAGTGGACCTCCCAGGATCAGGTCTATGGTAAATTAATCAGAGGTGCTAGCTTTTGAACTTAAAGTAAGGGAAGGATATTGTATGCACATCAGGCCTTCACTAATTGTTCCATTGGTTAATTACCCTCACAGCTAGGAAGTTGCATCTTATTTCAAGGTAGAATTTGTCTAACTTTAACATGCAATGACTGAATCCTGTTATGCCTTTCTCTGAAAGACTGAAAAGCCACCACTATCTGATATTGTTTCCATACATACATACCTTTACACAATGATCAATTCTTCCATTTACTTTATTATGCCTAAAGGAGGATTTCAGGATTGGCCCCCACATGTCTGATAACTACAGCCCACATTAATTATTATTTTATTGCATGTTTGTACTGCAATAATCACTAGAAATCTCACTCAGCAACTAGGGCTACTTTGGGTAAGGCACTGTACATGGATGTAATAAAAAAAGATGGTTCTTGTACTTACACTATAAACTCAGAAAAATGGGTTTTCATCAAAGCATGTATGTGATTGAGTCACATAATATCTCAACACATGCAAAATCCTCATTGTAGATGTGTAGCTAAGTGCACGCTTCAGAAGATTTGCATATCTTTGCAGGATGTGCACCAATTTGAAAATATGGACCTGTTTGTAGCAGAGTGATTTTACATTTAGGATTTGTACATTTCATTACAGAACACAAGCTTTAAGTAAGCCTCATATGCTCTCAATCTTTAAATAATTACAACATAATGCAATGAGGGATACAGATTAAGTCTACTCAAATCAGTTCAAGGCATTGCTAACATAATGCAATGCATTGTGCCCACAGTATATTATATATCCACTCATCTCATTGACATCTTCATCAATGCCACTAATTAAGTTTTCTGTATATTGACTTTTTTCATTGACCCTAGCAAAATGTTAGCAACTCACTTAGAATCCTAATAGATCATAAATTCAATGGCTGAGTAATTTGTTCAGCCTGTCTGACATTATTGCTTGACATTGCTGCTCATATAGGTATGTTAAAGAGCAAATTATCTTTACTTATAACAAATGCTACTCAAATGGTAAAGGCATTTTGGCAGCATGCTTTGAATCGTAAAGATTTATGTCAACAAAATGAACTTTATAACTCACGCTGCATGGTATTTAGATGGTAAGTAGATTCATGGATCTTATTTCTACTGCAGATCATTGAAGGTCTTGTATAGTTCTTTTTATTTCCCTTTGGCTCTAACTAAGTGAAGATACACATATGCCACTGACAACATAAAAACTCCCAGAGTGAAGGAAAAAACTCCTTGAGTTAAAACTCCTTGAGTTAAAGATTGTTGGAGCTTTGTTTTGATTTTGCTTTACAAAGTTATTTGTGGTTCTAAACTACACTGGAGGTTTTCTAAAATGTTACAAGCTGAAATGTGCTATAATAATAATTGTTAATTAATAAAATATATTCCTGGTTTCCAAAATTTACTGGGACACTGATACTGTATTTATCCCTGAGGATATCATATTCATCAAGATTTGTGTGATGTGTGAAGCAGGGATGCAAAGGTATAAGGAATGAAATTCCTCTGGGGTTAGAAGCCTGCAGCAGTCTAGCTCATTAGCCCGCCCACTGCTTTTGAGAACCAGCTAAAACTCAATTAACTGACCCTAATAAAAGAGGAAAGCAGGAACTGGAGGAAGGGACTATTACACTCTCTGGAAAGTGGAGGGACCAGAGGCTATGAGCCTACTGGACTGCTGTAGGAGCTGCAGTAGAGAAGAATTTCTCCAGGAACTAAAGAGACAAAAGAACTACTGTGTGGTGTCTCTAAGTGCTGAGGTTTTGAGGTAAGACCCAGGAAATGTTGGTCACTGAAGTCAGTGGTGTGAGGGGCAGAGACCTGGGGATGGTGTAACTTTGCTTACTCAGATTTTGAGGGGAGATGTTATACAGTTTTCTTACTTTGTTAAGAAGGCTTAACATGAAGCAATGGAACTTATAGGAAACTGTGCCCCAAAATTCCTTGAGTGATCTTAGACAGAATGAATCCAGGGAGTGAGCTGGCCTTATTGCAGGCTCCTGGCCCCATCCTGCTTCTGATATCTGGTCTCACTCCTGGTCATGGTCCCTGGTCCTCAGCTCCACTCCTGCTGCCTCACTCTGCTGTGCCTCTGCTAAGGCTTCTTCTGCTGACTCCCTTGATTCTGACCTAGCAGCAGGGCTCACTGAGCTCAATTCTGATCTGATCCTACAGCACTGCACTGGTACTGACTGCTGCTTCTGGCCTCCATCTTCAAGAATGAATTCAGGCCACATTCAAAGTTCCTCTAACCCAGGCCCCTCCTTTAACTGGGTTCCTTATCAGCATCCCACATAGAAGTTTGATTAACAAAGGAAGGAAAATATCTTCTCAGTTATTACACCCATCAAGTGTTTCTTGCTTCCCTATTGATGAAATCAGTGCGATCAGACGTAGTTCTGGTGGTAGGTAAGAGTTCAGAAGACTCAAAAGTGCAGTAAGCAGATATACTGACTATACAACTGATATTTCCACGCAGCTCTTCCTTACTTACCTCCCCTCCCCCTTGCAGTATGTGTCCTATACAGTGTGCTAATATGATGTAGAAAAATCTCTGCCTTTCAGACAGCGAATGGCTTTTAGTTATTAAATATTTAATGTTAGGCAGCAAGGAAAGCTCATGTATCAAGAATGCCATTTCTATTTAACCTGATTTTTCAGGTATTCCGTAGACAGTGAACCAGATGGAAATGTTAAGTGACACAATGAATTTAAGCAGCACATACTTTGAGCTGCTTTCCCTTTTTGCCACTGGCTTCAGATTTTTACAAGGCATAACAAGTTATCCTGTTGAACACTGTTAACGGGACTGAAGTTTTGCAAGGTAGAGCACTACAGTTACCAGCTCCAGTGTTAAGAGGACTGTCTGGCTAAGATGATGGTTGTAGTTCATTTTCTTAAAAGGGATCAAGCCTAATAAAATATTCATATTTTCACTTTTTAAAAAGAAATACTTATTCAGAATCTCATCTGTACCAAAGAGGCCTGGGGAGAAGAAGAGTCTGAAGATGTCATTTTTACTTTGTGCTACCCCTGACTGTCATAGTTAGTTTGTAAGCATCCTATCCTGTCTTTTTGTTAAGTTTGGTGGCACAGCATCTGGTACAGTAAGGCCCTGGTATGTGACTGGAGGTGCAGACACTAATGCATTACAATAATTATTATTCAAGTTTCTCTACAGAAAGACCCTCTAACTAATCTAGAAGTGACGTTGATGTTGCCGCAGAAAAAGCCTCACTCACTGTTCTTCAGTTATAGGGAACTTGTTAACATGTGAAGCCTTGGATGTGATGGAGAAGAGGGATGGAGCAAGAAAGGGAGAGGCTCCTCAGTAAGACCCAACTTTATGCTCTTTCTGCAGTGGAGTTTCAGATGTTCAGACACTGCAGGATCTATATGGTAGAACAGCCCCTAAAAATATCCTATATTTAATATCATTCACTTTACATAAACTGTGGGCACTAATTGCAATCATCGAGGAAGTGGCTGTGGGAGAAGGCTGTGCTATACAATTTTTTGTATGTTCTGGTTGCTGCTTACGTTGGTAATACTCTTAACATTTCTGCTCATTAGCAGTATTGAAAGAGAAGAAAGTTCAGCTCTCAACATAGCAAGGAAAATCTTTCTTTTATTCTTTTTTTTTTTTAAATGAAGATTTTGTAATTAGTTTTAATTCTATCTTCAGAAAAAGATTGAAATCCTAATAGTATTAATGCTTTTAACTTTCATGTCTGCACTTTCTTTTTCAATGAGCAGCTGATGCTTAAAAGAGAGAGAGCAACAAACCAGCATCATATGCTCTATCATAATAGACACATACAGATATCTTTTGGCAGCAGCTTTTTCACTGGTCTTTACCTTCATAATATCACTGGAGGAAAACTATCATTGGATTTCACTGGGCTTTGGAATTTAAATCCTAAGGCTCTTGAAAACCCGACTCGTACTGCGCTGTCCTCACTAACAAACTATTTAGATGCTTCAGTCAATTTTCCTTCTGTTCATGTGAACTAATCTCTCTGACATGAGGTGGCCTGTAGTAGTTGAAGCTGTGTGTTGCAAAAATATTATAAAATACTTTAAATTTACCAAAATCTTGCGATTTCCCTACTTCTGGAAATTGGGATGATATTTCTGAGCGCATATCATCATTCTTGATTTTGAAAATGAAGAATAAAAAAGCTTCCTTTATCTCTGACAATATTTATGTTGCACTCTCAAGAAAGATTACTGTCCAGTGTCATACAAGTTGCTTGATTTATTTTCTGCAGATACACCACCACATTTGGTTGTTAAGAGAGTCAGGGGGCATTAACTTTGTTCTAAACCCCTTTTTTGATCCTACTCTTTTTTCCTTCAAATTCACTTTTCACTGAAAGAACATCAACAGAACTAAATAATGAATATCTTGCACATCCCCAGGTTAATTTATTTTCAAATCCAGGCATAGATTATTCAGAATTATATCAAGGCCTGTGATGTGATTAATAGGAATCAATTGGGTTAATCATTTGTAGACGTAACTATGTACAAGTGGCTACTGTATTTCATGTGTGAAAATGCATTTCATGAAAGAAGTAGAAAGAGTTCATGTACTTTACCAAATCACATTCCTATGGATGTGGGGCTCATAGTTATGGTTCTTGAAAGCCTTTTGAGACATTTTTCAGTTAAAATGTACAAATGAGAATAATCTCTTTTTTCCATTAAGCTTGTATGACCTTCCTCTTTGTTCATGATAACAAAAGTGAATCTATAGCAATGGCAAGATTACAGCTATTTTTACCAGAACATGACATTAACTAAATATTACAATTCTAGTAATTGAGAAATCCTAACCAATGACAGGATGGGAATTATCTTCATTAATGCTGGCTCAAAACATTTACAGTAGTTACTTAAGCATGATTCTATTCTTCCAAACTATAGGGAAAGGCTCAACATTCATATCTTAAAAAAACTTTTACAAAGCAATCTTCCAAATTTGCACTCTTGATGAGCCATTTTCCGCTCTCTCTGATCGAAGGCTTTCAAAACATAGAGACAAGACAGTTTAGAGGAGTAAAAAAAAATACTCCCTGAAAAAAGACTTAGCATCTATATATTTTTAAAAGCCTGTGATCAGAGAAGCAATAGGATTGCTTTCAAAGTAAACCACTACTCAGTGTGACGAAAATTGGTAGAATGTGGTCCTCTGTAAATTAGTACCACCATAATCACTTCCTTTTTTATCTAGCTTATTTATAGTACAGTATCACCTAGTGTCTCAACAAATACATGGACCTTTTTGTGCTAGGTATTATACAAGCTGTAGCAAGATGCAGTCCCAGTCTTGGACAAGAGATTCAAAGGGTAGGAAAACAAAGATGAGGTGACTTGCCAAAGGTTACACATAGCTCAATGGCAGAAATCAGACTAGAATGCTGTATCCCCTGAGTCCAAGCCCGGTGACTTATCTATGCTGAATTTGATCCTTTTTTTTTTTTTTTAAGATTTTCTTCCTCATTTAGGGTTTTTAATGAAATCGTCTTAATAAAAGCATAAAGGACAAAAAACACATTTTTATTTTATTGAGATCTCTTTCCCAGGTTACTGAAGTAAAATATATCAAAAGTAAATATTTACCAGCAGTTTCATCACCCAATGATACAAGAAGGTGCAGCTATTTAATTTTATAGGGGTAATAATAATACTTAGGTTTTTTTTATATACTGGCTTTCGGCAGTAGACCTCAAAGTGTTTCATGAAGGAAGTAAATATTATTCCCATTTTATAGATAGGGAAACTGAGCTACAGAGATTACACAACATGCCAGTGGTAGAGCTGGGATTACAACCCAGCTGTCCCACATGCCAGTGTATCTCCAACACCTATTGCACTATAAAGTGTATGTGAACGCTGATGGAATTTTCTTCTGCAATAAGTGGCCTCTGGAATGTCCCAGAATTCCAAGCCTGACCACTCTGGTCTTCCACTTGGACTCCACTGCTCTGACTCAACTAGCCCCTCCCTACTGTGAGTCCTAGGAAAAAATTTAAGATTCTGTTTTCCTGGGGCAACGGTGAAAAAGGGCGCGAGTTGCTAGTGGCTACAGTGAATGACAAGGGAACTTGTAAATTTACCCTCAGTGCTCCTCTGCCTCTACCCAGGGTTCCTAGCACTGGAAACTGATGAGTGACATGGTGAGATAGGTGCCCACAATCCAATGCTCTTTCTTGTGGAAATGCAAAGAAAAGTGTGGACACTCCTTTACATGATAAGGAGTTCAGTGTGAATGCTCAATTGTGCTATAAATATAACACGTTTATTATAGCACAGACTTAATGCGGAACAATTTTCTAGTGTAAACATGGCCTAAGATACTCCAAGCTGAATGGTCTCATTGACTAACACAACTCAGAAAACTCACCTTTATATTAAAGTTATTTCTCCTTTTGATCTTATAAACCTAAAGCTCTGAAAAAATACCAATTTTATTTTATCAGAAAACTATCTAAGGATTTTTCTGAAAATCAGAGACACTAAAACTTGGACGCTCTTTTAAGGTATTCTCTGCCTTTGTACAGTGAAGATTAATTTGAATTTATTCATAGGTTCTGTGCTTTATTAACAACATAGTCTCTTTTAATATGTTTCCCTAGTTGAATTATTATTCTGAGGTTTCCATCTCTAAGGAATTCAAAACTTATGAATTTATTCATAGGTTCAGTCAGCAATTGCTGACTGCACTGATGGTACCATACCACAGCAAAAAAGAGACTCTGAAGTACTGATGCTCATTATCCAATCTAAATCGCATCTTCCAGTGCACCAAGAACCTCACCCCACTCCTCATCTGCTAGATCTGGGTATGCTATCCCTGACGACATAGCTGTGCATTCTCACCCAGAGTCACTAGTATTCTCAGAACCAGTAGTCTTTATGGAGACATAGAATCATAGAATAATAGGGTTGGAAGGGACCTCATGAGGTCATCTAGTCCAACCCCCTGCTAAAAAGCAGGACCACTTCCCCTAAATTACCCCAGCCAGGGTCTTGTCTAACCGAGCCTTAAAAATCTCCAAAGATGGAGATTCTACCACCTCCCTAGATAGCCCATTCCAATGCTTCACCACCCTCCTAGTGAGAAAGTTTTTCCTAATATCCAACCTCGACCTCCCCAGCTGTAATTTGAAACCATTGCTCCTTGTTCTGTCCTCTGTTACCCTCGAGAACAGCCTAGCTCCCTCCTCTTTGGAGCAACCCTTCAAGTAGTTGAAGGTTGCTATCAAATCTCCCCTCAGTCTTCTCTTCTGTAGACTAAATAAGCCTAGTTCCTTCAGTCTCTCCTCATAAATCATGTGCCCCAGCCCCCTAATCATTTTTGTTGCCCTCTGCAACAAGGGCACACTGTTATTTCCCATCCACCATAACCCCCAGGTCCTTTTCTACAGTGCTGCTACTTAGCCGATCGGTCCCTAGCCTGTAGCAGTGCATGGGATTTTTCCGTCCTAAGTGCAGGACTTTGCACTTGTCTTTGTTGAACCTCATGAGGTTTCTTTCAGCCCAGTGTTCCAATTTGTCCAAGTCTCCCCCAGCTTGGTGTCATCCACAAACTTACTAAGCACGCAGTCTATTCCATCATCAAAATCATTAATGAAGATGTTGAATAGAACCGGCCCCAGGACCGACACTTGGGGCACTCCACTCGTTACCGTATGCCATTAATGAACCATTTGCTGGTCACATGTACCAGCCAAGTTATTTGAGGTCATATAAAACCAATAGCTCCACCAATGGAATCTGAGGATTCCTAATCCTCAAGTGAGATTGTGGATGAGACAGTGGCCTCTCTGCTCATTCCAAGGCACCGTGTTAGCTGTAACAAGGTACCTGAATTTCCTGGGCACCCTTGTAATCTGCAAAACATACTGGCAGTTTCATCAGCAATGGCATGCTTCCCCAGGGGCAACACCTCCTTGCTCTCATGATCCTACATACTGGTTCAATTGAGTTTCTTGGGATCCTGATTTCAAACAATGAGTGGGTATTCAGACAGAGGTCAACTAATAGAGCAGAGCTTCAGCCCCTTCAGCAGTGTTAAGAGGAGAAGCAACCTGAGCAGACAGATCCACTCAGTCTTGCAGCACTCTCATCCTCCTCTCTGGCTCCATCATCGCTACCCAATTTCAAACAATACAAACCATTTCTAGATTTTCTGAGGGTTGATCAGGCACCTGATTCTCTTGGAGGAAATTCAGGACCCCACTCACAAGTTGTTGGGCATCGTCCATGATGAAGTGGCATTTCCCATTGATGAAGCCATATTTCAGCCTGCCAAGCCACTCTGGCATACTCCATTATCAATGTTTGGGGCATGAACAGTCATGCCCACTGGTTAGAGAAAGAGTTGGTCATCAGCATGGTCAGAGCTTCAGTAAAAGGCAAACCATCAGAGTTGAAGTCCGAAGTTAGGAATCAGAGCTAAGGATCAGAACCAGTCAGAGGCCAGATGCCAGAGCCAATGGAACTCACAGGTAGGTATCTAGGTGGACATGGGGGTGAAAGCCATCATTCTCAAAGAATGGGCTATGTTGGGTCAAGGCGTGGGTTGCTATGCTGAATTAACATAATGATATAAAGCAGGGAAGGCCAATCATCCTGATAGTAACTCCAAAGGATCCTAGATATCATACCAAGATTTGACTGACTCTCTCCATTTTCCTATTAGTCATTAGGCAAATGAAGTGAGGAGATTGATGCCAAGGAGTTCCTGCAAGAATTGGGGGATGAACGGGGGACCACAGTCTGATACAATGTCTGTCAGTTACGCCTGGTAACAGGAGACATTTTCTAGGAAGAGTTGAACATCTAGCAGTTTGTAAGTACTTTAGGTTCTTATGGTCTAATCAGGAGTTGGTTTCAAAATTGTGCTTCTTCTAGAAGGTGGTGTCACTGCTTGATGGTCAGTAGCTTCTTGTCACAAGTATATATATATATATATATATATATATATATATATATATATATATATTTCCCCTGCCAGAGTTATCTTCTCATAGAAGAAGACACAGGGTTGGAGTAGGTTGGCGAGGGCAGAGCATATTGAAATAATGCTGCACTTGTGGCACAGCTTGAGGAGATGGTCTTGGTCATAAAATAGTTTAGTGGGATCTGGGTGAATCAGGGTGGGTGCTAAGCTAAGTCTATCAAAAGCTTCTAGAGTCTCTTTAGACCAGGTAAACTGGGTTCCTTTTGGCAGGATTGTTGTAATGGACACAGCCATGCTATAGAGTCCTTTAATAAATTGCCCATAGAAATTGGCAAACTCCAAGAATTGCTGCACTCTGCATACATCTTGGGCATGTCTCAGTCAGATATTGCCGCCCCCTTATGTAGGTACATGATGAGTCTCAGGTGAAAATATATCCCAAGAATTCCATTATCATCTTATCAAACTTGCTTCTCTCAACCTTTGCACAGAGTTGGTTCTAGCAGTCTCTCTCCAAGACAGTGCCCATGTGATAACTGTGAAGGTCCTGACCTTTGAAGAAAATGAGGATGTTCTCTGGGTAAATGATGACAAATTAGTCCAGCATGTCTCTACAGATGTAATTTATGAAGGGCTGGAAGGTCACTTGCGAGTTTCACAACTCGAAAAGCATGACCAGATAGATAGTGGCCAAACCTGATTTTGTGTCCTTCCCAGCATTTCAATATGCACCTCCTTCTCCATCTGGAATATTGCATGCTGTTCTGATCCCCATGTTTAAAAAAGATGAATTCAAACTGCAACAGGTGCAGAGAATGGCTACAAGGATGATACATGAAATGGAAAACCTGCCTTATGAGAGGAGACTTAAGGAGCTTGGCTTGTTTAGCCTAACCAAAAAGAAGGTTGAGGGGAGTTATGATTGCTCTCTATAAATACCTGGGAGGGAGAGGAAATATTTGAATACAGTACTAATGTGGACAGAAAAACAAATGGTTACAAACTGTCCATCAGGAAATTTAGGCATGAAATTAGACACAGGTTTCTAACCAACAGAAGAGTAAAATTCTGGAATAGCCTTCCAAGGGGAGCTGTGAAGACAAAAAACATAACTGCCTTCAAAACTGAGCTTGATAAATTTATGGAGGGAATGGTATGATGGGAGGGCTTAGTTTGGTAATTGATGATCTTTGACAACTAGTGGTGGATATGCCAGTGACCTAAGAAAGGAGGGTAGATGGGGTGGGTTCTGAGTTTTTACAGAAAATTCTTTCTTCGGTGACTGGCTGGTGAGACTTGTCCAGATCCTCAAAGTTTAACTGATGGCCATATTTGGATTCGGGAAGGAATTTTTCCCCAGGGCAGATTGGCTAGGGCTCTAGGTTTTTTTTTTTGTTTTGTTTTGTTTTTTTGCCTTCCTCTGTAGCATTGGGAATGGCTCACTTGTTGGTGGATTCTCTGTATCTTAGTCTTTAAATCGTGATTTGAGGACTTTAATAACTGTCATTAGTTAGAGGCTTATTGCGGGATTGGGGAGAATGAGGGGGTGGAAGGGGCTGAGATTTTGTGGCCTGCATTGTGCAGGAGGTCATACTAGATGATCATACTGGTCCCTTCTGAACTTAGAGTCTGAGTTTATCGTCACCAGATGACATGATCTGTGCAGGTTCAATGTAATGACCTTGGCAAGGGTGCAATCTTTTGAACAGCTTATTAATAAGTAGTCAAGGGTAAACTGACTAAAGATTTATTAATAAAAGAAACAGTTAAAATGGTTAGTAGCTCGTATAAATACACAGTTGTGAAGTCCTTATCAGGTTTTCAGCAGTGATGGAATAGATGACTGGCTTGCAAAAGTCTGTTTAGTAACTTCCAAAAGATTAGAAGTTCCTCAATCCATAGTTAAAAATACTCCTTTTTGCTTTAAGTCCATAGTCCAGAGAAGCAGGAAAGAGGCAATGCAGTGATGTCCCAGCTGACAACTTATAGCCCAGTCCCAGTTAATGGAAAGATATTGGCCCAAGATGGAGTATGAGGTCACATGTCCATATCACATGCCCTTACTTGTTTTGCTGAATCACCCGGGGCAGCCTTTGTGCCCATACTGTCTGAAGCATTCAAAGAAAAGTTTTACTGGACAGGATGAGTTTCTTTAATGAGCCATTGTCATCTAAGTCTTATTAAGGGCCATTAATACATAGTTGTGTAGCCCTGATATTCATGTGTAAGTGTCACCTAAGCATACATGTTTGAGCTACAGCTATATAGCCAATATTCAAAGTTTCAGATAGTATGATACATGAATTTAACCAGGATAATCATGATTGACTATAACTTTTCAGTTGCCACCACACAGGATGAACTTTGAACATAATGTACTTTGTACAAGATCTGATACAATTGTTTAGCAGTGGTAACACCAATGATATCAATAGTCATCTTCAATAATACAGCACAACTATAATATAAAGCTATGCTTTAGTTCTCACTCTGTTAACAGGAAATTTAGAGTCAGATGTAGACCGCTACATAAGAGCCACACAGCTCTTCAGAAAGACTGCTGCCATGGCAGAGCGCAGAAAAGCAGGAGCATGGGGGAGATACTTTACCTTTGCACTAATTAATTAACCCACTGTGATACTGACTTCTTAGGGTGGCCCCATGACAGGACAGCTACAAACCTTGCCCTCACAGCCCAAATATAATCATTGTGAGGAATCTCTGTTGCCTGAAGCAGAGAGGATTATTTCTTGAGTTAACTTGAACTTGGAGAATGTTGTTCTCCTCTGAGATTCCTGCTCAGCTGGAAAATATTTGCTCCATTTATTTTCCGGGAAACAAAAGATGAAGTTTGTGTGTGTGTTTTGTTTTAAATCTAGCTAGTGTGTCTAAGATGTGACCAGCTTACTCTTCTCAATTTTCTGTGACTAGCAACAGCCCATGAATGTGAAAATTCATAAAACAGGTATCATTTCTGATAAATACAAATGATGATAATCTGCAGCAGCAGTTGATATTTGTGATCCATGGAGCACTTGCTTATGGGCTGCGGTCTGCTGGAATGGGCTGGTCACATAGCATCACTGCCTCTTTCTCATTTTCAACCAATAAACTGCAACAAAAGCAGTTAAAAATAAATGGAGACACACTGATTACTTTCCTGCTTGTACTTTCTCATGGAAACAACCGTGGTAGTCATGTGCTTGTAGATGGGGGGCAGAAAGGGAGGGGTGTAATCTTTCTCTTATGTGGCCCCACCTGAGGAAATATTTAAGAATCCTTAATCAAAATATTGATGAAAGTTAGAAACTTAGATTCTTTTTTGTACAGTCCCTATCAAACTGTTCAGAGATAGAGGAGTCTTTCTTTAATTAACAGTTAACCTGTTAAAAAGACTTGCTGAAATTCATAATACGAAAGCAGCCTTACATAAACTGTCTCTCTCAGATGATGTAATGACGTGTAAAATGCTGAAGATACAGTACTTCAGTTATCACTCCTACAGGGATTGTATCAGAGCAATTTGGCCATTTATTTATTTTACTAAAATTTTCTCTTATCTGTAGAAATATTAGTACTTGCTATAGACTTTAAGATTACTTACCAGCCAGATTGATTGGGCAATTTTGATAAGGAGAACAAAACCAAGTTTTCAGGACTACCTTTAAAGGCAGCTGAACTAATAGTGAGAAATTTCCTTGGGCTCTAATTCAGCAAAGTATTTAAGCATTGCCTAACTTTAAATGAGTAGGCCCATGGACATGCATGAGTGACTTTCTGAATCAGAGCTCTGTGAGGTCAAATTATGACATGTTCAATCCAGGGGAAAAAAATTAATTCTCTAGTATCTTTGACAAATTTCATTAATTTATTTATATGTTCTATATGATAAAGTCATTGACCTCTTCCTTTTATGCAACCAAATGCAATCCGGAAAGCCTAGTACAGTGGTGGGCAAACTTATTAGTCAACTGAGCCAAATATCAACAAAACAGCGATTGAAATTTCTTTTGAGAGCCAAATTTTTTAAACTTAAAATATATAGGAAGGTACATTGTTATTAACTTAATAAGGGTATTCCTAACCATCTCAACATACCTTTCTCAATTCTCGACACTACATCTTCTTTCACTTCACAACGTTTCCCGTATTTGTGTAAAAGACGAAGAGAAAAAGGAAAAAAAAAAAGGCAGGGAAGAGGCAGGGAAGAGAAGAGAAGAGAAGAGAAGAGAAAAAGGCAGGCAGGCAGGACAAGAGAAAAAGGCAGGCAGGCAGGACAAGAGAAGAGAAGAAGGCAGGCAGGCAGGACAAGAGAAGAGAGGAGAAGAGAGGAGAAAAAGGCAGGCAGGCAGGCAGGCAGGCAGGCAAGAGAAGAGAGAAGAGAGAAGGAAGGGAAAGGCAAAGAAGGAAGGAAGAGAAAGAAGGAAGGAAGAGAAAGAAGGAAGAAAAAGAAGGAAGGAAGAGAAAGAAGGAAGAAAAAGAAGAAGAAGAAAGGGGAAGGAAAAAAGAAGGAAGAGAAAGGAAAGAAGGAAGCGAGGAAAGAAGGAAAGAAAAAAGAGAAGGAAGAGAAAGGTGTGACTGTCAGGATTTAAGGAACCATTTATGATATTATTGTGTATTAATATTTTATAATTGTTATAATCCATAGGAACTATGCCATGTTTGATGTCAATAGAAAGGTAATAATTTGTGGGAATGATCATATAGTTTGTGTAGGATTTGTATTCATATTAGAAGTTAGGAATGTGATTGTTATATTTTAACTTGTGTAAGGTTGGGAAAATGCCCCAGACTGAATGTCTGCCCAGCCATTGTCTCCTTAAGGGCCTATTAAGGAAGCTCCTCAGATAACAGGATAAAGAAGAAAACCTGTTGAGCCACTAGGACTTAAACATGTGACTCAACTCCAGTTTGATTGGAGAGAACTGCACACAGCATGGAGAAGGCCAGAGATGATATAAGGCAGCAACTCCAACTCCATCTTGCTCTCAAGTCCTCAGTCTACAGCCAACACCCATCTCTGGAACTATTCCTCCGAGACTGAACAAAGGATTGAGGCCCACCCTGATGCTGGGTGTTTACCAGAGGAACAAGCCTGCAAACTGCTTTTCATGAACTTTAAATCATTTGTATGTATGTGATTCGCTTTGACCCTTTAACATCTCATATTTTGCTTCTTTTCTTCTTATATTAAACCTTTAGTTGTAGTTGCTAAAGGATTGGCTATCAGTGTGGTATTTTGGGTAAGATCCAAACCTATATTGTTCTGTGTGCTGTGGCTGGCCCTTTGGGGTCAGGAGAACCTATAACTTTAAGGGACCGTGCGGGTAGGTGGGAGCCTGAGGAGCTGGAGTGCAATAAAGGGAGCTGTTTCTATTTTGGGCAGATTTCTTGGTACCCAGTGTGGGGAACCAGAAGCCTGGTAGTGACTGATAGGGAGACTGGTTTAAGTACCACCCATCAGTGTTTGGGGAGTTTAGCTCCCGGTTTATTAAAGGGAACAAGGCCCGCACCTGGAAGAGCCAAATTCAAGGGGCTAAAGAGCCGCTTGTGGCTCGCGAGCCGCGGTTTGCCGACCACTGGCCTAGTACAAGTCTGATTGTACTGGGTGAGGAAGTCTTTATTATATCTGTGTTTATTTCCCTGAAAATGGAGATAGAGCTGCAAGAATCTTTCAGTTGTGTCCTTGCAATGATGTTTAGCAGACCTAACATGAGTTACATTCTCCAGGAAGGAATATATTTGTCTCCATGCACTTGAACAGAGAAAGTGAGGGAAAAGGAGACAGTGAAAGAAAATACTAGGACAATGTACAGGAATGATCTACTAGAGTACTAGATGTGAATCTCCTTTAAGGTTATAACAATCACATCTCTGATGCAATATGTAACTAATTAGTATAATGCAGAATTGTTTGTGGGGAGGGGTGTTGCATCACTATCAAATAAGACTGTTTAATTATTGGCATGATCTGAACTGGAAGAAAAAAAATGAAATAATGGGTTGAGTATTTAAATAAAGACCAGATTTAATCCTACAGAATGACGGGAGCTATTTCGGTAGGGCAGAACATGCATTTGCCTTATTTTATTTATTTTTTTTTTTTCATAACAGCTGGGAGTAACTAATTTTACTTGACTCCTGTCCCTCCCATTCCTTTACCAGCTAGGACTCAGACCAATGCAGTTATTTTGCTCACTCCTTTCCCCCACTCCCACCATTAACTTAGTTGTTGCTCAGCCAATAAGAATGCAGAGGCAGGTAGAGCAAATAGCAGGGCTGGGAGTCTGGCATACAAAAACACTAAGCAAGTTCTAAGCAGGCTCTGTGCTTAGAAGATTTCACCATGGTCTCCCCCTAGCCTTTACATTGACATGTTAAAAAGGCAGGAGCAAGTTCCTTGTGACATAATAGACGCAGCAAAATAGCAGCAGCCGCCCCCTCCACCTTAGCAGCATCCCCAGGCATATTTGGGTGATAAATATCCTCACAGGGTGTCTCTACACTAGTAAATTAAATTGACTTAAGCAGGGCCCTGCCCACCCCGGTCCTGTACCCTGTCCCTGTCCTGCTCAGGCCCCGTGTACCCTAGTACAATGGGGAAGATGCTGAGCTCCCTGGCACTTTTAAAGGGGTGCACGGGGAAGGGGGGGAACCACTTGTGTGCCCCCCTTCCCACCATGCACCACTCCAGGTCCACCTAGCCCCTGCAAGTTGACTTAGGCGTCCAATGTGGATGCTCTAAGTTGATTTGGCAAGGTGGACTTTGTCGACCTAAATGTACAGTGTAGACATGCTAAGTTGACTTACTTATTTGACCAAGTGTAGACATAGCCACAGACAGCCCCGCTTTGGAAACTTCAGGTTCCAAGAGCAGGACAGAAGAATGACCACCTGGGTTTTTTCCCTGCTGTGAAGAAATAAGTCAATTGCTCTCACAACACAACTATTGTTTAAACTATACTTAGACTATTGGAAAAAAAATAGTTTTTACATTTTTAGTGAATGGCAGTACCCCAGTGTGACCATTTATTCTGCCATTTAATCCCCCTTGGGAGAACCTTTTCTTTGCCTACCATGGGCTTTGGTTGGGTCAGGCTACCAGCTAGGTCCTCATAAGATATTGCATGCATTCACAGCATATGTATTGATCTTACCAAATCTCCCCAGAGTTGCACTTTTCTAGGACCTTTTCCCCAAGAATATTTTCTGAAGGGTTGCTGGTCCTTTGTATGTGCAGATACACAAGCTACTGCTGTCACACAGTCATTTTGTGGCTGTTTGATTTGCTGTATATCCTTTTCCAACTGGTGAGTTATCTTAGTTTCTCTTGTACTTCCTCTTTAATATTTCCAAGTGGGCCAGAGTCTCTCAAACTTGAATATCTTAGGCTATGTCTACACTTGAAAAGTTAAGTCGACTTTTTTTAAGGTGACTTAATAAGGTCTACTTTAAGTCAACTTAAAATCAACCTTATTAAGTTGACTTAACGCTTTAAGTCAACGTAATAAGGTGGATTTAGGTGCTAATCCTCATCCACACTGGCTTAAATCAACCTAATAAGGTCAATTTAAGCGTTAAGTCGACCTAAATCTAGGTGTTAAGTTGACTTAACTTTTTCCTTAAGTCGACTTAAGGAACTGCTTAAGTTGACTTAAGGAAAGCCCAGTGTGGATGCAGAGTAGTTTAAGTTGACTTAAGCCTCCTTGAATTGACTTAATTTGTAAATGTAGACACACCCTTAGTGAATTTCATTAAAGCTTGATGTTGACTATTGCAAATCCTTACAGCTACACACCAGGAACCTCCTTCCAACTTAATCCTTTTTTATTTATCATAATTATTTGTATAAAATATTCAGTGCACATAAACCCAGTTTGTGAGATTTGGCTGCCAAAATTTGTTCATTATAGAGCCATGCTGCTAAGAGCTATCATTTAATTGCACACTAAATAGTGACTTTAAAAAAAAAAATCATATCTCAACTACTTTTGAGCCATCACTAATTTATTTTCCTCCTTTATTAGTCAACGTTCTAATACTACTTTCCCCCTTGTAAAAAGTTTTACTTGTTCATCTTAACCCTGTAGTTTGGCATCCACTCAGCTATGTTACGTGATGAAAGATCAAGATACAACACGTAATCTGACAATTTCTTTCATGGTGGATTAGAAAGGTCTCCAAAAATATCATGCCCGAGAAACTTTGGTCTCCAGCCTGTAGATCACATTCTACTTCTGAACAGCGGTTGCAGTCAAAATTTAAGACTGTTGCACCATCTGCTGGCAAAAGCTTGGAGACCACTGGTTCTAGACTCAGAGATCATGCAGCTGCTGTGCTGGCCCTGTATATAATGGAAATCATTTCAAGCCAGAGCAATCTGAACCCCCAGCAACCTTACTTCCAACACCGATGACTTACTATAAAAAAAAAAAAAAAAAGTTAAAACTCTAGACTACAAAAAAATTCCAAAAGCTTTTTAAAAGGCTATATATTGACTGAAATATTTTAGATCAAGTTTTCTGTGTGGTGTTTGCAATCCAAACATTGGAGCACTTACTAGGACAGTGAAAGTGAAATGAATTCAAGTAGTAAAACTGATTTTTCCCCATTGTCTACATAAAAGAAATGCAGAAAGTAAAACACATAAGTAACTACAAATTACATTAATTTTTTAAAAATTATTTCATTTGTAGTGGCCTAAATCAGTGTTGCCATTATTATCTACCTAATCAGATTTGGGATTGGAAATATTGTGCTGTATTATCTCCTGATTTTTCCCCCCTAAATTTATTAATTTAAAATATGGTTTCAATTGGTGTGTGTTTTGTTTTATTTATATAGGAATTAATTTCAATGTTTCTGTCAGCTAATTTGCTAACTTATTACTTGCAAAAAGCTCTAAAGCTTTCAAGTGCCTAAGTAGCCCCTGGAATAATGGTTAAAAATTGCCCAATCCTACCAAAATCTGAAATGGCATCCCTGCTAAATGTCTTAAAATAAACCCAAAGATCCTGAAGAATAATTGAAAAGCCTACTGCCCGCCACTGAATTCTCTTGACTTGTGTACATTTCTGATCAGATTCTGATGCATATCCTTCATATTTGACTTCACTGAACACCAAAATTAACATTTTATTAGCCTAATATTACTTTCTCTTAAACTTCATCAGAGTACATTGTGTGAGCTGAGCTTTGTATTGTTTATACTTTTTAAAATATTTATTTCTTCTAAATCTGTATTAGTTATGAAGAAATGTAGCCTTTCAAGAACAAAAACAAGTAAAAGACAACATATTCAGATATAATTCCTATATATATAGATAGAACCAATAAACTACCTATTGTGATGTCATCTAAGTTGTGACACTAGTTCTATTATTGTCTTCACATCTGATCTGTTTTATCAAGAAAAGTGATCCCTTGTTTCTATTCTTTCTCATCTGTAAAAAGATAAGCAATTGTTCAACAAATTAGCCTACCCTTTACCCCTTACATTCCTTATAATTTCAGTGGAACAATTTTTCTCTGATCTTCACTCTAGTGTGAATATATTTGAAGAAACATTTACTATTAGCTAAAATTCACTCCCCAATTAGTTTTTCTTTCTCCTTCAAATTCTCCTTTCCTATTTTTCTACTCTTTTCTCATGCTTACTTAGCAAGACTGTTTTTACAGCCTTACCTTTATACTTGAGTCTAAGGTCAAAAACTATTAGCCAACCTTAATTTGAGTTTAGCAAAGCATCTATCCCTTCTACAAAAAAATACTTTGAAGAGAGCACTGTCATTTTAAGTTAAAACACATACACAAATGCTGTAAAGTTAGTGTTCTACTCTATATCCCCTTCTCCCCCTCCCCACACCCATACCATCACCATCTATTTATCTTTATCATCACAGTATCTAAGTGCTTTCCAAGTATTTATGCAAAACAATCTAAATGTGTCCCTCTTTTTCTTCCTTCCAGTTATAAGAGAAATAACTTTATTTTACAGGAGTAGTTTATGTCAAAGATTACGTAATTTGTGTATCTGTTTGAGGAAAAGCTAGTCAAACAATGAATGTAGCACTTAAATGTAAGAGATGGGATCTGTGGCAATATCATAAGAATTCCAGCTTCTCTGAAAGCTTTGTTTCCTGAACCAGTGCTTCATTTTTCCAGTAGAATATAGCTGTGTTGAAGGAAGAGGTGATCTCTAAGGTAGCTAGAGTCTATTCCTTGGAGGGCTTTGAATATCAAGACAGAGACCTTGAGTTGAATTGTACAGTAGGGAGCCAGTCAACCTTCCATCTCCCCTTCTTTGTTCCTTTCATGACATCTTTTGGTATGATATTTTTGGATCCAAGAGGTTCAATAATAGCTGTAACAAGTCAGCATCCTACAGCTGGGGTGCCCCACATTTTGAAAACCATTATAATGCTACAGCCAACATACCACAACTAACTTCCTATCTTTTTATCATTTTCTTCCATAAGGGCTTTAAGAAGGACACAGTCAATAGCTACAGACTTTTTAGATTTGGAGAAGTTTCTGTGTGTTGTATAGTTTGTATGTGGAATTTTAGAAAAATATGAACAAGAGTATTGCTATGTACATGCCTCTAATACAAATTGTAGTGCTCAATCAAGCTAAACTTAGATTAATCTATCTAGTTGCTGTAACATTGTCAGCTTGGTCTAAGGGCTTTGATAGATTGATATGCTGCTCTGGATGTAATGTCTAGAGCAGATCAAATAGTGCAAAAATAATTCACAAATCTTTTTCTTAACTGTTAGTCTACTGTTATCTGCTAAGTCATATTATCTGTTTGACTGCTGGTTCATTCAAGAAAATGTTCATAAATCTTTAGCATTACAAATTCTAGCATGAATTACGATGTGTCCAGAATCTATTCCAGATATGTGGTGTTTGCTTTTTGCTGCTGTTAATTCGTAAATGTCAACCAATCAGGGAGTAAAAATAATAGTCTGATTGATGGGACATATCACACTCCATGAGCTGTCAGTGAGTCAAAGCAAGTGTAACCCATATGCCTGAACAATTTGTAACCTTTGGGTGGGCCAAAATTCATTCAGTTGCCCTTCTCCAGCTGCTTTCCCCACAGGGATTGGGATTGATTTCTGTGGGGCACTGGAGAAGGGCAACTGAATGAATTTTGGCCCACCCAAAGGTTACACAAGCAGTTTCCAGACTAGTGTTCTTTGCAATTTTTGGATGAACTATTCACTCTGCATGTGTTAATAATGAATGCTATGTATCTGTTTAGAGAGAGAGAGTCAATTTTTTTTTCTGTGGACTGTGTAGGACAGCAAACAGAGATAGTATGCTCAGAGCAAAGGATCTGGTAAGGCTTTTTTGGTCAATGATAATATACAGACTCAATGTGTATGAAGGATGGATATAGTTGTCTCAGGAGGTCAAGTGGTTGAGTGGCACTGAGGATTGTTTGAGGCACTCTCACTATGCTTTGCCTGGCATTCACTTCTTTTTTTTTTTTTCTTTACAATGTGGAATTTTAACTTTGACCATCCAGACATTCAGGAAGTTGTTGGATACTCTTTTTATTGCTGTGCAGATAACTAAGCAATTCTCTAAATAAACAAGGAGTGCTGTGGCACTTCTGAAGACTAACAAATGTATTTATCGCATGAGCTTTCATGGGAGAAAATCCCACTTTGTCAGATGCTCTATAAAGGAGTTTTTGACTGAAGTAAGTGATGGAGAGTTAGGGTTGAAAGAAGTCAAGTTAATGTCCCTCTAGAGTCCACTGGAATTTCCTTGAGTTCAAAAAGTTTAAAGTATCTATCTTTTAAGAATAGCTCAGTGCCAGGAGACCCGTGGGGCCTGCAGGAGGTACACGGGTTTGCTCTCCCTCCTTTCCCCTTTGCAAAAATTCTGATTCTGCAAGGAAGAACTCCCCATCCAGTCTGCACCCTGATTCTCTCTATAGAATCATAGGGTTGGAAGGTACCTCATGAGGTCATCTAGTCCAACCCCCTGCTAAAACCAGGACCATTCCTACTAAATCATCCCCATCAGGGTATTGTTTATCCAGGCCTTAAATATCTCCAAAGACGGAGATTCCACCACCTCCCTAGGTAACCCACTCTAATGCTTCACCACCCTCCTGGTGAGACAGTTTTTCCTAATATCCAACCTCGACTTCCCCAGCTGCAACTTGAAACCATTGCTGCTTGTTCTGTCCTCTGTTACTACTACCTCTTTGGAGCGCCCCTTCAAGTAGTTGAAGGTTGCTATCTAATCCCCCCTCAGTCTTCTCTTCTGGAGACTAAATAACCTAGTTCCTTCAGTCTTTCCTCATAAGTCATGTGCCTCAGCCCCCTAATCGTTTTCGTTTCCCTCCACTGGACTCTTTCTAACTTGTCCACATCCTTTCTGTAGTGGGGAGCCCAAAACTGGACACAGTATTCTAGATGCAGTCTCACCAGTGCCTAGAAGGCAATCAGGTTGATCAGGCAGGATTTGCCCTTGGTAAATCCATGTTGACTGCTCCTGATCACTCTATTTTCCTCCAAGTGTTTCAGGATGGATTCTTTGAGGACCTGCTTCATGATTTTTCCAGGGATTGAGATGAGGCTGACCAGTCTGTAGTTCCCCAGATCCTCCTTTTTCCCTTTCTTGAAGATAGGTACTATATTTGCCTTTTTCCAATACTCCAGGACCTCCCCCGTTCATCAAGAGTTTTCAAAGATAATGGCCAGCGGCTCTGCAATCATATCAGCCAACTCCCTCAGCACTCTCAGTTGCAGTTCATCCGGCCCCATAAACTTTTGCACATCCAACTTCTTTAAGTAGTCCCTAATCTGACCTTCCATCAGCAAGGGAATGTCCCCTGTGGTTCCCCTCGTCCCCCATTCCTCCTTGCAGAGTTCTGGAGCTATTCAGGAGAGTGGTTCCCTCACTCACTTGTTTCATCCTACAGATCATGTGAACTACCCCTACAAATCTTTCTCTTTCTGTGAGTCAGAAGCTCCAATCTCCCTACTTTTCCCTTCTAGAGCTCCAGAATTCCACAGGAAAGAGGTTCCCATCTAGCCTCTCATTGGTAAGTGTGTGTATCAATAAAGCACATGCACTTGTGTATGCTTCACAATATACAAAGGTTTCATCCTTAAGTCTCCCATACAGTCAGCTTCATGAGCCTCAGTTTACTGCCTTAGAAGGATGAAAGGCTGGTGCTTAAACTACTGAACCACATCTCTCTGGCTGTTGCCAGTTATCCTTCCTCATCTTAAGTGGCTTTTTTCATAAGACTAACTCTAAAATAGCTGATTTTTACAAACTGCACAGAAAATCAAACCAGCATAACTTATAGAATCATCCTATTTTTTTACCTTTGTCTTTCCAAAGTTACTTACATCTGACTTCTTTACAAGGCTGTTACTTACAGCAGAATTATTAGCTATCTAATTTCTCCAAGTGCCCTAGAAGTACCAAAAAATGTAACAAATTCACAGTCCTTAATTTCTATCCCACATCTGTTATTTCAACCAAAATAATGTGTGTCTGCAGAATCTCTGTCATACTTCTCTGAATTTGCCTTGTT
Source organism: Pelusios castaneus (assembly GCA_007922175.1). NCBI lineage: Eukaryota > Metazoa > Chordata > Testudines > Pelomedusidae > Pelusios > Pelusios castaneus. The sequence continues at coordinate 10,527,762 of ML685779.1, forward strand.
TCCCGCTTTATTTTCCCCATATCACCAGTAAATTTTGAGGTCTGGTATTTTAAACCCCACCCCTCCAATTAATTTCCAACTCAGTGTCTGTCATTCTAATATTAATCTCACACAGTGCTTATCTTTGAAAACATGGAGGAAAAAAAAGATGAAAGAGAGAGAGACATTAGAATTCTTTTTAATATATTATTCTTTGCCATGCTAGCATAAAGTTTATAGTTTTACTGGTGTCCTTTGCGATGAAACAGAATCATATTTTCAAGTCTCCTTGTTTCATGAAACTTTCTGCAGTTACCTGCCTTAGGGATTTTGTTCAATTTTATTAAAAAAATGTTCATCTTTGATTAGTGATTTTCATTTTTCTAAGTTGCACAGTGCCAGCTGCCAAGGTGATCCACAGTCTTGGAGAGTTCATTGTAGCGATGCTACAATGATGCAGTTCCCAGACACTGGTGCTCAGTGGGTTAATTCAGCAAAGTACTTAAGTATGCGCCTAATCTGAAGCATATGAGTAGTCCTACTGAGGTCAATGGGACTATTTACTACTTAGAATTAGGCACTTGCATAAATATCATGCTGAATATTTGTAAAATGCCTTCGTAGTTGGCACAATGAATAGAAATATAAACAAATGTTAATCAAGTAAAGCTATAATTTTCTTTGTCGTTTCTATGAAAAATGGTCTTATTTGTTGCTTTTTCCTTGAGTAACTTTTCACAGACAGAACATAAACTTCTGTTACCACTGTATGGGTTTGAGAAGTAGGATCAGAGTTTGAAACTGCTTACTTTTTCCAGATAATCTGTCATTGACATACAATTGAGGCTGATTCTTTTTTTTTTCTTTCCCAAAGAAAAATATTATTGAAATATTTTCATCACTTTTTGCTTGACGTGCTGTAGAAAAGAATGCAGCTAGGCTCATTTGTTTTAGTGTCTGTAGAACACGTACTTCAAAACTTTGACCAATCCATATACAGTTACCGCTTAAAGTGATTGATTGCTATAGTTTTGGCCAGTAAAATCAATGGCTTTTATCTGTAAATTGTAATTTTCCATTCATATTCTTACTGACTTTTTTTTTTAAAAAAAAAGATACAATACCTCAATATTTATTATTATATTGAACTTCCCAGTGACCTTCCTTTGTGAGCAGGACCCTGTATGTTAGACTGTACGAACAGAGGCAGATATGGTCCTTGCAGTGTAGAGCTTAGAATTTAAGAAGAAAGTTAAGTGGCTGTTGCTGTGATTTCATGATACCATACTGGCCGGCCCTGCACTTTGTGGAGTGATTTGCACTTCCAGAGATAATACCAGTGATGCTTGATCTGTAGTTGTTTAGATTCAAACAGTGGAGAACAGCATATTAGAGGGAGTGGAGGTAAAATCACCTCCTGTAATAAGAAAAGAACCCCAAATCCCTATTTAACCCTAAGGCAACGGTGTCAAATCTGCAAATGATGTCAATTCTTCAGTTTCCCTTTGAAGGTTTGATTTGTAATCCATTTGTCTAAGTACAGCTATTAACATATCATCAATGGAGTGAGCAGGGAGATTGAAGTGTTTCCCCATTGGTTTTTCAATGTTATTTCTGATGTCAGGTTTGTGTCCATGTATTCTTTTGTGCAGAGACTGTCCTGTTTTTCCAATGTATCAGACAGAGAGTAATTGCTGGGACATGATAGCATTAACCATGTGGTGGCATAAATTGGTGGATGAGCAGGTGAATGAGCCCTTGACAGAGTAACTGGTTTGGTTAGGTCCTGTGATGGTGTCTTTTGTGCAGATATGTGGGCAAAAGCCTTTTGACCTTTTGCCATTTTGATGATTGCACTTGATGTGGATACATCTATACCACAATCAGAGGTGTTATTATAACTTTGTGAGGATTATCCATGCTATCTTTATTCTAACTAGCATGGCTAAAATAGCACTTAAGAGCCAGGTATGGGTTACTACCATGAGTATAAACCCAGAGTTCAGGTCAGGCTGTATAAGCCTACAGTGAGGCCCAGGCCATTATCTTTCCACCTAGTTTTTTGCCTGTGCAAACTAGACTAAAACTAATGCAGGCATGCCTCCATGAGCCGAGTTCACACCTCCAACTGCAGCACAGACATGTTCCCAATGGAAGTGCAATTGTCCTTGGCTCTAGGACTAGGCTTTTGAGTTAGAGATGGCTCTTTCTTTCCCTCCTGCATACTTATAAGTAAGGCCCTGCTGAAATTCAGAGTCCATTTTGGTCAATTTCATGTCCAGGAGGTTTAAAAACTACTCAGTTTCATATTTGCAGATGTTTACATCTGAAATTTCATGGTGGTGTAACCGTCGGAGGTTCCAGCCCAAAAGGCAATCAGTGTGGGGTGATGGGACTGCCATTCAGGTGTGCAGCCTTGATAGTCAGTGAAGAAGGCTTCTGGCAAGTTGCCCACCTTTAAAGCCAGTGCCATTGCCAACAGCAGCACAAAAGTGAAGGTCACAGGGTTTGGGGGTGGGTGGGTATTATATGTTTGTATTTCTTAACAGTCTTTCCCCCACCTCCGAGGTCAATCAGTTTCTAACCTTGGGCCAATTAAAATAAATGGGGCCATTTATACCATATCTCAAGTGACTATGCGTTTCTCTTATTAACAGATCAATGGGTTTTCGTCTTATACCAGAGTAGCTGCCATGAGTGGAAAGGGGAGAACAGGTGTGGAATATTATGTGGTGGGGGGCAAACAGGGAAGCCTCCTGCATCGGGTTTGAACACTGATTGCATGACAGGGACTGGATCAGGTTCACTGTTCTCCTCAACCATGCTTAGGGCATTCCACTCTGAGGGGTTTCAAGTGCCAACAGAGTATGTTGGGCCAGATATCTAGCATGCTCCTAACTGTATGGGAGTGAAGGATGGGATTCACTGCTGTTGAAGCAATCTGGGTGGCAGCTGGAGAAATAGGAGGAAGTGGTCCCTAGTCTCTGAGAGGATCAGTGACCCTATTGGCTGGTGGGCCCCAAAAACATTTCACCACCAGCTATACTGGGGACTGCATGATTACATGGTTCCATTCCCTCTGGGCATAACCAGTTCATCATCAATGCATTCTTCTGCCTAACCACCTGATCTTTCTTTGCCTTAAGGAACTTGAACTGCTGCTGACTTTCTATCAATGTTAATAAGCATATTCTCCAGAGACTTTCTTCATCTGTTTCTGCTATTGCTGAGGTGTTACTCCTGCCTTAATAGCAGAATGGGTTCCATGTTGGCATCAGAATGTACTAGCATGTCAAACACAAGGCCAGCATTACATTTCATTGCTCCTTTGAAGGAACCTAAGAAATTCCTCCACATTAGGTAACTGTGCTGCCAAAGAACACAAGATTGATATTTTTAATATCCCAGAAAGGCTACCATTACAGTTTCTTTCTTTAGACTACTTCTGCAGCCCACAAATATATTGCTGAAAGTAAAAAGGGTAAGATATCTGCATTACTTACAGGCAACAAGAGGCCATTTGCAGTGGGTTTGTTTCCTTTCAGGGATTAGTTTAGTGGTTACTTATTTCTTATTTAAAGGCTGACTATTTTTTAGAGAACATAGTGTTCAGGGTCCTAGGATGGAAGGAAGTGGTGTTCCAGGCCTGTGGAGGATACTCATCCACTTGCACCAGAAAGAAGTTCCTGCTAATGATCGTCCTTCTACATATTGCTAATTGGAGCAGTCTGGAGAGCTACAAAGGTGAATCAAGCACATTTGCTCTTCCGTTAAACCTGAAGAACTAGGCTGAATTTCTGTTACAACAAAAATGTACTGACTTATGCTTACAGAACTGGGAGGCAAAATGAGAGGAAATTAACTGTATTCTAAAGTAGCAGATGGAGTTCTCATGGAAGAGGAAGAGAGAACCACAATAAACATCCACCCCTTCACTGAGCCCTCTGCACTGCCAGAATGTCTAGCGAGCAACACTGAAAGCAACATGGAAACAGCATCACACCACAAGTGCATTATCTTCCCTAAACTTTTGGGTTAACGCTGTAATATAGTAATCCTCCCACTGCTAAGGGACATGGGATTCTGTTTGTGGAACTGCTGGGGTGGAGGTTTCACCCACCTCCATTTCTGGCTTCTGTAGAGCAGGTCAGCAAAGGCAGAGGGGACACACCAGGACTTGAGAATGGTAATAAACATTTGAAATGGTCACAGAGAGAAAGAACCTCTCTGATATTCCTTGGAGAACCAAACAGTTCCCTTTCCCTTTACAGCCCAAGGCCACTTCATGCATAAACAACCACGCATCCTCAACCTCCTTATGGGTGCATCTACACTTACAAATTAAGTCAATTTAAGGAGACTTAAATTGACTTAAAATACTCCGCATCTACACTGGGCTTTCCTTACGTTGACTTAAGCTGCTCCTTCAATTGAATTAAGGAAAAGTGAGTTTGAATTAATAACACCGTATTTTAATTCGAACGGGCACTTAAATTGACTTTATTAAGTCGACTTAAGCCAGTGGAGACAGGGATTAGTGCCTTGATGGAGCTTATTAAATTGACTTAAAATGTGAAGTCGACTTAAGGTAAAAAAGGGGCCACGTCTACACTTGAAAAGTTAAGTTGACTACATAAAGTCGACCTAACTTTTCAAGTGTAGACCTAGCCTATATGTGGCTCTCATCCATAAGCAGATAAAAAGATGGAGGGGGGAAGGGTGGTGTTGGGTCTGCACACAAACATAAATGTCAAGACTGTTCTTTCCTTTCCTGGAGCTTTTCAAAACCCACCCATGCCTTTCTCCTGTCCCAAACCCTGTTTTACATATCCCAATAACTATTGCTGTCAAGATGCCAGTTGAGAAACTCACAGACATAAGGGCACAGTGACTACTTGTTAATAATCTGGTAGAGCTGTCACTTAAAGCTTTACAGTAAAATTGGGGCAGCTGGATTTATTATTTTATTATTAATTTGTATTGCATTCATGCCTGGGGCCCAACTATAGGACAAGACCCCACTGTGCTAGGCACTGTACAAAGTCCCAGTACTGAGGAGTTTACAGTCTAAGTAATACAAATACAAGTATAGTACAAATATGTCTACTTGTAGGATGTTAATAGTTACATTTAAATTTAACCAACTAAGTAATTAATCTTGTTTTAAAATATCAAAATCCTGAATATTTAGATTAGTTTAAATGGCTGCATACCTTCCTCAGACGTCATCAAAGATTTTACTGTATTTTGAAATGGAGTATCACTTAAAGTCTAGATCCCCCTCTCCCTATTTCGGCATCAGTGGCTGTTTAGTCTAAGTACAGTAGCAGTGATTTTTCTTTTTGTTCTTAATTAACACACTTCAGTACTGGACTTGAATATATTCTCTTTCAGCAATAATAACACTTCTATAGCCATTACTGTTGTCCAAATTTTACATTTTCAAAATGCTGTTTAAAACAAAAACTAATCAGGAGATGTCACTCATTTTTTTTGATTCACTACAACATGGAGCATGATTTGCCTATACAAGTTGCAATTGAAATGTTTCGCAAATGAAAAGGGACAGAAGCCAGATTTTGTGCTATTGTGTTATTGCTTTAGTAAAATGTATGCTTTGTCCTTTCTTTCTGTTTGTTAGACTTCTTAACTACTGGGGATATCAACAAAATGTAAGTAATTTAATTTATATACCTTATCGTGTTTAAAAATAAAATTAGTTTTATAGCAATCAAAATTGCAAAGCATGGTAGATGGTGTGTTCCCAATTGTTATCAAAATTAGGACTGTTCTAGTGTTCAATGCTCTTGAGTGGCTGTTCAGTACTATAAATATTGAGCGGATTCTGGTTTAATTAATGCTGCCTTTATGTGATTTTTTTTTTTAATACTTTTCTGCCTTACACCAGAATCGGAGTGCATAGCACAATAGATAAACCTTGAAAAAAATCTCCTGTGAGGCATGGTAAGATTTGCGGCTCTGATGCTGAACTAACAGTGCTTAGTTAGTAATAATAACACTTTGTACATCAACAGTGCCTTTCATCTTAAATAGCTTTTGCAGACATTACTAAATTAAATCCCCCAGTACACCCACAAGAAGTATGTGGGGCTACAACACTTCTTTGATCCCACAATGAGGAAAAACTAGTAAATCACAGCGCTCTTAAAAATGGTGGAGAATCAGGGAAATCCTGATGTCTAGAAATAGCATTACAAAATTGTCTAATTGAGATTAATGTGTTAACATCTGTGAAAAGTGAATAAAGGGTTATATGGAGGATCTGTGCTCCCAGTGACTATTCCTTTGTACCCACCTAAATGTTCCTAGAAAGCCTTTGAGCTCTGTAAGCGTACCTTGGCTGAAGCAACACTGACATTGTCAGTATTAGTTTCCAGAGTTAGCACTTCATTGAGGTGAATGGAGGGAGACTCCTCTCCATCTCCATTGCACAGCTATTGTTTCATACTCCTGAAGACTCAAAAAAGCATTATGCCAACAATCTGAAGGATATATCTAAGAATAGAAGGAGCAAAAATATAGGTCCTGGTGGAAATGTGCTGAAATATGTTTCCATGTGCCTGCTCATTCCCTCTCATATGTAAACAGCACTGATCAGCAGTGTGTTTATGTATGCAGCAATGTCCTGAGCATCCTCTGCTGAGAGCGCACGGAAACTTTCCCGGACATGCTCTCGGATTCTCTGCCTCAGATTCCTTAGCACAGCAGCTATATTTCTTCCCCCCTAGACGGACACTCTCCCATGCCAATTGGAAATCATGGGCCCAGGGATCAAAGCAGCACACAGCTCTGCAGCACAGGGACCTGGTTAAGACCTGCTTGTGTGGAGGACATGCATTTTAGCCTCCTTGCAGACTCTTAAGAGTGAGATGAGACGATAGCGTCTATGGCCACTTCCTGTGGAGAATGGGGGAACAGATATAGATTTCTTTCACCATTGCACATTCCATGCTGCCCCAACAACCCGTCCCCCCTCAGCACGCTGAATCTCAGACCATAAATGATCTCCCCTCCCCGCCTTCAAGAACTCTCTATTTCCAGGCCTGGCAGGGAGCTGCACTCTGCTCAGGGGGGTGGTGAGAATAAGGAGGCTTTCCCAGTGTTGTATACTATAAGGGCACTAACAATAATTCCTTTTATTCATTATATCTTGTTCTTTCATAGACGTGCAACAGAGGCACATAAGAAAGTGGCCTTGCAGAAGGTAGGAGGACATGTTTCAAGCAGAGCTGGATCAGAGGCTGTGGCCAGTCCACCCCCACCCCCAGTGGTGGATTGGCCGGTCCAGGGGTGAGACGGGAGTGGGAGCCCAGATTCTGGGCCAGCCCACACACTACCCACCAGTGCTAGCAGGGCAGAGGGCCCCCACAGTGTAGTGGGCCCCTGGGCATAGGCCCTGTTGGCCCGTGCAGTAATCTGCCCCTGGTTTCAATGCTCTTCCAGTCCATAAAAACATGCAGACGAAGGAAAAAGGGCTTGAAGAGAAGCAATGGCAGCCAAACAGGGGAAATACAGAGGAGTGCAAAAAAAATTACAGGAGGAATCAGGACCATAAGGATTGTCTTCTTCTTCTTATGAAAGAACAGACTGAACTCCTAAAGACAATGAATGGTAGCATGCCAAACCCAGACAGTGTAGGCTCATCCCTCCTGCTGCAGCCACAGCATTCCTATGAAGTCCATGGACCCACCCAGTACAATGAAATATCCACCCTTTCACACAGCTATGGAAATGACAGCTGGGTATACACCCATCTGTAACAGTCGCCAATGCCCCACACACTATCCCCTCTGCATGCTCACTTTCATTTGATCTTTGTTGTTTGATAATAAAAGAGACTCTATCAAATATGTAATTACCATTCCATTCATGTGGGCGGTAGACATGTCCCCCCTGCAGCTGCACAGGGATGTTTACACAGTACAGTTATGAGTTTTCATTGTCAAAATGCTGAGTGCCACCCTTACAAAAAATGGCTCCCTATTGCACCCCTTTCCTCAAATATCCCTACCATCTGGCTGCTCATATGCATATGCAAGATGATCTGCCTCAGTGGTCCACCCACGAGCAAACTTCTCGTTCTTAGCTTCACAGAATTTATGGAGGACACAACAGGTGGCTATAACTGCAGGAATATGGTCCTCATTTAAGTCCAGCCTGCCATAAAGACACCTCCAGCAGGCTTTGAGCTGGCCAAAGGCATACTCAGCAGTCATTCTGCACCTACTTATCCCATTTATTGAACCATTCCTTGCTGGTATCCAGGTTGCCTGTGTAAGGCTTCATGAGATATGGCATCAGGGGGTAGGGTGGGTCTCCCACAATCACTAGGGCCATCTCCACATCTCTTAGCGGAAAAAGGTCCCTGCTTGTAACTTCTGGTACAGTCCTGTATTCCTGAAGATACAAGCATCATGTACCCTTCCTGACCTATCTGCATTCATATCTGTGAAACGGCCATGGTGATCCATGCACAACGGTACTAGCAGGGAGAAGTAGCCCTTTCTATTTATGTACTCTGTCATGAGATGCTCCGGAGCCAGAATTGGGATATGTGTGCCATCTGTTGCCCCACCACAGTTAGAGAATCCCATGACTGCAAATCTGTCCACTATGTTACGCACACTGCCCAGAGTCACAGTCCTTTGCAGCAGAATGTGATTAATGGCCTTGCACTTTTGTGACAATGCAACCCCAATGTTAGACTTGCCGACTACAAACTGATTAGCAACTGATCTGTAGCAGTCTGGTGTTGCCAGTTTCCACACAGCAATAGCAATGTGCTTCTCCGGCAGAAGAGCAGCTCTCATTCGGGTGTCCTTGAACCACTGGGCAGGGGCCAGCTCCATGCACAGTGCCATAAAGGCAGCTTTGTGTATTTGAAAGTTCTGTAGCTAGTGCTCGTCATCCCAGCCCTGCATAACAATTCGGTCCACCACTCGGTGCTTGTCTCCTGCGCCCAGAGGCAGCAGCGCACTGTGTGCATTCGCTCCATGAATGAAAACAACAATACTGTGCTGTTCATCTGCATATCACTTAGCAGGTCTGGCTCCTTGGATTCCTGTTCTGATTTGGAGCTCATGATGTACTGTGCGACCAGCCGCAATAAGTTCAGAATGCTGCAAGTGACATTGGAGAATAGCGCAGGATCCATTTTTTGAGATTCAGAATTGCGGGCGTGCAGGAAATCATGATGAACCATTCAAAGCGGGTGTGAATTGCTAATAGCAACAGTGAATGATGTCAAGGAAATGCGCTGCCCCATAGGACCTTGAAAAGTCCATGAAAGTGCTCTGCGCTCCTCTCCTTCATCCCAGAATTTCTAGCATGCTTAGCTGCCCACAGTTCACTACTCTTACTGGCAATAATACAAACTACAGCGTGGGCAGTTCTTTGCTGTGCAGACGCCTGCAAGAGCTATACTTGTAGCACTTTTTTTTTTAAACGACTATAACTTATTTTGAAAAAAAACCCTGTAGTATAGACATGGCCTAACTCTCAGGGCAAGAGGAGGACTTGTGCCTGAATGGCAACCTTCAAAGGCTACCTGACAAATGTGCTTATATTCAGCCTAGCCTTTTGTTTCATATGTAAATGTTGAGGTTCTTTACTGAGAATTATATTAAGACAGATGTCGTTTTGCTTTACAGTCTGTTGCAGCTGCCTCACAGGTAATTGACTTAGGGGTTTAAGAAATGCCATATCATCTGTGCCACGTTCAGCTACAGAGGCCTGCAGCCACCAGGGAATGAACACTGTTGTGGAAGGCTAATGTTGTGACATATATAGCAAATGCTGCATTTACAAACAACAGATCTCAACAAGAATATAAACAAAATCACTATCATGTGCAGCTGGCATCTCTGCTGACATTTATTCCTTCTGAAAGCAATAGGGAAAATTTGATAATTGACATGAACCACTGTCTTTTCAAATACAGCAGAAAGTTTCTGAAATTCTGTGGTTGTTGAGAAATACAACAGATTTTTTTTGCGCAAGAGTATAATAAAACTTGTGTCAAAAGATACTAACATGCAGGTTTTGAATGGAAATGGAATGTTCCAAGATGCATGTCACTCACTTGTTCTATGAATGTTGTTTTCATCTGGCTTCATGTAATAAGGACGAGGAAACCAAAGATTAAACTGGTTTTAAAATTTTCTGGGTATTGGAGACTAGCAAAGATAGGCTGAAGGATCATTGGTGGTGATTTCTAATACATTGAAGGATCACTGGATAAACTTAAAACTGAAATACTTCCAAGTATGTATAATATATATTGCAGATGTTTATATGAAATATTGTAACAATCTCCTAGGAATCACTGAAACTTTTCATTCTGTTAAATATAATAATTTCTGCTGTAAAGGTGTTTGTTTCTATGGTCCCTCTCTAGCCAGTCATGTGTAGCTTGCATTTTAGGGAGCTAAATGGGATAACAAGTTATTTCATCTTTAATTTCTCAGATTTTTCACTAGAGCGGGTGAGAAATAGAAACACATTTTATTAAAATATTCATGACAAATATTATAAAGTTTTACTATTTTGAACAATTTCTGGCCAGCTCTCTTAACATTTAACTATCTCTAAACATCACTTCTGCTAGTGATACTTTGGGGCTGCATTTCTCCTGCAACAAAAAATTCTATTGTCAAGAATTTGGTGATAGTGGAAACTGATACACTACATTGTGTGAAATAAGGAGCATGCCCCCTGCTGTAGTACAGTTTCATCATAAGCCCTCAGAGCTACCACCGCCTAGCCAACAATAGCAGGAACCAGGGCAGTGAGCTGAGGCTATCTGAATTAATCAGCTGAGAACTATTCTCACCCTAAATTTTATCTGAAAGTAAATTGACAGTAGAATTTTACTTCATTCAATCCCTCTCCATGGTGAATCCTCCCAGACTCTCTATCATGTCATCCCATTCTCCTTTGCTCAGTATGAACTGAACTCTTCTTATCATTTTTATCACCTCCATACTCATCCTCTTAATCCATTCTCTTTTGTCCCCCCTCTTCTTCTCTTCTTTCCTCACTCCCTTTCCCTTTACTCCCCCATACCCTCCTTTTCTCCTCCCACCATCTGAGTATAAGCAACAATTTTAATGTATAAACTATCACAGAAGACAAAATGGAATGATTAGGAGGCATGAATCATTAAAGTAACCATGCAAATTCAATCTAACTATACTATCCTTTGATACCATTCTCCTCGCACTCCCTCATATGTTACCTTTGTTCCTTGTTTTGTGCCTATATGTCAACACAATTTTTGCCATTAACTCTATTGGAAGCCTGATCATCTGCTTTGACTGAAAGCTTTCCAGAGAAGGAATCTTGCATTATATTTCTCTATGAAGAGTCATGCATACATATTATGCAAATGAAAAACAAATTAAAATAATCCAGGTCATAGGAAGGTTGAACATCATCAGATTTCTTAGGTGTACCTAATATGAAACATCTAAAGAAAGCTTCATTTTTGGCATAATCAAGTCCATTATTGACCAATGCAGTTTTTAAATCCATTGTTTTAAGCTGGAGTTCTATAGAAATGGTTGTTGGAGTTTATTGCTGTTGTAAAAGTGTGACACTGACTGGAAAGACTGGAGGAAATAAACAATAAGGTAAGCAATTATCATATACATTCTTTAAAAGTGTCATGCCTCTAAGAATTATAAATGTTTCAAAGAAATGTTATGGAGGAGACTGTAGTCCAAAATAAAAGGCAAATAGAATATGATTAGAAAAATGGGTACAGAAGCATCTGCTAATCTTGCCTTTAAACAAAGTGAAAATATCAGTTTTAAATTTTGACCAAACAATTAATTTTGCTACATTTGGTACATTTTGCTATATGCTGGCTCACTGCATCACAAGATGGAGAACACTCTCCAGAAAAATTCATTACTCCTATTGCAGGAGCTACAAATAACCAACCTTGTAATAAAATCAAGGTCTTAATCTGAATTGAGCAATCATTACATTAGACATTTACATTTGTGTAAAGTACCATGGGTCTGATTCTCATACACCATTGCAGAGGGCCTTTTTCGTTGTTATGTTTTGATCCCTTGTGTTTCTGCTATTTATTTATTTATTTGAAATAGGGTTGTTTCAGTCACAGTCAGTGTTTTATTTTTAGAGCTCTAAAATAAAGGACTACTAGGACTCAACCTCCCTTATTTCAGAGTTGTTTCTTAAAGTCCAAGTGTTCATCTGAGAACTTACATTAATTAGACCCCTTTGTACTAATAGTGTGGTGTAAAGTGAGCTGACAATAATTGAGAAATAGGCCCTATCTTTCTGAATTGGTAGAGTTCTATGCTCATTTTGCATAGTTGTTAATGACTACATAAGATGCAAAGCAGTGGAGAAGCAAACTGTTTATGTATGGGGCCCTGATCAGCAAATAACTTCTGTGCATGATTAACTTTAAGCAGCAAAGTAGTCACATTGAAATGAGACTTAATTGGGATTGCTCCTGTGAGTCAAGTAAGCATATGCTTAAGTCATTGCACAATTGTATACACAAAGGCTATGACTACACTGGCAATTTAAGTCGACTTAAGGAGGTTTAAGTCGACTTAAAGTAAGCTGCATCCACACTAGGCTTTCATTAAGTCAACTTAAGAAAATCCTTAAGTCGGCTTAATGAAAGTTTAAGTCGACTTAATAACTACCAATCATGAGGTCAACTTAAGCCTCCTTAGGTCGACCTAACCCTTCCTGAGATTGACCTAAGTCCAGTGTGGACGAATAAATCCACTTTGTTAAATCGATGTAAGGGCAGTTAGGTCGACTTAGCAAAGTAGACTAAGTCAATTTAAAGTGTTGCTACTTTGTTAAGGCTACTTAATAAAGTCAGTTTAAGTCGACTTAAAGTCGACCTTATTAAGTCGGCTTAAAAAAGTCCTACTTAACTTTTCCAAGTGTAGACATAGCCAAAGATTTCAGTAAGTGCAACATATGAAAATACACAGAACTATACATAAACTTGGAAAGGAGTGAGGGACATTATTAAGGATTTAGTGCAGGAGCAGAGGATTCTGAATCCAGAAGAGAGTGCATCCATGCATTGGTACTGGTACACTCTGGACCCCAGTAGTTTGTCCAGAATAGCAGTTATCTGCACTGTTGAACTGACAGTCTGTCTTGCACAATTTATGCCCAATTTTCTTCGTAATATATGCTTTCTTAGTGTTTCCTTTATTTCTCATTATGTCATTCTCACTCTGACCTTTAGACAAGCAATTTGCCCTAATCATTTCCCTGTCTTGTTATGCTTGTCTAACCCCCTTGCTAATATACTTATTATTCCCCCTTACTGCGGAGATTTAAATTCTCTCAGCCAGTCTTGCTTGATTATCACCCACATGCAAGGCAGGAAGGGAATCTGATTTAAATATTCTCTTACATTAGAAAGAGATGGTGCCCTATCCACATAATCCAGTAATAATTCTGACAAACATTGACTCAAAGGTCAAAAGATATCATCATGACCTCCTGCACATTGCAACCTCACTGACCTACCCCTGTAATAGACTCCTAACCTATGGTTGGGAAGGGGGGAGGGGCGCAGTTACTGAAGTCCTCAAATCATGATTTAAAGACTTTTAGTGACGTGATTTACACTAGCTGAAATCTGCAAGTGACTCGTGTCCCATGCTGCAGAGCAAGGTGAAAAACCTACAGGATCCCTGCCAATTTGACCAAGGGGAAAATTCCTCCCCAAAACCCAAATATGGTAATCAAATAGATACTGAGCATATGGGCAAGACCTACCAGCCAGCACCTAGGTGCAGAATTCTCTTTAATAACTCAGGGTGCGTCCACACTGGCAACTTAGGTCAACTTAAGTCGACCGACACAAAGCCATGTCCACACTGAGCTTTTATTAAGTCAACTTAAGTGTTTCCTTAAGTCAACTTAATAACACCATCTCAGAAGGTCAACTTAAGCCTTCAATCGACTTCTTAAGTCGACTTTAAGCCAGTGTGGACGGGGAATAGTGCTAAGTCGACCTTATTAAGTTGACTTAAAGCCAGTGTAGATGGCTATATCTACTCTTAAGTCGACTTAACAGAGTCGACTTAACTTTGCAAGTGTAGACATAGCCTCAGAGCCTTCTCCATCTAGTGTCCCATCACCAGCCATTAGAGATATTTGCTGCTGGCAGTCACAGATCAACTATATGCCATTATAGGCAGCCTCATCATACCATTGTATCCATAAGTGTATCAAGCTCAGTCTTGAAGCCAGTTAGTTGTTTGCTTATTTGATTTTGGGTTTTCTTTTATGTCCCCATTGCTCCCCTTGAAAGGTTGTTCCAGAACTTCACTCAGCTGGTGGTTGGCAATCTTCATTTAATTTCAAGTTCAAAACTTATTGATGGCCAATTTATATCCATTTGTTCTTGTGTCCATAATAGCGCTTATCTTAAATAACTCCTCTTCCTCCTTGGTATTTATCGTTCTGATGCATGTATACAGAGCAATCATATTTCTCCTCAGCCTTCTTTTAGCCTAATCAAACAAGCCAAGCTCTTTGAGTCTCCTCTCAGAAGGTAGGATATCCGTTCCTTGGATCATCCTCATAGCTATTCTCTGCATCTGTTCCAGTTTGAATTAATTTTTCTCGAAGATAAGAGACCAGAATTGCACATAATATGCAAGATGAGGTCTCACCACTGCCTTCTATAATGGTTCTAATATTTCCCTGTACTTGGCCTGATGAATCCGTGGACTGCATTTTTCACAGCCACATCATATTGGCTGCTCATAGTCATCCTGTGATCAACCAACACATCCGTCAGAGGGTACAAAATCAAAACATGGTATTTCTCCTCCTCTGTCATTTCTAACTGAAACATCCCCATCTAATAGCAAAAATTTCCTCTTGTTAGTCCCTAAATGCCTGATCTTGCATTCTCACTGATAAGTTTAATCATATTTCTATTATTTCAGTTTACAAGGTCATCTAGATAATCGGATATGCAATAATAGTAATTCCATTTTCATTCTTCATTTAGAGAGGGATTGTGTAAATATTATTTATCTCATTAACTCATAACTGAGTAATCCTATCAGTAGGATTTTCTATATCAAAAACAATTCAAAATGAGTAAAATCTGCTAGATGTTTTAGTGTTTAACTATATTTACATGTCCTAGAAATAACATTTACTATTCACTAGAGAAAGAACTGAAGTAGTTTGCAACTGTATATATAACTTTTCTGAACTCAGGTTTCTCCTGAGTTTTACTGTCATACATTTAAATGTTGGAGTACTTTGGAATGTTGGATCTGGCCTCGGGATTAAACACCAGGCACTTTACAGAGGCTGGTATTTACAAAACATTTAAATTGCAGTTCTGAACTCTTGGCACATTGGTAAGCATTTTCTTTTCCAAGAATCTTGTTAAGTTTGTCATTACTGACTTTGTTAGTTGTAAATGCATTGTCTTTTAATATAGGACCATCAGTTTTCCTTCTGTATCCCATTATTAAGTATCAAGATCCCTCTTACACCACTATTCTGTTCCAATCTTTCTTTAGTCAGAAGCCTTTCCATTTCATTTTTGTCATCCAACTCTGGATCCCTTGTATTTGCTGCTACATATATTTTTTTGAGATAGGGTAATAAGTTACTTTTTTTGTCTTATTTTTAAAGAACGAAAAGTTGCTAGGACCCTTCCCTTTCATTTCCATATTGTTGCTTCAGGTTTAAGAGTCCAGCTGGGAACTCTACAACAGTTTAAATATGTGCTGCTTTCACACAGCTTTGTAACAGAAAATCCCATTGCTAAAAAAGATGTGCTTGCAAATGCTTGCAAAATTAAACAAGTCTATTGACTAAAAGGAGGTGCCGTCTAATATTTCACCATTAATAGTGTTAATTACAGCATTTCTCTTCTTGAGATCCCAACTGTTGGGCCTGCTTCAGAAATATTTGTCTACAAGCTACATAAATGAATTAAGCAATCCCATTTTTACTTTTCTAAGAAATCTAAAAACACTTTAAAAATTAAAAGACTGTAGTGTATGAATCCAGCCCTGGCTGTGATGGGTGAGCCAAAGATGTTCATCTGGACCCTGTGAGTATAACACCTGTGCATTAGTAATTAGTCTAATTCCATATGTCACATAGGTACAAGACTGTGCATTATCAAAATAAAATAAACAAATATAACTTCTTTAAAAGTTTCCTTGAGGTTCTTACAGAACTGCTTTCAATCTTACTCCTCAGAGATGTGAATGGAGCCAAACAGGATATATAGTTTAAAAAAAGATCTGTTCTTATGTTTATATTAACTAAGAAATTCCACTGCTACTCTAGAAAATATTTGTATTAATATGACAGTGATATCTGTACCACAATATTTATGGTTATTTCTGCATTTCCATTTCAATCCAGAAATTATTCATTCACATGATGCTATTCTTACTGTATCTTAAAAAATACATTTCAAAGATGAAATAGCTTTGCATGTTCAAAATGTATCTTTTGCATGTATGGTTACTTGTTTACATGTGTACATTTTCCAAGTACAGGATAGGTTCTGTGTTTGAAAAGTCGGTCTTTAAGACTGAAAGAAAGAAATTAGATCTCCAAATCTGAAATTATTTCATTGCTTCAGAAACAAACTGAAATGCAATGATGTGACCAACTATAGGATATTCTATAAATTTTCAGGCAAGCGATACCAAACGCATGTCACAATTGTATTAAAACAAATACAGTACTTTATAATATTTTACTTTCTATTTAATACTTCCATGCAGAATGTGAATCATATTGATATAAATAAAGAAATATTGAAATAACTACCCAAGGAGTACACAAAATGCTTATATGGAATTAGTATAGCTTGTAATTTTAAATCCATTATGATATTTTTGTTCATTTTTTCTGTCTGATACAGCTTAACATTAGGGTTTATTACATATTTCTGTGTTAGAGTAAAACAGTATAAGGCATATTACTGAACCCAATGAAGAATTACTTTGTACATGTTGTTTACAAGATGTACCTTTAGAAACAATCACATTCATATAGTTAATCAATTTTTGAACAATAACTCAACCAAGAACAAGAAATATAACCCCAATAAGAACGGTCCCGTATATATTGATGGACCTATCCTCCATGAATTTACCTAATTCTTTTTTTGAATACCATTATAATTTTGGCCTTCATAGCATCCCCTGGCAACATATTATTATTCAGTAATATATGAATGAAAGAATGTGAAAAGTGTGTTACTGTTCAAAGCTTTAATTTTCCAGTAAAGTAGTATAAGACCATTAACTGAGTTAAGAACATTGCCCCTCCAGAGTAAAATGAAATTAATTTTAAAATGTATGGAGAGGTCTAAAGCAGCTAGTATATATCCCAAATTAAAACATTATCTTGTTTGCCTGAAGTAAATAATATCTCAAGTGTTTTTAATCCACAGATTTATAACAATAACCATTTTAAAACTTGTTTTCATAAATCAGCTTCAGAAGTGAAGCACTTATTTATTTAGTCCTGCAAGGTGCTGTGCCCTATACCTCTTTCCCACCCAAGCATTTTAGTACATGCTTAAGACTACTTCTACTATGTAGAACAACTAGAAGTTAAAGTTAAGCACATGCTTAGGAGCTATAGGTAGCCAGAATGCTTTGGAATGGCGAAGTATCACACTTTTTCAGCATAGTGGAGGAGCAGATGCTTAGGAAACCTCTGGTTCAAGCCTTATCAAGGGTTGAATCTCAAGTCCACTGTGCTCACACTGTACAACTGAGCTAAGGTGAGAGAAGACCTTTCCACCACCCCTTCACACTTCCAGCTACATCAAAGCCACCCTCTTTCCATTTTCCTACATGGGGTGCAGGCTACATTGCTCTTCACCACTAAAAGGATCTCTGGTGCCAGGGGATTCCTCGGCTATTCTTTTAGTGCACTACTTGAGCAGCTATAATAGGGACCAAGGAATGAGCCCACTGTCTCCAGGAGCAGCTCCATCAGATGATATGGTAATTGCATAAGGCCATGCCCTTCCCACCTTCTGAGCCCTGTGCAAAACCATCACTAAAATTCATGTGAATTCTACTGAGTCATCACTTCATACTCCTATTGTTTTGTAACAGCTGTTTTTAAATTTAACTCTTTCTTTTCTTTTCAAACATATATAGAAGCCTTTCTAAATACTTTTCACCGTAGCATCTATTTACTGAATGATTGCTTATATCCATAGGCACTTCTGTTTAGCTTCATTGCAATTTTCCTTTTTGCCTCTGTCATTTTATGTCTGAACATTTTGTTGGCTATCTTCTAACAAATCTCTTCTCCATTTCCCATTTTATGCTTGAGTTTTGGTCCATTCAGCAACCTTTCCTCAGAAAGGATCCCACAGAAATTGTACCAGATTTTCCACATTCCCAATTTGATATTTATGTAATGGTTACAACTTTGTTTACCAGTTTTGAAATCAACAGGGATATCCCTTAAGTATCTGTCAGACCCTGGCTGTTGTAAATGCATAAAGTTCTATGGATCTTGTCCTCTATACAGAAAGGGTGTGTCTACACTTGTAAATTAAGTCAACTTAAGCAGGCTTATGTCGACTTCATTTACTCTGTGTCTACACTTGAGTTTCCTTAGTTCGACTTAAGCAGTTCCTTAAGTCGAATTAAGGAAAAGTTAGTTCAAATTAGTAAAACCTCGTTTTACTTCGAACTAACCCTTAATTCGAAATAGTTAGTTCGAATTAAGTCAATGTGGCCATGTTAGTTCGAACTAACTGCTTAGTTCTAATTAACCGGCACATTGAGCTTAATGCAACTGACTAATTCGAACTAAGCAAATACCATGCATGGCACTTGCTTAGTTCAAACTAGCATTCTAGTGGGGCCATGCTAGTTCAAATTAAGTTCATTCAAACTAACTAAAATTAGTTCGAATTAGTTAGTTTGAATTAACTAATTCAAACTAACTTTGGTAAGTGTAGACATAGCCAAAGTGCTTCCTGGGAGGTGCCGAGGGATTCAAATTCCAGATCAGACTTTTAGATTTCTTTCAGGAAATGTTAGAATATTAATTCCTACCTGATAGTCACTTTGATTGATGGAGCATTCATCTTGCACATTCCTATGATATGTTCTGCCATCCGTTAACTAACAAATATTACCAGATTTGACTTTAGTGAAAACTTTGTCTTGTTTATTAATAGGTTGTAGTATCTGGGTCAATTTTATTTTAGATAAATGTGTATTCTTGGCATTATTTGAGGAAAAATTGTGTTTTGGATACTGAACCTAATTTTCAGATCTTTCACATTGGCTTTACAACATGTTAATGCCACTGAATCCAGTGGAGTTATGCCTGATTTCTACCAGTGAACACAAGATCAGATTCCAGCCACTATTATTTCAAATAATCATAACTTTTTTCTAGGAGAACTTGGTTTCTTGATAAATTCATAGCTTCTCCCTTTCCTCATATGGTAAAATATTTTTGTGGCAATATGTGATTGTTTTTTCCATAACAGTTTGAATATTTTACATTTCCTTGTTTTAGATATAGCTTAAAGACTTCCATAAATAAAGAGGCATTTTATTAATATACTATTGTGTAGTGATACTTATTAATTTTGGTGACTATTAGATTGGAAACAGAAGTTTAGACTACGTTAAAATTGGCTTTATATTGGCAACTGGCTAAGGAGACATTACCACCTGTTGTCTCTGAGGGAATAGCTTTTTTAAAATCCTATTCTTTGAGATTTGACCAGTTCTGTGCTGCCTGTTTCATGCAATCATAGAATCATAGAAACTGGAAGGGGCCATGAGAGGTCATCGAGTCCAGTTCCCTGCACTCATGGCAGGACCAAGTACCCTCTTAAACCATCCTTGACAGGTGCTTGTCTAACCTGCCCGTAAAAACTTCCAATGATAGAGCTTTCACAACCTGCCTAGGCAACTTATTCAAGTGGTTAATCATCAGACAGTTAGGAATCTTTTTCCTAATGCTCAACCTAAACCTCCCTTGCCGTAATTTAAGCCCATTGCTTCTTGTCCTATCATCGGCGGTTAAGGAGACCAATATTTTTTCCCCTCCTCCTCATGAAAACCTTGTAGGTACTTGTATCTCATGAGGCCAAATAAAATTAACCAGTTCACTGACTTGTTTTATACAGTATATATGATCAAGAATTTCTCTAAGATTTTATCTTCATATTAACCATTACTTTCCTTAAATACAACAGAACAATCTGGAACTCCACTTATAACTTTGCTTCATCACTGTTGATGAAGCTGCCAATGCAGACAATGTTCCTTTTCTTATTTTGATTACTCAACATATATTTAGTTTACAGATTACCATGACAGTGTTACTTGTTGATAAGGTTGAACGAAACTTTCACATCACAAAAGTATGTCAGATTACCTTTCCTCATATATATATATATTAACAAATGTCCAAGTTCATAAAGTGCTGAGTTACAAACTTACTGCATTTCTGGCGTGATGTTCCCTTTGCAATCTGGACTAGTATATTACTGTGTCTCCCCAATCCTTCACTGTTGGAGTCTGTGTTGCACTTGCTCTGCTGTGTGAACCCCTGCTTCTGGGTTATCCCATGCATGGCCTGCAGCAAGCAAGCTGCTCCTAAATCAGTGAATCAGTGTCTCTAGCCATTACTCATGGGATTATGCAGTGGTATGACCCCAGCCAACTTCCTCATATCCCAAATGAAACCCTAGGAACTGCTGTCTTAACAATGTTCAGTGCTCCTCACTGCACACCACAAGCTCACTGGTTTGTGAATTTATCAGAGAACTTGGTATGTACCTGCCTTGTTACTTCAAGTGGAGCCTTTTCATATTGGCTTAAACCACATACACCGCTTTAGCTAAAACAAATAAGCAATCAAATGTATTAAGTACAGAAAGATTTTCAGTGATTATAAGTCAGAAAGAAGCAGGTACAATTTGATCAAAACTAAATAAAAGGTAAATCACATTCTAAACTAACCGTAACACTTCCAGCAGTTTACAATCTTAGATGATTCTCACCCAGTTTGGCTGGTCTGCCTCCAGCTAGACTTGCCCCTAGGTCAGTACTTCCATTGCTTGGTAGTGTTCATAGATGAAAGTGGAAGAGAAATTAATTGCAAAATATCTCTCCTTTTTAACATGTTCCTTCATGCTCCCTCTCTAGGCCTACCACCTCTCTTTCAAATTTGAATGACAAACAATGGCTTTGTACAGTTTCCTCCATACTTGAGTGAGTGAGTATCCCCTTATCGATGTTTAGGCTAGTCCATTGCTCCTTGAAGAGTTGGTTTGTTTTATGCATACCTTAATGAGGCATGAACTACCTCTCTGTTCTTGGAGGGTTTAAGCTATGAAAGCACCTTTGGGAACATTACATAGTGAACTCCTCACAACCATATATGTGACATTGCAACAAACTTTTCAGTATAACAATAATCTTCAGTACGTCATGAGCCGTCCAAAAACATTGTACATGACATACTTTGCATTAAAAAAACCACATGATTACACCATAAGGGTGAACATGAATGTAACACAATCACACCATAAAGACGTATGTGGTGGTACAATGTGTGTTATTGTTATTGTTGTTTTCACTTGTATTTGCAACATCTCCCAATCTCCAAGCATGTGGACAAGGGTGATCCACAGAATACAATGAATTTAGATTTTCAGAAAGCCTTTGACAAGTTCCCTCACTAAAGGCTTTAAGCAAAGTAAGTGGTCATGGGATAAGAAGTAAGGTCCTCTTCTGGATCAGTAACTGGTTAAAATATAGGAAACAAAGGTAAGAATAAATGGTTAGTTTTCAAAATGGAGAGAGGTAAATACTGGTGCCCCCGGGGCTCTGTAGTGTGACCAGTACAGTTGAACATATTCATAAATTATCTAGAAAAAGGGGTGAACAGAGAGGTGTCAAAATTTGCAGATGATACAGAATTGCTCAAGACAATTAAGTCCTACGCAGACTGCAAATAGTTACAAAGGGATTTCACAAAATTGGGTGACTGAGCAACAAAATGGAAGATGAAATTCGAGGTTTATAAATGCAAAGTAATGCACATTGGAAAATACAATTCTAACTCTTCATATATAATGATGGGATCTAAATCAGCTGTTACCACTCAAGAAAGAGATCTTGGAGGCATTATGGATAGTTTTCTGAAAGCTTCCACTCAATATGCAGCAGCAGTCAAAAAAGCTAACAAAACATTGGAATCATTAGGAAAGGAAGAGATGATAAGACAGAAAATTTCATTTTGCCTCTTCATAAATCCATGACATGTTCTATCATGAATACTGCATTCAGATCTGGTCTCTACATCTCAAAAAAGATATATTGGAATAGGTGCAGAAAAGGGCAACTAAAATGATTCAGGATGTGGCAAAACTTCCACATGTGTAGAGCAACACTAAGACTTTTCAGCTTGGAAAACTGACAGTTAAGCAGGGATACAATAGAGGTCTGTAAAATCATGACTGGTTTGGACCAAGTAAATAAGGAAGTAAATAAGGAAATAACAAACAAAAAAACCCTTGGGATCACCAATGAAATTAATAGGCAGCAGATTTGAAATGATCAAAAGAAGTATTTCTTCACACAATGCTCAGTCAACCTCTAGAACTCCTTGCCTGTAGGTATAATGAAGACAAAGATTAGAATGGGGTTCAAAAGAAAGAGGTAAGTTTGTGGATGATAGGTCCATCAATGGCTGTGAAGCACAGATTGCTGTTTTCCAGAGTCTATAAATGACTGATAGGATGAATCACTTGGGGTGCGTCTACACTTACAAATTAAGTCGACTTAAGCTTGCTTAAGTCGACTTAATTTACTCTGTCTACACTACACTTTCCTTAAGTCGACTTTATAAAACTTCAATTTAAGTTGACTTTGCAACTTAGGTACAATGGGGCATATGCTGAGCCCCCTGGCACTTGGCAAGGGGTGCCCCCCCTGCCACCATGGACCTGTCCCAGGTCCACCTAGCCCCTACAAGTCGACCTAGGTGTCCAGTGTGGACCATCTAGGTCGATTTTGTAGGGTCCCCTCTAAGTTGACTTAAAATTTGAGTGTGGACATGCTAAGTTGACTTAAATTAACAAGTGTAGACATAGCCTTGAAGATTACCTGTTCTGTTTGTTCCCTCTGGAGCACCTGACACTGGCCACTGTCAGAAGACAGGATGCTGGGCTAGATGTGGTATTGGTCTGATCCAGTATGGCCATTCTTATGTTCTCATCTCCTATTCTTTGAAAATTGAGAAAGATGTTTACCCCTCTTAGGTCATTAATAAAATATGTTTCACATCAAGTCTAATGTTGATCCTTATTTATCTTAGAAACTGTGGTGCATTTATGTCACAAATCTACTCTTTAGAATATAAATCCCTTTCAGTAAGACTACATTTCTGCAGAATGGAAGTCTATATACACACATGCACAGCATCCAAAAGTCAACTCTTACAGAGTTATTTATCCCGGGAGACTTACATTTTACTTTGAATAACATTCAAGAAGAAAGGAAACTTTTTGTTAGGGGTAAGTCTCATTGTGAAACAGTTAATTCTCCAAAAATGGAAATCTTCTGGCGATCCTAAAACTGCTGTATAAACCTCAGTGACTGAATCAGTTTAGAAAATAATGTTTCAATTAAATACATTTAAAAATAAGTGACTGGTTTTTAGAATTGTCTGACTAACAAGAGAAATGGTACAACTATGATTTAACATAAATCCAGTAAAAATATGAAATGTAAAATCTTATGTTTGCCTGTTATCTTACAGGTTTATGATTTTATTACTCAGCTAACTATTGAGATAAAGAATCTCATCAGTCAGATAAGTTTTAGATGGGTTTCAGCTGTGCTGGGGAAAGTGAAGCAATGCCATTAAGCACTCTAATTATACAGTGTAGGTGATGCTTTGGAGAGAGCTCTAGAGCAGCGAGCTGCACAAGTAAAGTACTATCTCAAAAAGCAGCAAGGCTCCAAATTTCTGAAAACTTTACACGTGCTGTAAATTACTCCTCTGAGTGACTGCATCGAAGATTAAGAGTTTAAGGCCAGAAGGCATCATTATATCATCTGGTCTGATCTCCCTGTACAGCACAGTCCATTGAATTTCACCCAGTTACCTGTATATTGAGCACAATGACTGATGTTTGGCTAACGCATAACTTTTGTGTTTGTTCAAAAGTGTTTGGAAGGTCATGAGTAATCTGAATAGGACTTGGTAACAGAGAAGGTAAGAGTATAGGAAAATACTTGAAGAGGATCTGAAGAGTACTGGGAGGTTTGTATTTTTTTTTTTCCATGCAGACTGAGTTTGCTTTCATTTTTACATGGAAGTTACAATGTACAGGCATTTTGCATGAAATTGATTGCACATGTGAAATAGTCCACAAACAACAGCTATATTTAAAATAATAATAATAATTAATTAATTAATTAATAAAGATACAATTTGTTCAGAAAGTGTATTTCTTCAGCAGGCTGAAAAAAAGAGAAGTTGCGGTAGTCTGATGTTTTGACCATATTGGCTTTTAAAAATTACCAGGACAAAATGATGCCCTGAAAACAAGAAAGGGATTAGTTTCAGTTTCTCAACACTCCTTTAAACAGTTCACTTTCCCCCCTCCTCGGTTTGTGTTCCCCTTTAACTCAGTTTTTCTCAGGGGTCGCATAAATACCTGTTTACTTTCACCAGATTACAAATATAGTCTGGTCACGGAGTAGTGATAGCTGCATCTGTAGTAAAAAATCATTTTTCTTTTCTAATTCATTCTGTTTTCCTTACTGCTCTTCTTGGCTTGCTCTTTAGGGATTTTTCACTTTTTCTTGCTTCATATCATCTTTAAAACTAAAAAATGTAGGTTCTTCTCAGTGCTGATCTCACTTACCACTTTTTTCCCTCTCTCTTTTACAGGCTCCTCAGTATTCTGAACAACATCGTTATAGTCTCACCAGTTTTGACTCTGATCCAATGTGACAATGCAGAGCAATAATCTCTAGCATGACACCTCTCCCACTGTGAGTAAAGCATCACTTTGTTTAGCCACTGAAGTTAAAGTCAGACCATTTTGACACAACTTCTCCGGGTTACTTTATTCTTGGTTCCTTTTCTCTGCTTGTTTTCTCTTTTGTTTATTACTATTTTTAAGAGAGATCATTATAAAACCCGCTGAAATGTTTGCTAACTTATATTAAAATTTCTCATATGTGAATGTAATTAATTTTTTTCATCAAATAGAGCTTAATAAAAGTTTCAGTACATAATTTACCCCTTGCCTGTTAAACCAGCGGTTCTCAACCACTGTGTCAGGACACAAAGGTGTGTTGCACGGAGCTGGGAAGTGTGTCACGGAAAATTGGCAGCTCAGCTTGGAGACATCTTGATGCTCCTGCAACTCTCTGCTGCCCTCAGTAGCCTGCTCCTGCTGCACAGCACAGGCAGCAGACAGGGAGAGATGAGTAAAGGGATTTATGGGCTGCAACCCAGAGATCCTGGGCTGGGGGACACCATCTGACCCACAAAATTAAATCCAGCCCTATCGAGCCAAACTGTCAGGGCACCATCCTGTGCAGGCTTGATTCTGCCCCCACCCAGTTCCCAGAGTGCTGCATCCAGGACCATCCCTGGGGGGGGTGAACGGGGCAAATGCCTCGGGCCCTGCGGGTACGTGGGCCCCACGCTGTCCCACTTCCAGCGGGGCAATGCGGGGCCCGTGCGCGTGCCACAGCCCCTCCTCCCATGGTCACCCCGCTGCCTTCGGCACCCAGCCGAAGGCGGCGGGGCGGGAGGGCTATGCCCGGCCCCTGGGCTGGCCCTCCCCACCCCCAGGGCAGAGCAGGCAGGCCCAAGGGCAGAGCACGTGGGTTCCAGCCTCTGGGCCGGCCTGCCCCACACGGCCGACTCCCTCCCCCGCAGCCGGCTCCGGCTCCACCCCCCCACACAGGCGGCCCCGGCCTCCCAGCTGGAGCTGGCTCTCGCCGGTGCCGGGGCCAGGGCTGGAGCAGGCTCGACTCCCCCCCCCCTCCGCAGGCAGGGCCCCGCTTTGGCCACTTGGCCCCGGGCTCCACTCCCCCCAAGGGACAGTGCTGGCTGCATCCTCCAGAATGCTGCAGCCTCCCAAGCACTACCAGCCCAAGTGCCACTGCCATTGGCAGATTGTAGTGTGTCACACAGGGGAACATCATCTGCCAGGTGTGTTGTGACAGAAAAAAGGTTGAGAACCACTGTATTAAACTATAATATTGTGGCAGTATTCACCAGGTGGAGCTGTTACACATAGTTCATTAGCTACAAGCCCTGTTTGATCTTCAGAGAAATGATGCACTATTGTTAGCTCAATAATCGGCAGGGAAGCACAGAGCTACTTCGGCCCTCAGGACCCCAGTTGAGAAGGTGTGCAGTCCTTCAGCACCCAAAGTCCAGGGAAGGATGGACACATTGTATTCCCCTCCGCACCTACTGGAATTTAAATTCATGCATACACCCCTGCTTGCACACATTGAAAAACATACGAGAGTCTTCCCCTTCTTTGCTGCACAGCTTCGTATGCTTTGTAAAAAGAAAGATATATACAGATTGTGCTCTTGTGAATTTAGGTCCACTGATTAGCACATATTAGATTTAATGTATTAAATTAATAGGTTTAAAATCTGAAAAAGTTGAAACAAACTTAATTCAAAATGAATTTAGAAACTTCCTTCAGTTTTACAAAAAATTAACATTAACAAATTGACCCAAAACATGTTTTTAACTCAAAATTATATTGTTTCTTGTTTTTGATTCACTGATATTTTCTAAAATTAAGAAGTTTCTTGTTACATGTAGATATAGTACCTATACTAGCATTCCTATAGAAAACCTTTTCTTAGTCCTGTGCATCTGAATATACTTTTCATTGTGCATTATGTTAGATTAACTTTTTACTATAGTATAATTGATGTAAAACATCCCATACATGCCCACGGTGTGGTATTTCCCCCGTGCTGGTCCTGGGCCCGAGCCGCTGCCGGCTCACAGGCCTGAGCCGCCACTGGTACCAAGTCCCGGCCTGTCACCACCTGCCAAGCCAGCCCCAGTTCTGGCCAGCCCATAGCTGGCCTGCTGCTGCTTGCATCTCTGTGAGTCTGCACTGCCAGGGCTCGGGCACTGGGCTGGGACACGCCTGGCCTGTGCCCCTTGAGCCCAGCACCAGCGACGCCCCACTCAGACACTTCTCCATAGCAAGAGCAATTTCCATGAAAAGTTTCAACTTTTTATCCTGCACTTTTGGTCGTAGTGTTGTTTAAAAACAATTGCCTTCATTTCTTACCGTACTCAAAAAAGTTTAAACATTTTAAACAAAAACAACAAACCTTTGAAAAAATATTAAGCCTGGAAAATTTGCCCTGAAAGATGAGATTTTGGAAAGTCATGAGCAGGATATTTGCCTTGAGACATTAATGCAGCCTTAACTGGAGCAATCACAGCTGCTCCCCACAGTGAAAAATTGATCTGAGACAGAGCTGTGTGTGAACCTTACATTACAAAATCCGAAAACATATGAAAATCCTCTGATTTGAGGGAGTTGGATGCAATTTTCAAATCAGAAGGATTTTGTTGAAATGATTTTTGAGCCTGATTGGCTTCCAACACATCTAGTAAAAGGTATCACACTATTTGGACTAATGTGAAAGTAAAAGGGCAGGGCTTTGCAGCTTGTTTATCATACACTGGGGTATCCTAGCAGAGTAGGTCAGATATCAGAAAGGCTATGTTTAGCTGAACCTCTGAGTACTCCAGAGGAAAAAATAAACTTCTGGTAAGTATTTTCACACAAAAATGCTATTTTTGTGATGTTGAGGAGTTTGTAGGAAACAGGCAAACACAGGGTGGATTTTTAGTTTGGTTGATTAATTCTGGCAAAAATTCTTCTCATTCTAATGCCACCAAAGGAGGTAATAATAAACTGATTGTGCAGGCTAGATTACCCCCCTACAACAACAAAGACCTAAAATTCTGCCTCCCAGCATCTGCTAATTCTGTCTTTAAATAGAAAGTATTAGAACTCTGTAGAGCAGAATTCTCTCTGTGTTAGAACAAACAGAGGTTTCACATCAACGGAGGAGGGGGGGAGGAAAGATGGTGGTGAATTATCAGCAATAGAACCATTATGACTTCACATGCAAAAACAGAATGTATTTCTTTAAGAGGCAGACTTTTCCTTCCCCATCCTGCACAAAGACTATGCTGTTTAGGAATAGCCCTTAGCATTAGGAAGCATTCTGTTTTGGAAAGGAACTCCTGGGGACAGCAGCTGGATACCTATTCTTATACCTTTCCTTGAATGTAACTTTCTATCTTCTATAATCAGCTCATTGGTAGAAGTTGTAGCTATGAGCCCATCTTCTCCCAGCACGTTTTGATGTGCCATGCCTAGCCAGGTGAGTAGGGAAGGAAAAATCTCTGAGCTTCTCAAAATGTAAAAGATTCTGTTTGACTCTTGATCAGGCATGGAATGGGAGCTGGTAGGGACAGACTCCTGCCTAAGTACCAGAAGTGAACCGCCCCAAAGTGGTTAATCTGCTTTATTAATTCACTGAAATGGCAAATCCCAAGTTTTTATTTAAATAGATTACCTGAAAAAAAGTCTTACAGTGAAAAGTGTACAGATGTTTTTAAAACATCAGTAAACAAAGTGATTAAATATAATGTTATAGAAATCATTGACATTAGGGCTGCTAAGTTATAGACTGTTTTAATCCTATACAATGTATAAGAAAGCTATAAACTTCAGAAAGGTAGGATTTATTGTTTTAATGAATAGACTGTTTGAACAGTGATAGAATATGAAACAAAGAATAGTAATGAATGATCATTAAAATTTAGATCTAGATTGTAATTTCCAATGAACTAACTATGTGACCAAAACTGAAAACAATGCATTTATAAGAGATTTGTAGTAGACTCTGAGGACCCTTGCACCTAAAGACTCTTGTTGGAGTAGTTCTGCCTCATGGTGTCAAAGTTATTGTCTGAGAATATAAAATAAATGAAACTATGTTTGCATCCTAACAAAACTCCCATGCAATTCTAGGCACCACTGTGTATTTAGAATTTCAGATTTACTCGTATCTGGTAGACAGATATCTGATTACCCAATTTACATGCACAGAAAATGATTTGGGGTCAAGTACAAACTTGGGCACTCAAAAATGCACGTGAAGAAAACAGAGGCATGCAAGTATAGTGGCCATTTTTGAAAACTTGACACCAATCCATCACAGTTTGATTCTAGTTGATAAGCCTTGTGAATTTTGTAATCACACAACATGACTTTGTTGCCACTGAAGATTGCAGAAGGTGGCAGGAAAATAACAGACTTCCCCAAAAATGACTGAGGCAGTGGGAGTGGCTACAAGCCACTGGTTCTTTATTCATTTCAGATCACAAAAAGATAAAAGAGAGAGCAGCGCCAAACTTAAATTGTTAACTTGAGAACATGTGAAACTTTAATGATTTTAGTTGTTTTGCTTTGAAGTTCATGGGCTCGAATGAAGCTACAATTGAGGCAGTGTAAAATCTTATAAAAAAGCTTTAACTAAAATGTTTATTGAATACAGGAAGTTTCTCATACTTTAATATTAGTTACTGGGGATTTGATCATCTGGAATGTGAAAAAAGCAACCAATCCAAACAAAAATATCAGACAAGTGGGAGATAAACTGACTGGGTTAGATTTAGATTTTCACAATTAAGAAAATTTTGTTTCATTACACTACTGGGGGACGGGGAGGGAAGGGGGAACACACACACACACAAACTTTAAGAAGTCTTTCTTGGTATTTATTTGGAACTTTCTATAAAAAACGATCACACATGCTGGACCTTGAATTTTCTTTAAGAGAGATAAAAACTGCCATACTAGGTCAGAATAATGGTTCATATAACAGTGGCCAGCACCAGAGAGTCAGGGGCAGTGTACAGAACAGAGCAGTTGAAATGATTCATCCCTGTCTTCCTCTCCTGGTCACTGGTTGTCAGAGGTTTAGGGTCATCCTGAAAAATGGGATTGCATCACTAATTATCTTGGCTAATAGCTATTGATGGATCCATCCTTCATGAAATTATCTAGTTCTTTTTTGAACCTAGTTATACTTTTGGCCCTCACACAATCCTATAGCAATGAGTTCCACAAGTTAATTATGCATTAATTTAAAAATACTTGTTTGTATTGAACCTTCTGCATATTAATTTAATTGGGTGATCCTGGTTTTTATATTGTGTGAAAGGGCAAACGCTTCTCTACTCACTTTTTCCACATGATTCATGATTTTATGGACCTCTATCATACCCTCCCTTGGTTATCTTTTTTCTACTTCAGTACATGCAAACGATTAGGTCTTCACTGCTAATTCATACCATATAAAGATAATTTTTGATGTTAGCAATTATACAAATAAATTAGGAAAATTCCAGTGGCAGGAAAATGTGTTCATGAGTTACTGCATTATATGACCAAATTCCTGCAAGTGAACATGACTGTATAAAAATACATTTTGTGATGTATGCAGATTCTTACTAAATAATTCCAGTCTGCTATATAAGATAATCAATGCTCTGTATCTATACTGTTGTATTGACGGATAGCTTTCTGGAAGATGTAGTTGTTTAGCACATCTATGACATGTTATTTGTTCAAAGGGTAATATCTATTTCATTCAGACCTGAATGCTGTGCAAGTTTCCCTTGAAAACCATGCAATTGATGCAAGTATTATAGAAGTTGGTAGCATGAATGTTCAAATGCCTTTTTCTATGAGAGTCCATAATGGTCACACCCCAAAAATTGCACTGGCTGCAACCAGTTTATCATATAGTTATTAGTATTCAAAGCCTTTGAGCAACAAAGAACTAGTCTACCTCTACCTCTAACCGTACTCCATATAAAATAAAGGATATAAAGGAGTGGAAATGCGGACAGAATTCAGTGATTAGATTATAATATCACACTATCCATCTCCATGTGCACAAGACTAGAACCGCTTATTCAGTGACTTTCACTCTCCTGCTTGTGAGTTCGGGCTGGTCTATACTGCAGGAGGGAGATACTCAAGTTACTTAAACTATTTTGCATATCTCCCTTTGACTGCCTAAGGCCTACTCACCACAGGGTCCCCACAGCACTGAGTCGATGGTAAATGCCTTCCCTTTGAATCAGTGCTATCTGCTGGGTAGATCATAACAAATTGACCTCTGGATAATTCTGAGTTTGATTGAGCGCATCTTTACAGATACTCAGTCAAACTCGCACAATCAATGCTATGCTGTTGGAAGTACTGCTGACAGTGTAGCCTGTAGACCAATGGTCTCCAACCTTTCACCAGCAGATGGCAGAACACTCACAGTTTTCAATGGTAACTGCCCTTCACAAGTTCCAAAGGGGGAGCCGTATTTGTCTAGGTCAGGAAAACAAACAAGGAGTCCTGTGGCACTTTTAAAGACTAACACATTTATTTATCTCATTAGCTTTTGTGAGATTTTTCTCCCACGAAAGCTCATGCGATAAATAAATATGTTAATCTTTAAAAGTGCCACAGGACTCCTTGTTTGTTTTGCGCTTCAGAAGGAGATCATGATCTTACTGATTGGGGACCACTGCTTTAGACACAAACAATTTTCACTAATTTGTCCATTATGTGATGAAAGTTTCTTTGCTGAGGGGCTGGGTTTACCATGTGTACTTACTGTTCTTACCACTGTGCCACCTTCACATAGAATTGTTTTGATATTTTAAAATAAGTGTTCTGATCATTAGGCCATTGATTTGCTCAGGATGGGATTCAGGAGGAGCAAAGCTCACAGAATGAGTTTTTCAGGATATTTTAAACCTTTTCTCTTATAGACAAAAAAATAGGACAAAAGTTGTGTTACCTGTAGATTGCTGATGTCTGTAAATTTAAAATGTTTCCTTTACCCTGTAAAATATTTTTTCCAGAAATATATACACAAATAAACATATACAGGAGAGGAAATATCATGTAATAAATAACAGAGTGGTAAAAGAACCTCTGTTTGCCTCATGTGTCCTTTGCCCATTTATCTGTAACATTTAAGACTACTGCTAACATTCCAACACTTTACACAGCTTAAATCAGGTACTGTTTTTTATTTTCATAACCTGAAAGAGATATGTTTCCTGTACTCCCACCAATGTGGAATTTCCCACAAATATTATATCTGCTGGAGAGCAGACATAATGTTTGGCAGAATGTCTTGACCTAAATCCAGTAACTTTTTCCTTCAAGATTGGAAATAGCTTGATCACATCTGAAAGAGGAGATTCTCAGCTTCCCGACACTCACTAGCAGCCATAGAATATCTGTGGCATTATGAGAAAATCACCTAAAATAGGCTATCACAATTATTTTTATCACTCCTTCCAAGGCCTGTACAGTAACTAAGTGTTATTGGCCGACATTTGGAGTCAAAGAGATTGCTCAGATATATAAGTGCTTGCAAGATCAACCCTTAACAGCATAGACCTGTACACCCCAACCATGCAAGAACATTATCTTTTTTTATCACTATGTATTTTTATTAAGTTTTTAAACTTTAAAGAGTAAACTGCAAGTCTCTGTGGGTAGGACACTTCTTCCTCGACATCATTTTTCCTTTTCTTCTAAGACAGTTACCTCATTACCATTCTATGTAAGTTAAAGTATTTAACATTGTAGCACACCTGTGACATAGAGAGAATCATTAACTCCATTTTACACTGAGTCCCAGAAACTTAGTGACTTGCCCAAAGTCACTTAGGAAATCACCCAACCAGTGGTCCACTTTCACTTCTCTGTCCTCCATTATTACACTATTTCCTAGATATTTTCCTCTCTATTATTGACTCTTGTTCCTAGGAGTCAGGCTTTGTGTATTTTTCTTCTCTTTTTATGGTTTCCTTTGCCTTTTTGTTTATGGTTGAAAAATGCCAACAGTTGGTTTCAGTGGCTGACAGGAGAACTCCACCAATGCTTCCACCTTCATTATATTGCAAAGTTATCTGTACAGCTGGATGGGGAAAGGAATTTCCTTTTCAATCCGGTGAAAAATGTTCAGTTTCCAGAAACATATCATTCCAAATTGAGTTGAAAAGCTAAAAAATAAAATTAAATTAAAAATTGCAGAACTGAAATATTTTGTATTAAAAATAGCAATACATTCCACAACAGGAAATTTTAAATGTTTCTGAGAGGAAATAAGGTTCCTGAGATCCCGAGCTGCACACCTAACAGGGGTTCAGGTCCAAAACTCCCAGCTGTGTGGTTCAGACTATACAATTGTTAAGCACAGTGACCCAGCTGCCCAAGGAGCCTAGGAAACTCAGGAATTTCATTCACCTACCAGGTAGACAGCTAGTCCTATGGGGAGCTGGGGATCTGGAAACCCAGAGAGCTGCCCATTCTGATAGTCTGAAAATCTGGGAAGACCACCTGATGGGCTGTGAGAACCGAGTATTCTGAAGACTAAAGTACTCTGGCAGGAAACAAGCCAGGCAGCAATCTAATTTCTGTTCAACATTTTGAAGGAATTGACACATTCTAGAGAAATGTTTACATTCTGTCAAAACAGCATTTTCTTTTAGAAAAAAGAAATTACCTGCTCTAGTTGTTTCCACACAATCATGTGAAATCTTAGAAGCTAGTGAAACCACATGTACATTTTATGTATATCCCCCTAGACAGCAACTCTCTGTGAAGTCCTGAGTTCGAGGTTCCACTTCCTCCCCCAGAAATAGTGAGTTCTGGTTCAAATGTCCATGTTTTCATTCATTAGAAGTCATACATGAAGTCTTGAGATTGATGAGTTAAAACATTGAATTTCTAAATGAACTGTGATCATTATTTTTCTCATGTGTATGTCTATATGAATTAGACAATGAATTAGAATTGACAAGTGGGTTGAAGAGATCTTTTTTTCACATGCATTTAATTTAAAAATAATTGTATGTAATCTTTAAATCTCAAAGTACATATTCTTGAACCATTTAACTTTGTAAATTATTTTTAAAGAGCTCTGCACTTCACTTTTAAAGAATAAGACAGGTAGCTGATACAATTCCTAATCCAGGTCCCTATATTTAGAAACTTGTTCTATGGGCACAGTGAACTTTAGTATTTAAAAGGTGCATAGAATGATATGCAAGCTTTGCAAAAACATGTTTTCTTGTGAAGACCTTTTATTGGAATAATAACGCAAGTGAACATACCCGCACAAGCATTTATTTTTTGGTTACAAGAGAAGACTAAAGCACTCTCTCAAATTTTATGACCACAAGTGGAATACAAATTGACACTTTAGCCTTTAAAGGAGAAATAAGCAAAGAATTAAAGAAAGACAGCTAGGAGATTATAGACTAGAGAGAGAATGAATCTATAGTTTCATCAAACTTCATAAAAGCAATATTTCACCTTTAAAACTTAAGCTACATTCCATATGAGCACTTGTCATTCTTGAGTAGGTACATATTGGAATAATGGATGACTATATTTCATTATAGTCATGCTTCCTTCATAAACTATCTTTTTACAAAAAGCAGTGTCAATCATTTGTGAAAGTATTCATGAAGAGTAGGTGAGTCACTGTTTTTCCAGTTGCTTTTGTGCTGATTGTTTATATGGCCTCTCCTCACCAGTCAAACCAGACTGATTTTCAGCAATGTTGAGCACCACAGCTCCCATTGAACTCAGTTGGAGCTGTGGGTGCTCAACAGTAAGCCACAAGTGGCTTTTCTTTTGTTTTATAGCCCTGGTCACTTTTGGTAGCCATGTACAATCTTTGTATAGTTTTGCTACCTATATTAGGCTACAAATGTTTTGCTTCCCAAGTTTATATCATCTAAAATGTTATACAGTTCTTCCTTTTGTTTTCATTTAGGAAAAAATTCAATACTCCAATAGAAGAGGAGTGAGTAAGTCGATAATAATTATAACAGCATTTGCAGACAAGAAAACATTGATCCATGTATATGAGATATTTTTCTAAGGGTCTTATTTTGGTCCCATTGAAGCTAACTGCAGAATTCCCATGGAACTCAATGTGTTCAATAACTGAGCTCCACACAGCTTCACACATAAATTAAATACTTATCAGATTACTTTCATCTGACTAATGTGAATAATGATGATTGTCACTGGCTACAGGGCTGGATTTATCTATTATCTTTAGGACATTTTGACAAAGAAAGTTAGCAACCAAACAGAAATCTTTTAAGAACTTCCAAGACTTAAAAAACAAAACAGAACAAAAAATATTTTGCTAATAATTAAACTTTTTTTGAATCATGGAAAATTATTTGTAATTATTATATTATCAAAATAAAAAACAATTAATTAATAGATAATTATGTTTAAAATAATTATTAAATATTGTATTTATTATAAATTATAATTTGAATCTTGGAAACTTATTATTTGTAAATTATTATTTGTAACACTAGGTAACTAAAGAGAATGTATTTCTTACGTAGATTTGTGTCTATGTGACTCTATTTAAGGCTAAATTTGTATGATTTACATGCTGAGAAGTTGAAAGAGTGGCGGTACAGGAACAGCAAATAACAAAAGGATAGATGTAGGTGGAAGCTAAACAAGGGCAAATTTATGTTGCAGTCGTATTTGAATTAATCAAGTCCTTATTTAACTTTTATATCTACTCACATCCTTCTCTTAGTTAGTTTGCCTACCTCATTCCTTTCTTGCAACCCATCTGTATGTAAGTTACACTAACAATGAACTCACTTGGACTAAGGATTAGTCTATACTACAGACCAGTATTTAGTCACAACTCTGTTGCTCAGGGTTGTAAAAAATCTACATAGATATACTAAATTAACGTTACTGTGTAGACAGATTTATGTCAGCAGGAGAGCCAACACAAATAACACCCCTTTTTTCTGCAGTTTACACATATCCTCAGGAGGTCAACAACAGAGGTGATGTGAGAGAAAAAGTATTAGTAAGTTCGTATGAGTCAAAATTGAATCAAAATTGGTATAATGGACATTCTGAAGGAGCCTGAAGAAAAGTTATATCTATTAAAACTTCATTAAACTCACTTCTGAATTTAGCCCTTAAAGCCCAGGCAATTATTTTCCATGTAATTATATTATTTGCTGACTATTCACCATTCTTCATAGGTGGCTGAATAATTAAAAAATGATTTGTTAAAATGTGCCAAAATTCATTAAAGAAATCATTTGCGATGAATATTCTGAACAGCTCTAGCTTTTCCCTATGTCCAAAACCACACACATTTCTCCCAAAAAAGTTTAAAAGAACAACAACAAAAATCCTAGATGTTTAAAAAAAAAAAAAAGCCATTGTTGCTGGAGCAGATAGGAAGTTTCTGTGCTAGAAAGATGAGTGAAATAGAGCTATTATGGATGCAATGAACATTTTCTTTTATTTCCTATTCTATTTTACATGGGTTACCATTAAATATAAACTCTCCTGGCATTTTTCAGGCAATAAAAAGAGGCAATAAAATTGTTCCTTTCTGTAAATTGTCCATTTCTACCACTTTTTAACCAAGCATGCTTGCTTCAAGTGAAGCTTAAATTGCTGTGACTGCAAAGAAAGCTGACAATTGGTTCAAATAGATTTAATGTACTAAATCAGCTGTTTTGAACAACTGAAGCAATGAATTTAACCCTTAAATGTATTTGTGAATTGTCCTCAAATAAATAAAAATTTTAAAGCATTTGTCTTTCAGTACTGAATTTCTTTAACATGTTATGAACATATTGGAGCTATGGATTGTTTGGCAGAACTATTCAATTATATATTCAGAATACTCTCTTCAGAGGTCACCTAAAATTACATGATATTGTCTCTATTTCCTGATTGTAGGAACTTACTCTTACAAACTACCACTGCTTCCACCTATAAAAACATTTCCTTTTATCATGAAACAAATGTTATTTCTTGATTAAATGAATCATGGTTTACAAAGATTCGTATGAACAATATTTTGATCAGACAGACAGCTGGGAATAGCAAATAATAAGGGCATAAATTAGACATATGCAAAGCTTTTCAGAAAAAAAACCCTTTTTAACAAAAAAATGCATATTTGGATTGACCAAAACATTTTGTGTAGATAGTGGCCAATTGTGTTGGCCAACAATAAATGACAGTTCTGAAAAAATAAAATCAAAGGATATTTTTTTGACATTGTCTAAATAAAATGTTTCAATTTGAAACTACTTTTCATTTCAAATTTTGCTTTAGTTAAAAAGGTAAACCACCCTAAAACAAACTGTTATGCTCAACCTGAAATAAATGTTTTGAACATTTTTGTTTCACTGAAATTTTTTTTTAAAAAGTGTTTTGAGTAGACCCAAAATGATTTTTTCAGTCCAGTCACTGAACTGAAAAATGAGTTATTCATGCAACTTTTGTATGAATAAGCTAAACCCAGTTTCCATTATTCTTTATATTAATTAACAATACAAATAAAAGTCAAAGGAATTACCATAAGCTATGGAAACAGTGTTTCTTTGGCTTTAAATTCATAAACTCATAGACTTGTAGACTTTAAGATCAGAAGGAACCAATATGATCATCTAGTCCAACCTCCTGCACAACGCAAGCCACAAAAACCTCACTCATCCACTTC
The DNA here is from genome assembly GCA_007922175.1 of Pelusios castaneus. NCBI lineage: Eukaryota > Metazoa > Chordata > Testudines > Pelomedusidae > Pelusios > Pelusios castaneus. The sequence continues at coordinate 10,565,468 of ML685779.1, forward strand.
TATAATAAAGCACTAACCTATGACTGAGTTCTTAAAGTCCTCAAATCATGGTTTAAAGCAAGGGTGTCAAACATGTGGCCTACAGGCTGGATGCGAAATGCGAACCTCTTCCATCTAGCCCGTGACTGTGCTTCGCTGACTACGCTCTCTTCCTAACAGAGAGAGAGAGAGAGAATGGTCTCACAGGCTATGTCTACACTTAGAAAGTTAAGTCGACTTTATTAAGTCGACTTTAAGTCGACCTTATTAGGTCGACTTTGAGAGTCTACGCTAGACTCAAGTCGACTTAAAGCAGATTTATCAAGTTGACTTAGAGAATCTACAGTAGACTCTGAAGTCGACTGGGGGGGGGAGGCTGAAGGGGAGCATTGTGGGAAGTGTGGCAGCAGAGAAGGTCTCCCCTCCCCCGGCCACTCCCTCAAAAGAAGTGAGATCAGCCCTTTCCCATTGTGCCTGGCAACTTGGAGCCTGAGCAGGCCACGGATCAGCCTCTTCTCCTGCGCTTCGCTAGGCAGCTGAGCGACACCTGCCAGATAGTGGTAAGGCTTCTTTGGCTGTGGAGCAGGCCTGTCTGGCAACCCGCCAGCGCAGAGGAAGATGACAGCCTGCCCCCCACCTTGCTGCCCTAGCAAGCTGCCGTGCTCCCAGCACTGCGCTCCAAGGGCACGTGAGGCCGGCAGCAACTCATAGGAGCGGATCGTCCTCACCACCTGGGACGATGACCTGTAGCTGCAGAGCTTTAGGATGAGCAAGCGGACCTTCCTTGAGCTGGTCCGTGAGCTCACTCCGGTTCTGCAGTGCATGGACACCTGTCTCCGACCCGCCGTGCCTGTAGACAAGTGAGTGGCTGTTGCTGTGTGGAAGCTGGGAACCCCGGACTCCGACCACTCCGTGGCCCAGCAGTTTGGGATCAGGAAGGCCACCGTGGGGACCGCCATCATGCAGGTTTGCAGGGCAATCAACCGGGTCCTGCTAGCCCGCTGCGTCACTCTGAGCAACCTGCACAAACTCCTCGACGGCTTCGTTGGACTCAGCTTCCCTGAGGGGAACATAGGGGCATTGTGGACACCACCCACATCCCCATCTGAGCCCCGGAACACCACGCCAGGGACTATGTCAACCACCAGGGGTACTACTTTGTGGTCCTGCAGGCCCTCATGGACCACCGCGGAATCTTCTAGAACATTTATGTGAACTGGCCGGGAAGGCACACGACTCACGGATCCTGCACAACTCCACCCTGTACAGGCGCAACCACACCATCACGATCGGGGACATGCAGGTGCCAGTCCTGATCCTCGGGGATGCCACTTACTCCTTGCTCCCCGGCTGATGATGCCACACATGTGCCTCATGGATGCCAGCAGGGACCTCTTCAATCAGAGGCTCAACTGGTGCCGCAGCATTGTCGAGCGTGCCTTCCGACACCTGAAGACGCACTGGAGGGCCCTCCTGACCTGCCTGCAGCTCGGTGAGAGCAACCTCCTGGAGGTTGTCAGTGCATGCTGTTGCCTGCACAACTTCTGCGAGCTGCAGGGGGGAAATGTTCTGGGAGGCTGAGGCCGAGTGACTCGCTGTGTAGTACAAGCAGCCCGATGACACCCTGACCCAGACTCAGCGGGGCCAGCGGCAAGCACAGCTCATCCAGGATGCGCTGAGGGCCCACTTTGACAGTGAGGATTACTGAGGGGTGGGCCTGCTACCAAGCCCCATCATCTCCACCACCCCCCATGCCTGACGCCCCCCTCCATGCACCCATCTCCCTCCTGTCCCCACACCAATAAAAAGCATGACACACTGCATAACAGTATTCAAGGTTTTTATTCAGAGGGGGAAATAGGGTTTGGGAGCTGCAGGGGTTGGGAGGTTTGGGGGGAGTGAAGAGGGTCAGGGGGAGGGGCCGTTGCTAGTGGCCTCTGGAAGGCGGATTCCAGGCTTGCAGACGTCCGCCCTGGGTCCCAGCCCGCCGGCGAGGAGGGCTGCCTCTGGGGCGCAGGGCGAGGCCTCAAGGGAACAGGCACTCCTCCAGGTGCTCCAGGGACTGGGTCTGCTGCTCCATGAGGTCAAGCATGCGCTAGACCAGCCTCTGCTCGCACCTCCGCAGACCCTGTTCGACCGTATGGTGGGCATCCTCCTGCTCCTGCCACACCGCCAAGCGTGCCTCGGTCTGCTCACTGATGCAGACCAGGTCTTCAAAAAGCTCATCCCGCGACCGACGCACCCTCCTTCTCCTTGTGATCATGCCTGGTGGGGCGCTGGGAGTGCCACGTGTCAAGGGCGCAGGGGCTGCTGGAGAGAAGCAAAGAAGAGAGTCCCTCCCATTAGCTGGTGCGGTGTGCAGCCTGACAGCAGCTGCTGTCCCCTGACCATCCCCCTGCTTCCCACTCCCTGTCCTTCGGGACAGGGACCCTTGGTACAGGCCAGTGTGCTATGCTACCCAGATTGGTTGCAGTGCCCATGGTGGTGAGCTGCAGGCAGCCCTGCCTCAGGGGGTCTCTCGTGAGGCCATGCGCCACCGGTGTCTGGAGCATGCTGTCTGGCCTTTGTGCTCCCGTCTACGGTTCCCCCAGCCAAACTCCAGACACACCACTGTGCCGCTCGCCTCTGGGTCCTCCCTGCCCCAGCCACGCAGCCCCCAGCCCCTCTGCCCCTGTGGGAGCGCCTTCTCCCCCTGACCCTGCCTATCCCGGGGTCATGTCCCCCTGTAGTCCCTCTCCCACAGGCATACCCAGCCCTGCCTGCAAGGAGGGAGGGAGAGGGGGAGGGAGCACTCACCAGCAGGTGCATCAAGTGTCTGGTGCTATGTCCCCTCGCCTGGGTCTTCTTCAGTGTGGGGGAACCTGCTCCTCCTCGGTGGCGGTGTCCACTGTTGGAGCAGGGATCAGCTCCTGGCTGGCAGCTGGCTCCAGGGCTGGCGAGGTGCCCTCCTGCTCCTGCTGGGTGCTGGCCTCCCACTGTTCCAGCACCACAGTCTGGTCCCCTGAGCCCTCCTCCTGGTTGTTATCGAGGGAGGGGGCTCGGTAGAGTCAATGGTGAGGGCTGGCAGGCTGCCGCTCTCCTGGCCCAGACAGGCATCCAGCTTCTGGTAATACCGGCAGCTGGTGGGGGCTGCCCGTGTCCGGACCATCTCCTCCCAGGCCTTTTGGTAGCCCTGGTGGAGGTCCTTGATCTTGACGCAAACCTGCTGGGTGTCCTGTGTGTGGCCCTTGGCAGCCAGGGCCTGGGAGATGGAGTCATACACCTCCCGGTTGCAATGACTGCCTTGCAACTGAGAGCTGACTGCCTCATCCCTCCCGCCATGGACAGCAGGTCCAGGATTTCCTGGTGGCTCCAGGATGGGGTATGCCTGTGACGCTGGCTCTGCTCTGCTCTGCCCTGCTCCCAAGCAGCAGGTCTGGCCAGCTCTGGGGAGCTGTGTGGTCAGAGGTGAGTCCTGCTCTGTGGTTGGCCAGAGCACGCTCTTCCTGTTCCAGGAACTCTGGGAGGGAGGTCAGGAAGGAAGGTCTGGAGGCCATGGAGGTCGACTTAGGGTTCCTCTGCGTCTACACTGGCTTAAGTGGACTTAATAAGGTCAACTTAAGCGTTAAGTCGACCTAAAGGGAGGTGTTATTAAGTTGACTTAACTTTTCCTTAAGTTGACGTAAGGAACTGCTTAAGTCGAGTTAAGGAAAACCCAGTGTGGACGCAGAGTAGTTTAAGTCGACTTAAGCCTCCTTAAGTCGTCTTAATTTGTAAGTGTAGACGCACCCACAGAGGGCATTCTCAAATACGCAGTGCTCTGTGAGGCCACGAGAGCACCCTAGCATTTTGATTTATGGTATGTATGGCTCATTTGAAGTAAATTTAAGTCAAATCTGGCCCTCCATAGCAAATGAGTGTGACACTCCTTGAACTTTAAAGACTTTAAGGTACAGAGAATCCACCAACTATTTATGTTTCTAAAACTGTTGAAGTATAGAGAAACAAGAAGTGATTAAATACTAAGGCAAAATAAATATATAAATTGTTATGAGCTGAGTGAAACCTTGTTATCAGTTGCAAGTCCCCCACTTAAGTTTGCTGTAAGAGACCATTAAAGGGCTACATCTAAAACAAAACTTAATAGAAACTGCCCAGAAACTAGTACCAGCGGAGTGAAGTGTTTGACTCGTATTGTGACCAGATACATGTGAGTGTGGGTATGTTACAGAACACAGAGAAACTAAAAACAGAGAAAAAGAACAGAGAGGGATGGCAAAAGCAAGAAACCCAAACAGAACCCTGTAAGCACAGTGTAATTCTGGAAAGCTAGCGAGAGAGAGCTTCTGACTCTGTTGGCTAAAGGGGTTTGGGTTTGTAAACTAAGAAATTACTCTTTTGTTAACAAAAGGGCAGCCGTGTTAATCAAGTTTGGTAAAACAGATGAGGTGTCCTGTGGCACTTTTAAAGACTAACAAATTTATTTATCACATGAACTTTTGTGGGAGAAAATCCTACTTCGTCAGGCACTTGAAGATGAGGAACTTACAGAATGGGAGGAAAAAGATTCAGGGAAATGTAATTCATAGGACTATGTCAGACTGTTACAGCAAATCAAATAAGTTGTTCAGATTCAAACAGTGGAGAACAGCATATAGCGGGAGATGAGGTCAAATCATGTGTTGTAATAAGAAAAAAACCTGAGATCCCTATTTAGCTCTAAGGCAACAGTGTCAAATGTACATATGAATTCCAATTCTGAAGTTTCTTTTTCAAGCTTTGCTTTGTAATCCATTTAATTCAGCAGTTAAGAAATCATCAATGGAGTGAGGAGGGAGATTGAAATGTTCCTCTATTGGTTTTTTAATGTTGTTATTTCTGATGTCAGATTTGTGTCCATTTATTTTTTTGTGCCGAGACTGTCCTGTTTGTCCAATGTATACGGTGGGGAGGGGGGCTTTGTTGGCACATGATAGTATAAATCAGATTGGTGGATGAGGAGTTGAATGATCCTTTGATAGAGTAGCTGGTTTGGTTAGATCCTGTGATGGTGTCTCTTGTGCAGATATGTGGGCACATCTACAGATCCAAGGACTAGAGTCATCTGACTAAAACAAACAATGACAGCTGCACCCTCATTTTAATAAGGTTGATCAAACAAATGCTCTTTATCTGATTTGACTACAAATCCAAAATTACCATGCTATAAATATTTGGGAAGATTAAGGATACTGTACATACGAGACAAGTACGTCAATTCAACAGATGCTTAACCCTCATCCATTTTATTCACATGAGTGAAATTATTCTTGTGCTTAAGTAATTCTGTTTATGACTCCACCTCCATTTCCCTTAGCTGTATTGGGTCTGCAGGAGTAATAACAGTAAAAACCAGCATAAGTAAGAATGACAGGTCTCATATTTGCCCACTCCCTTACTCAAGTGTATACAATAATAATAATAATAATTAATAAAGGCGTGGGTGGAGAATAGCTTGAGATATGGTCTTAATTTTGATTCTCAGTATACCAATGTACTACAGATTAGCTTTTCTCCTGCCACAAAAATGGAATAAATAGATGGTTGAACATAGCACTCTCACTACTGCAAGATCCAGTCCCTGGACTCTATTTTTACCTTGCTTTTATTCATGTATACTCAGCATACCAGTGTGATTTAGAGGATCAGTCTCTTCAGGTGCTATTTATTTATTCCCTGCTGGAATCCAGGATGGTCTGCTCTCACATAATGCCTCTGATGCGCATTGACAACACAAGATTAAACAAAATAACATTTACTTTGCCAGTAAACAAGTATGATAAAAGTAACATTTAAAGAAAGCATTTAGATTATATATACAAGTTTAGAGTAATTTGATGCCTTTAATTTGATTACTACTGTAGATAATGAAGTATAAAAAAGAAAACTGACATCTAATAGAGCTGAAGTTTATTCTAATAACCTGATTTCAACAGCTGTGTGAATGTTTTGGTTTAGAGAGAAACATGTTAGTTGTGTCTGAATGGTGCAAATCAGTGTTTCCTGGAAAATCTAATTACCCTCTTGCAGCCACTTTTCTTTAAAAAGACTTTAACCTTGGCATCTATTTGTGTTAATAAATAATGCATAATTATAGTAAGAGAAATGTTCAGATTCTGTTCAACCAGTTAAATGTACATGTGCATTAGTCTGCATGGAACTTGGGTGACAGGGAATAAAGACAAACCTGCTCCATTGTGCCCCCTTCAATTAGGAATCCATTTCTGTTTCCATGAATATAGTTTTTTTTCTGATACTACTCTTGCAAAATTATTTCCTGATTAATTGTCTTCACTGAAAATGTTACAAGAAGTTGGATATTGTCATTCTTATGCATTCGAAAATCATGAGATTTTAAAAAATAATCAATTTGTGCTTCCTTTTATTTGCCTTCTGATTGTTTTCCTTTTATTTGCCTTTAGTCGATATTCTCAAATCCATATTCTCACAACCATGAGGTCTAGAAATTTGTTTCATTTATTTTCTTAAATGAAAAACTAGACTCAGGTAATCACTTGACTCCAGGAGCCGTGGCTTTAAGAAATATCTCATATTATGGAACTCCTTAAAAAAATCTCACATGGGCAACACAAAAATAGCAACATAATACTGCACTCAATTTCAATATTTTATATAAGTGTTTGTGTACCTCAGGAGTGTTGAATAAAAGAAGATGACCTTGCTGGTTCCAGACTATAGTGAGACTGCATAAAAAGGGGGAGGAAAGAGATAGAGAAGGGAGAGAGACAAGTTTCAATGAAAAAAGCAATATATATTTTATGTGTAGAGCCTTTCTTATCTGAGCCTAAATTTCAGATGGGGTGGTAGGTGGGGAGCCCTTAATTAGGATTTTTTTTTAAAAATTCATTGTTCCTTGATAATAAATAGTTCTATGCATTAAAATGAATTTTGCAGACCCCCTATAGTACTTTAAGAGTTCCGTGAACTTTTCAATATCACAAATTTGCTTACCTCTAATTTCTCACTACACAATTATTTTATTTCTTCCGATTATCCCCATCAAATATACCCCCTATTTTCACAAGAGAAATATAGTAGAATATAATTTTGTGAAATTTATCCATCAAATCTGAATACAGTAAATGTTACCAACTTCTTAGCAAGTCAAATAATGCTACACAATTTTCACTGAGTTGTTTAAATAATATCATTAAAATAACATAGTTAGGAAGATAAGCGTCTCAGGAAAATATATATTGTTTTTCAGTGGTTGGTTTATTTGGTCTGGCCAACTGGCAAAGACATTTTAATTATAAAGTAAATGGTACAGACAAAATAGAAACATATTGAAAATTAACTACTGCATAGTCTACTTATCTACTTTCAACCCCTTAAATTATAATGTAATTTAATGCAACCTTTATTTTTCTATTTACATTTTACTGGCATTTCCATCTTTACCTTCTCAGTTAAACACAGAAAAAGGTGGGAGGATAGTAAGGGGACTATAGGCAAAGTATGACCACTGGCCATGTCATTGAGTCAGGAGGCGCAAAGGGAAATAAAATGTGTCTCCATTTACACATAAAAGGTTGTAGAAAAGTTTATTGTTGGTCCCCTAGCTTGATGTTCCTCCATCTAGAATCACACACAGAAGAGCTTTACTTTTGTGTGTTATAGCCTCCTTCAATTAAATACTACATACTACAAATGCCTCACTATAACAACCATTGCCACGTGTCCATCAAACCAGTCCTGCACATAGGAATTGCCATGCCCTTCTGGACAGCCCCAGCGGCCACTCAAGACAGTGACAAGCAGCAGCTGCCTCCCAGCACTTGGAGCAGACAGAGTCCAAAGAGGCTGCCACTCATCTGTGACTGTTTGGTTGTTGCTTAATTCCCTGTAATGTTAAGCAAAGGGAGTCACCCTCTGGATCCACAGGGTTAGCACAGGCAGAGGGAAGGCTGCAGGCAGAAAGGCACAGGAAACAGTATTTGGCCAGGAAAACATTAGTTAAAGAGAGCACAGCCTCAGTGTGGTTGGTACATTTTGCTTTTTCTGGTGAGAGGGATATCAGGGCTTAGCTAGGCCAATTTGGGTAAAGCAAAGTGGTGTTTGGCTGGAACCAAGGAGGGGCATTTTGCAGTGAACCTTCCCCCCTATCCAAGAAACTTAACTACCTCTTCACCTCATTGCTTTGGAAAGTAAAGATGTGTCTTCTAGTAAAGCTGCCCCTTTAATGTAATGGGCTAGAGGCTGAGGGAGAGAAGGGGAAGCCATTTCCCTTGCTCCTTGCATGCTGGGGCTGGTTAGTGAAGGCTCTGGTCTCTTTCTATCCTCCCTCCACCCCACTGTATGTGTCAGTGCTTCCATCTTGAGAGAGTACCCCAGACTCCTTTTACTTTGATACCTGCCACCCCACCAACCTGTTTCATACCCCAGGGCTCCAATACTCCTGCCCTATGGCTCCAGGTGCTACTTTCTTCTTGTCCCTAGGCTCCGGCTTCTTGCCACCTCTCTCACACTCTGCAGTTTCCTGGAGCAAATTGACTGGTTTGCACCTCTGTCTTTTACCTTGCCTGTGCCTCCTCCACAGGATATAGGTACTCCTTGGATTAAAGCATTTCCATTTCCCACTGTCCTTGGGGCCAGTCCAGTGCATCCACTTTGACAGGACAAGGTCTGGAGCTTCTATTAAAGCCAGAGCCTGGGCTAGGCCTATTCCAAGTGGGGAGTGGGGTTTCCTTCTGTTATGGACAGACCTGTAGTGGAAGACTTTTGAAAGGGATGGGGCTGATGCCTGAGCTTTCATGGCCCGTTACCAGCTGGTGTAAATTAGACCTGGCAGGAAAGCAGAGCAGACTGGGGGAGCTAGATGTACTCTGCACTTCCTGAAATGCAATGGACTGTCACCACAGGCTGCTGATAAACACCTTTTGAATCCTGGGGGTGGGCAGGTTCACAAATAAAAGCCCTCCCCCAGCCTAAGGGGAGGTGCTTTTAGGCCCAGGTTTCTAATGAAATAGAGAGAGAATGAATGATGAAATAGGAATGGGTGTGAGGATCATAGGATTATAAGTAGAGAAAAGTGTGGGGGGCAGGGGAAGGGCAACAGAGCAGAGAACCCCAGGCAGTGTTCACTGCTCCTCAAAAGGTGTCTAAGGAGCCAACAGATATGTCCCAAAGGAATTCTGCCCAGATGCGTGATTGATTGGAGGAATGGAAATAGGCTCCACAGTCACAGAGCATCTCCTGGTGCTATAGATGGCCACCTCGGAGGATGCTGATAAGGAGGTCTTCATGGGGCCAGGGGAATGTAACTCAGGAGTGGGTAACTCAGAAGGTGTGGTGAGAAGTGCAGTTAGAACTTAGGTAGAAGCTGGAAAAAGGGCTGCAACTTGTGGATTTACACCAGGCTCTCCCTGGTACCACAGAAAGGGCAGGTATCAGAGTGGTGAGTAAACCATGCAGGTACATGGCTATGCTCAGAACTTCATGAAGGAGCTGCCTAGTAATATCCCTGGCTGGCTACGGCATCACTAGGGTGCCTCATCCTCAACAGGTGGAAGGAGGTCCTGCCACTTAGTGTCATGGTGCAACAGGAGGCCAGGGAAATGGAATGTGCGGAGCATGAGCGTTGCCCAGGTGTCATTCAGAAATGAATTGGCTGCAAATCTTTCAGCTGGCTCAGGATGGATGGGTGGGAGGGCGAAGCGGGCTTGTGGGCAGCAGCCCAATGAAAAGATCTGCAGGGCCAGGGGGAAAGGTGTGGAGCGCATCCTCCTGCAGGACCCATCCAGGGCCCCAGAGTTGGACAGGTAGCAAGCAGCAGCTCAGGGAGCCCCGCAGCTTGAACCCTCTCAAAGCGGCCCCCTGAGGCTGCAGAAGAAGCAGCTGCCAGCGCGCCAGGGCGGGGGCAGCCCGGGATTGAGGGGGCGTTGGGTTCGGAGCACGCGCCCAGAGCCTGCTGGCTCCAGAGGCGGCGAGCAGCGGCGGAGCGAAGTTAACGCGGAGCTTGGGACGCCCCCCACCGGCGGGCAGGGCGAGCATCTGGGTCGGCGCCAGTCTCAGCCAGCTCCGCTCTCCTCCTGCTACCGGGAGCTGCCGCCTGCGAAGCTGGGAGGGCGCCAATGACTGGTCCAAGCCCTGCGGAGCTCGCCGCCGTTCAGAGAGGACTAACCCAGCTGCATGGGAGGAAATGAACGCGGCGGGGAAGCAGCCGTCTCCAGCCCCGCTCGAGCGCCCAGTCAGCCTCCTCGTCCCCACCTGGGCAAGTACCCGGCGCTTTCTCCGTCCTTCGCGCTGCGCGGTCACCCCGCCCAGTCCCGGGAGCCGCTCCGGGCCCCCTCCCTGCCCCTGCGCGGCCCCAAGCACCGCTCCGCCCCCCTGTTCCCTCGGGGCTTTGTAACTTTTGGGGCGGGCGCGTCTGGGCGCCTTTGCGAGTTGCTAGAGGGCGGCTGAGCGCGGGGGCGAGAGTTTGTCGGCGGGGCTCAGCCGTGTAAACCGGGGAGGGTTTGACACCGGGATCGGGGTGGGCAGGCGGCTGCGGCAATGCGGGGGTCGCTTCGGTAAAGCAGCCCCAAAAGTTCCAGTGGGAAACCGGCCCGTAGCGCCGCTGCTCTGTGTGGCTTCAGAGTGGAAATGCCCCCACTGCACAATAAATGCACCCTGCCAAGTAAGAGCTTCCCTGGTCAACGGAGCTGCCTGCGTTTAGCTCACTTACAGCTCCTACTCTGATTGATCCGCCCCTCCCCAAAGAAAAGAAACTTTCACTACAGCCCAGCTACCCAAGCTAAGAATGCCAGGCTGTCTTTTGTTCACGGTTCCTGAGAGGTTGGCTAAGTTTAGTCTTGTTGTCTAGTCTTTACCCTGCACCTTTGGCTTGTGAGGATTAACTACTGTAAAACCAGATGTGCTTGTATCCAGTAATCCGCCACAAACAGCTGCCCAGTTAGCGTGTGTACATGTTCTTTATTGTCAATGGCCTAAAACATAGTGTAGAAAGTGACTTTTCTCAGTGTTAGGAAGTGTAGGAAAATCGTAAACATATTTGCCAGTGATGATGGATGTGGTCAGGAAGGACACAGTCTAAATAAATAGTTGCTCAGTGGTTTCCTGACTACAGCGTTGTACTTGTATCAGCCTTCATTAGATCAGTTGCTAAAACTACAGTAAAGGCACACACATTGTGTGTATGACTACACACTTTAAAAGTCCTACCAGTAGAATCTTTCAATAACATTTCTCTTTCCTCATGAGGATGAGGATAACTTTTTAAAAATAGTTGAATTGTGCGGTTCATTGTAGTTATAATCATACAAGTGCTGCTAATTCAATTGCAATTTCACACTGACAAAAATGGATGGAATCTTGTAACCTATTCAATATTAAATGTGAATTTGGAAGGGTAATTGATATGGGGAGTTGGAAAATCTTGATATTTTTGACTGCATGTTCTAAAAATGATTTATAAATGATGCCCTCTGATGGTGGGTCATACCTGACTCTGATTTTATAAATGAAGGCAATCTGATATCCACTGTCTATCAAATATTTCTGTCAAAGATTAATTAATATGCCATTTTCAGAAGGGAATTGAAATGATTGTTATTTTAAGTGTAGTTGCTACATTTTAATCAACTGTGGGACATAATGCAATGCATAAAACTATTTATTAGTATTAAATTATAAATAACCCACTTCACTTTACCCTGTTAAATAATTGGAATTTATTATTTGTATAGCTGGCAAATCATTCTAAAATTTCAGACAACTTCAGTTTCTTTAAAAGCTTTCAGAACGATATGAATTTCTTGCCACTATTTTTTCCAAAACATTATTTGCATTCAGCTGGTAGGTGGATTAAATTTACTATCATAGGATTAATAAACCCTTTGATATTTGCTGTGAACGTCTGAAATCTGAAGGAAAGCCATGCTATATTATATATATGCCTTCTTTAGTTATGCTGATGTTATGAGTAATATCCAAGGCAAGGTGCTGTAATCTTGGGAAATTTGCTTTAATATTTAACCAAAATGCCTAGTTCTCTCTGACTTTTGCATTTTTTGGTATTTAGCAAGCATTCTGTGTCTGTTTCTGAATGTGCCTCAATATCTCTGTGTATCTATAAATAGAATGTATTTGTTCATAGGGATATACAAGCACATACCCTTGTTTTTAACATAAAATGTGAAGTTGTTAATGTGTTAACCATTCACAAGTGAATGATAGTCTTCAGTGTAGTAGATTCTATATTGGGTTTAAAACCTGTTATTCCACTGCTTTTAATTTGAAAGCCTGTGAATAATCTGTACAGCAATTATCTTAAAATGTTAGCTGCTGTGTAGGTTGGAAACTAATGCATGGTAATTTGGAAAATTTTAGTGTTAAAGGTGAAGGTTGCTCACTACCATTCAATTAAAAGCTACAGTTAGTCTTTTCTTGTAGATGTGTATTCTGTCTGAAACATTAAGGGTGAAATCTGCCACTGACTTTAGTGGGGACAGTATTGGACCCTGGATGGACAAGCAGAAATATTCTCTTTTGACTATAGTATTGTTTGTAGGAAACTTTTTGTCAATATTAGGGACTTGCTACCCAATGGAGAGTCAGGGTAAAACATCTGTGGATTTAAATGGATTTGGATCCTAAGCCCCCAGAACATTGGCATAGATTGAAAGCAAGAAATGTATATTTTGACAAACTGCTTTTATTAAAAATGCAACATTGCAAAATAGGAAGACTTGCATATTTTATCAGTCGTTAAATGTTTTTATTCATTAAAGACTGAAAAAATTTCAATGTGAGTGCTTGACATTAGGTATGTACATATTTATGCATATGTTCATAAAAGTGACCTACTTTTCAGAGGTGCAGAGGGGACACAAATTTCATTGATGTCAGTGAGGCCAATGGGTTTACAGCACCTATGAAAGTCAAGACACGTGAATGCATATGGAGTTGGAATAGGTGCCTGACTTAATAAACCTTCACAGTTATGTGCCCTAATTACAATTAATAAATGTGCAAAAATTGGAGATGTTTTATATCAGTCTAATGGAAATATGCTTTTTAATGCATACAAAGGCATAGTGTATTGAGTGAAATAGCTTGTACATAATCTATTAAGAAATAAGGTACTACTAATCAGTTGGTGTTTGACTATTATATACTACTAAACACAGGGCCCCATTTTATTGTCTAATAGTGCCAGAATCCAAAGCCGTTTTAGCATAAAAGGGCATGTCATGCAGATATCATTAAATGTGGGATTTTAAGTTATAATCAAATATAATTTTTAATGGAGTTTCAATATCTGCTTAACGTAAGTTCTAATGTGATTGTCATCTTTGGTTATGTTATCCAAACGAGCTTCAGTTAGCATATGGTTTTCTATCACTGTTGTAAACTTGCAGAAGCATAGTTCTACTTCTACAAAAAACTAGTCTTCTACCTTCCCATCAAAGAAAATAAACTTATTCAGATAGCCAAACCCATTAGCAATGTTCCAATGTACATTCTGTATTACATGGTATTTAATGAGTGTTGCTAATCAATATCAGCTTGAGAATGTATGTATCAAGCTCTTTGTTTTCAACAACAGTGTTAGTTCAGTCTGCTTTTCATCAAAGGGAGAGAAACATTATTTTTTTTAATTACTTGTACACTAACTGAAAGTTTTAAAAATCAGAGGAATTAAAATAGTGCATTGTTGTTATATATAATTAAGTTTTGAATTTCAATCGCTACAGTATTTTTAGATGCATAACTATTCCCTCTAAAGTTATTTATGTATATTCTATTTCAGTCCTATAGGGTTAGCTAATATATTCAGTTTCCTAACATTTTTGCTGACTAATGTGGATGGAAGCCATGGGAAATCCCACAAATAAATCTCTAGCTTTTTAATGTTTTATCTGAAGTGCATGGAAAAAAGTCTTGCGGAAACTAAGCAGGGTTATTGTTACCCCCTTTTTAAAAAAAAATGTTCATTTGTTTTGGCTCCTGTGAGCAGGTAATGGATTCTATCATGTAAAGGGGGGAGACCAAAAATGAAAAACAAATTCAGGTATTTAAAATCTTAATTTGACTTAGATTTAGCTGAATATAGATTTATTTCAATTGCAATTTTTTTTGTGTGTGCAAATCTGGTGCCTAATAATTAACTGGTGCAAATTGTTAGAACTCTATTGAAGTGACTGGAGCTGTGATAATGTACACCAGGTGAAAATCATCCAAAATTATAACAATGATCCAAAATCCAGGACTAGTTAGTAAAGTTAAATGTCTTCAAATTAGCAGGGTCTGATGAAGTACAACTTGGGGAACTGGCTGAAGAGATCTATGAGCCATTAGTAATTACCTTTTGACAATTTGTGGAAGAAAGGAGGTCTGGAAAAGGGCAAAGATAGTTCCTCTATATAAAAAGAGGAATATGTGCAAACCAGGGCATTATAGCCTGGTCAGTTTAACTTCCATACTCAGAAAAGTATGGAGCAAATAATCCATCTATTTCAAAGCACCTGGAGCTAATAAAGTGATAAGTAACAGTCAACATGGATTTGTCAAGAGCAAATCATGTCAAACCAACCTAATATGCTTCGACAGAGTAACAAGCCGTGTGGATAGTGGGGAAGCAATAGGTATGATATACTTTGACTTTAGCATGGGTTTTGATACTATCTCACACAATCTTCTCGTAAACTAGAGAAATATAACCTAAATCAGTGGTTTTCAACCTGTGGACCCCTGGGTTTCTGCAGATGATGTCTAAGATTCCAAAAGCAGTCTGCATCTCTGTTTTGAAATTCTTTTAGGAGTCCACAAATGGAAAAAGGTTGAAATCTCCATTGCTGGAGATTTAAGATCAGGTTACACAACCACCTGTCAGGAATGGTGTAGAGAATACTTACTTAGTCCAGCTTCGATGCAAGAGACTGCACTAGATGATCAGTTGAGGTTGCTTCCAGTCCTACATTTCTGTGATTCCATAATATCTGGCCGAAGGTTTTCTTCACTGAATTATTAGAAACTCCAAATTACTTGGATCAAAAAGAGTGGAAGGAATGCTGTTTATAGATACTCCTCCTCCTCCCCTCCTATTCTAATGTGCCTGTGTGATCAGGTACTAAAATAGCTGCATGAGGTTTTGGTATACAGCTTCTCTCTCTCTCTCTCTAGCTGACTGGGAAGTTATTTTTATCAAATTCTGACAACCACCAATAAAGAGAAATATAGTATATATTATTCAAACTGAACACTAGATGTCATATTACTACAGTCATCAGGAACTTGAGTTTCCCCCCTCCCATCTGTGTAGGGACAATGTTTGCCCCTTCACTTATTTTTAAAATACATTGTCACTATTAATTTGGCATAAGCTTTCGTGGGCTATAAACCCCTTCGTCAGATGGGTTATAGCCCACGAAAGCTTATGCCAAAGAAAATCTATTAGTCTATAAGGTGCCACAGGACTTTCATTTTTTGCTGTACGCAGACTAACACGGCTACCCCTCTGGAAATTTCTACTATTAATTTGGTATTTTACTTCTAACCTTAGCAGTAATCTTTGATAGTCCTTGTTTATTGCATTCAGTTTCATTATATTAGTCTGTCAATAAGGAACACCCAACGAACAATGAAGTTCGCACCCTCCACTGTTCCTTATGTCTCCATTCAAACTTAACTCATCAACTTAAACAGTACTAACTTCATTTGTTTCTAAAATCACATCATCTATGTAGCAGTGCAGTATAATGAAATTACTGTGCTGTCATTTTTTCTGGTCTTCCTATTAAATGTTTTGCAAGAAAATCTTTTAACGAGCTTTTTTGTTTTGAATGGGACTGACTTTCTAGTCTGTGTTGGAAAAATATATGATGCAACTTGATAGAAACATATCCACATGTCATTGCAAAACTTTTCTCTTATACCCATAAAAATACTCCATTAACTTAAGTATGGAAAAATGTTTCCTAAAAATCAAGGGAATCAACTATAACATCCTCACAAACCTTGAATTATAAACCAAGCATCATGCTACTCAATCATGATCTCATTCCTCACCTCTTCAAAAATCATTCCCCAGATTTTCAATTCGCACAAACACTTGATATAATCCCATCAATCAAAATCACACTCAAGTATACAATTGAAACTTCAGTATTATTTAGAGAACACACATATGTCAGTAAGGCCTTGTACACACTACAAAGTTATTGCGCGATAAAGCCCTTTATCGCGCGATAACAAACAGAGCGTACACACACAACTTACAGTTATTCCGCGTTAAGTCCCTTCTTTTTGCGCAAAATGTAAACCACCTAAACGAGCGTGGTTGCTGCTAACGCGGAATAGTTGTTGCGCGATGGCCCGTGTGTGTACGCTTCTCGCGCAATGTGAAAATTCCGGAAATGGCCCACAATTCAAATTCCCTCCCTTCTGCACTTCCGCCTGTACTCTATCGCCGTGACGTCATTTTTCCCGACCTCCTCTTCTGTCCCGCGAATTTTTGAATTCACCACTCTCCCTTCTGCCTCGCTGTTCAGTGCTGCTGCCTCTGTGTGCTTCGCTTGCAATGTCGTCGCGCCGCAGCAAACGAGCTCCAGCCTGGACAGCAGCAGAGGTGATGGACTTGATAGGCATCTGGGGAGAGTCCGCCGTGCAGTCACAGTTACGGGGCAGCCGGAGGAATTTTGACATTTTCGGTCAAATTTCAAAAGCCATGACCGAAAAGGGGTACGAGCGAGACACCCTGCAGTGCCGGGCAAAGGTGAAGGAGCTTAGGATAACATTTCACAGAGCCAGAGAGGCTAACCGGCGCTCTGGCTCCGCGCCAGCAACGTGCAGGTATTATAAGGAGCTGGAGGCGATCCTGGGCGGCGATCCCACAACCACCCCGAACTGCACGGTAGACACTTCGGAGACTGCACCCCAAACAGAGAAGGCAGCAGAAGGCGACGAGGCAATTGTGGACGAGGAATCAGAGGATGAAGACTACGAGGACGGAGAGAACGGAGCCACCGACCCGGGGAGCCAGGAGTTATTTTCCACCCAGCCAGAAACAAGCTCCACTGATTCCTTCTCCACGCCTACCCAGGAATCATCAGAAGGCAGCTCTGGTAAGTCCCGTTCGCAGTGTTCTCTATTCTAGCTGCTACAGCTCAGCGTATACATGGTTTTTATGCAAGGGGTTTTCGTTTTCTGTGTCTTCAGTTCTGTACCTTACAGATGTGTAAAGGTGTTACTAGCATTACATAAAAAGGTCATCAATGTATGCCTCGATTTCCAAGTAGTCGTTCCCTTTCAAGTCACTGAACGCGTTATCCAAATATTTCCAGAGTCTTCTCTTGAAATTACATGATAGAGCGTTCCTTTGCCCTCCACCATTCAGGGACACTCTTCCTTTCATCCTCGCAAGCACTGCTGCGGGTAACATTGCTGCGCACAATCCTGCAGCGTAAGGTCCCGGCTTGAAGTCGGCAACATGAAGGAGATGCATTCTCGCTTGCAGAGGCACTCTAAGCAGTGTGAGATCTGCCTCTATTTCAGCCATCTCGGGCACGGGATCAGAACTAGGTGTGGCAATAGTCAACTCTCCGTTGTACTACCTCAGCAACCCGTCCCAAGCTTTGGGAAATTTGTTACCGCCCCCCCATAGGTCCCCACTTGTGTATTGAAGGAATGTGTGGGGAGAACAACATTATTTGCTCCTGACCGTGGCGAGAACAATAGCGGCATTCTACATTTTTCATATCTGAACAGGAATGACCTTCGGTGGACAGTCTACAGCTGCAGCTGAGCATCTGAGGAGGATAAGGCGGAGGCCTCGCAGGAGCAAGGAAGACGTCTTCCAGGAGCTCATGCAGTTCCATGAGGCTTCTGCGAGGGAGACAAGGCAATGGAGGAGGCAGTGTAGGCAGGACAGGAGACAGAGCAGTGCGAGGAGAGAGCAGCAGAAGGATGCCCTAATAGGCATCATGCAAGAGCAGACCAACCTCCTCAAGAGCATGGTCGGTCTGCTCCAGGCTCGCACCCCCCATCATCAGCCTCATATGCCTTTCAGTGCATCCACGCCACATTCCCCCCCCCAGACAGTTTTTAGACCACCATGGACATCCATGGTGTAATGTTAACAGAACCCCTCCCCCAACGTATGTAGTTGAGTCCCGCACCTATACCCACCTTTAGTCCCTACTCCCCTCAAAGCCGAGTTTGGATAACTGTTAATTGAATAAAGTTGAAACCTTGTTAAACTTAATCAGACTTTCTTTATTTGTTTCAGTAATTTAACATTAACGGTTTTTGATTTAATGAATGATTAGATGGGAAAAAAACAAAAGTTTTAGAGCTTATTTTTTAATAGTTGAAAAATATAGAAAATGGTTACTAATTAAATTCAAAGGTACAATTTTAACCCACAGTACTAAAATGGGTTTTTAACGCATCCCTTATGCGAACTGCCCTTAGCTGCGCCCCCCGGATACCCCTCGTGTCTGGTTGCTGGTAGGCATTTTCCAGACGTTGTGCCTCAATGGTCCAAGAGTTCCTGAATCTCTCGCCCCGGCTTTCACATATATTGTGAAGAACACAGCAAGCAGAAATAACTATTGTGATCTTGTCCTCATGAAGATCTAGCCTGCCATACAGCGCTCTCCAGTGCGCTTTTAAATGGCCAAAGGCACACTCCACAACCATTCTACATCTACTTAACCGGTAATTGAAACGCTCCTTGTCAGGATCCAACTTCCCGGTGTACGGCTTCATGAGCCATGGCATCAGTGGGTAGGCGGGGTCCCCAAGTATCACCACTGGCATCTCTACACCGTCCACAATTATTTTCTCGTCTGGAAAAAAGGTGCCCGCATGTAGCCTTCTGAATAGTCCAGAGTTTCTAAAGATGCGTGCATCGTGCACCTTTCCAGACCAGCCAGCATTAATGTCCATAAAGCGACCACGGTGGTCCACCAGTGCCTGTAGAACCATCGAAAAGTATCCTTTCCTATTTATGTATTCAGAGGCAAGGTGGTCGGGAGCGAGAATAGGGATGTGAGTCCCATCTATTGCACCCCCACAGTTCGGGAAGCCCAACTCATTAAATCCTGCGATGATCTCCCTCACGTTTCCCGGGGTCACCATCCTCCTGAGCAGAATACGGTTGATGGCTCTGCATACTTGTGACAGTGCCACTCCAACGGTCGAGCGTCCAACCCCAAACTGGTTTGCGACCGAGCGGTAGCAGTCTGGAGTCGCCAGTTTCCAAAGTGCGATAGCCACACGCTTCTCCACGGTCATGGCGGGTCTCATCCTCGTGTCCTTGCATCGAAGGGCAGGGGCAAGCTCCTGGCATAGCTCCATAAATGTGGCTTTCCGCATTCTAAAGTTCTGTTGCCACTGATCATCATCCCACAGCTGAAGGACGATTTGTTCCCACCAGTCTGTGCTCGTCTGCCGGTACCAAACACAGCGGTTCAGGCTGTGTTGCTGGTCCGCGAAACTGATCAGAATGTCCGTTTTGATTTCATTGCTGTCATTATCCGAGACCGAGTCATCCGTGTCATGCTCTGAATCATAGCCAAAGGCAAACCGCAACAGAATCTGGGCTGTGTTCACAATGCTGAAGGCAGCATTCAAGATCACGGCTGAATCCATGGCGATTCAGAAAAGGCAGTGCCGAAAAGAAGGTTGCTTCAATTTGAAATTCGCGCTCGTTGCTATTGGCAACTGCTGGGTAGCGTCGGTAGTGGAATGCACCACGGGAGATGATACTGGGGACTCTGGGATAGGTACCCACAATCCCCTTTGCTTTACTGGAGGACTGCGATCAGAAGGGGGGGGGCTTTGTTCCGTTCGAGCAAGCATGGTGTGTACGCGATCTCGCGCAACAACAGCCACGGGAGAATTAATGCGGAAGAGGATTATTGCGCGATTAAAATGGTAGTGTGTACGTAGCCTAAGATGTCTTAAGCCCACTGCTGTGCTGTTTTGCGGCATCCCTCAATATATGCACTTTCTCCATCTACTTCAGTTCTTCATTTTTATCTGATTCTGAAAATGGTTTTCTTTGTTTTCTCATATGCTGTGCCATTTTTTTAAAAAAGTCAGGACAATGAATGTAAAGAAAACATATAGTATTCCACTTTCACTGTGGAATGAGGCAGAGCAGTGAAGGGTGGGCAGCAGTGCTGTGGAAGCAGGCAGTAAATTAGGTAGCCTAATGCCTTGCTTCCTCCTTTCACCAGAAAGTCACCTGGTGTCCCAACGCCCCAATCCTACAAATTCTCTCAATACTGTTGCTATTTAATATCTATATTGAACCTTGACAATCTTTAATGGGTTAGGTCTCATTGTGCTAAGCAGCAGTCACATAATAACAGCGCATACCACAAACAATTTACTATCTGAATTCAATGTCCCTTTAATGTGACAGCTCACAATGTGGATAGTCAAGTCTGTGTTTGGATTGGGGCGTCTCACACTAATACCAAGGGCCAAACAGGAAAATAAACAATTGTATGTTTCTGGGTTCTGGTTGAAAAATCGATGACTTGACGTTTTGATATTGGGATAATGTTTGTTTAATGATAAATATAGCTCTGACAATTCTTGAAGCTAACTTACAAAGTTGAAGACATTGGAAAACTATAAGATCAAATGGTTACTAGTGATATTTTTGAATTGCAGTGTAATGCAGGGTAATTGGGCTTTATGTGGATGTTCTTCATGCAAAACTCATGCATCTCAACCAAAGAGGAGCCTACAAGGCTGCCATTGTGCCTTTCTGCACCCGTTACCACAATCTGTTTGCTGGAGAACTGGATGCTGTCCTCTCAGAAAGAGTTCCTGGCCACTAGAGATAAAATGCTGTCCCTTTTGAAGTCAGTGCCTAAGTGTGCAGATACAGTTTTCATATTTTCTCTGCACTGCAGTTCAGAGCAAATGTACAGACCATCTTTCAAGCATATAATATGCAATGTGCCCCTTAAGTGGTGGTTCTTCCTATGCCTCACTGTTTTGGAATTCTGTGAAGTTTCCGAAGATTGAAGTGTAGTTAGTGAAGGACCCAAGAAAGTCTGTAAAGCACTATTCAAGAGCTTAGTACCTAATGGCTCACATCTAGACCCTAAATAAATGGTCACACTTGAAAATTTGGCCTTGTACAGACTTACAGTAGTGTTACATTTACTCCTATGCTGCCTTCTTTCTCTCTGACATCTTATTAAAATCCAGCCACCTAAAGTGACATTCCCTGTACATTAGGTAGCTATAATGGCCTTCATTAATTACTGTGAAAGCACTGAGAATTCTGGACTATACGGTGAACTAGTTCAGATAAAATAAAAATAAACTTGACCCTTCAGTTAAAGTTGAAAATGAACTTAAATCTTTACTGAGTTTCATTTAGCATGTTATCCATCAATTTTCATTTTCCTGCACTTCCAAGTTTCATGTGCAACTTGCATTGGAAATAATGCAATTGCGTGGGGAAGACTATTTTTCTTGTATGTCTAGCCTGGGTGGAAACAAGTAGTCTCATCATGAGTGTATTTTTTAAAAACTTCCATCCAGAAAAATTTAGCTTACATTAGCATCGGAATTCTGGGTTGTTATTATGGGGTTATTATCATTACTAGGTATGGAATAGGAAACCCCCCCCCTGATTTCTAATTTTTACAAGCTTTAATAGAAAAATGATATATTAATATTCATTATGTTTATTAACTACTATTCATAGTAAATTAAACTGAGAGCTCACTTGCAAAATAATTAACTTTTAATAATAGGGATGCAATTAGTTTAAGCAAACCACTTCACTCAGAAACAATTAACAATTTGACATGAGGATTAGATGATGTTTCCATTAAGGTCCTATTCATTAAAGTAAGCTTTCTTTCTATTTATCATTATTCCTGATCATCCTGGATATGCTAGCAGATTTAAAAGTGTGTAACTAGAGTATATAAGCTAAAATAGGATGATAAAAGTAACAGTTGAGAAGATTGTATCATAATTATGTACATACATACGTATATATGGCCCTATTGCCATAAAATCTGAAATGAAGCATTGTTTTTAAAGGACACCTGAAATACCATGATTGAGTTTCTAGTTTATTAGAATTGCTGTTTAGGGTTCACAGGAAAATTATTAATATTACACAAGAGAAATTCACTTTTTCCTAAATGTATATTTGAATAAATTTAAACACATCATAGAAGATATTTTAGTGGAATTTTGCTAAAATATTCAAAATTGGCATGGCAAATAAATGTTGTTGAGTGTTAGTCAATATTAACTTCTGTTAGTAAGTGTGACAATATATGAAAATATAATTTGGGTCTAAAAATGTGAATACTTCACTGATTCCGTGTGAATAAATGAAGTGTGGATAGCTGGCAATGAAAGGAAATCCATTGCCAAGTAAACTAATGTATTCTTTCCATACCAAAGTTAGAATAATAATATTGAAAGGAAGCAGAACTTTGCAAAAATGAGTGAGTAGCTAAGAAAAGATTAAAAGACTTGATGTTGTTTAGATTCTTCAAGACCTCCATGATCTTGGGTTTCCTGCATCTTTGCTACAAAAGGGGTAGGTTGCCAGCTGAAGTGAAAGTGGGAACTGGGCTTTAGTTTAATTCACACCTCCAGCCACTCTAATTCACACCTCTAGTCTGAGTGGAAAGCAGCATTTACCTTGGTTGGGAGGATCTGGAATAGGAGGGGTGTTAAAGGCAATATTTAAATATCTGTCTGGGCCAACTCACTGCAATGAAGACCTATGCTTAATGGTTTTTTTAAGTATCTTTATGGTGACACTAGACTTGCTTTGAAGTATGTTTCGCTAGTTGTCTGAAAATAAAACAGCCAATCTCTATATGTAAAAATAACTTTGGAGTTGGAGTCTGCCACACAGTTCGATATAGATAGCTTGGGTAAATGGTGGCTGACAGAGGACAGACATCACTTTCTGCAATATCTGAAACACGTAAAATGTAAAAAGTTGGAATTGCTGAGAGTTATCCAAGTAGATGTAGTTAAGGTTAGATTGAGTAAAGGACAAATTAAACAAAGTATCAGGAGTAATTTACTAACTTTTGTGTCTCTGAAGTACCCAGTACCCAAACTATTTAGAGGATTTGTATTTAAAATATGCCATCTAAGTCCTCCTTTATGCAAGTCAATAAACAGAGTGTTGGTGCTTGAAATCTGCTGGGTGGATCAAAGAAGAAAATATTGCTGATGAAGGAAAACAATACACAATAATCATATCATTGTGGTAGGCACTATATTGCTTTTCATACCAAACCAGAATGGTAAAATTGTTTTAAATTGAGCAGGATGCTACCTTTATGCTAAATAGTCCCTCTTCCTTGTTCTCAAATACATAGGAACATTGAATAATCCTTTATTTAAGAACTCACTTCCAATATTGTATGCCTGGTCATTGAAATCTTCTGTTCAATTTAATTATTCTCTGTACAAATGGTGAAATCTTGATACCATTGATATTTTTTGTCAAAACTCGCATTAGTTTTAGTGGCGCCAAGATTGCATCCAAAATATCACAGAAAGGTTTGTTTGAGTAAGTTTCTGACCAGCATGTTGAAATAATAGTCAGAAGTAATGAGATGCTCAGTTATGAGGTATCAAATATTTTGATCAAAACACAGCCGTGGATAGTTGTATGTCTGTCATAGTAGACATGTTATTCAAGCGAGGAAAATACTTTTCTCTAAAATCCAATGAATGGAGATTTCCTTCCTATTTTTCCAATATCAGTATTATTATTTAGTCTCATTAGTAAATTTTACCTAATTTTCCATTCTCTTTCAAACAGAGGAATCCTAGTATATGTTGTGAGTATGGTGATGTCTTGTAGGTGCTGTCCGTTTAGCTCAAGCAGTAGTCTTGTTCTTGGCTCTTTGATCTAATAAAAGATTTGAGCACATGCTTAACTTCAAGCATATGTGTAGTTTCATTTGAAGTCAGTGGAATATTTACATGCATAAAGTTTAAACATTCTTAAAAATTATATTGTATCGGTGCATGGGTACTGGAAGCCCAAAGTTTAATTCCTGCTAATGACCATGGCATCTATATGAAACAATGTTTTGTTACATATGCATGTAAGTAAATTAGAGCACTTTTTAGGCTGAAAATTGGATGATTTTCAGTGCTTGCTGTCTTGATCAAAATCTAGGAGGATCTGAAGTCAGTTCTTTTGAATTATTTTTAATCAATCACTTCAGCTATTCTTGACAGAAATTGGTTAGAATTCATTAAAATGTGTAGGTGCTAGACTTGGGAAGATTCCTGTTCTATTCATGAATATAATGGAAATTAAGGGGTTGAAATTTAAAAATCAGATATGAATTGCAGAGGGCACATTTAAAGCATGTTTTTTAATTCATACCAAAATATAGACACATTTCAGTTCTTGCGTAATAAGATGCAATTTTTGTTGAAATCAATGCAAGTTGTGTCAGCTTACCCCAGGATTGAAATGAGTCCTACATATGCGTATAAAATGTAATAGAAAAGCAATCTAGCTGTTTTTATTTGGTGAAATGTGGGAAAGAAGATGGAGGAAAAAATATTCCTATATGCTAGTGATCAGTTTCTACCTGACGTTTAGGGACAGTCTGTGCAAAAATATAAATATACAACTTGTTGTTGCTGGGACAATACCCAAATTCCCAGTAAATCTCAGCCCTGTCTGCACATTTATGACAATGACTTTTGTAATGGTACATCCTTTTCAGAGCCAGATTCAGGCCTCACTGAAAGTAATCTTGCACTGCTGTTACTCTGTTGATGTCAAAGGAGTTAGTCTTGATTTACACACTGTTAAAGGTAATCTCAGAAACAGATCCTTTGAGTCTCAATTGCTGACTTGTGTTCCATCACTCATACTGGCTGTTTCAAGGCGTAAACAGTGAGTTTAGAGAGCTAGTAGGAATGTCAGTGAATGGTAATGGCATCTATTGAGTACACTGTCATTTCAAAGCAGAAACCTTCTGTGGATGACCTGAAATATTTAAACAGCATATACTTTCTGCCTAATATATTTAAACATTTTTGTTCATTATTTTCGATTAAATCACAAGAAAAGCTTAGCACTTAAGACCCTTTGTTGATAACCGGTGCAAGTTGCAGGTGCCATGAACCCCCCCCCAATTTGACCCATTTAATATGGCTTAAATTTAAAGTTTGCAGTTGGCTCCCTGCTTGCCTTTGGTATAAGTGTTAAATATCATGAAAATAAAATACACAGTAGCAGAATTTGTTTTCAGCATTCATGAAGGTACCCAACACAGTTGTGATGATAAGATTCGTATGACCACTTACTCCAAAAGTTTGATGTGTCCAGTAATTTTGTTTATAGCCATGCAAGAATGGCTTATACTCTTAACAATGTGCATATACGTGATAGGTATTCTTCTAATCATATGCATATCTTATTGACAATCTCATGATCCAGGTAACTAAACAGATATTCTTCGTGATCAGGAGAAAATGAGCTGAAAGCCACTAAAAAAGGGGCTTGAACAGCTCTAGTAAACTGGAATGACTATTTATTTTGTGCAAAATATTTTTTTTAAACTGTGAAAACAGCCATTTTATTCTAAACATCTGCCAGCAATAAGCATAGGCAGCATACTTGCTTTGGAAGGGAAGAAGAGGAATTGATACAATTCAAACTGAAGTTAGTCCAGAAAAGAACTTCTAGTATGATTAGAGGAATCGAAAACCTACCTTATGAATGAGAAATTAAAAGCTACTTTTTGAAAAATACTGAGGCTGGCACAGTGTTAGACTCCAGAGCAGTTAGCATTCTTAAATTGATTTGACAAATTCATACAATTAATTTTAATTGAAGAGAGGCCTGAACAGAAAAACTGGATCTGAACTTTCTCAAACTTCAGGTAAATGCAAGTCTTGCTCAAAACTTCTTGGTGTGTGCTCATTTCTGAAAGATGGGTCTAATGTGAGCATGAGATCTGAAACTCCATGATGACCTTTTGGCAAGTTGATTCTGGATTTGGTGTCCCCCCACTGAGCCATCTTCAAGAAAGCTCTTTTGGCATTCAGTTACTACTGATAGTGATGAGCTCCGTATAAGCATTTGGATGGATGGAGGAATAGATGCTCTGGAAGAACTGCCAGAAACCTAAATGATCTCTTCATAAAACCAGAGGAAAAAGTCCTTTGACTTTTAATACACATGTAATAAGATAGGGGCCCTATCCTTCACTCTCTCTATTCACTTAATAGTGATGACTGCAGAATCGGGTAAAAAAAAGAATAACACAATAAAATGTAAAAACAAACAATAAAAAACAAATAGAGAAAAACTATACATGTCAGATGGTGGTGTTGTAATGGGAACATTGTAATGGGATATAAAATGTGAATTTTATCAATTTTTTCGTATTTAATTTCCCAGTCTCTACACCATACTAAAAAGTGTGTGTGTGTGTGTGAGAGAGAGAGAGAGAGAATAAAAATTCCTTTTGACTAAGCAGTTTGCCATAATTCAGGGTCTACTGAGTGGTTTCTTTTAAAACGAAAAACTGATGAAACAGGAATCTTCTTGTAATTCTTTTTTTACAAAGAATGTACACAGTCACATAGGGATCAAACAGGAGACTTAAAAAAAAAATTGGAGTTATACTATCACTGCTTTTCTGCTTTTCTTTGTGCTCCTGTGGTGTTTCTGCAATGTATCCACCCCTACCTACCTGCAGTCCACTCCACTGCATTTGTTGTCAGAATCCTAGGAAACTCTTTGTCCACATGGCTCAACTTTCCTACTTCAGATTTGTAAGTGTTTCTTATTCTGGGCAATGGCTCCTCTTGTTTCAAACGTATATTCCATAAAGAATCTCAATTCCTTTTTACATTTTTACTGAGTGAAGGATGACTGTTACTCCATCAGCTTCAATGAAGTTTCACCTAGCCCCCAGTAACCTCCCACCGACATAAATAGCTTCCAAAAATTTCATTCATATTATGCTATGCTAGAACTCTTAAAACAAAACAGCTGAGGTTTAACTTGCTTTTCAAAACACTTAGCTATGAAGAAAAACCTTAAATATCTTTCTATTATAAGTATATCATTGGTTCTTAAAAGCCCTGATTGTGGATGCAGACCTCATTGTAGGAGGCATCTCTCTCTCGCTCACACTCACACACAGAAAGCGAGAGAAGATCCCTGTAACAAATTGTTTAAAGTCTAATAGCCTGGTTCTGCAAGGATATTAATAGTCCATTGAAGAAAGGAGGAGTGCTCATCTATATAGTAAATTACCTACATCAGTCTTTTAATTTAGACCATGAGCCCATAAACTTTGTTCAATAATTTAATTAAGTTCCAATTTTTCAGCTACTGTAGGAATATTTTTAAATTCTTTTGTTGCCATATTATAACAAATCTTTGATTTCTAATGTAACTGATCCTAAAAATTAATATATAGAAGTCAAGTTAGAAAAATACTGCTAATCCATATAAACATATTATCATGATCAGAGAATGCTGGTTATTTTATTAGACTAGATAAACTAAACAAGTATGTGACAAATATGGCTCTTTTCCTGGTTAATATTCATATATGGGAATTTTTAAACTTGCAATGCAGGACCAAATTATTAAGCTGTATAAGGTAAACATATACAATGTATTTAAAATCTGATGTTTGGCAATGTAATGCTGTTCTTTCATTTTCATTAGTTATGGATGACTGCATAACTCAGGAGAGATGTAGCACAGACTTTCTTTGCTTTGAGCAAAATATACTGATGTTGCCCTTGAGCTGAAGTTAACATTAATTTGCTATAAGGAACTGGCTGCATACTACTCTAAAAGCAGAATGTTCATAATCATTGCTTTTACCTCATAACCTTTATAGATATAAAATAAATGAACTGCAAAATAAAAAGCTAGCAGTTGAGATACAAGAGTATATTCTGTTCCATGAGCATTTGACCAACTTCGCTTATAATTAGTCAGATAAACAATCTAATCATATACAGCTTATAACTATCTAAATTAATTTTTCATTTTTTGCTGATTGGAAGTTGATAGGCTGATTTTATTGTTTTGGATTTATCTGCATTCTAGCTGTCTTGAACTTTCTGTATCAAGAACAGTATGACTCTGCAGTGAATCCCTCTGCCACTTTTTATTCATGTATATCAGCAGGTAGATTTCTATAATGAGATTTACTAACTCTCCAAAGAATATAACCTTCAAATGCTGGAGCTTTTTAGCACAATCTAATCAATATTATCTCATTTATTATCTCCTTGTGAAGCTCAGATTCTAGCAGCGACAAAAATCCGTTTGTAACATTTAGAGAAAAAAGTTCTTGGTAGGAAAATCAATACAAACCCCCACAGTTGTTTGTACTATATTAAAGAGAGCTGCTACTTATGACCCCGAACTTGTTTGACAGCTAATGTGCTTTTTGTCTAAAATGTGGCCACTTCCCCAATAGTAGATGCATATATAGTTATTTGACTGTTATCTTTTCTACATATTATATGACCATTTTGGATCATCAGATGGGTAAAAATTGAGGAAGAGTGAATTTCTCCCCCCCCCCCCTTAATGGTCATATCATATATATAAGGCATTTGGCTACATATTTTTTCTGAATTATTTAAAAAAATATTTACAGGCATTTCTGTAGTGCATGTTGTTGATATACAGCAAACATTGAGAAATCCCTACCTTATGGGGGAGTGTTGCAGGGTTGAAAGTGTTACCCTCTACATTTTGCTGCTAGGAAAACTGAGGTAGAAATAAGTTAACTGAATTGCTCTAGATCACAAAGGAAGTCTGTATCAAGGCTGAGAATAGGACTGTAGTCTCTTGGCACCAGTTCTTCTGCCTTATTTACATGGCTAGCCTTTGCCATAAAAAGGATGTGTAGCAAAATATATCTGATTATGCTGTGGGAAAGATACCCTCCAGTTTCATTGTCTGCTTTTGATGAGATTCCCTACTTGTTGAGATTATATTTTAGGCAGTTATAAGGTGATAGGCTGTCAGTTGATTAACTGTTTTTGTTAGGATATTTTTCTCATCCCGATTAACCTATAAATAGACCTTTCAGAAACAGGATCAACCTGTTTTCTTTTTGTATGAACAAAAGTTGAACTAGCAAGTGAAAGAGCATGCTCTTTTTATGTGAGGATGTTGGGGTCATGCTAACTGTCTGTGTTGAGTGAAGTCTGCAGTGCCATTCACCTAAGCCAGAGTGCTGTATTCTAAGGCTATGTCTACATGACAGAGTTCTGCTGGAAGAAGTTTTGCTGGCAGACAGCCACTGCTATCCCAATAGTGGTGGCTGACATTCACACTGCCATTATTTGGATGGTGGAGTGCATCCTCACTAGGACCCCTTCCACTGACCTAAGTGGCAGTGTGGGGGAGTTGAGAGACAAATCTCTCACCTGCCTGCAGGGACCCAACAGGCTCCCGGCTACTCCCCGTTGCCAGAGTCCCAGGCACCATGCCTGGGGCTTCCACGGTCACTGGCAGTGGGGGAGGCAGTTACCTCGGGCTTCCTGGGGTCCCTGGAGGCAGCAGGGGCAGCCACCTGGGTCTCGTCTGGTCCCAGATTGGCTGCTGCTGGAGACCCAGTGAGCGGTCCCGGGTGGTAGCTCTCCACTGCTCTGGAGCAGGGGTTCTCAAGCTTTGTACCGTCATGACACAGCTGGGAGGGTCCCCAGCCAGTCATGACAGGTAGTCTCCCCTGCAGGCCCTGGGGGCCTGATTCTCTTCCCTCCCAGCCTCCCCTCCAGCAATGGTCCCTGCAGCCCCAGCAGCATGCCTCGCAGTGGCCCATGGGCCCGGGTCCCAGGTCTGGCTCCCCGTTGTGGGCCTAATAGTGGACCCCACAGCAGCCCCTAGCTGCGGGAATGGGCTCCCAGCCACAGAAGTAGACACTGCAGCAGACCCGGGAGTGGGCCCATGCCCTGGCTCCTTCCCCTGTAGTGAGCCTTACAGATAGAGTGGGCCCAGGAGCAGGCCCCCCAGCACCGGGAGCAGCCCTTTGCAGCAGACCCCTGCCCTGGCTCCTGCTGAGTCTCTCTCTGTCTGGTCCTAAGTGCTCCCCACCCTGCACCACAGTCACTTGGGGGAGCTAAAAAGAGATTCCACAGCCACAGGAACCTGCTCCTGGGCCTGGCCCGGGGCCATGCAACATTTTACATTTCCTGCCCTGGGCTAGTGCTTTGGCTAGCTGCAGGGTGTGAAATTTAAAAATTTAAAAAGCTGCGTGGCCCCAGCTCTGCTGCAGCTGTCTGGAGGCGGGCTGGGGGGCACACCACTTGGAATAGAAAACCTTCCCTATGAGTGGCTTGGCTTGTTTAGCCTAACCAAAAGAAGGCTGAAGGGAGATATGCTTGCTTTCTATAAATACATCAGAGGGATAAATACCAGGGAGGGAGAGGAATTATTTGAATACAGCACCAATGTGGACACAAGAACAAATGGTTACAAACTGTCCATCAGGAAATTTAGGCTTGAAATTAGGGGTAGGTTTCTAACCAACAGAGGAGTAAAGTTCTGGAATAGTCCACCAAGGGGAGCTGTGGGGGCAAAAACCATAGTTGCCTTAAAAACCGAGCTTGATAAATTTATGTGTAACCCATATGCCTGAAAAGGCTATCTCTGAGACACCTGCTGAGGGTGGGTTACTGTTGTTGGGCAGATTAGCGACCCACAACTGGAAACTTCCAGAAGCAGGGAGTGGTAGCAATTTTAGCATGCCCCACAGTGTACCCTGCTGGTGTGATGGGATGTTGTCAGTCAGATGACTGGAGAGCAGCAGCCTGAGCAGACAGCAGGCAGGAGCCGCCTTGAGGGAGACCATGTGCTCAGTGTTCTGGAGAGGAGCTGAGCCAGGAGTGAACAAGATGTTTTCTCCATGTAAAGGAGTCATTTGCAACAGACCTTGCAGACATGCATATGGGACTGAGGGCTGGTTGCAGAGGAGAAGAGAGAGCCTGCATGTAATGCTACAGAGGATCCCAGCAGAGAAAGAAGAGGACAGCGATTTCTTGCCACTCAAGCTTCCACACTGGAACAGAGACTGTAGCTGAGAGTTGGGTGAACTCCACACAGACTTTGGGACTCTTGGGTATCTGTCATGCAAGGGATTGTTCTTGGTTAATTGTATTTTGTTTTCTTAGGATAAGGTTTATTTAGTTAGTAGTTAATAAAGTTCATTGTTATGTTTGTTTTTAGTAGTATTTTAATGTGTGAGTGTAGTTCTGAGCAAGCTTCGCCGTGAGTCCTGTACAGACTGGATCCTGGGTCTCCAGCTGCTTTCTCCATAGGGGTTGGGATTGATTTCTGTGGGGCACTGGAGAAGGGCAATTAAATGAATTTAGCCCACCCGAAGGTTACATATGGAGGGGCTGATATGATGGGATGGCTTAGTTTGGCAATTGTCCATTTTTTGCTACTGGTAGTAGATATGCCAGTGACCTGGGAAGGGGCATTAGATGGGGTGGGTTTTGAGTTATTACAGAGAATTTTTTCTTGACTGGCTGTTGTGATTTGTCAGGGTTGAACTGATTGCCATATTTGGGGTCGGGAAGGAATTTTCCCCCAGGGCAGATTGGCTTGGGTGCTGGGGTTTTTTTTTTGCCTTCCTCTATAGCATTGGGAATGGCTCACTTGCTGGTTGACTCTCTGTATCTTAAAGTCTTTAAATCATGATTTGAAGACTTTAATAACTCAGTCATGGGTTAGAGGTTCATCACAGGTGAGGTTTTGTGGCCTGCATTGTGCGGGAGGTCAGACTAGATGATCATATTGGTCCCTTCTGACCTTAGAGTCTATGAGCCTGAGGCAACACACTGTGCTGCGACGACACAGTGGTTGAGAACCACTGTTACGGAGGCATGGTGTGTTCGCTGACACTTGTCTTACCTTTGCCGAAAAAAGCCCTTTGCTGTTTTGTTAGGTGGTTTTATTTTGTCATCAAAACAGGGCAGTGTTTCTGGCAAAGGGGAGGGTGGTGTGTATGCTAGGACTGTTTTGTCAACAAAGCTTCCTAGTGTAGACAAGGCCTAATAATACCTAGTGATGATGGCAAGTAGTACTTACACGGTGCTCTCCGTTCAAGATCTCAAAGCATTTTGCAAACATGAATGAAATAGGTCTTGCGTCTTTCCTGTGAAGACAGTAGGCATTGTCATTCCCAGTCAAGGGTGGGAGAAATTGAAGTACAGAGAGCTTTTTAATAAAAATGCAGAGTGAATAAAGCTTTCTATAGTTAAATATTTCCCTCAAACTCATCAGTGCTATTAGATGCTGTAGGATAGTATATACCTGAAGATTAGGCAAGGAAAGCTATTCAGCATTATTGTTTTCTTTTGTAAGATGTGATTTGATAACTTCTAATTTAATGCTATTGAAGAATTGAAAGTATGCTCCTTAAATAAAAATATAGTTTCATGATCTGTAGAACACTGAAAAGGGAGATTTGTTTCCGTTGTCCACATCTTGTAGTATTCATTCACTTGAACGTAAAGGGAGACTGTACTTTCTAGAGCTGGAGAAATACAGTGATCATGAATATTCATAAATATTTTCTGGCATATTTTAATGAATTTGCTTTGAATATGCTCATGCTCCACCTGCATTTTCTTTTAACATTAGCTCAATGAAGCTTATGGGAACAAAAGTTTGGGAAGAGTTAACTTCATAGATGCATTAACGATGATGCCCAGGTAACTGAAATTTAGATTCACAGACAAATAGTTGCACCACATGTATTTGTGTACTTGTGAAATAAAAACCAAAACCAAATAGCTCTTAGACTTGGAAGGTCACAACGAGCTAAGACCCTGATCCTGCAAGGATACTTACTTGGCATTATGAGCAAGTAACAGTATTAGGCTATATTTTAAATAAGTTCCACATGTGTATATAATACTTTATGTATTTAGGGATGTGGGCCTATAGCACTTCTATTGAATTTTTAACTCTGCTAGGTAGTTTAGAGAAGACATAGACCTGCTAAAAGAGCTTACTATCTAATTTTATATGGTATGTCTTTCCCTAATTTGTTTTCACTTCCTAATGCCTCATATAACATTTTAGAATGTGAAGTATTAGGTGAATTGTTCCGACACCCTTCTGAAGCTCTTTAATATTTCATGTTACTTAAAACTGAACAGTAGTGGAATGACATGCAACAATTAATATTTTTGGGGCAGATTTATAGGAATACTGCTGTGCTTCAGTAGGCATGCGTGGTCAGTTCAACACTAGCGATCTTGTATTATGTGGTGTTTTGTACAATTTAATCTGCAATTCCATTAAATAACAAATAGCTGTTGTGAATGGACAATATTGTTACTTATATCCATGTGTTCTGTTAACTTTATACAACTATTTACACTGCTGTTTGTTTTAAATATAAGCAATTACTAAAGCATCTGGTATATCATAGGGTGCATATGCTGGTTCTGATTAGCAGGATATCCTTTTTAAAGTTACAGATCAAAATGACTTTATATTTAAGCTAATAGACTTGTTAGCGTGCTTTTAAGTGATATTGTGAGGTACCAAATCCTCCATCTCCAATATTTAGGATTAATTACCTTTTTTTATTTAATATATAATTCTTCTCCTAAACTCAGTACAAAGCAAATAGTTGCTTTCTTTTATCTTTAAAATGGGCTATGTTAAAATTTCAATAAATAAGCAAAATACTTTGAACAGTATTTGCAGAATCAGGCCTTAACTTGCAAGCACAGTATTACTCCCGTGACTCGTCTCATTGAATTTCATGGGGCAACAAACAGTTATGTATAATTACCATTCTGCTGATACTGTATTCAGACCTTCTCCAGTGATCCCATGCATACTTTGAGGAAGGTATATTCCTTCAGGTTACATTCCATCTTGTATATAAGGGATCCATGTGCATCAATTGAGTCCTGTTATATAGGTATTACTTATAGAATCATAAAAACTCGAAGGGACCATGGGAGGTCATCGAGTCTGGTCCCCTGCACTCATGGTAAGACCAACTACACTCTTAAGCCATCCCTGACAGGTGCTTGTCTAACCTGCTCTTAAGAACGTCCAATGATGGAGATTCCATTGATCCATTCCACTTGATCCATTGCAGTTCAGTTCCACATGCCCCTACACTGCCGCTTCGTTATTGAAGCCACAACCGAGGTTCAGTTGTATCAAAAAGCTGCTGAGACATCTAGCATGACCAAAATTGCGAATTGATTCTAGTCTACAACTGTCAAGAGATCATTCCTTCATCTAATAAGCGTGGTTTTGATTCAGAATGAGAATGGGAATCTACCTAGAATGTCACTTGTATCCAGATGTAAGTAAATATGAATATCCATCTTCCTCAAAAATCAGAGGCTTAAGATGAGGCTTTAAGTACGCCACTATCAGTAAGTGGTTTCTTGAGAAGGGGCAGATCTCTTCTAGTTTAAGGACACTTACCCCTTTCCCCTTGCTAAATGGCTCATTGATAATGGTACCATAGTCACAGTTGATTAAAACAAACATGATGTGTTTGGGTTGGAGGTTAGTGAAGGAGTCTTTGGGTGTTTTCTCCCCCCACCCCACCCCAGAAACCAAGCTGAATCTAACAATAGAGAGACTCTTTTTTATAAGGTTTTATATACATTCAGCCTTGAGGTATCTGAACACTTGGGATCCTGGAGATTTATTGCTCTTGATATCGGAAGCCTCAAGAAACAAGCCTGAAGTCTTTGCAAAGGATGCAAGAAACTTATCACAACAGTCTGTTGAAGAAACTGTCAATGTGGTGAAACTGTCTAAATTGATTAGGATCTACACAACCCAAGAGTTTGTTACTGCCTGTCAAATGAAGTAATTATTTTTTAAAAAAACACCGTCTCTTCCTGTTTTCTGTCTCCAGTAAGTTAACTATGACAATAATAAGACCGAGATTAGCAATTATACAGCTAATAAGAACTAACTTTATAATGGTTGGAACCATCTGTGAATCCCTAATTACTCCTTAAAAACAGTCATTCACAGGTTAAAGAAAAGGAAATAACAGGTAATCTTATACTGGCTCAGAGTCAGGAAAACAATTTCCAAACTACTGAATTAGATGGTAAAGCTTCTTATTATATAATCTTTCTTTTATTTTTTATTTTATTTTTCACACTGCAATACAGGATGTTGATGGTGGGGGAGGGGAGGGGAATAAATGGCACAAGCCAGGACATTTACTTTGAAGCAATCTATATACAGCTCAAAATGTGACTGGGGTGAGCATGTGTTGTCAGGGTTCTTTATTAGTTGCTATTGTTCTGCTATTTTTATAGGCACTGTATCTGGGTGCAGCTTGCCATTAAAACCTATAAATATTACGCCATCTGCTGAAGAAATGTGGGAAAGCACAGGGAATACAGACAGACAAAGTGAAGTTAATATAAAGTTCATCTAATAAAGTGCTTTCAAGCACATCTAGCGGAAAATGATTGTTAACGTGAATAAATATAATCAGAGTTAAGCTGAAAATGTTCAGGCTGTTAAGGTGAGCATTGAATGTTTTGACCTTTCCACCTATGACATCCTGACAGTGTGTTTGTTTTTTTTTTCCCATAGATTTCAATAACCCTTATAATAAAAATGTTCTTTCTATTGGTTGTAAATTCCACTTGTAAATACATAATACCTACACTAGTTGTATTTTTATATACTTACAAGGGCCACATCCTGTTTTCAGGTGCTCACCAGTGTCCATATTCATTTAATTACTGTCCAAAAAAGAATGTTATTGTTCATGACTGAAAAATTGTCTGTCACTTGTATCTTAACATGGAAATGTTGGACTGACAGCAATTTAGAAGTGGACAATGTGTGGTGCATTACCAAATGCTGAGGGACCAAATGAAAAGATTGTTTGACTAACAAGCTTACGCAACTAATGTTAGTGATATTCTTTAAAAGAGAACTATAATATTTTGTACATACAGTTTGAAAATTAGCTATAGTCTGTGCAGCCTTACAGAAGTCATGACCTAATCAGCACCCATTACAAAAATAAAAGAAATATAAAACATAGCAAAAGTGTTAATGGCACTGAAGAATGAAATAAACATACAATATTTCTATTAAATCTGAGTGGCAGTAGACAATCGTTCAGTTTTAATTAACACAATTTTGTATAATTTATTGTTAAAATACTTGCTTAACTCCAGCAAATACCGGTATTTTATTTAGTCCAGTGGTTTTTATCCAACAAATCAGTGCTTTTTTATCCTATAATGTAGGAATTGAGAATTTTAAAGCCTTTTAAATTTAGAGAGTTTGTTCAAAGCATTTTCTAACTTTCCTTCATCTCCCTTTTTAAATTTCACTTCCCCCACTCAATATTACCATGTGATTGAGCTGTCTGATTACATGCTCCACTATTTATAGACATCAGCATCTACAACCTCTGCCTACCAGTGCCACCACTAATGAGATATCTAGTATACACTAATAATATATCTAGTATATCATTCACTGTAAGTGGCTTGCAGTAAACATCCAAACATGAATCTATTTTTTGATGAACTTGCAAAAATAAATTGATAAATGCAGTAATATGTAATACATATTAACTTTATCCTACTTCATTGTAAACTATCAGCTCAATATTTACAGATCAAATATCTTTTGAAACTAACTTCATGTTTTTATGCTGAGTATAAAATTCTTTCATGAACGAGCTCTTAAAGCTAGCCCAAACTCCATCAAATTAAAATTAATTGGAATATAGCAGCTGTCCCTAACCATTCTAAACTAAAGAACTTTCCAACATATATACTGTATTATGATTAGAGAAAGAACTGTGCTTTAGACCACGTTTAGCTCCTCCTAAATGCCATGTTAAATCAACAGGCCCAACTGTTAAGCACCTGTAAGCACTCTTCCTCTGGAAAACAGAGGCTCAAAACCAGCTTCTTCAATACAAAGCTCTATTTATTTGTCTAAGGTGCATAGTACACAGAGCAAATGATGAACAATAATAAAGGCCTAAAAACGTTTTCCCTTACCTAAACGTGTGGGCAGCAGGTCCCACACAGTAAGATGCCTATGGCGGGGGACAGCGGGGGAACCACACCGCGGCTAAGGGCCCTCATGGGTGGCAGGTGCTGCGTGGGTGGGGCAGCGGATGTTGCAGTGGGGCCGGGCACCCCAGCCGGGGGTGGTGGTGGCTGGGGGTCAGCAGGGGCCGCTGTGGGGCCGTGCACCCCTGGGGGGAGCTGGGACCTGGTGGGGAGGGGGCAAAAGTCAAGGATGGGGGCCCACCATGTGGTGTATGGGGGGCCTCCATCCTTAACTTTTGCCTCGGGCCCCAGAAACCCAAGACCACCCCTGCCTAAACCTTAACCTTCCCTTGAAAATTTCATAAGCTTCATTCCACCCTTTTTACAACCTTCATTGATTAAACTCTATGTGACTAAGCAGAGTAATATCTTGTGAATCTCAGTCTACATTTGTGTATATTTTTAATTTAAAAAAAACCCCCAAAACTCCATTATTCTCCACAATATTCTTTATTACAAAATAAAAAAATACACAAATATTCTTTATTCAATATTCTTTATTACAAAATAAAAAAAATATTTACAAAATAAATAAGGTAGTACTGGATTATGGATTATAAATCCATTCTGATGGGACTGTATAGAGTTTAATATGCTGCATGGAAAGAAATCTGAAATCACACCATATCAGTGCAATGTCAAGATTGCAAATTTAAGGACTGAATTAGGAAATGGGAATGGTACCATTAAATGCACAACCTTTACTGTGATCCCCTAAGGAATATTAGGCTACACTAATTATTACTATGACTACATGCCTTCTTAAATAATACAATACAATATTATGCATTTTTACAATATTAGTTGCACATAAATAATCATCTTAAAAAAAACCCCTCTGAAACAATACCTTTGTAATGTATACATCTCAGGGTGTGTACAGTCTAGCTTGTGTTTTAACATAAATTTTAAGCATATCATGAGTGTTTGTTTCTGTTTTTAGCTCTTAAATTTGCAATAATGTTTTAACAATGCTTTTTATTTAATTATTAAAAATTAATTTGGCAGTTCATTATTTTGTAAACATTTTTCATTTTGAACTTTCATCAGAGAGCATCCATTCTGTTTCATTTTGTATGTATGTGATTTTTCCCCGGGGGGGATAAGCTTATTTGGAGCCAAAAGTTTTCAAGTCACAGAAGCTTCAGTGGAAAGCTCTCTTTTATTTCAGTGCCTCCAAAATGACAGAAAATCTTTTTAAAACAATGAAGTATAGCACATCTATAGCATGTTTCTTACAAGCTAATATTAAAACTATGAAGTGCATTTTCTTCTCTCAAACTGAATATGAGGCAAGATGTCCAGATATTTGTCAGGGAAGGTAAATTGTAAATTCTGCATGTTGTGTATAAGGATTTTCTTTGGGGATCATATTATATTAAGTTTATATATCACTGTGGGCAAAGGATTGTAATGCAAATTCATGTGTAGGGTTATCACAACTTCTCCAGGAACCAAAAACTCTACACGGTCATTAACACAAAACACCTTGAGAGAAGGACCACCTGGAGAGACTTGCATATACTGGTTCAAACTGGATTGTCCAGAGACTATCAAGAACGAACGAACTTCTGGGTAAAAAGCTGGATTAGCACTGACTCAGGGCATTTGTTCCAGCAAATGGACACGACCTCGTGTCCAAGAGCCTCAACCTTTAGGGAAAAGTTGGGAAGACTTTGGTCTTAGAGGTCCCCCTAAGACTCATGGTGACCTCTGGTGAGCTTTTAACATGCTTATAGGAACTCTTTGTTGTTGTATTTTTGTTTTTTTTGGTTTTGTTTTGTATATGTTTTCTCTGGGATGCTTTTACCTTAAGAATAAACGTAGTTTGCTTTCAAGATTGGTTGGTATATGGTATATGGTGTTATGGACCCTGGGGAGAGGTTAACCACAAACGTTGGACAAACCACATTGAGATGCAGAGGGAATTTGAGCCTAAACCTGTAGTCTAGAGGGAGACAGACATTGGTCTCCACCCATTGGGAAGGCTGGCTGGGAACCCTAAAAATGTACCTTTTGAGGAAGAGGAGGATTGGGGGTGGGGGTGGCGGGTCAAGATGATTGGACAAGAAGCGATGGGCTTAAATTACGGCAAGGGAGGTTTAGGCTGGACATTAGGAAAAAACCAGTAAACCCCCGATTCTCTAAAGAATCGCAAATTGAAGAATGGTAATCACGCGCAGGGGTGTTGCTGGATAGAAAAAAGATCCGGGGCTGTGGCCCTCCAGCCCACTCCCTGCTAGCTTCCGCCCCCCAGCTAGGCCAGCCCCCCAGCCCCCACCCCCACCCCCACCCAGTCCCCCCACCACGACCCAGCCCCCACCAAGTCTCCTTGTCCCCATGCCCCCTTCGCCTCTCCCCAGGCCTCTAACTCCATCCATCCCTCCCCAGGCCCCCCCATCCTGACCCCTTGCTTGATGGACTCGCGAGTCCGGACCCCTCCATTCCCACCCCCGGTCTCCATGTTCCCCCCTTACCTTAACCCCTGATACAAAGGCCCGGGACCGGCCTGCGGCGGCGGAGCAGGACAGCCGGATCAGGCCATGCTGCCGGCCGCCACGCTCTGCTCCGCCACCGCTGCACGCTGGCCCCTCGGGCTTGATCCTGCCCCTATTCCGCTGCACGCCGGCCCCTCGGGCCTGATCCTGCCCCTATTCCGCTGCACGCCGGCCCCTCGGGCCTGATTCTGCCCCGCTGCACGCCGGCCCCTCGGGCCTGATTCTGCCCCGCTGCACGCCGGCCCCTCGGGCCTGATTCTGCCCCGCTGCACCCCGGCCCCTCGGGCCTGATTCTGCCCCGCTGCACAC
The DNA here is from genome assembly GCA_007922175.1 of Pelusios castaneus. Taxonomy (NCBI): domain Eukaryota; kingdom Metazoa; phylum Chordata; order Testudines; family Pelomedusidae; genus Pelusios; species Pelusios castaneus. The sequence continues at coordinate 10,605,364 of ML685779.1, forward strand.
CGGCCCCTCGGGCCTGATTCTGCCCCGCTGCACACTGGCCCCTCGGGCCTGATTCTGCCCCGCTGCACACCGGCCACTCGGGCCTGATTCTGCCCCTCTGCTCCCACCGCCGCATGCCGGTCCCTTAGGCCTGATCCTGCCCCTCTGCCACCACCATCACGGGCAGGCAGCATGGCCAGATAAGGCCTGGGGCCCCTTTCCCAGCTCCTCTGTCCCCCTGCCCCGTGCTCCTTTCCCGGCTCCTCTGTCCCTTTCCCGGCCTCACTGCCCGCCGCCTCCTCCTCCTCCCAGGCCCCTTACCTGGCCGGAGGCTCGGAGCTGCAGCGACGGCCGGCAGAGCCGCTTCTGGGCCAGGCCGCTCCCACCCTGAGCACGCTCTGTCTGAGCATGCTCAGGGCGGGAGATTTGAATCTCCCCAGCCCGGCCGCAGCAGGACGTGGATTCAGCTGCTGCGCGCGCACAGCTGTGTCAGTTATATGTGCGCGCAGGAGCTGCGTCCACGTCCCTCCGTGCATATATACAACTGTGGTTTAGTTATATAGATTCCTAACTGTCAGGATGATTAACTATTGAAATAAATTGCCTATGCAGATTGTGGAATCTCCATCATTGGAAATTCTTAAGATCACGTTAGACAAGCACCTATCAGAGATGGTTTAAGAGGATACTTTGTCCTGCCATGTGTGCAGGGGACTGGACTCGATGACCTCTCCTGATCCCTTCCAGTTTCTATGATTCTATGCAGTTAACTCTGAACCTGTGGCAGAAAGGAAAACTTCAGGTTCATCAAGTTGTATGTGAACTGCTAAGAAATACACAGGTTATAAAGGACTGATTCTAATTAAACATATTGCCTGTCTCTCAAAAACTATCAATTAAAATGGTATGAATAATCTCTAATTGGGTACTCGTATACAGGGATTATAGTGTTGTTATTCTTCTATCATGGTGGAGAGGGATAACATTAGAAAAGAAGTAGAAACTGTCCATGCTATGTATGTTAGATATACACATAAATAGATCCGTCATATTGGTGCCAAAATCAGCAAGTCTGTTACTCTTCCATATGTTGAGGACATGAATATTGCTAGTAAGAATTCTGCATAATAATAAGTCGTCATCTTTCTCTGTTTGCTCGTAAAAAGAAGACAAAGGTAGACATACAGAGATAAAGAAAATTCAGCTATCAATAAATTAATCTTACTGGCATTGCTTGTTGGTTTATATCTCTTCCTTTTAGGAAGAGAAACATTGTGAATTGTAGGAGGAGGATTTCAGTTCTGAGAGTTATGAAACTCTTCTCCCTCTTGCCCCAGCCATTTTTTGAGTCTATAGCTAATATGATTATTTAAAAAATCAACAATTTAACTATAGAATTACTTAATTCATCTTAATGAATTACAGATGTTTAAATGCAAATCTCTGAAAGATTTGGAAATGCCACTTCACTCCTTGCTTGAGAGAACTTCCAAGTCTAAATGACTACATCCTTGTAAGAAAGACATGCTGGTTGAGGTAATATTTCTTATTGAATCAATTGCTGTTGGTGAGAGAGACCAGCTTACACAGAGCTCCTCCTCTGGTCTTTTCAACGGAAATTGGTCCAATGAAAAAATATTACCGCAGCTATTTTGTGTCTCATATTCTTAAACTAACAGAGCTACATCCTAGTAAGGGAGATATCACAATAGATAGTTCAGAAGGCAAAAGAAAAAGATAATGGTTTGTCTAGCTATATTTTATTTTGTTTCATGAACTGTTTATCATGATACTGTATCTTTCCGTGTTAGGGTTTAACTATTTAGACCTGAACATCTCCTCAAGTAAGGAAGAAATGGCATATCCTTACAGAATTGTGTGAAAGTGACACACATTTTTTACAGCAATTTTTTTTCACGGAGATTCTTGTCATTCCTTTTTAGAGTTTTTTTTTTTTTTATTTTTTAATCCAGAAGTTCATTCTGAATTTCTTAAATTTTTCACTTTGAAAAAAAGGTATGTAAATTAAAGTGTATATGGAGGAAGGGGCTGTTTTTATCTGCAAGCAGCTTTAATTTTTTTTTAAAGTTGCTTTCTTCAGATATTTTGAGTAAAAATAGACCAGTTCTTATGAAGGTAAATTACTCTATACTATAGAAAATCATTAATTAATACCTCAAAATGTGTCCAGTAAACACTGAGTCACAATGTGAATAGCAGCAATTCATGGCAGGCAAACTTCCTTTGAGCCAGATAGAACTACAGTTTAATCCCAAACCAGCTTTCCCTGTCTCTAAATAAAGTTGCTTAGCTCCGTATAGTTAAGTATTGTAAGCAAGATCCGAGTGTGTTATTTACTTAGACAAGGTTTTTAAAACTCATATTCAAGTGATTGACATAGCATTTTTATAACTGGGACAGAGTTTGCAAGTCCTGTAGTGCCTTTCAGCCATGAGAGCTCCTTCTTAAGTATGGTATGGACATTTGACAATTAATCCCAGCTGTGATTCAGAGCTGACTCTGTCCATGCCTCCTGCACCTAATAATCTTGATTGAAGAGCTTTCTACCTATATTTGGTGTAACTCTGTACAACAGAACCTTTTCGGGTTCACAGCTTTAAATAAGAGGGCTGGAGTCCTGTTGGGAGGGGGATAAGGGGGGATCCTGATTAAGAAAGAAATATTTTCAAACTATCTATCCATGGTAGCATCTAAATTATGGTAATATCTGTAGCTAGGGAAAGGAACTTTCTACAGTATGGGTTTTGTTTGTGTTTAAAGACTGTTTAGTTGCATTAAGGGGAGCATAACCAGATTTTCTCCTTGGGCTTGATGGGGTTTACTTTAAAAAAAGCTGAAAATAGTCTTTCAACACAATAGAGAGTTTTCCTTGTCTCCTTAGGGACCTTTGCTGAGTTTCTGTCTTAAGTATAGATTGTGGCCTGCCGCTACTGCTGAAACTGTGGAATGGTGCAATTATCAGATTGATAATTTTAAGGGCAATATCAAAACTTTAATTCAGAAAGGCATCATTCAAGAGCCAATGTCAACCTCTTTTCCATTGAAAAGCTAAATGATGGACTTGGAGAGAGAATTCATTTAATTAAAAAGTAGAAGAATGAATTTTTGGTAAAAGACTAAAGAAAGAGATACAATGGGGGGAGGGAAGAGTGAAATAGAAAAATAGAGAAGGGGAAGGATAGAATAATAAGAAAAAAGCAAATATAAATTAATTGTATTAGTTCATTGTAAAGAAATCTACTTACAATCTCATTCTATAGTGGGTGGGTGGGGGGGTGTGTGGTTTTTTTTGTTTTGTTCTTTTGTATCTTGCATCTCTCATGTATGGGAAAATAATGTCAGGAGGAACATATGAGTATGTGAGATTCTGCTATTTCTTTTGGGTTTATTGTTGCCTTATCAAAAACTAAGTGTCCACATTTTTGGGTCAGCTGCAACAGGTTTAATCTAAGAGAGCCAATATTTTCTTGGAGAATGTGTTCACTCATTCCCTTTAATTTATGGCTTTTAATCACACTCGGGAAACCGAATGACCTTTCAGGTGTCTTCAGCTTCTGCTGCTCGCATTAAGCTCTTTTTTGGTAGGATTAGTCAGGGATGGGAAAAGAGCATGAGTTTCTGATTAAATATATATATATGAGGCAACTGAATGAAGTGGCTTTTGGAAAACATAGCTTCTCTCTCTCTCTCTCTCTCTCTCTCTCTCACACACCACATACATTTCTGACCATCTATCCAAGGTATTGGGGTGTCAGAGACCTTGTAATTTAATGTACCCCACCTTGATTGCTAGAGATGCACAATGGGAACTTCAGACATATTGGAATAAATTCTTTTTATATGATTCCTGTGGGGCCTATAAACTTAAATGAGGCTTGCAACATGTAAGGCACCACAGAATTTGGACTATTTTTATTAACGAGTTTCTTTTGTTCAATTTCTCAAATAAAAGTTGTTTTGTTTTCTTTTGTGCATCTGAACGTGTACTCTGTGTCTCTCTGCCTTTTTCTCCTTCCCTGTCTCTTTCATCATACAATACTTTTGAGGACATACAGAACCAGATGGTGCTTTTTATTGTTAAAGAACTGTAGGGAATAAAGTTAGGGCTGATTTTTCACAGTCTGTTCCAGAGTCCATGGCTATTCATTTCTGATACATGACAAGGCTGAGTGTAAACACCTCTAAAGAAATATGATGTAGCAGCTTCTTATTCCTCACTGCAATTCTATTAAATATATATATCTAGCCAAAGAAGAGCAGACCTAACAGTTTAAGCTATTTGAAAAAAGTTCTTTATTAATAAACATAGCTGACAAATTCATATTCCTTCTCAGATTTCCTGTGGACTAAGTTTTTAAAATTTTATCTCTGCCTATTTGCAATTTCATTTATTGTTGTTGTTAATAATAAAAAATAAATCAGTACCTAGAATGTATTTGGAATATTCTAAGCAATATTGAATTGATAGATTTCATTATATTGGTTCAACATTACATGTCATACTATAATTACATTTTACATTATACTATAATTATATATTATATAAATTATATTATAATATATACAATATTTTAAAATCTAGCAGTTCCAGTTTGTTAGTGTTCTACAATGTGCTGCTCTTTGTAAATGCCACCGTAGTCAAAAATAAAGTGGCCTTTACTTTTGGTTTGGTTTTTGGATTCCCCATTTTTGTTTGCGTGTTTTTGGTTGCAACGCCTATTGCTTTCATTAATTTTTCCTATTCTCTGAATAGGGAAAAGATCTTGGACTTAATCTTTATCAGTGTAATTTTTGGCATTCTAATCCCAAAGTGAAGTCCATCTGAATTCTGATCTTAATTTTCTCAGACTAAACTTTAAATGGGGCCAACCACAGATCTTGTTCACTCTTCTCCCACCCCAGCATTTCTTTGTATGAATTCTCTAAAGTATAAAAATAGTGGAATAAACATATTATTTGGAGTGGAGTGGGGATGTGCGTGTCAGTATCCTTTCTGGTTTTCACCCCTTACTTGGAGCAGAGGCTTCAGAAATTTCACAAGAAAAATCATTCAAAATTTCCAGCCAAAATATTGGACTCTGTTCTGTTAGAACAGGGGTGTCCAACCTCTTTGGGTGAGGGCCCACATTTCAATTCTTTTCTCACTTGGGGGGGGGCAGTGAGTACATTTTGGATAGATAAGGGAGGGGAGAGCATGGGGAACATAAGCAGGGCAGGGGTAGCAAGTCAGAGTGTGGGAAACAGGCACAGGGCAGGGTAGGGATGGTCGGAAGAGCAGAGATGGAGTTAGTAGGGGAGCCTGGCAAGGCAGGAGAAGGATAGCAGGAAGGGGTATGGCAGGAGTAGGCAACCCCTGGCACGCGTGCCAACAGTGGCAAACGAGCCCATTTGGAGCGGCACTCGGCATCCTCTGTGGCGCCACAGAAATTGCCACTTCTGCCACCAAAAGACACTCCAAGTGGCTTCTTTCAGGGGCAGCTGCAGTGCGGAGGTCCCTGCCATGTCCATGCCCCAGGCATACTGTGTAAAGAAGCCGCCCAGAGCAGCTCCTCTCTGTGGTGTGCTGCCATCAAAAGGAGTGACTCCAGGCAACTTCTTTCCATGGTGTGCCTGAGGCTAGGGGTTCCCAGGCACGCTGCCGAGAGGAGCCACTCCAGGTGGCTTCTTTCCACGAGTCGGCCATCGGCACCGGTTGAGGAGGAGGGGATGGCCTGGGGGTCGGCAAAGATTGCCAACCCCTGGGATAGGGTGTCAAGGGTGGGGCAGGAGAGCAGAGGAGCGGTGTGGCTGGGCGGTGGGACCCACTGCTTCCTCTCTACTCAACCACCCCGGTTCCCAACCCCCCTGCCCAGCTCTGGATCAGCTCCCTGAACCCTTCCTGCTGTACCCTGCCCTGATCCTGGCCTCACGCTGCACCCCTCTGGCCCAATCCCGGCCCCTCATCATCCCCCCACCAGACTCTTTCCCAGCCATATGCCACCTCCCAGGCCGCTCCCTTCCTTGGCCCCGATCCTGGCCCTGCACCACCTCACCCCCCATGCCCTTTCCTAGCCCCATGCCATCCCCACACTGTCCCCCCCCTCGGCCCTGACCCTAACCCTAACCCAGCCCCTACCATCCCCCTGGACCCTTTCCCAGCCCTGTGCTATCCTTGTGCCACCCCCATCCCATCCCATCCCAGCGGCATGCCCCCCTAGCCTGATATTGGCTCCTCATCGCTCCCTCGAGCCTTATCCTGGCCTCGTGCTGCACCGCCCCCAGCCTCTCAGATTCTTTTCCCAGCCTTGTGCCACACCCAGCCCTATTCTGACCCCGCACCTCCCTTCCCAGGCTGAAACCCAGCCCCATGCCACCCCCAGAACCCTAGTCTGTCCCGATTCTCCCATGGCCACTTCTGTCTCACTGCCGGACCTGGGACCCCAGCAGTCTCCCTGTGGCCGTGCCTGGGGGCCCGTGGCAGGAGCGGGGGCCCATGGCAGGGGCAGGAGCCCTGCTGCAGCTTCCTGCGCCCTCTGCCTGGGTTCCAGTCAGGCCCACCATGGCCCCCGCTGGGCCCTCCAAGCCTGGCAGGGGCCACTGCTGCCCAGCCAGAGCCCCGCCGCTTTGCCGTGCCCCCTGCCGGGACTCCCCACAGGTCCTTTGCTGGGCCTTCCGTGGCCCCACCGGGGCCGCCTGACCGTTGCTCCCAGGTGACTCACGGGCTGGATTCTAGCCCCTGGTGGGCTGGATTCTGGCCTGAGGGCTGTAGGTTGGACAAGGCTATGTTAGAAGAAGCTTCTGGTACTCTTATGAACTCTTATGAAATAAAATTATGAACCACTTGAAAATCATGTATGACCAGTGTTCATGTCATGGAACCATCTACATCGGAAGCCTTTTCTCAGTAGTATCCCTTCATTGCTGCTAGGGGCAGTTATGTGAAGTTTTTCATATAAACGCTTCATGACACTGCATTATACTGGCCTAGACTGCTGATCCTTTCCAGTTTATGTCCATGTGTCCTACATTCATTTGCTCATCCACTACCTCCAAAACTAATTCCAGTTATCCCCCTTTGAATGCAGCTTTTAACAGTTCACTCCAGATTCTGAATGCATAGTAATTAAAGTGAAGTCTTTAAATATAAAGCATTGCTGAAAATCAATTATTTTCTTGCATGGAGTAAAACAAAGATTTTCAGATATACAAGGTAAGGGAATACAGCAGAGTTGAGATAGTGATTGCCGTAACAATGCAAATTATGAAAATTAGTGATTGTTTTTTTCCAGTTTATCTCACTTACTCCTCCCTTTTGGTTCAGTAAATGGAATGACATTGTCTGAATTACATTTCTGACAGTTCTTTTGTTTTTATCAACCATCTAGACTTAGCTCTACTGTATCTTTTCTACAATATATTTTTTTTTTAGTATTTGGGTTATTGAATGGCTATAACAGATGTCAAGAAGAGAAGTAATAGATATAGTCAGAGTAATTTCATGCTTTTCAAATGAGATTAGATTACATTTAGTATAGGTCACCAATGATTCCATGACCTCACCAGTTTTAATTAACTTTAATATCCAAAAAGCAAGAAAATATCACTGCTAAATTGTCCTGCCTTAATAACAACTTTGCTTGTTATTTTATCAGTCAGCTTATAACATTTTCTGTGTAGAAGGTCTTAATTTGATCAAAGAGGACTTGACATGTTTACTTTTCAGTGTCTTCACAATGTTTCTCTAATATACTAGAATGACCTTGAAAGCTATGAAAGATGATCTGATAGCACAAGACTAATTCCTTTACCAACCTGCCAGCCATTTTTATTTGTGATAAATCTTGTGTAAGGGAATCTATCAGTTCTGTTTGGTGGGACAAATGCATGTGCAATTTTGGTTGGCTTTCTCTGTTCATTATTCCTTTTCAATTTACAATCCTTATCCATTTCTTCCTCTATTTAATGTTCATATGTTGCCATACTATTACATTTAAAAATGTATTTTTTCCCAAATATTAACTTCATTTCCCATATAATTTGTGGATGATTCTGTTCTTCATAGCTTGTGTGCATGTGAGAGAGATTTATATAACATTTCTTGTAATGTATTTTGAATAACTGTTATGCTACAGTAAATCAGATGCTTATAAAGTAGACAAGAAACATCTGTACAGCAGGCTAGAATTCTGTTTAGAAATTCATTTAAAAAACCCTTTGATTCTCTCTCTCTCTGTAATGCTGTACCAAACCTTGGTGAAACCCGTTAGCTAAACTATTTTATAAAAGTTCATGATATCACAATTAAAAGGGCATTTTAGATGAAGCCTTACTTTAGGTTCCAGGAAGGGTTCAGAACTTAAAAATTCAATTACAGTTTCAGGTTTTATGAAGTGCTCATCTCTTGGGAAACAGAAGAGGAGTGTTTCATGCACACCCCCCCCAGTTGGAACTGAGTTATTGTTGGTGCAATAACTAGCTATGAGAGTTGGTCATCTCTTGCTGCTTAAGATATTACTTTCTCCCAAACCATAGAAAAAGAGAGAATTCAAAATGGTGAAAGAAGAAATGAAGGTTTATTGTGAAAGGTTTTGATAAATTCATTACCGGCCTAGAATTTTCTGTGAGCTTTCTCACATAACACGTCTCCCCTAGTTCATTATCATCAACCAAAGAGGATAACCTAGAGTTTAAAAAAAAGTTAATAATTGACTTATGCTTGCCAGTTGAAATGTTACTTCTTTTGGAATATCTGGACAGATCCTCTGCATTATGACAAGATAGATTGTATTATTTATGACTCTTCCCTGATAAGTGTTATGTCTCTAATGATGATGCGTCCATAACTTTTTTTAGCAGCTTGTTTTAAATATGTTTCCTATATTTTTTTTCTTAGTACTGATGCTAATTTTACTCTGCTTCATCTTGAAAGATTGCTACTTGTTCTGTTGTCATGGACTAATGAGATTAATTGGTCCTAATTCTCTTTATAGCATTGCTTAACTTGGAGAGTTGACAACTCCCTTTATCAATCTTTCTGTAGATTATGCACCTGCTGTATCAAGACATTAGAAGGATAGTGGGCATCTTGTTTCCTCTTTCACCAGCAATACATTTTTCATTTCCATAGAGGAAAACAGAAAAATAGAGTTGCACCTGCCAGCATAGTAAGAGCCCCCTGCATCCTATAAGAAGCCTGACCAAAATTCTGCAGCAAGTCACCTGGATTCTGTTGTACTCCAATGCAGTAAACTACAAATTCTATATCTGCCTCAGCTAAATTAAAAAAAGTGGATGTTTGCAGTAATTAAATATGGAAATAAATACAATAGTTAAATACACTCTTGTTTATTTAATTTGATATTAAACTTTTTGTTGCTGTCCTTAAAATTCTGCAACAGAAGGAAAATTTTATTCTTGAAGTTATTGAGAAATGTGAAGGTTTAGTAACTAGGAAGGAGGTAGTTGGGACTTTCTGCATCTGGCAATGTAGGACAATGATTTCAGGATAATGGTCAGAACATTAGCTGGATGTTTCTGTTGGAATGATTAATTGTGAAATAATAATGTTGCTTTTGAATGCTCTCGTTAATTTCAGTCACCACCCCACTGAAATAAAATGTACAGTTTTTCTTCCTTTTTTTTCAGCTATTGCTTCAGATCGTTCAGAGATTGACAGTAGTGTGTTGGTTTCCATGTAGGTCACACCTGGAAGATTTTCTTCATAGCCGTAATGGTTTGAGGGATTTTTAAATAATGCTCTAGATTCTGGAGCACATTTCTGCAGCAGGTGGATTCTTTTCTGTGACTGCTGTATTAGCAATCTATGTGAGGGATTGTACATGGAGGAAACATGTATTCAGGCAATAACACAGTATTAAGGAGTTCAAAGAACATAACCAGATATTCACCACGGACTTAGTTGTAAAATAATTAATCATTTCATTCTCCATGGACAAATCCTTCACTCCTCATGTTGAATATGGTGGGAATTGTGCTTGAATGACGACTGTTGTTTTTGGTCCTTTTATTTGATAACGCAGCTAAAATATTTAAATTTGTTAATAACTACAGCTATCTTCAGTAAACCAAGTATGGGAATTCTGTGATAGGGTTCTGGCTTCACTGAAACTTCATATGGATTTTCATTGAAATGGTTTTTTATCTCCTTTTTTAAGATTTAAAAAGTATATTCTGAAACAAAATGCCAAAACCAAATACCATAGAGAAAATTTGCAAGTGCTGTTTCTGAGAGTTTAGAACTTAGCAACACACGTAAATAATGGAGAGAGAGGTATCTCATTTTTCCATATCATAGCCACGATCTAATAGCTTGGCTTTGTACAATAACATTATTAAAATACATTTATATTGTGGTAGTGGCTGAAGACCCAATCAGGTTTTGTAGCAATTGTGTTTATGCAGTAAGTTTACTGTTTTCTGCATACCCCCACAAATAAATGCTGTCCTTTAGATAATAAACAAGGCTGTAAGGATTAGTGTCTCATGATAGGAAAAAAGATAGGACACCAGGAATGTAGTTTAACTATGTTCAGCCATATTAATGTACGCAACAATAACTTGTGCAGTGCAAGTCAGCATTCCTTGGTGATCTGTACCATCGACGGGGAGGGAATGGGCTGGACATGGCCCTTCCCAGTCTTCCTCCAAGCTTTAAATCTAGGATCCCATTACCTCCCCTTCTACAAAGATTGAGAGGATAGGAGGAAGCGGGTTGCCCTCATCTCCTTCTTTCAAATTTTTTAGGGAATGTCCTCCTATAATCTTGATTCAAAGTCTAATTTATGAGGGAACCAGAACTATGCCAGGGGCAACAACATTTCACTCTGTTCCTTCCCTTAGTGGGATTCCTAGATTAACAATTCCATCACTTAATGTTGGCAAGGATCATATCTGATCCCAACTCAGAAAGATGCACCCCATTCCCTGTGAATAAGTCAGGTACTGAACATGAAATTCCATGGTGGATAATTGCCAACCCTCCCCAGCATGGACAAATTTAGCTACTTCCTAATTTATACAGCTTTCGGCCTTGTCCATCTGAAAAGTCCTGGCAGCTCCCTGCCAGCCACCTTGAGTGCACACTAATCAGTTCAGATGGCAGCGCTTAGGTTGCCAGTTGTTAGCTGATCCTAGAGCGGGCCCCACCTTCCAGTCACAATCACCTCACCAGAAAGATTCAGCAGCAAATCTCTGGAGCAACTGGCCACCCACCTGTAGGGTCTTAATGTTGTATTCTGCAGATCCAGACATCAACTACTGGTGCCTGTGTACCAAATCCTGAAAATTATGAGGTTTTTTTTTTTTTTTAAAAAAAGGTTTTAGTATATTTACACCACTGGACTCTCATTCTGGAGCAGGTGTATCACATATGCTGTGTAAGCCTTTGGCCAATATACTGTATCTCTCTGTATCCTCCATTCACAGTGCATATGTAGCTGCCCCAGTCATAAATTAAAGGAATGTAGGAACTTCCGGCAGAAATGAGAGTAGGGAGTTGGAAAAATGAGCCCCCCCAAAAAAAGGATGGGGTGGGAGGATTAAAAGAAATGCACACTCTGCCATCTAAAGATACTAAGGAGGTAAAGTGTTTGCTGTTAAATGAGCAAAACTTAGCAAGGCATGATATTCGACTTGTTCGAATTATCTGTGGAATTTCCTTAGCATGTGAAATACTGCGATAAAGAACCTGGTGCTATTTTGCAATGTTACTTTATTAAAATGACTATAAGATACTAAAGACTTAGAACCTTTTGGATGCTGGGTACCTTCATTGCCCACTGTTTTCAGGGAGATCTGAAGGTATTCATTTGTCTTCCAGGAATTGCTCAGCACTTTACATAATCATGCCTTAAGAAGAAAATGTTATAAAAATCTTTTTCCAATTAAGTTGCATGGTGTTTTCTTTCCATTAAGGAAGGTACATTTTGGGGACAGTTTGTCAATGTAACTTGGAAATGTGAATCAAACTACTTCATTTTGAGTCTTAATTCAGATTACCTGTAGATTTAGGATACACAGGAATCTCACTTAAACCTTTAAAGAGGAGGAAAAAATAAATCACAGTGCAGCTTCAAAGTTTTTTTTTTTTTTTTAACTAAAATAAAAGCTTAAACTATTAAGGCTGACTTTTCAAAATGTCCCAGTTCATACCAAGCCTTCTCAACAATGTTTATGTATAGCATAGCTGGTCAATATTTTTAAAAAATAGAAGAATCATAAAGGATGTCTGCAATGTAGTGACTGATTTATAATTTGCAGCATAGTGACAAAACATATATTAATATAAATAGGTAGTTCACAGGGTTTAAAGCCAGAAGCATCACAGAACTTCCTCCAAATTCCTAAAGCATAGCCTTTGGAAAAACATCAAATCTTGATTTAAAAATTGTCAGTGACAGAGTCCACCATGACCCTCTGGTAAATTGTTCCAATAGTTAATTACATTCATTGTCGGAAATGTACATCTTATTTACAGTCTGAATTTGTCTAGCTTCAGCTTCCAGCCATTGTGTTCTACCTCTCTTGGGTAGGTTGAGGAATCCTTTATTAAATATTTGTTTCCCACAGAAGTTTCTTTAGACTGTAATCAAATCATCCCTCCACCTTCTCTTTCTTAAACTAAATTGATGGACTCAAGGAGCTCAATCACTATGAGGCATGTTTTTTAATCTTTATTCATTCTCAAATGTCTTCTCTGAACTCTCTCCAGTTTATCAATATCCTTCATGAATTGTGAACACCAATACTATAGACAGCTTTTCAGCAGTGGTCTCATTAGTGACAATTATAGAGGTAAAATAACTTCTCTATTCCATGCAAGATTCCCCTATTTATGCATCTCAGGATCGCATTAACACTTTTGGCCATAGCCTCACTTTCAGTGTTTGTGTTCACTCATTATCCACCACAACCCCCAAATCTTTTTCAGAGTGACTCCTTCTCAGGATAGAGTCTCACATCCTGTATGTATGGCTACAATTTGTTCTAGATGTATACATTTACATTTAGCTGTTTTAATATGCATGTTTGTTTGCACACAGTTTACCAAGCAAAGTAGATTGTTGTTGTCTTCATTGTTTACCACTCTCCCTATTTTTGTGTTATCTGAAAACTTTTATCATTTGATGATTTTATGTTTTCTTCCTAGTCATTGATTAAAAATGTTAAATAGCATAGAGTCAAGAATCAATCCCTAAAAGACCCCACTGGAAGCATACCTCATTTGACATTCCCCATTTACAGTTACGTTTTGAGATCTATCAGTTAGCCAGTTTTTAATCCATTTAAGGTGTAGAGTGTTAATTTTATAATATTCTAGAGTTTACTTCCAAATGTTGTTTGTTAATAGCTAGGAAGAAGAGACAAAGGTTGACATGTGACATGTCAAAATAATTTCTCAGAAAACTAGTCCATAAACTAAAGCAAGATTTAACCTTTCTCTGTACAGTTAGTTTTCTGTCTCCAGTGATTTGCTAGATAATTACACATGCTGTAGGCTATCTGAAAGAAGCAAGGCAGTTTATAAATGGTCTTTCCCTGGAACCATTTCTATTTCATGGCCAAGTTCGATTTGATTAAATGAACTATCGTGAACATCGAAAGACAACCTTGGTTGTTTGTGTCATGGAATGGCTCCATATTCATACAGTAATTTGGCAGACAACAGAGTCTTGTGGCACTTTTAAAGACTAACAGATTTATTAATCGCATGAGCTTTCGTGGGAGAAAATCCCACTTCGTCAGACGCTTTGAAGATAGGAAAGTTACAGAGTGGGAGGAAATTAAATGCAGGGGAGTGTATGACATAGCATCAGGTCAGGCTGTAACAGCAAATCAAAGTAGGTGTTAGGATTTAAAACACTGGGGAACAGCACATAGAGGAGGGGGGAGGTCAATTCACTTGATGTAATGCGAGAAAAATCCATAGTCCCAGTTTAACCCCAAGGCAACTGAGTCAAATTTGCATATAAGCCTGAGCTGATGCTATGTCATACACTCCCCTGCATTTAATTTCCTCCCACTCTGTAACTTTCCTATCTTCAAAGCGTCTGACGAAGTGGGATTTTCTCCCACGAAAGCTCATGCGATTAATAAATCTGTTAGTCTTTAAAAGTGCCACAAGACTCTGTTGTCTTTCTACAATAGACTAACACGGCTACCCCTTTGGAATTTGACTACAGTAATTTGGCAGTCTTTAAAACATGATGAAACAAGACAGTGTGAATAGAAACTGCAAACAATTAAGTATTCAAATGTTGCTTTAGCTGCTTTTATCAGTCTATTTTCCAAAGTAATGCACATCACTTGATTTCAATTCACCGGGAGTCGTAATTGCAATGATGGGAGTATTCCTCCTTTTAGGGCACAGTGCTGCACTCCTAATACATGCAGAATTCCATTGAACACTTAAATAATAGTAGTGAGTAAACCTCCAAAAGAACTGGAGGTTCTGTTTGTTTCAGGTGAGAATCCAAACATTTGGAAGCTTATTTAAGCTAGCTAAACCTTCTTATCTTGTCCTATGTGGAGGCTTCCCCTGAAACAAGAAGTGACATACTTATTTGAATGTCGTGGGACTTCAATAAATGTTAATAAAATGTGTTCAGTGCTCAACAGTGTTGAAAATGAGGCCACTTGTTTAGGTTTCTAAATATTGGTTTAGGAATACTGTCATTTGAAAATCTTGGCATAGGTCTTCAGTAATGGTACAGCATCTGTTCACTGGCAATTAATCTCACTCTCACAGCTGATGGAGGTCAGAGGCAGAGTGGCCAAGTCTTGGGGATACTTTATCTTGAATATAAGGAATAGTGTTTGTAGTATTGTGCTGAATGTGCAGAATGCAAGGAGATTATTAATGGTATTGGGCCATGTAATGCGGACATAGTTAGCATAATATCTGAGAAGAAAGACCAGATTCACTTTGTAATAGTAATGTGCAACTTGTTACTTTGGCAGCAGCACCAGGGGCAGAGCAAGCTTGATCTCTTATCTAGGTCGGCAGGCAGCGTCCTTTTCTGCTGTTCAATTTATATAGCCAAAGCAATACTGCATGTGACCTGTATAAAATGAAGATTGGCAAGTGAAAGATATAAGCAGTAACATGTTAGGTGGCTGTCTCTGTGAGGCTGCCCAACACATATTTTACAGGGTAAAATAAGTTTAAATAATAAAGTATGTTCATAACATAAAACTTAAAAGTCAATGCAAGTAAACACTCCCCACAGAAAAGGGTCTTTCCATCTCAACCATTTTGAGATGATTTTTACATAGAAAGAAGCAGCTGAAAACTGCTCAGTTACGGGAGGTTGGGGAAACCTTTGGGTGACCTAAAATGTCTTCTGTTTTGCATTCCTAGCTTGCAGAAGCAATGTGTGTATTAGAACTTTCAAATTTCACTGTGCTTGATGGAGACTTCTGATTTGACAAACTCCTCCTTTCAAACTAAACTCTTTCCATACTTGTTTGGACTACAATGGCAATGAAATATTCAAACCCCAATATTACCACATCAAAAACAAGATAAAAGAAAACACAGTAAAAAGAGCTTCTCAATAAAGCCAATATGAAAGGATTCAGTGAGTGAGTCTCCTTGCTTCACTATGACATGTAAAACCCATAGTAAACTAGCACCACACTAAGAAAGCTACACGTTGGGACCCATATAGCAAATATTCAGTAGAACAGTCTCTCAATTAAACCAATCTCAGCAGTATAAAAGTACAAATGTTAGTGAGATGGGAAACATCAAAAACATGTTCTGCTTATGCAAACTTCAGATTTGTGAAAGTCCCTCTCCCAGCCTCCCTAGTCATCTGTCTATCCAGACCCCTCTAGGCAGCAATTTCTGAGTCAGTACCAGCCATTTCTGGACTGCACTGCAGTGCTGCAACATGGTTAGAAAGTTCTTGACTATATTCATGCAGAAAAGTCTATTTTTCCCCCTATAGTTCGTTATACCTTGGGAAATGCACCATTCATACCCATGACCAGTAGAAATGGTATGTGAGCAACCACTCTAATAGGCATCTGGCAGTGGCTGGCTGGCACTGCTTCACTGGACCTACAGTACTTGAAAAACAGGAAAAACCAGTATATTAGGAAAGTTCTCTAGTGACAAGGCAGTTGGGAATAGGCTCAGTACAGGAAGCCCCACTTACTACAAGCAGTTGTGCTCGAGTGTTCGTCAGAAGCAGATTGCAGAGAATGAGCTTGACCAACTGTAACCCTCCCCTGTGTTTAAAAATATTTTTGCATAGGGAATAGCTCAGAAATGTAATCACAATATTGTAGTAGTATCACAGTGACTTCTTGTCCCATTGACTTCAATGGGAAAATTCCTAGTGACTTCCATGGGGGCAGGATTTCATCCTTCGTGTCTTAATGATATAGAAGGAAAGCATTTGAGTTGCTGTATTAATGTCTCATTTGGGTTTTTGTTTGTTTGTGACTCTGTTGTGCTTTTATTTTAACACTTCTACATTTCCTGTCTTGTCTCTTTGAATGATGGCCATTTTCTTTTTCTGGGCAGCTTTCACCATCACTCCCTTGCTTTATTTCACCATTTTGTTTGGTATCTGTACCATGGAGAAGTATCTGAAATAGTCTCATGATATCTAGCCAGAGAAATGGCAAAAGTCAGTGGTTAGAAATTCTCCAGTGTTTTTCTTCCAAAGTACGTGAACCAGTATAAAGTGTACTATAGGGTATACTGTTC
Organism: Pelusios castaneus; assembly: GCA_007922175.1. Classification (NCBI taxonomy): domain Eukaryota; kingdom Metazoa; phylum Chordata; order Testudines; family Pelomedusidae; genus Pelusios; species Pelusios castaneus. The sequence goes on from ML685779.1 coordinate 10,622,081, forward strand.
TGAGCATTCTTCACTTCTAACTGCAGCCTGTGTGCAAGTGTAAGAGATTTAACCAAATACCTTCTTTGACATTCCAGTCTGTCTCAGACCCATAGACTGTTAAGTCAGAAGGGACCATTATGATCATCTAGTCTGACCTTCTGCAAAATGCAGGCCAGAGAACCTCACTCACTCACTCACTCCTGTAATAGACCTCAACCTATAACTGAGTTACTGAAGTCCTCAAATAATGGTTTAAAGACTTCAAGGTACAGAGAATCCACGAGTAAGTGATCCATGCCCCACGCTGCAGAGGAAGGTGAAAAACTTCTTTAATGCACACACATTAATGTCTGTTTCTTTAATGCACATATGCCATTAACTCTTTGGAGTAGGAATAGTGTCTTCCTATGTATTTTTAGGGTCTACAGCACCTTTGGCCCTCAGGCCAAAAATATTGCCCACCCTGCTTTAAGTTTTGCAGTAAGCAACATGCCTATGTACAACTGGCATGGCATCAACTGAAAAATTATATGAAACACTGCATGTAGTTTTCTTGGCAAACTTGAACAAGGAAGAGGAATTAATGCATGGCATTCAGTGTTTCTGGAACAATGGTATTTATTGGTGAAAAGTGCCATGAATACAACCAAAAGCTTAGTAAAAAGCTGCCAGTGATGGTCAGACATGTATGCTGTTTTTCTGATTTATATCCTAGTATGGAACACCTGAAGAATTTCTGCTGATGTTCTTCTAGAGTCTGGAAGGAACTTCCCTGAATCATAAACATTTTTTTTTTCTTGTGCTGTGTGACAGAACAGAGGGCGAGACACCCCTGACCTGCCTCTGTCTGCACATATCAGGTGTCTAGAACAGTGAAGGTAACAGCTGCAACCCTGATTAAGGCTAAATCAGGGCCATGGCCCAATGAGGTAAAGAGTAATAGGTGGTGACCTGGCCTGAGAGAGAAATAGGCTGAAGCAAGAAATCAGAGAGGGGAGGCATGGCCAAGTAGGACAGAGGAAGACTGTGTGGCAGTCTACCTGTTCGCCAGTAGTGGGGGACAAACTCTGAGCCCTTTGAGTGCCTGGAGTGGGAACTGGGAGTTGACTGTATAGAGCTAGGAGTGGACTGTATGCACTGTAAATAAAAATGAGTGATTGCAAACAAGCAAGGCATTGTGAGTCCTTTGTACCAGAGGAGTGAAACCTGAAGGAAGATACGAGGGTCTGGCCATGTGACTTGCCACAGCTAATTTTGGTTTTATTCACAACTCGGCTGATTTCATAAGTAGTTAATTTCAAAAGAAGATGTTCACGTTTGTTTTAATACAGCCATAAATCGTTCTACTCAGTATGGTTTGTAGGTTCCCAGTTTGCAGTTTCAACTAAGGATTTTTTGTAGTGAGAAGCTATGGCCAGTTATACAGGCCAGATTAACACATTGTGAATGCTTGAGTTGTGATGAGTTTTTTTGTGTGTAGTGAGGCTGAGCAGCAAAGGTCTGTGTTTTTTATAAACAGAATACTAAAACATCTCAGATTAGGTAGCTAGGTCATTGATGGCGCAAGAGAAGAGAGAGGTATTAATGGATTGGCATTTATCTAGCAGATACTAAAACACAGTGAAAGCCTAACCACTGACTATCATTGTTGGAATGATAAAAGAGGCATCAGAACAATTTCTGAAATATACATAGCCTCCTCTGATCTGCCCAAGGACTGCGGGCGTAAAGAGTCGGGAGTGAGGGGATGGTGTGAACTTTCCTTTGCTGCTACAGGTTGGGAAGGTGATGCCTCGCCCCTGCCCCCCCCACACCTGTACTTCCTACAACGTCCACCTGTGCTTTCAAACAGACAATTGTTTTTTCAATTAATACCACACAGAACATGGAAAACTTTGATGGGGTTTTAAGAAGTCTTCATATGTAATTTACTGAGGCTTTAATTGAAAATTTCTGTAGGGAGAAGAGGGATGGGATCCAATTTACTTAGCTAAAATTAAAAAGCAGACAGACACGGAAATGTGGCAAAAATAAGCAACATCCTTCAGGAAATCTATTCATTCAGTTTCACTAAGAAAGAAAAGGTAATTGGGAGGAAAAACAAAGTAACAATAGCATTTCAAACATACTGTGTGTTGTACATCAGAACAAATAACTCCACTACTTAAGAAAAAAGAAAACTAACGGGTGTAGTTGTACTCCGGAGACTCTCTGTCAAAGCATAGATATAAAGAATTAGAAAGTGACTCATTGAACTAATCAAGTATGTAAACATTTGATAGTTAATGATTTACACAAGTGTCTGTTTTATTGTTGGAATCAAGAATCAATCTGGGAAAGTGAAATTTGTTGCTCCAGCTTTGACAGTATATAGAATGTGGGTATAATAAAATACGAGCTTTTTTCCAAGGCATTATAATGCCTATAGTCTTTTGGTTTTGATAATGAGGTAGTGATGTCAGCATACATTCAGACCTCAAGTGGAAGGGTGGGTGGTGGTGGGGTGTGTGTGTGTGTGTGTGTGTGTGTAAAAGCCATGGTGACCTGCTTTTGTGACTTTTAGTACGTTTTCTTACCGTGGTTTTAATTTTTTTTCTGTGAATTTAAATATTTTTTACATAGCCTGTTTTAACTTTTAGTAATGGGTGGATTCAGGGAGACTTAGACAAATTGGAGCACTGGCCCAAAAGAAATCTCATGAGGTTCAGCAAGGACAAGTGCAAATTCCTGCACTTAGGATGGAAAAATCCCATGCACTGCTACAGGCTGGGGACTGATCGGCTAAGTAGCAGCACCGTAGAAAAGGACCTGGGGGTTATGGTGGATGGGAACCTGGATATGAGCCAATAGTGTGCCCTTGTTGTCAAAAGGCCAATGACATATTGTGCTGCATCAGTAAGAGTGGTGCCAGCAGATCGAGAGATGTGATTATTCCCCTCTATTCATCACTGAAGAGGCCGTATCTGGAACACTGTGTCCAGTTTTGGGCTCCCCACTACAGAAGGGATGTGGACAAACTAGAAAGAGTCCAGCGGAGGGCAACCAAAATGATTAGGGGGCTGGGGCACATGGCTTATGGGAAGAGATGGAAGGAAGTAGGCTTATTTAGTCTACAGAAGAGAAGACTGAGGGGGGATTTGATAGCAACGTTTCATTTCTGAAAGGGGAACTACGGAAAAACGAGTCCATTATTTAAAGAGAAATTAAAAGGTACAGTGCCAAAAGTGAAATCCCTGCAATCTGCATGGAAACTTTTAAAAGACACCATAATAGAAGCTCAATCTAAATGTAGACCCTAAATTAAGAAGAAGAAAAAAAGAAGAAAAAAAAGTATCACTGTGGCTAACCATCAAAGTAGTTGGTAGCAAAAAGACATCCTTTAAAATGTAAAACTTAAATCCTATTGGGGAGAACAGAAACTTATTATAAACTCTGGCAAGTGAAATGTAAAAATATAGTTAAGGAGGAACAAAAAAGAATTAAGAACAGCTAGTCAGAGACTCAAAAAGTAACAGCAAAAAATGTAAGTACATCCGGCAGTGTGCTAACCAGCCAGTGGCGGTCAATGAACAATTGAGGTGCTAAAGGAAATACTCAAGGAAGATAAGGCCATTGCAGAGAAACTAAATGAGTTATTTGCATAGATCTTCATGGCTGAGAATATGAAGGAGACTCCCAAATCTGAGCCGTTCTTTTTAGGGGATAAATCTGAGAAACTGTTCTGGATTGATGTATCATTAGAGGAGGGTTTGGAGCAAGTAGGTAAATTAATGTCACCAGAACCAGATTCTATCCAAACAAGTATTCTGTTGGAACACAAATGTGAAATTGCAGAACTACTAATTATGGTATGAAACCTATCATTGAAATCAGCTTCTGCACTAGATGACAGGAGGATAGCTAATGTGATGCCAATTTTAAAACAAGGCCCCAGAGATCATTCTGGAAATTACAGGCTGGTAAACCTAACTTCCATACCAGGTAAAGTGGTTGAAGCTATAGTAAAGGACAGAATTATCACAGTGTGACAGGGTACTCAGACCCTACCAACTCAGAAAGTGGCAAGATGGGCAGCTTTGGGACAGTGGGGCTAGCAGCCTTAGCCCCTAATGGCCCCTAAGCTACAAGCCAGTGGTGGCCCTGATGTTCACAGCCAGAGGCATGGAAATGGAAGAGGACCACGACCAGGAAGGTGGCAGCCATGGTGGTGGTGAGGGAGACTCTCCTTGCTCTACCAAGTCCCATTCCAGAGCCCTATCAGTTACTTGGGGTGGTAGCTATGACAGCAGAGTTCTAGCCAAAAGACACTCGCTCTTCAAGAGCCATAAAGCAGTCTTCCTTCAGGCCACTTTCTACCCTGATTCCTGAAGCCTGCATCCTGATGTCTCCCATGGTCCCCATCTCCTGCATCAGGTGTACTGAGTTGCAGACCAAGCTGCCATCGGATGGAAGCTGCCATTGGATTGCTGCAGGGCCTTCTGAGTCCAAGGCTAGAGCCTCTACCATGCATCCTCCCTACTCACCATCCCACCCGGTAGTGGGGTAGTTTCTCTGCTCTGGCTTAGTAGGGGTTAAAAGCTCTGCAGGGAGTGAAGAGCCAAAGGGAGCAGAGGGCTGCAGGGCCAGTCAAGGTTGAGGGGCCAGGATAAAACCAGGGCTAAATCTCCTGCTCTGGGCAGTTTGCCTCAGGCCTGTAAGGGAGAATGATGTGTGCAAGCTGGGCTGTTGGAGACAGGACCCTGGACAGCTCACATGGACACTGCTGGACTTCAGCACTGTGCAGCTTTGATAACAGGGCTGCAGGTACCCGTGGGAAGGTGTGTATGGCCCAGGGGATCTGACAAGGGCAGTCTGAAGGGGAGTGGGGGGTGGGGAGTAGGTGGTGCTCAACCGAGAACTTAAGGTGCCTGGGCCAGAGCCCATAGAAGTGGGCAGCCTTGGTCCCACGTGCCTTCCCTAGACCGCTAGTGCGCGGGGAAGTGCACACTGCTGGCCACTTATACAAGTGGGCCGGCCGAAGCTGGAAGGGTGAGATCTGGAGGGCTGAAGTCCTGAAGAGAGACTGAGAGCATGGTGAGACACCAAGTGTGGACCACCAGATGGTGGACCACTTGAGCCTATTCCTTGTAACACTGCCAGGGGGCATTCATCTGGTGGGGCTGGAGCTGCAGAGGTCTACAAACCCCTAGTGAGCTGGGGCTGCTCCCCCTTATACGGCTGAAGGAATTGGAGCATGCACAGCAGGGGCAGGGAGGCATGGCTTATGCAGCCAGGAGAATTGACTTAACCCCTTCACCTCCAGTGCAGGGTACGTACACTGAGTCAGAGACACATAGATGAATACTATTTGTTGGGGAAATGTCAACATGTTTTCTCAAAGGGAAATCATGCTTTGCTAAGCTACTAGAATAACTTGAGGTGTTCAACAAGCATGTGGCAAAGGTGATCTTAGAGTGTACTTAGATTTTCAGAGGGCCTTTGACAAGGTCCCTCAACAGTGGCTCTTAAGCAAAGTAAATGGTTATTGAATAAGAGAGATCAGTAACTGGTTAAAAGACAGGAAACGAACAGTTGGAATGAATGGAGAGATGTGAATAGTGGTGTCCCCTCGGGGTCTCTACTGGGATCATTTCTGTACAACATATTCATAAATGATCTGGGAAAAGAGATAAACAGTGAGGCGGCAAAATTTACAGATTAAGATACAAAACTACTCTAGATAGTTAAGTTGAAAGCAGACTGCAAAGAGTTACAAAGGGATCTCACAAAACTGGATGATCAAAATGATAGATGAAATTCAGTGTTAATAAATGCAAAGAAATGCACTTTGAAAAACATAACCGTAACTATACATATCTATATAAACCCCATCATTTTATGTTACCAATCAAGAGAGAGATCTTGATGTCATTATGGATAGTTCTCTGAAAACTTCCATTCAGTGTGCAGCGGCAGTCAAAAAAGTTAACAATGTTGGGAATCATTAGGAAAGGGATAGACAATAAGACAGAAAATATCATTTTGCCTCTTTATAAATCTATGTATGCCACTTCTGGACTACTGCTTGCAGAGCTGGTAACTCCATCTCAAAATCATATCTTGGAATTGTAAAAGGTACATAAACAGGCAACTAAAATGATTAGGGTATAGAAAAGCTTCCATATTAAGAAAACTGGGGATCTTAGAGACCATTAAGGAGGCAGAAGGTAGAGAGGCATAAATCATGACTGCTGTAGAGAAAGTATATAAGAAAGTGTTATTTAAACCTTCTGAGAACACAAGAACACATTTGGGGTCACTAAATGAAATTAATAGGGATCAGGTTTAAAACAAACAAAAAGAAGTAGGTCTTCACACAATGCACAGTCAACCTGTGGAACTCCTTGTCAGCAGATGTTGTGAAGGCCACAATTATAATTGGGTTAAAAAAAGAAATAGGTAAATTCATGGAGGACAGGTCCATCAGTAGCTGTTAATCAGGAAAGGCAGGGATTGTTATTTGCCAGGGGCTGGGAATGTCCAGTGGGATAGATCACCTGTTCTCTTCATTCCCTCTGAAGCATTTGGCATTGGCCACTGTCAGAAGACAAGATACTGGGCTAAAGGGAATGTTGGTGTGACCCAGTATGGCCGTTTTTATGATCCTGCATCTGTGAACTGTTCTGGATTCTGACAGGGTGAATACTGAACAAGGACAAAGATCCCCAGAATTATTCTGGGTAACTGAGGAACTTTTGGAAATCTAACCGATTACTGCAACTCTGTTTCAAATTTTGAACTTAAAAACCTTGTTTCACCTATTAAGATATTTTACTTGCTTTAATCTTTTAGTAACTCTCATTTCTTTTCTTAACTAATAAATCTTTAGTTAATTTACTAAAGAAATTGACTTCCAGCATTGTTTTTATTGTAAGATCGAGAGTACTTATTGCCTGGAGTAAGTGACTGATCCTTTGGGAGTGAGATAAAAACAAGTGTCCTGTGGCACCTTAAAGAGTAACAAATTTCTTTGGGCATAAGCTTTTGTGGGCTGCAACCCACTTCGTCTAATACAACTTCGTCAGGTGCATAGGACTCATGTTGTTTTTGCTATATACAGACTAACATAGCTACCCCTCTGGAACTAATGTGAGGTGATTTTTGTTTTTAATAGCCTTTCATCATAAAGTCTAGTCTCTGTGGCTGTGTCTACACTGGTAAATTAAGTCGACTTAAGCTTGCTTAAGTTGACTTAATTTACCCTGTATCTACACTACACTTTGCTTAAGTTGACTTAAGCAGCTTGCTTAAGTCGACTTAAGGAAAATAGTCGACTTAATTAAAATTAAGTCGACTTTATTAAACCTCCTTTCTAGTAGACCTAAGGCTTAAGTCGACTCCCTAGAGTCGACTTAAGCCAGTGTAGCTGTGGGGTAGCCCTAGTTGACTTAGGTAGTTGACTTAGGGCTACCCCAGGGCTGCACCAATGTCCTCCCTGCCGGGGGGAGGGGCACAGAAGGAGCCTGGCATGCCCCCCCCCACAAGGCAGGGCAGAGCCCTGCCCACCCTGCCCCTATGCCCTGCCAGGGTCCCTGTCCCCCTTTGCCCCATTGTAGCCAAGTACAATGGGGCAAAGGCTGAGCCCCCTGGCATTGGGCAAGGGGTGCCTCCCTGCCCCCGTGGACCTGCCCTAGGTCCCCCTAGCCCCACAGAGTCGACCTAGAGTGTCCAGTGTGGACGCTCTAGGTCAACTTTTTAAGTTCCCCTTTGTCGACTTTAATTTTCAGTGTGGACACACTAAGTCGACTTTAAGTTGACTTAAATTACCCAGTGTAGACATAGCCTATGGGCTGCAAGTGTGCTTGATAGCTTAAGGGCATGTTTTGTGACTCCATGGTAAGATTGATACAGTAATCCAGGAGTGCACATTTTACTAGCTTGGTGAAATCTAATTATAGAATGTCCCATTGATTTAGGGGATCTGCCCTGTTTTCTGACCTTCTGGCCTGAGATTGGCACACTCAACAGAGAGGAATTCCAGGCAGTCTGGTACAGTTCCTGTGTGTTTAATAGTGTGGATTGCTGAATTCCAACAGGATTATTTTTGTGATGCAAGTAGCTGTGATATGAAGATGTATTGAGAAAAATATTAAAAGGTGATTTTTTCTGGGACCCAGTCCCAGTCCCAGTCAGTCTTGGAAATGGGACAGTAGCTTTAGCAAAATATGCTCTTTTAGCTGTCTATCATCTCATTTCCAAAGTGAGCACAAGACACAGTCTCCTGTGTCTCTTATCCTTTTCCAACCATGGAAATAAGCTATTACTGGAAACCAATCAACCCAGAAGCTATGAAAATACTAACTTCATCACAAATGGTTGCCAGTGACTTTCAGTTGCACATTTCTATTTTCAATTTATGAGTAATGTTTCATTGCAAGCTGTTGGAAAGAAGTAAAAAGCACATTTACACCAAAGAATTCCTACTTCTGTACACTTCAGTTCACCAGTTGAAAAAACTGAGACAGTCTCTGACCCTCATTGTTTCTAAGGCAATTCAATTTTCTTTGGTTCTCATATAATCTTCCTTATTGCCTCTTATGACCTTTCTCTCAACTTCTGCATAGAATTCTAAAGAAAAGTTGCTGGATGTATTTATATATATAATCAATTCTTTCTTCAGTGTTGAATAAGTAAAGGCACTAGATTTATTTCATCTTGGCAAGTTATTGTAGATACTGAAACATAGATATACTTCATTATATTTCTGCTAAAAATAGGTAGAAAAGCTTCCATTAGTAATTTTATAATCGCATCAAATTTCACAATCAGTCTAAAATGTCTTAAGAAATACTATTTGCCTGAAAACCATGTTATATACATTATGTGAAAATAACTTTCATCTGAGAAAAAAAATCAGGATTTCCATAATATTCCTTCAAAGATGTTTTTCTACTTTAAAATCCTCTTATTGATGAAAATATATGGACTTTCTAATTATAAAACTAAGCTGGTTTGTGTATCTTGACTTGTTTTTTTCATTAATAAGGATACAGATTACTTCTTTTCAGTTACATTGTAAGGGTTGATTAGTTCAAATAAGCTTGCTACTATGAAAGAATAAGTGTGCCAAACTACAGCATTAGTCCTTTTTTTTTTTTTTAAGCTGCTTTGTTTTCTGAATCCATCAAGAAAATGCTTCCCCCTCCCCCAGTTGGGGACTCTTAAAATGAGACACTTTGTTTACTGAGGTTTATACTTTGTTTTGTTTATACCTTTCAGCAAGCAATTCCTTAGTAGATGCTTGCTCTCTCTATATGCACTATCGGCTGATTAGAAAAGAGTTCTATGGTTTCTGATTTTACAGTGGCATCTTGAAAGTTACTTGAAGTTCACAGAGAAAAGCAGAATGGTAGGGTAGAGTTTATTGTCTCATGCTGCGTGACAAATAGTACAAACTGAGTAGCTTTTAAAGATTTTGGAGGGAATACTTCATTCCCTTGAAAACCTGAAGCTGTTAACTTGCCCTTCAAAAAATACCCTATAAAGAGTTATTTATAGTTGGAGAAATGTCAGTACAGTTAATCCCAAACTTGTAAATAAAGTCAACTTATGGTCCTAAAAATTAATTGTTGGTGCAAAATGATTATTAGAATTGAATTTTTATGTTGCACTAACTCCCAGATGCCTTTGAGGATTGGAGTCCAGTTTATGCTACACATGGAAACATGGTTTCTACCTCAAAAAGCATATAGTCTAATATATGATCAATTACACAGTTTTGAGAGTCAAACTAATGATGTATGAAATGCTTTTTAGGAAGTTTAAAATGCAATACCATGCAGGTGATTTACATGGAGTTTTGTAAATAGTGTCATAATTTCTTCAATGCCTTTTGCAGTCATTTTCAGATAACCACACAAATCAAATGTTCCTGATTCTTCCATTTTTAAGCGGATTAGAAGCAAAAAGGAATTGTCTTTCTAGTCTGAGAATTGCATGCGTTTTGCTACCTGAAATCTTGGAACAGATTTTATTTATTTATTTATTTTGGTGTAACTGCTACGCATATGAATACCCAGAAAGAATTTTTAAGTCCATGCAAGAATGCTCGGTGGAAAATGGTATCTCCAAGTCTGGATTCATTGAAATATGTGAAAAGTTGATTTCATGGAATGTGCCTGATGCTAGTGTATCCATTGTCTCAATTACTACGCATATACAAACACGCTCCTGTTCTGCATCCCCTGATCAGAATCTCTTACCGTCTCAATTTAGTCCTACTGGGCAGAAAGAAATTGTATAAATGACAAGTCTCTTTGAGCTGCTCAAGTTGTACTACACGTGTACATTATGAAATGGTAATAGGTTAGGGTGAGCAGAGAACAAGTGTGAAAAATCAAGATGGGAAGTGGGGGGAGGGTAATAAAGACAAAGCCACAAATATTGTGACTGTCCCTATAAATTAAAACTAGTTACTCTATCTTACGTTTGCTTCCAAGTATCTACACAGATTTGTTTCCTGTATGGCAGTAGGTTACTGGTTGGGGAGTCAGGATACAGGAAACTTGTGGCTGAAAATAGAGAATACAGGTATTTAAATATCTGACTCTCGAGGTGATATGGCTTGAGAGATTTATGTTTAAATATAAAAAAAGAAGGGGTGGGGGAAAGAAACTGATGCCATCTGTGGGGATTCTTCCACATTTTGTCAGAGCAAGTGAATGAGATAAAATAACTATAGCCACAAGATTTAATAAAAATAAAAATAGGCAGGAGACAGTAAAAAGATGTGCAGAGTCTGAGATATCTAGATTTATTTTAAATTTAGAGAATTGATTGAAACATCAATTTCTTTTTCCCACCCCACTTTTTAAAATAAATATAAATCTCTCATGGCCACATCACTCTCCAGAAGCTATATTTCATGAAGGAGAAACAAGACACTTAGGCTATGTCTACACTGGCAAGTTAGTTCGAATTAAGGAGGCTTAATTCGAACTAACTAAAACCATGCCTACACTAGGCTTTAGTTAGTTCAAATTAAGAGCTTCCTTAATTCGAACTAATAAGTTCGAATAGGGTATTTGAACTAAAGGGTTAATTCGAACTAACTAGTTCGAATTAACCAATGTGACCATGTTAATTCAAACTAATTTCTTAGTTCGAACTAACCGGCCATTGAAATGAATGGGAATCGCTAATTCGAACTAAGCAAGTGCCATTCATGGCACTTTTTCTAGTTTGAATTAAGCTAATTCAAACCAACTAAAGTTAGTTCGAACTAACTAATTCAAACTAATTTTAGCAAGTGTAGACATAGCCTTAGAGTGGCAAGCACTTTTTACCATTATTGCAACTTTAAACATTTTTCCAATGCATCACCCGCAGTTAATCTGTGGTATGTATTTGAGATACTGCACATCATCTTTGTAAAACTGATCAGGCATATCAAATATAGCTTTAGAGCAAGCTTAAACATTTTTGTACATGGTGGTCAACCCTGTTACTGTAGGGGCATCCTTGCTACCATAGTTACGTATTTTAAAGGCTATAATGTTTACGTTTAGAGGTATTCGAAACCAGATACAGTGTATTAATACTCATAGGTCTGAAACCTATGCAAAATAATGATGGTAGTACAGTATTTACATACTTTTTGTACCCCCCAAAAATGAAAGGATGGCAGAGTGGTTAGGATGCTAATCTGAGATGTGGCAGATCTGAATTCAATTCTCTGATCCTCCACAGGCTTCCTGTGTGATCTTGCCCAAGTGTTTGTCTCAGTTTCTCATCTGTAAAATTGGAATAATAGTACTTTTTTACTCAATTGTTAATGTTGCTAAAATGAAATCACATAAAGGGCCTTTTAGACATGGTCTTCATCACTGATCTCTTAGTTTATTTATTACTAAGACATAATAGTCTTCCTTGTGAAGCAGAAATAACTCAGTATTCCAAGTATGAAAGTCTGAATTAGCTTAAAATGGAAATTTTTTTTTTTTTTTTTTGTCAAGTCAATTTCTCTTTCTCAGGAAGAGAAGACCTTAGAGTGCTTCAATTTTTGCAGTGCTTTTTATTATAACAGTCATGCCGGTTTTCCTTGCTAATCCAATGAATGGTTAATATGTTATGCTTATGTACGCTATTTCTTGCAATTCTATAACTAAAAATAGACTGTTAGTTGCTAAGGTAATCTTTGTTTAACAAAGAACTAGTCTAATTTACTTAACAGAAATATTGAAAGCTTGACACAAGGAATGCCTGAAACTAATGTAAATGTACAAGAAAATTAATTTATGTGGCAAAAGATGAACATCACTTTACTCTTCTAGGAATAGAAACCCTGGAATTGTATTATTTGAACATAACAAAGTCTCACCATGATTTATGATTGTGGAGTTTGGTCTACTTTGTGCTATGTGGAAGGTGTGTAATCAAACAAACAATATAGTTATAGTTTTACATGTGCACATGGTAAAATCGGAAAATATCCATCCTTTCATGGGTATAGAAATATATATATCTACTGGAAATATTGGGTATTTTTAAATAGCATTTTGGGACACAAAAGAAGATATACAGTGGTGACTAAACTGACCATTAAAAGCTGCACACATTAATATACAATTCCTTTCTAAAAATGTGTCTCCCCTTTTGGGTGGGGGGCAATTAGCAGAACTGTAATGGGGAGAATGAGGCAGAGGCCATGCCACTGCATTCAGTACCTTATAAGACCATACTTGTATAAGTTTGCTAAGTCCATGAGTATCTTGCTGAACTCACTAGAACTAATCTTGCTTCCCACAGTAGTCAATATCACTCTCATTGACTCCATTTTAATTTTTTCCTTTTACAGCTGTGCCAATTGCAAAATCCTGCACAATTAATGGAACTCACTAATTTTTTTGCTTTTTGCCTTGTAGGATTGGGCTCATGGTCTTTCACCTACATAAAGATAGGGCATTTGCCACCTGAGCTAAAGGAGATATTTCGTAGGTATTATTTACTCTCTAGTCTTCATGTGGCCCTCCTATTAGAGAACCACATAGTTTTACTGCCCCTCCCCCCCACCCCTCAAAAAAAAAATCAGTAAATTACATCTCCTTGTTGGTGGAAATCATTATGACTGCCTATGGCACTCCTGGAGAGGGAACCAAAGCTCTTGCGTTCAAATCCACTTCCTTTGATCTTACCTGACCTGGTTTTTATCTGTAAATCTATTTAGATAACATAAGTGCATGTGTTTCTATAAAAACATTTCCAAAACTTTTAAACACCGAGCTTCTTTTCAAGAAAATGAAACTGTTCATTTCCTCCATGCGTGTATTAGGAGAACAACATGGGGGAAACTTGCGTTTCAAGCACTCTCCCCCACCCTGCCAGGGTAGCTCTTTTGTCACTGGGAAGCACGTTACACACACTTTGGGAAGAGTTGTTTTAAGCATTACTTTGACCCTCATACTTCACCCAAACTCAACAACAAAATAGTTTTCCTTTTTTCATAAGGTATTTTCAGTATTGTCAGAAGGGCATATCTGTTACATTCTTAGAGCAACTTGTTACTGAGTAGAACAAAACTAACTGGGAATTCATTTTAATTAATATGAATTTGTGTCAGCTGCTTACACAAAACCGAACATGACTCTGGGGTTGCCAACCCCCCAGGATTGTCCTGGAGTCTCTAGGAATTGAATTCAAGATTAATCTTTAAATAAACGATTGCCATGTGATGAAACTTTTGGCAATACTACATTAGTGTGATCACATGACTTATATAATTTTGAAATATTTACACTTTGTAGTTTTGTCATACATATTTGCTAATAAGTTATCTACATAGCACCAGTTGTATGCAGGGTGCTTTTATTAACATACAAGAAAATAAGGGACCTGATTCCTCTCACAGTTGCATTGAAACTGAAGGAACTACATGGATATAAAGCAACATAAGTGAGCTCAAATAGACCTAAAATATCCATCTTAAATAGTATATTGCAATTTATTTAGTCACATGTGTTTTCATCAATGCTTTTTTTTTTTTTTTTTTTTTAAAGTGTTGGTACTTCGCATGATACGGCTCCAATCCCAGCTAGAGATGCGGGGCCGGGCTGCCGCGGTGGCAGGAACCCGACCTGGCCCTGACCCCAGGTGGGGATGGGCTGCCGCATCGGCAGCCCGATCTGCCCCCGACCTCGGCTGGGAACCTGGGGCTGCTGTGAAAAACCAGTGCCAGAACTCTGTACCAGTGCATACTGTCACAAAAAAACCCCACTGGTTTTCATTACCATTCTGAGTGCCTTACACAAATCAATGAGTTAAGCTTCTCAATATCCCTTGAAAATTAGAGCAGTATCATTTTTCATTTGTACAAAATGGGAAAACTGAAACACCACAAGGTTTATCTGTCTAAAGTCAATTGCATGTGGGGCAAGGTTGGAGATATTTATATTATTTCTCAGGGCCTGAGAATTTGCAAGCTGCTTAACAGAAAAAAGGCAAAGAGGTGTACTGTTTCTCAGACATAATAAGCATATGCAACTAGTTTGTTGGATGTTCCTCAACTCTGAAGATCAGCCCAGTGATCCATCCCCCACACAGTTTTAGTGTAAGGCCCTGATCCTTCAACTGGATCCCAGGAGGCAGACCCTTGTGATCACACAAAGCTCCCATGCCTGCATAGATCCAGTTGCAGTATCAGGACTGAGGTTTGAATGTAATGCAGAAAGTGAGGAGACAAGGGGCAGAGGCTTTTAGAGGAGGTAAATAGAGCCAATAGGCACAGTTTATAATCCAGTAGTGTCTCCTTACCTAGGTTTATGTCAGATATATTAGTCTATTTGTAAATGTTGTCAATGTGAAATTTTACTGGTATTAATGTTTTATTTAGGATTTTTAATAATTAGTTCAAAAATTGGTGTTTGCTGTTTAAAAGGATATGGCTATCAATAATGCTATACTACTGTAATTACCAACTTTAATATAAAAGTTGGTCTTGGAAGAGTCACAGAACACTATTTTAAATCAATCAAGTTTGTGTGAAAACAAAAAAAGGAGGAAGGAGAAAAGTGAGGCAGAGATTTCATAACTTGTTGCTACTCAGCAAGGAGTATGTATGTTGTTGTCTCTGTTGAAATACATACTGACCTAATATGCAAATATTAAAATAAAAACCCTCATCTGCACCATAAAAGTAAGCAAAATGGAGCAATCCAAATACACCTACACTGCATGGGTCCAATCTTCAGCTGATGTAAATTATTATTGTTCACATTGGAGTCAGTGAAACTATGATAATTTACGTCTGCTGAAGATCTGACTCCAAATATAGTACCTATTTTCCTTGTGGTTTTTGCATACAATTCTGTTCAGCTCCCTCACATGTTGAGCTGTAGTCTCATGAGTGGAGCTCAGAGGAAAATCACTGGGGAGAAGCAGTAAAGAGTGTGTGAAAGAGCCATTGCTTGTTTTGTGTGCCAGTCATATGCTTGTAATGCAGACCACAGCCACCTTTATACTACTATGGCCAAGGAAAGCATGTTCTCGCAACTGTTATTTTCTGTCTATCTAGTTATTTAATGGCCTCCATCACCATAACATTTGAGTATTTTATGCTGTTCTTTATGTGTTTGGTAACTTCTAATAAATCTGAGGAGGCACTGGAGTGCATGAGCATGTCAAGTATCTGTACAGTGTGATTACAAGGGATGCTGAACATCCATTGGAGATCTGACATAGAACAATGCTTGTGACTGTGGCCCTAATGACCTTTCCCTTTTTCTCCAAATGTGGCTTTTACCATGAAGTCTAAAATAAAATTGCTGCAATCCCTTGCCTTCAGCAGCTTGTGAGTCATGGACATAAAGAAACTGGGTAGTTAGTGGCTTTTTGCCTTTGAAATGAAATGCTACACATGACTGCTGCCTATTATTTATACCTTGCAGATGACTAACAAGGAGGTAATTGCCTAAATTGGTAGCATAATGGGAGTGATATCATTTGTTCTGTAAACGCATGCTTTCTTCATGCGAGTTAGATGAGTGGAGGAAGATTGCCAAAGCAAGTTTAACAGAGATTGGTGCTGAATGCAAGGGGATGAGGGCACCAGTGGCAAGTGTGCTTCGATGGTGTGTCTGATTGGATTTGAGATATAAACAATCCCAACAGATCACCTTTTTTGTACTTCTTATTCATTACATCAAACAAACTGTGTCCATTAAGCATTCTTTTTATGTAGTGTCTATTTGAGGATAGTGCTAAAAACCACTTATTTAATATAAACTATTAAAATAATAATGTTCACAAAATGGTAGGCTTTCCCTAAATATATAAAAGAAGAAACCATCATGCCCAAGAGGCCTTGCAATTGCCAATTATTTTTACTTTAAGTGATGGCAAATACATGGTATGAAGAATCTTGTAACTACAGAGCAATCTAATGTAGAATTCAGTAGAAAAAAGTCAGACTACATACACTTATTGGCTTTTGATTCAACATAGGTCTCAGTTCAGCAAATCTATCCATGCCCTTCTGAATAGCAATATCTTGGAAGGTAATAGTCCCTAGCTCTGCAGTGGTGAAACTTAGGCAGAGAAAAGGGAAACCTGGTATGGAATCTTTTTCCCAGAAGCCTTTTTTGATACTAAATTGAGGAAGAGCTCAAAAACATGGTAAGTCCATGCAGATTAGTTCTTCATTACCTGTTGTACTAGTTCCATTTCAGAATCCCAAGCCCTAGAATTTTACCTATTTCAAATTTATTGCACTATGGGGCTGATCCAAAGTGCAGAAGAGTTAATGGGAACCTTTCCATTCAGTGGATGTTGGATGACCTATTTAAGAAAGCATCAAAATTTATGGACATTCACAAGAAAAAACTCTAGATAGTGAGTGAAGAAAAATGTTGACTTTAAAAAGGATGAAAACTGTGGTCTTGTGGTTTTGGAATGATCAGCATCAGACTGGTTTACCTTTTTCTCTGTGTTATTTTTTTTTCCCAATGTTCTTTAATTTTTAAATTCCCTGATCTTGGTGAAGTAGGCTTTCCATTCTTGATCAATGGAGACTGTGGGAGAGGATACCTATTCTGAGTTTCATTGTTCTGCTCCCACGGCCTTTGCCACCTTTTGAGATGGGAATGAGATTTTACCCCAGTCAGCTCATTTCCCTTTTACTGGCAGTTCATCCATATTAGTTTGCCCATGTCCATCTTCTCACTATGCCCTGAGCTACATGATAAGGAAGAAACAGAAAAGATTGAGTACCAATGTTTTCTCATTCTTTGGTATTAATCCTCACAAAAGTAACATTATATTAATATAGGCTTAACAAAACCCAAGTCCTAGAATTTTACATATTTCAAATTTATTTGAAATCACTGATCATATATGAAAATGTGTTCACTATGGGCCTGATCCAAAGCGCAGAGGAGTTCATAGGAGCCTGTCCATTCAGTGGATGTTGGATGAGCTATTTAAGAAAGCATAGAAATTTATAGAGATTCATAAGAAAAACTCTAGATAGTGAGTGAAGAAAAATGTTTAATTTAAAAAGGAGAAGAAATGTGGTCATGTGGCTAATGCACAGGGATTGGAGTTGGGAAAACTTTGGCTCTGTTCCTGAATCTGACATGAGCTTTTCATAATTTGGGTGGAGTAAATCACTTAACATCTTTGCATCACACTGTAAAATAGAAATATGATTACTATCTGATTTCGCAAGAGCAATCTGAAATTAATTCATTAATACTTATAATTGCTTTGAGATCCACATAGAGTCCTATATATGGGTAATATATTAGAATGTAATTAAATGTTGCTTGCAAAGCCCTTATGACTTTATCAAATTCAAACTCTAAGTACATGTATTTATTTTCAAGAGTATGGTAAATTCAGTATTCAGCTAAACTACTGATTAGTCTCAAATTGTACCTTAAGGTTTATTTTTAAAAATGCCAATTTAGCACGTCTAAAAATCAGCAGGAAATAAAATGCAATCAAGAACACAGTCAATTTTCAGTGTGGGGGAGAGAGCATGTGGTCTCTGCTTAATTTATTAAATGATGGAAATATATGCACACAGCAGAAATTTACTAATTTCCCCTTCATTAATTTGCATGCCCCATAACTCAGGCACAAAATCCAGCATCCTTTCCACCTTCTTGGTAAAGATTTAACTGCAGAGCATTGTAGTCAGGTCTCCTATTTCTGACAATTCATTATCTTGCAAAATGCACTGCATATTATATGGATCTGCTATAAAGTATTGTTAGACAACGAACTCTAAAAGTTACTTGTCAAATCACAAAACAGATTGAGTCAATAACTTTGATATTTTTTTATGGTTTATTTACTCACAAAATCCATTAAATTGCAATGGATGTCCCAATGTGAGTTGGGAAATTTCAGCTGTGGGTATGTATATTTAATAATGGATGTATTATAGAAATAATTTCTAGTGTAAATTATTTCTTGAGCCTTAATCCCAGCCAACTGTACTGAAGTACTAATGATAGCTGCTTCTCAAGTCTAGAAACTAACCCTTTAAAAAAAAAAAAAGCCTTCCTAACATGTTTTCTCAAATACTGATCCTTATGCATGGAATTTACTCCCTGAATTAATCTGCAAGGTCACTGAGCTATCCTCTCCTTGTGCAAATCTTTTTTTAAAACCTCTCTCTATTGTGACGCCTGTAAGAATTCAGCCAACCCAGCATGTTGGGATTATTCATTTTTAGGGATAGTAGATACCTAAGTAGATAACTTTTTAAGGTGATTTGGCACCATGCAAAAGCTGCCTATGGAAGTCTATGTTATTATTTCTAGAGGAGTAGCTGTGTTAGTCTGTTTCAGCAAAACAAACGAGGAGTCTTGTGGCACCATAAGGACTAACATTTATTTGGGCATAAACTTTCATGGGCTAGAACCCACTTTGTCAGATGCATGAAGTGAAAACTGCATGAAATCTTATGCCCAGATACATTTGTTAATCTTTAAGGTGCCCTAGAACTCCTTGTTTGATCTTATTGTTATCCTCATTGTCACTTCCTCACTTGTAGAGCCTTGCAGAACCGTGGGTATCCCCATCTGCGAATTATCTGTAGATCCACTGTTGCGGATTTGAAGTCAGATGCGGATTCTATTTTTATCTGCCCAGGGTGTGATCGCTGCAGCTGCTGCCTCTGCCACAGCTGTGGAGAGCAGTGAGCAAACAAAGGAGGCACTTCAGCCAATCCCAGCTCAGCTCTGTTTGCAATCTGCCAGCCAATCGGAGACAGTCACTCATGGGAGCTCATCTTACTGGCTAGTCCCATCTCTGACTTTAGCAGCCCCAGCAACTCCTTCCTCCCCCCTCTCCAAGCAGCCAGACAGACGCTTTGCTTTTATAGTCAGAGCAGGAGCTGCTGTCAGGCAGGAATGGTGCGGATGCAAATGGATGTAATATCTGGCATGTGGATCCTGGATGGGATACAGGCTGACACTGAGCAGATGCGGATTGGATGTGGATCCACATTTTTGTATCTGTGCAGGGCTCTACTCACCTGCACATTTTTTTTAATCTCTTTTCCTATTACTTGTGTGTGTTCTAGAATTAGATTTTTCTTAATTAATTTGCACAGTACTTAGCTGTGATAGGATATTTACTCCCATACTGCTAATGAAAGGGTTAAAGTGACTTGAGGGGTCAGATATTCTATGTAGTTACACATGGAGGCGTATTACGTGATTAGGAGTATAGTGGGATCAAACTGAGCTAGGCAGGAGCTGGACTTTAATATAAAGGAACAAAGGGCTGTTAGAGGAGAGGGTAGTGGAAAGTATCAGGTAAGAAGTAAGCGGGAACTTTCTCTTGGTAAAGTACTTAGAGAAGCTTGGGAGATTGAGACGTAGCGAGAGGGACCTGAGCCAGGAAAATGTCAGTGAGGCCATGTTCTGATATAGGAAGGAGGAGTGAATGTTGTAGGTATGAGGCTGAGACGTGTGCTGGAAGTTTAACTGGAGACAGGCAGATCAAGGACTACCCTGACCTGGATAGAAGGAAGTGTGTGATAACTTCTTGGTGATAGGGAAGAAACCCAGGAATTTGAGTTGAGTATTGAGATGGTTTGAAGTTGAGGCAGGTCTGCAAAGAAAAATGCTATCAACTGAGCCCAGCCAAGCTGAAGAATCAGTTATTTCGCTATTTTCTGTTGGACTTTAAATGAATGACTCTGAGGTCCTATGAAGTGTTGGACTCTGTTACTTGGCTTGGATGGAGGGCCTGGACATGTCTAACTGAGGCACAACTTTTACAACACCACATACAGGCTTTATGTGAACCACTGTTTTTAGTTCTCTGCAGCCATAAAAACACTTCTTAGGGCTGTAAATTAAGCAGCACGGGAGCAAGCTTTTGGTTAGGCTTAGGTTAGCTCTGTAATGTGAAGATCACTCTCCTATTTGGACCAGAATTTAGAGGCATGCCATTTTCCGTAAGTGTATAGGAAAAGTGTTTCCGTTTCAGCGGTATTTGTGCTGGCCCTTTTTCTTCTTAAAATATGATAGGTAATGTCTTGCTTAAACATGTTTTAAAACTGTGCACTAAATCAAGTATGCAATATTTTATAGATGAAGCAAATTATTCTTAAAGGAAGATTTAATACAGGAATAAATATTGTGTTGCTTAAACAATACTTCCAGTGCTTCAAACATGTATTTGGAAAGTTAGCTATCAAAGTCTGACAAACACATGCTTTGAGCATCAAATAATAAAGCTGTCAGAATAGCACACAGGGTTTTTTTTGTATTTTTCAACATTTCAGTTTCAGATGGCTGGACACATTCGTATGTTGCCAGGGCTTTTAAAATATCATCAGTGATTATGGATGCCTTTGTTGGGTGTCCCAACTTGACATACCTTTACTGGGCTTCATTAAATAGCAGTGGGTGCTTCACATTTTCTGAAGATCAGTGTAACAGTCTGTCAGCACAGGACTCACCTGTAGGGTGCCTCCTGGTGATGATCTTGGGGAATATAGCTCAAGCAGCCCCCTCCAAGTGGTCAGTGGTCTGCCTTTTTCAGGCTGGACTCTGCTCTTGTGTCCTCTCCTGGGATCTTAGTCCTCCAGCCAAGTCTCATAGTCCACCCCTGTTGGGGTACTGTCCAGCTTTCTTCTCTCCTGGCCACTAGTTAAGAGTCAATGGCCAGCAAGCCTGTGGCGCGCTGGCACCCATGCCGCCTCTGGCACACTGCAGTAAATTCCCTGGGCCGCTTCCCTGCAGCTCTAGTCACCTGCCTGAAGTCTGGCCGCTGTCCACTTATGGTGCCTTGCCCTCAGATCGCTGTTCCAGCCACTGCCGCAGTCTGCTCCTTCAGGATCCCAGCTCTGTTCAGCTGCCACTGTAGCACCACACTCGGAGCTCTCCCGACTGCTGGCTACTGCAGCCAGCCAGCTAGAGATAGAACCTTCTCTTTCCAGCAGACTGAAACCTTAATCCCTGCAGCTTCCTTTTATGCAGGGCTCCTGCCTCTGATTAGCTGCTACTCCCAGGCCCAGTTATCCCCCCGGGTGCCATAGTGGGGCAACTGCACCGCTACAATCCTTGTCAGGAGTCTCTTTGGCTACGGGAGGTGGATATACAAGTGGTCTAAGAAGGGAGGGCACATGGGGTAGGTTCTGAGTTATTACAGAGAATTGTTTCTTGGGTAACTGGCTGTTGAGACTTGCCCATGTGCTCAGGTTTTAACTGATCGCCATATTTGGGGTAGAGAAGGAATTTTCCCCCAGGGCTGATTGGCCTGGGCTCTGGAGGTTTTTCGCCTTCCTCTGTAGCACAGGGCATGGCTCACCTACCGGTGAATTCTCTGTATCTTAAAGTCCTTAAATCATAAATAACACAAGTCGTAGGTTGGTGGCCTATTGCTGGAGTGGGTGGGTGAGGTTTTGAGGCCTTCATTTTGCAGGAGGTCAGACTAGATGATCGTACTGTTCCCTTCTGACCTTAGAGGCTATGGCTATGTCTACACTTACCAAAGTTAGTTTGAATTAGTTAATTCGAACTAAGTAATTCGAACTTATTGTAGTTAGTTCGTCTTAACTTAATTCGAACTAGCATGGCCCCATTGGAATTTTAGTTCGAACTAAGCAAGTGCCATGCATGTCAGTTGCATTAAGTCAGTTGCATTAAGTTCAATGTACCGGTTAGTTTGAATTAAGCAGTTAGTTCGAACTAAAATGGCCACATTGACTTAATTCGAACTAACTAGTTCAAAGTAAGCGATAGTTTGAAAGGTATAATCAAATTTATTAGTTTGAATTAAGGAAGCCCTTAATTGGAACTAATGAAAGCCTACTGTGACCAAAGGCTTCAGTTAGTTCGAATTAAGCTTCCTTAATTTGAACTAACTTGCCAGTGTAGACATAGCCATATGAGTCTATGAACACCCCAAATTCTTTGTCATAGGTAAAAATCCTTGTATTTCATCACTTTCTGACAACTTCTTTCCATGGATGTGGCATTCTGTTTAATTTACAGCTCTCTTTAAGTCATGCTTTGCATGTTTCTAAAACTGAAATGGGGTCAGCTGTGTAAAGTGACTCGGTATGTGATGCAGATGCATATATTCTGTATTTGTGGTTATGCTGTATTGTTAAGGGCTCCTCGGGACCGGATAGGTTAGTGGGGATGGCCTACATCAGAACTTGGATTAGAAATAGTTCATCTAGGTGAGGAGGCTTATTGCAAAGGGAATTCCAGGGCAGGTGGAAATAGGATTTTCAGATTAACAATTTTTAACCCAGCACATATGTTGATTGATGGTCTGAAATTGAAAGTTCAGTCAGAGTTTAGGGCAATCTTCATTCTCTCGTGTTCTCTGGCAACTCTCTGCTATACTGATGGTTATTTAAAGGGAGTTTACAGGATATAAACCTGATCCTTGTGCAGTCCAGACGGCCAGTTAAATTGATTAATTGTGTTGTGTGGCACATTGGGCCTTTTCCTTGGAATTTTTTTATTTTATTGAACTTTAGGCTTCCATTTTTGCTATGCAAAACAAGATGTCTAGATAACCTGAAATTACTTAATGGCAGTGAAACAATTAATTTCTGCATGTATAATTTACATGTACTGTTAGAACTGGAGTGGTGATCTTAAATTATCCTTTGTATTATTAACGCTTTTCTCATATGTACATGTCCACAATGTTTAGTATTAATATTTATTAGCTTACATTGTTTTTTATTTTTTTCATTTTGCATCCTTTGGGTTTTTTATTAACCTTTTTTCCTTAAAAAATTGACTTGCAAACAAAGTTTTCTGAGGCTGAATGTATGTTGCAGTATTTACCCATCTTTCTTCTTCTCAGACAAAATCTCTTTTTTACTAAATGGTTTCTCTGTGTTTGATTTAGTCCATATTTATTAAGCTGTGAGGAAAATGCTGAAGAATTAGGGAGGCTATAATTCTCTTTAGCTGCATTATATTTAAGAGCATATCATCTCATGGGCATGTGACACAAGAAAGAACAAATACGTTAAAATGTACTACTTTTCTCTGGTTAGAGGAATTGAAATGTAAACTGGGGTGCAATTGAATTCACCTTCCTCACAAAAGTGTGTCTTACTTTATTTTAAAGGGCCTATTTATATGAGTAAGGGGAAAAGTTTATCTAAGGGGAAGAGAATGTAGCCATCATCTCTGGCTTGCTGTTCCATATGGGCAAGTTCTGAATAGACATAATTCAGAGGGATCTGAGAGCAGACTGACAATGACACTATGCGTCGTTATGAGGAAAGGATGTTCTTTTCTCATTTTAGCAACTGAGTTTGAAAAGCTCTGAGGATTATCTGAGTATTTTCAAAATTTAATGTCAGGAAGACTTTGATAAAAGGATGAGATGATAGAAAATAAGAGACATTAGTGTCAATAATTGAATGAGATTGCCTAAAGTAATTACTGTGTTGCAGGCTTATGTGATTTTTTTTTTCCTTTTTATGTAAAAGGCATTCAGTCTCAGTAAGTGCGTTCATTTGATTTTCTGTCTCTTTTACTCCTTGAGTGATATGCCCATGGGATACTCAAGTTCATGCCTTTTATTCTGTGTCCAGTCTTTTCAAGACAGGAACAGACCGTACTTTATATAGCCTGAAACCATGCACTGGACAACCAGGGTACTCCAAAGGTTAGCCTTTCATCATAAAATGTTTTTGGTTTTTTTTTCGGTTTGTTTCTTTTCATGAGCCTTAAAGAAGTACTAATGAAAGTTACTTTATCTCTTACGATAACTTTTAAGTTAATTAACATTTCAGTGCTGAAAATGAAAACAGGTAGAGACCTGCAGAAAGGAGGGCAAATTGTTAAGAATTCTTGCTGTTCTTAGATATTTAAGAACATCCCACAACCTCTTATTATTAACCTTGGGTCAAATTCTGCAGAATGCTAAGTTCCATCAACTTTCATTGACTTCAGAGTGAATGCTAAGTGCTCCCCATATGGTAGTGGGGAAGGAGAGTCAACAGTTAATATTTAAAATGAACAACTAACGTTATGAAAATTATGGTAAGATTCTATATTCTCCTTTGATTGTAAGTATTCAGATCTTTTTTGTTCAGTTCAGTGAAAATTTTCTTCACTAATACATCTAAAATTAAAATCACATTCAAAAGCATACACAACCTGAATAAAACACATTACAAATAAAACCTCATATTCTTGTATTTCAATGTACAAAACCACTGAGTTACCTACGCATAACGGGAAAAAAACAGCCCTTGACTTTCTTAGAAATAAACTGTTTGAATCATTGCTGAGATAAGGAGATAAGAAGTAGGAAGGGAAGAGAAATACCAGGTATATCCTTTTCTTTTGTAAGTAAACCATGAACATGAATTTAATTTACATTCTTATTTGTTGCATTTGATTGCTGTGAAATCCTCAAATATCATGAGATTTTAAAAAATCATCATTCATTCACTATATTACCAAAAAAATGCTATTTCACCTGGGAGTTTAAACTAATTTCATGGTGTTGGTGGGAATAGAACTTCCAGTCTATGCAACAATAACCTTTTTGAAGAACACATAGTCCTAGCATAGATAATGCTGCCATTGGTAAGGCTAATTAATTTTAATTAAAATTTGAAATTGAAGTACATTGGATTCAGATTAACTGGTACATCTCAATGGTCAGCCTATAGTCCTGATAAGGTGTCTGGCCCATCTTGAAATAAATTGGATCCACACCCATTGGAGTTAATGGGAAGACTCCCACTGGCTTGATTGGGCTTGGAATCAGGCTTTAAGAGATTAGCTTGTTGTATATAAAAAATACACATACACTTAAATAAAATACAGTGCTGGTTAGAAATGATCAAGTGAATATCTACCTTTTGTTTGGTCTTAATTTCCTCTTCTTGGAATTTTTATTGGCAAATAATCTATTAAAATGTCAATTCATGGAATTTTGTCTCTATTTAAAACCTGGGTATTTGAGAGATGAGGGGAAAAAAGGCAGACAGAAAGCCACACACCTTAAAGTTAATTGTAAACAACAAGGTCACGTATTGGAAGAGTAAAGACAGTCATGTAGCTAAAGAAACAATGTCACTAACTCAATAGACGTGGGGAATATAAATAACACTGTTGTACCTATGACAATACAGTCATTTGAGTTACAGACGTAGATACCACTTACTACATGGAAAATTATATGTTATGATACAGTGGAAGTTCTGAGGAGAAAAATAATTCATCCAAATTGTTGCTGATGCCCAAGAGGGTGATTTCTATTATCGTTGTGATCTATTCTGTTCCTTTACGCTATATTTCTCCATTGTGCTTGGACATACATTTACTTAAATAAGATGGTACTTGCTCTTTCCTGTGCCCATGTGCATAAGAGCATAATGTTGTTATGTGCCATACTGTGTCAGACCAATGGTCCATCTAGTAGAGTATCCTGTCTTCTAACAGTGACCAATGACAGATGCTTTTGGCAGGTAAAGTTTTAGGGATAAGCAGAATATGGAATTGCATCCGTGACAGTCTTGGCCAATAGTCATTGATGGACCCTATCCTCCAGGAACTTTTCTAATTTTTCTTTGAACCCAGTTATATTTTGGTCTTCATAATATCCCCTGGCAGTGAGTTCCACAGGTTGACTGTGTGTCTTATGAAGAAGTACTTCCTTGTTTTTTTTAACCTGCTTCCTACTATCATTAGGTAATTTCTAAGTGTTATGTAAATAGTAAGTAACACTTAGTTTCTCCATGCTATTCATTATTTTGTAGACCTCTGTCATGTCCCACCCACCGCCTTTAGATGTTTCTTTTCTAAGATGAACATTCCCATTCTTTTTAGTCTCTCTTCATGTGGAATCTATTTAATCTCCTAAGCATTTTTGTGGCCTGTGTATGTGCGTGTGTGTCCTCTCAAATTAGAAAAGGAGCAGGGAAGGGCAACATTGTATTAGATAGATAGATTTTCTCATTTTATATATATAATAAAAAAGAACCAGAACTGCACATAGTATTCAAGGTTTGGGAGTACCATGGATTTATATAATGGAATTATGATAGTTTCTGTATTATCCATCCCTTTCCTAATGGTTCCTAACATTCTGGTGGCTTTTATGACCTAGTACTGCATATCGAGCAGATGTTTTCCAGGAACTCTCTTCAATGACTAGATGATCTATTTCTTCAATGGTAATAGCTAATTTAGAACCTACCACTGTATATGTATAGATTGTTTTCTAATGTACATTACTTTGCATTTATCTTGCATCACCTACTCATTAACTAGGAAACTAACTGGGTGGTGGAACTTCTATAAGATAGGTAAAAATTTGGTTGGATAACTCCTCCCAGAGAGTAGTTATCAATGGTTCACACTCATGCTGGAAGGGCATAACGAGTGGGGTACTGAAGGGATTGATTCTGGGTCTGGTTCTGTTTGATATTTTCATCAATGATTTAGATGATGGCATAGAGAGTACACTTACAAAGTTTTCCAATGATATCAAGCTGGGAGTGGGTTTTGGAGAATATGATCATAATTCAAAATGATTTGGACAAACTGGTGAAATGGTCTGAAGTAATTAGAATAAAATTCAATAAAGATAAGTGCAAAGTACTCCACTTAGGAAAGAACAGTCCATTGCACACATACAAAATGGGCTATGACTGCCTAGGAAGGAGTATTGTGGAAAGGGATCTGGGTGTCATAGCATACCACAAGCTAAATATGAGTCAACAGTGTAACACTGTTGCAAAAAAACCCCGCATTCTATTGTAAGTAAGACACGAGAAGTAATTCTTCCATTCTACTCCACTCTGATTAGGCCTCAACTGGAGTGTTGTGTCCAGTTCTGGGTGCCTCATTTTAGGAAAGATGTGAAGAAACTGGAGAAAGTCCAGAGAAGACCAGCGCGAATGATTAAAGGTCTGGAACTCTTGACTTATGAGGGAAGATTGAAAGAGCTGGATTTGTTTAGTCTGGAAAAGAGGAGACCGAGAGGGGACAAGATAACAGTTTTCAAGTACCTAAAACAGGGGTGGGCAACATTTTTGGCCCAAGGGTCACATGCCATTTATGGCCACTCAAAGTGTGCGATGGGGGTGGGGCGGAGTGGCAGGGCTTGATTTAGAGGGGGTGTGGCCAGCCTCCCCCTCCCCCCTCGAAAAAGGTGTGGAGCTGGGTTCCACTCCCCATCCCTCCCAGGTTTCTCTGGAGCTAGAAGGAAGGAGGAGCAGCGGCAGCACTATGGCTGGGCGCTAGCTGCTGCTCCCCTTCCCCGTCCTCCTCCCAGGTCCAGCAAGCAGGTTGTGCCATGGCCAGAGCTCTGCCGCCGCTCCTTCTCTCTCCCAGCTTCAGCTTCTGGCTCCGGTGTCAGCTGCTGCTGCTGCTCTCCCGCCTCTTCCCACGTCTAGTGGCAGCTCGCACCAGGGCCAGAGCGCTGCCACTGTTCTGCCTCCCTCCCAGCTTCAGGTGGAGCTGGGAAGGAGGCGGAGTGTAGACTGCGTTCTAGTCATAGCGTGATCTGCTGCTGGACTTGGGAAGGGGAGTTAGAGCGGTGGTGGCAGCCCTCTGGCTGCAACATGAGCTGCTGCTGGGGGGGCGTGGAGAGCATTTCCTGTACTGTCCAACCTTGTCCTGGGCCACACAAGTTGAATTTATATGTATTATTCCTTTAGTAGAATAATACGCATGCCATTTGTCACCTCAAATGGAGGAACCCAGACACTACATTCCCTGGATTAGATAAAACAATAAAACAAGTTTATTGACTATAAAAAGATTTTAAGCGAGTATAAGTACTTAAGTATAAGTCAGAAATGGTTACAAGAAAAAATAAAGATAAAAAGCTTCTTGTGCCTAACTTAACAAACTATTTTAAATTCAACGCCAAGTTTTCTCACCACATACTTTCAGCAGTTTTACTGACTAGGATTCTTATGTCAGGATCTCTCCCTGAAGTCCAATAGATGCTTCCTTTGTTGCTGCAGGGACAGTGAATGTGATGGGCAGAGGTGTGTGGGGGGCGGGGTGTCTGAAAATTTTTCCCTGCATTTTTTATGGTTTCAGTCCCTCTTTTGAAAAAGATTTCCACCAGGGCACAAGAAGACAAAAGCCTTAGTCTGCATTACATGGTTGTATCAACCTAGCTGTGGAAATGTCTTCATTTAAATATGGCTCCCACTTACATTAGTGCACCTGTAACCCAGGTTAGTAATACCACTTCCCTGATGGTGTAGTCATTGTCAATATAATTAGATCAACACAATGTCAGTGGAAACACTATGTTGCTTATATTGAGTATTACTGGCTTTTAAGAACTATCCCACAGTACCCTACATTGAGAATGCAATTGACACAAGAGCTCCTGATGAGGATATGCACTACTGACATAAGGAGCAAAGCATGTACACACATGAGGAATTTAATAATTGCAATGACTGTATGCCAGTGTATGTTATTAGGTTGACATAATTTTGTAGTTTAGACATGGCCAAAGAGTCTATGTGGAAGAGTGTTCCCTGTTGCATTTTTTTCCTCACCTTTCTGAGCTTTCTTTGTTTCCCTTTCTGTTTGATAACTCTGATAACTACATAAATGAACATTAAACACAGTACATATTCCTTTGTTTAGGACAGCGTTTTACCAACCTTAAGGGATGACAACCTTAGCTTGGGCAGGAGTGTAGGGTTTTAATTGTATGTTATGAGGGGTATCTTAAAACTGCACATACAAAATTGCCACATATTTTAGCAGAACAATAATGACCAACAAATTTTGAGTTTTCACAGGATACCTCTCACAGCATACTTTCTACAAAAATGATTACAATACTGTAATACAGTACGGTACATACCCAAAGGTCCATTCTGTCATACCAATATAGAAATTTGTGGTAGAATCAAAAATGATGAGCTTCCATATTCCCTGAAACAATGGAAAAAGTTCCTTAAATATCCCACAGCTTAGGTGCATGCTTGGCTCCGATGCAAGCTCCCACGGCTCAGGTGCAAGAAAGTGTTTGAAAAGTATCGGTATATTCAGTGAGTAAGCTAAATATTAAATAAACACAGGCCTGATGATGGTAGGAAGTGAGGGACACATTACAACATATGTTGTGTAGTACTATAAGGTAGGTACAGAGTGATGCATAGAGAGTGGAAGATGTTATTCTAAAGCAGGGGTCGGGAACCTATGGCTCGCGAGCCAGATGTGGCTCTTTTGATGGCTGCATCTGGCTCGCAGCCAGTGTTCCCTCTAAGCTGCGCGGGTGCGCGGCCGCGTAGCGGCCGTCACACCCCCCGCGCAGCAGTGAGGGACCCCCGCGCAGCCCGGCAGCCTCCGCCGCTCCCTCCAACCCCCGGGGCCGCGGCACACCTGGCCTGCGCCTGGCCTCTGGGCTGGCCCTCCCCGCCCCCAAGGTGGGACAGGCAGGCTCAGATCAGGAGCGCGGGCCTGCCTGCCTGCCTGCCTCACACAGCCGGGGCAGTGGGGTGGCTGCG